>CM061041.1:117589167-118789167 GCA_030762985.1 Adelphocoris suturalis | reverse complement strand
CTAGGGGTGAAGATGAGGAGGTAAAGTTAGAGGGGTGTTATACTGTGTTTTTTTGGAGGATTGAAGCATACTGATGGGTAGAAAAGGCAACAGATTTATTCAAAAAGCGCTGAATCGCAAAAAGGAGGTAGACATTTTAATTTCGGAGGACAAAAAGTTGTCATTATCCTGCTCGAACTCTTAGTCAAAATATAAAACTTATAATCGCAAAATCATAGAGGGAAAGACAACTATTGAGTTGCGTAAAAACAGGTATACCTGGTCCATATGAGTCCGTTCCAAATGGTGGCCCCACCGACACCTTTGCCGGATGGCCAAGGGCACATACCGCCCTTAGACAATCGGCAGCTGGACGGCTGAGGCTCCGATTTGTAACCCCAGTTATAGTTGGTGAAGAAAAACACAGGATTCATGGCCGGTATGTCAGTGTAGATATTCCCTTCCATCCCGGCTTCCAAGAGCAGGACTTTCCAGGTTGGATTTTCTGTCAGCCTATTAGCCAATGCGCAGCCGGAAGGGCTGGCGCCTACTATGATGAAATCATAGTTCTCATCTATTGGGAGGTTATCTAGGAAAACTTCTTCTCTGAAAGGCAGGCCGTTTTGAGCGTAGATCCGAAGCAATAAACTGCTAGTCAGGCATTGCCCAAATCCAGGTTGAGTGAGTAGAACGGCAGAAATTAAGAGAAGAATCATTCCAATAGTTAAATACCTGAAAGAAGATAAAACGGTTAACATTGGCAGTTGGAAGGTGGTCTCTAAATGATTGCTAATGAATAACATCTCCGTGAATACCGTTTTAAATTGACAACACGGCAGTAGGACATTTCCTACCAGTGGTATTGCATCAATACGAATTTCCATTGATTTTCAATTACAAATTTCAATGAATTTAGGAATTTTTTGTGCACAAAAATTAATTGAATTTCCAAATTTTCCAATGATGTTTTCTAAATCGTCTTTTTTTTTTTTTTTTTTTTTTTTTACTAAAAACAAGTTTTAGAGTTTTTATTATTTTTTTGCAATTTTTCTTCAGCACGTTTTTGTGCTCAAAAGTTGCTCTTTGCTTATACTTTCTTGGTGGATCCTTGACTTTACATGAAAGAACGGAGTTTTGGTTTATTATTTTCAATAATGAACCTTTATAATCAACCTAGGAAAAAAATAAAAAAATAAATAAAATAGGAAATACCCCCCCACCGGATGGGTAGACTCCAAAAATCGAATTAAAAAAATCCTTCCGTCGGCGGCTATTCTCCAACATTACTAGACCAAACTTCATGAAAAATTTGTTAAAAACGATGCGAATTATTACACAATGGTTTATTATTTCTGTGTTAATGGTTGTTATATTAGTTATGAGCCCTTCTACGCAAATCATTGGTCTATAATATTAAACCCCGTATGTAATCTATAATCAGAACATGGCGCATCGTACCTACTTCCAAAAGGGTTATCGTTTTTACAGTTCCAAGACCCCGCAGTTATACGCTTCACGGTAAATGTTAAGAAAAAGGTCGATCGGTAAAGAAAGAGTATAGGTTCAGAGGCCACCCTACTGATCGGTGCGCCTCCATACCTTGTATTTGTTTAGCCCTTTAATACAACCCTTTAGGGTTGTTAAAAATTGATGCCGAGCTTCTAGGACCATCTAGACCCCAAATGTAATTTTTAACACAAGTTTCATATAGTTTGGTAAAGTATTTTCCAAAAAATCCCCGGATGACGGACGGGTTTTTTTAAATTTATTTTTTTAATTCGATTTTTGGATTCTACGCATCAAACCAAAAATTTTTTAGGGGGTGTTAAAAATTTGTTTTTCTTGGTCGATTACAAAGGTTTATTACTGAAAATAGTAAACCAAAATACTACAGACCTCTGAATACAGCACGTTACTTATAGATTTCTCTTAATACTCCCATTTTATTCCATCATGTAAACTTATTGCATTATCGTTCACTAAAAAAGCTCCTTGCAAGACATCATATTACATCAAATAACCAAATCAGTTTTGTATCGAATTGAGGAGCTAGATCAGTAGAGTGTATTTTGGGTAAGTACATTCATTCATCAACTTCTGTATACTTACCAACAACACCAAATAAATTGCGAAGGGTATGCACATTTACGGTGCCATAAGACTTCTCTATGTCAGGCATTTTCCCCTATCTATCCCTATCTATTTCAGTTGGTGGGTGCCCATATCCTTGTCGGTAAATACTCGTACTTAGATCAAAGGAACTATTCAAGTGTAGATATTTAATTTCATTTTTACCCCCTTAGGAGTGTATAGATAGGTAACGTTATTAACTTCATCCGACTCCAAAATCCCGATTTTGGAAATATTATCGTTTGTTGACTTTTTGAAATCACCCAATACAACGCTAATTTTACTTCAAGGATTATTATACCAATAATAGGTTTGGAGATGATTCCCCAAACGTTTCTGTTGTTCGAGCAATGATTTTTAACGAATTTCAGTTTGAATTTTTATCCACATTCCTCGTAAGTGGGCATAAAGTAAATAGATTCCCGAGCATTTTTATTTCATATCCTGTTCCCAGTAGGGAATCATCTACGCATAGTGAGATTCTAAATAATGAATGGAATTCATTAGTTATTACAGCCAGCTTTCAAAAGTATCGTGGGATCGGAATAAGCAAGATAACAGGCATTCTCACTGTACAAACCGGAAGTATCATCCCCGTTATCCTGAACTTCAAACTATTTCGCCAAACCGAACAATGTAAAATCCTGACACACCGCAATAGATTCTGTCAGAGTAACATACGATGTACTTAGTGGTGATAATTCTTGAATAATCAACTTTTGTAAAATTGTAAATAATTTGCATTGGTTGGTAGCTGCCGTACGTTACCTGTGACTTCTTATTCACATATTTGGAGTCTCTGATTTCAATTGGCACGTTGCTATTTGTTTTGCTTTCAAATACTTTCTGGCTGCGTGAAGCACAACAGTTTTCCAAAAAAGTCATACTTAATGGTCTTCAAGCCGTGTTTAACTTCAAACATTTCAAAGAACATGCTAAGGGTCCTCAACCAGTGTGTCATTTGAAGACGAAACACCTTGCTATAAACCAATAGAACTTTTAGGAAAGAACGTTCAGAAGGTACTGCTCGACTCGGTAAGTGAACTGGAGTTCTATATGGACTCCATACAGGAAACGAGACTGTTATTTCACTAATACCAGAACAACCACACAAGAGTAACAAAAGATAACGGCATTCCCAGGTTCATGGCGGTACTAGATACTTGGGATTCAGATGAGGTTGGTGCCATGAGTTATTTTGTAACCTGGGTTCTTTTCTAACTCGATGCTATCACAGAAGACCTCTCCTAAGTCGAAAAGGAATGCCTACTGAGAGCAAGGAAGAAATACGCAGCCGAGCATGAAAGAAGAAATGACACAATGACTCCAGAAGGAAAAATCTGAACACGCTGCAGAATTGCTCTGGACTATGAGGGAAAAACATAGAGACCCTCAGATAATTTGCAGAATGAACATGTCAGAAGGGGTTTTGTGCAGTGACCGAAGAGGGAAAACCATAAACCCTGGTGCTTGAGTGCAATGAGTAGAAAGAAAGACAAAGATGGCTTTCATCTAAGGAGTCAACGAAAAAATCATCTGCCAAGAAGGGTGTCGCACATAGCTTCCTCGTATCGTAACATGTATCAAGTATCTTTATGTGTACAACACCATGATAATATGGTGATACATCGTCAAAGGAGAAAAAAAGTCCAAGTCATGCAGAGTGATCGTATGAGCGAATTTTTGTAAATTATCGTATTGCATAATGTTAAATTTTTTGAAATTTGGGCTTTTCATTTCAGCTTGAGAAAATTGTTATCATTATTTTTATGGCAAAACACGCATTCTAAATAATAATCTCCTATTCAAATAGAAGTTTGGATTTTTAGCTTTTTTGCAGTTTTTATCGGTTTTGATGAATTTCAAGTACATTTTTCAGCATAATTTTGTACGAAAATTTTTTAATGTTCTATTTTATAGTTAATAAACTTTATTTGAGCAATATTCTACCAAAAAATATAAACTTAACGATTTTTAGCCATTTTTAGTGATTTTTTTAGTACATTTTTTGAAATTTGACCAATTTAATGAGCTCAAAAAGACGTACGAGGTATAAAATTAAAAAAATCTAATCAGTCCCATCGCTAGCACAAGTCCTGAAACTACTCCGCTAAGTTGGTAGATCGGAGATGTCGTGAGCTTCCTTTTGAAGCTGCTTCTCAAGATCTTACTACTCATTTACGTCTCACTTACATTTTAAACTTTCGGGTAAGGAATTAAATAACTTAGAGCCTATGTAAGTAATGTTGTTTTTCTGAGATAAACTGAGTATGAGCTATTCGATCGACAGATTGTCTCGATGGAGGGTTTCACGCGTATGGGAATAAGAGCGCTGGTATTCGATGTGCTCCCTCACGAAGAGAATAATTCCACCACTTAAGAACCAAAAACCGTTAATAGTCCCATTTTTTCACAGAGGGGTCTGCCATGATCTTCTGGTATATTTTTCGCACATAGTTCTTAGTGCTGACTTTTGTTAGAGGAGAAAAATGAATGTATAGATCACTGAAATGTTTAAAATGGTCCTACGAAATTTAATTTCGAAAAGTAGTCAATTACCTAAGTTTGAAACTCCCAATGAGAATCGGCCAGCGGTAATCTGGACAGTTAGCGAGATTTCTTTGGACACCATTCAAAACTTCGTATTGCATCAGGAAACAATCCAGAAAGTTAGCGAATGTTTGTAGCACCGAAGAAATCACCATTCGTGGCTAATTTCGCTCTGCTGGGTTAAGGGTAATCGGGGAAATGAGGGCAATGAATATGCTGATCGGCTAGCGATGGAAGCTGTTACTGATGACATTGAAATAGCATCAGTCTCATACCTTGGAGCTACTAATAAACTTGAACCGAATAATATATGTAACACGAGAAAGGCAAGAGGGAGCGCAGATTCGAACGACGGTTGGCGATAGAGAGGAAGAATTTTATTAGCGCTCATTCAACCTACCTCCGCCACTGCCACCCAGATCCCTAACATCATATGGAGGATAAGGATATAATTTCATGTAACCTCTAACAGCTACATCAGGCAGAATGGTTATCAGAAGAGCTTGGCGATGTGGGAGGACCACTGGAGAAATAACATAATGGAGGCCAAACACGGAGTTTTTTCCCACTGGTGCAAACAAGGTTCAACAGAGTTACCTATAACATGGAAATGACATAAGTACTCTCTGTCATAGAAAGAATGCTGCCTATCTCCACCAGTTCAGTCTCAGGCATGACCTATCGTGCTCGTGTTTAATGTCTGTACCGCAGACATGGGATCACGTTATCTTGGATTGCCCACAATTTGAAGAAGAACGCAGTAGACTAGTGAGGAGGGTGGTGTTGAGTGGAAGTACTTGGCCCCAATAAACATTTAGGAGGAAAAGTTTTAGCTGGAGTTCACGTGTTTTTAAAAAGCATAAATTTTGACGACCTCTTCGACAATGATTACTAAAAGTGATTTCTAGATTCAATTCCTTTATTATTGTAATTCAATTTTGTAGTAATTTAACTTCAAATTGTTTATAAAGTGAGTTTTACCCGAATGTATATTTCTATATTAGACAATTTTCATTGATTTTGTAGAAAGAATGCAGCGAATTATTATTTTCAAATTTGTACTTACTTATACATTTTAATATGTATTCAACTATTGTAAAGTATGTACCCATATAATGATAGCATTCAGAATAAATTCTCTCGTGTTAGGGTTTCTGATGCGAGGAAAACTATTCAGAGTAAAAAAAGGGAAAAAAACGAGAATGAAATTCGTTCAAAATGGTCTAAAACGTAAAATGCGAGTGGAAATTTTGATTTCGAAGGCAACAAAGTTTTTTTTCCCGAAAGAGAAAACAATGCTTCTGCTACCTATATTTGCACATCTCAAAAGAATTAAGGGGTCACTTTTCATTGTAGACGCTAAAGATCCCAGATCAATCGGACAAAGTCCGCATTGTATCTCACGATTAGGTACCTAATGGAGATGGGATGTACCTTGTTCTTTTTGTTTTATCTCAAACACTGAACGCTAGCGATATCAAGCTCCGACTTGAGCCGAACCAGAATGAATCGCGCTTCTTCATGGTTATCAGCTCTGAATGAATGAATGAATGAATGAATGAAAGAAAGATTTATTCCAGCATAGGTCAAAATAAACAAGCATGAACATTGTAGCGAATACAAAATAAATACCTTCAATAATCTAAGTGGAGGTTGTGCGGAATTACCCCAGCACCAAGAGACAGGCTCTGTGCGGTGTGGGGGTTAACACACAAATAAATAACTTCACCGATTCAATAAATTCAATAACAATACATACAAATACAGATCGTAAAACCTACAAAATCTAAATTAGTCCTCTATGTATCGATCTCTCTAATTCGAGAACGCAATGAAATATCGCAATTCTGGCTTAACCGTCCTGTTGAGCACTAAATGAATTGAGGCGAAACTTTGAATGAGGCGTAACTCGGCAAAAAATAGAAAAATTGTTTTCTAACCATCCAAATTTTTTGGATTTTTTTTTTCTGATTTTTATTTGCTTAAAATTTAGTATTAGACCCCCCCATAAATGCTCTCCATGTTTCACTTCGATATCTCCAAAATTGTGGGGGAAAAATTAGGGGGTGTGGGTTACTTCTTTTGAGGAAAATGCTCAGATTTCATTCTGTTTTGGCACAAGACGGAGCTTGATATCACTGGTCTTTCTCAGTGTTTGAGATAAAAAGAACAGGGTGCTTCCCATATCCATTAGGTACCTAATCATGGGATATAATTTGGACTTTGTCCGATTGATCTACAAGGAAAAGTGATCCCTTAATTCTTTTGAGGTGTGTAGTTAGGCTCGGGAGCATGCAATCATGCATGCAGTCACTGATGTTGAACAACCCGCCGGAAGACCCAGAAAGAGAAAAGGAGCTGGAAAAAAATGTTAGGCATGGAGGAGGATTATAGACCAGTAATCTACGTGGAAGAGCCATAGGTATACAGGGTGTTCCCAAAAACGTCCCCCTCCCCTCTGCTAAAATCGTTAATAATGAATTTAAAAAAAAAAATACATTTTCTTTCAATCTTAATGTTTTCTTGTAAAGATCTCAAAAATGACAAAGTAGCGCATTGCGTAAGTGCGCAGAGGTGCGCAATTGACATCAAATTTGTTATTTCTAAATGAGAATCCTCATTTTTTATTGCGGATTTTAATTCTACGGGAAATCTCATGAAAAAATGACCCACCACTCGTTTTTTTCAAGTTCGCGCAAATGGGCGCGATTCCGCTCCAAAAGTGAAATAAATGTGAAATATTGAGTTTTTAAAGATACTTAATTGCCTAATGTAATACATGATTTTGGAGTATTTTTTTGCCTAGCCTGATAATGATGTTCATTTATTTATATTTGCTACACCAACTTGGGAAAACACCGAAAAACCTTCATTTTAGTACGCTTTGTGCTTTGTGGAAATGTGTAAAGAAAGTGCAATTCTGGTCAATTTTTCCGTGTTTTCCCAAGTTGGTGTTGCAATATCAATAAATGAACATCATTACGAGGGTCAGCACGAAAAAATACTCAAGATGTGTCACATGTGGTAATTGAGTATTTTCAAAACTCACATATTTATCGTACATTTAGAGCGGAATGGCGCACTTTTGGCGCGGAATAGCGCCCGTTTACGCGCACATAAAAAATTAAGTGATGAGTCAATTCTTCATGAAATTTCAAAATCTGCAATATAAAGTAACGATGTTGATGTCAATTGCGCGCGTTTGCGCACGTGCGCAATACGAAATTTTGTCATTTATGAGATCTTTACAACAAATTATTAAGATTGGAAAAATAAAAAAAAATTGTTTGACCCATTATTAACGAGCGGGGGGGGGGGGGGGGGGGGGGCACACTGTATACATCTGGAAAGAGCTGTCTGACAGATAATAAAATGATAAACTTTTGTGTAATAATGTGCAGCGGTTATCTTCGTAAGCTAGGGAATACACATAATTCGTCACCGACATATTCCTCTCATTGCTACCACTATGCGGTAGTCATATGATAAGTACTCATATGGTTCCAGAAACTTATGTTGTCGGACGTTTTATCATTTAATAATGATTAACAGGACGTTGCCATTTGTTTTCGTCACGTCACGAGCGTCACGTCACGTTGGGGTTTTCTATTGATTTTCACGTTCAACCAATGCATTGATTGGGAAGTGTGACTTCCTTAGTTTTCATTGCACGAAAATCGTTCGCCACTTTTTGGAATGCTCTCATTTTATCACAGCATCTCATAATCCCTAAGCCTCTGTAGTGTCAAGGAAAGCTGATTTATTACGCTCAGTTATAAACTAATATTTCTAAGTAACCATGATGAACTAATAATGTGTAAAATTAATCATTATTAAATGATCTGACTGTTGAACCGTAGGTCTACCGTCCGTTTTTTTGTAATTATTCGAGGTATTTATTAAATTTCTGGGAGAAATTATATGTACATTTGGGATCTCGGACCATTCTTCCTGTATATACCTATTACTTTTAGCGATTTTCCGTAGAACATGAAGCTATTACCGTTAATTATAATAGTTCATTATCAAGAATGTAGGTAAGGATATCTTTAAATTTTTTACCGGTTTGATGCTGTCGTTGATTGAATTACGAGGTCTATGAATCGAGCTGGACCAATTTACAGTTGGAATACTTCTATGAGTAGATTGAGAAGAAAATGGATTGTTCTCCCTCCAACCACCTGACCGCAACACGTTCTGGAAACGAACTGCAGCCACCGATGAGTCGCGTATAGTGTTGAGAACTTCCCAAGGAAGCTCTTCTCTTAAGGGAGGCGTCTGGTGGGTCGTAGACACCAAGACAATGACCTCAGCTCATAAATTTTTGATTGATTCGCCGAAGTAACACTCAAGGCTAATCCTATTTAGATTGTTTGATTGTAGGTAGGTTCTCTGGAAACATCCTATTTGCTTTATTATTTTTGAAAATAAACCTTAGTAATCGACAAATATGTATAAATAAATATTAACCCTCCCACCCTCCAAATTTCTCAGTTTACATTTCAAGACGCGTAGAATCTGCAAATCGTTGCTGGCCAACATGCTCATCGTGTTCATTTGGAATGCATTTGGTTCATTTGTTCTATTTACGTAGAACAACGGAATTTTCATCTCAATCCGGAGGAGAGTTATCGTTGGAATGACACATACACACAATATATATATATATATTATAATAATAGGATACTTACAAAGTGATAACGCTTGAACGCCTGCACCGATTCTCTTCAAATTTTTTTTTTTAAACTGACCGGCATGAAGAAAACTGGCGCAGATAATTCTACCAAGTTATAAATCAGATTCCTTCATATTAAAAAACAAGAAAAAGTGCAAAAACGAGGGTAAGTTGTAGAATTTGCCGGTAGAGGGAGCGCAAAGTGACGAACCAAAACACATGTTCTTTTCATACTTTGTATTCGTTATGTGATTTGATTTAACCATATGTATATAATTTGATGTTTCTGTGACTAGCATTGGACTTTATCTATCTGCTCCAGTTTTTCAGCCATGGACAATTATACGTCGCATTTTCAAGAGTTCGTCGCTTTAGTGCAATTAAAGTTCAAATTAAGAATACTGAAAATCAAGGACAGTATCAGAATGGTTTAGTATACACCCGCAATGTTATATTTCGTGAAGCATTAGAATAAATTTTGTAACTGAATGAATCTAACTTTTTTTAATACAACTTGAATAAATAAAAATTAAGTTGAAACAGAATGATTTTGCTTTTTTATTTGCATAATTAAAGTTTGTACTTGCATCCCGTGGTGACACGGGCTTTTCCACTTGTATATATATATATAATACGTGCACTTTTGTTTTGGAAACGATTTCGTGGACCGTGATAGTACCTTCGCTTTCAGGGTTCATGTTATGAGCAAATTTTTTTACAACGGTTTTTGAAGACTATCAAAAACCGTCTTATGTCTAACGTTCAAATGTCAAACAACAAAGGAAAACCAACCGCCTATGTTTTTTTTTTTTTTTTTTTTTCAGTAAACTTTCAGTACAATGGTACTCCTTATTATGCTAATGCAAATAACAAAAACTGCACTTCCATAGTGACATGGAGCGTGCGTGGAACGTGTGTGAAGGGCGCTGTCCAACAACAGTCCTTCCGGTTGATTCATGAGTGCACTTAACTGGCTTTAATCATCACTTAGATCGGGGAGAGTGTCTATTGTTCTTTTTCGTTTAAGACGTCTGGTTTCTTGCGGTCGGCGTTCCATGGAGGTCCAATAAGCGGCGAGGGCGGGGTTGGGGTGGGGATGTATGTTGGAATGGAGTTGTATGGATGTTTCTTTGACGACTTCTTTGACTTCTGGGATAGCTAGGTCGCGGTGGAGGGTGGCGTTGCTCACGTACCATGGTGCATTAGCGATCAGACGTAGGGCTCTGTTCTGCTGGACCTGAATCCTTTTGATTTGGGTGTTGCTTGCAAGTCCCCACAGAGAACATGCGTATATGTGTTTGTCAAATCAATATAACATTCAGCAAATGTTTAGTATTTTTGTCATTTTTAGGGTTTTAAAAGTGGTTTTTATTTTCTTTTCAATTCGATTCCGTTTTTGTGCTTCAGAATTTTCAAGATTCATAGTAATGACATTTAAATTATTTAAAGTGATTCCTTGCTGATGATAGTAATATTGAAAAACTAGGCTCTGGGGCAAGTCCCCTGGACTCCCGGTTATAAGGGAATTATTGAAACACAGATTGTTTTAGCTCACGCGTTTCACATAAACCCGTGAAACCCGCATAAGAATGACTCAGATTTCGTATCGTATCTTATCAATAATAAGTCAAGTTGTTTTATTTATTTATCACCAGCACAGCGACTCACCACCAGCTCAATGAAATCATAACAAGCGACTGCTATCGTGTTCACAATATCAATTATTGAGAATGATCACCTGTGTGAGTAAACAATTATTCAAATAACCATGCTCATAACTCAGCTTGTTGGCCACGCACTTCGCAGTAGTTGACGTAATATGGTTGGATAAATCGTGAGCTTTTGCAACGGAAATTGTTGCAACACATTTTCGTTACACATAAACGTTTCGTTTTCGGTTGGAGATGCCAAGACTTAAACACAATCTGTGCTAAAAACAATAAAATCCAGGAATCGTTTCAGAATGTCTCAATAGTATTTCCATGAAGAAAATGCTGGGATATTTATATTTCTAAATTTTCGGAGTCATTGCAATTGCTCAATTTTCTAGAAATATTAGCCAAAATAAAACTGAACAAATCAGAAAAAACGTCTGCCAAGTTGGGTGTGGCACATAGCTTCCTCGTTTACCTATCATGAATGTATAGATCATTGACAAGTTTTAAATGGTCTTGAACAATTCTATAACGTAAAAGAGTAAGTCAAGAAGTAGCGTGAAATGTCATAATTAGTCAATTAAGAAACGAAAAAATGATACTCAATGTAGTTTACTTTTGAGCAAGCGCAGAATGAACTGATGAGTAGAAAACAATGAAATAGGCATCAAAATCGGATGAAAACTGTGGAAATTAAGGTCATTACAAGTATTTCACATTGGCGCATGCGCAGTAGCTATTAATGACAAAATCGTGTTGAAATTGATATGAGGTAATCAAGTCATCTTGTTCCAACTATCATCCAAATTTAAGCAAAATCGAACAACTAGAGTGTGAAAAAATGGAGCATAATAGAATTTATATTTGCGCATGTGCAGAGTGAGGTATTGATTCAAGAACGATAGAACTGATAGGGAACCGTCTACTCCTTAGCCCGCACATCCCCTGAAAATTTCAACAGAATCGGATGAAAACTGTGGAAAATAAGCTTGTTACAAGGATTTGTGAGCACACGACAGACAGACAGACATACAGACAGACACACAACACACACACACACACACACACAGACACGGATCCAAAGCTGTTCAGAATGGTCTAAAACGTAAATTGCGAGTGAAAATTTTGATTTTGGAGACCAAACCCCCCCCCCCCCCCCCGTAAGTGAAAACAGTGCTTCCGCTACCTTTAGGCAGATTCGAAAGCAATATAATACAGGGAACTCTGTCGTTTTGGTAAAACATTGTAGGTTTATTAAGGACTTACGTCTAATTTTCTGGCGGAACTCTTTCTCTTGCTTTTGTCCCAACCTTTGGTGGCTTTTCAGGAACCTACAAAAACGAGTATATTGTAATCTGCGAGGGAATAATGAGCCTACTAACAATAATATCAATAATTTTCTGGAAGTTAAGCCGAAAATTTGATGGGCCGAAAATCCCAAACTCGGCTGCGTCAAATGTCCCAATTCGAGGTGGCTTCGTTTTGTTGTAATTATCTAGGACACAACTAAATGGAATCCAATGATTGAATATACGAAAGGAAAGCTAGAAATCCAACAAACATAATGGTAAAAAGAAAAATTCTTACCTGAAGAGAAAAGTCAATAAAATCCGAAGTGGGGAGCTCAAAATTTAGTTTCGAACCACTGAATCAAATGCCTTTACAAACCATTGTTTTGAGACAAAAGTTTTGACGAAATTATAAATTGTGTTATTATCGGTTAAGCCAGTGACTGCGAGGCAAAGGTTCAACTGAATAGCTGTGGTTTTACTCGCAGCTTTTGTGTTGTCTCCCTTCTTGTAGAGTTTTTTGTGGATAACGGGGAAGAACCAGCTTTGCAGTTTTATTACTTTTTAATTTATTTTTGCGAATCCAACCGGCTTCCATTTTTTGTTCCTCCTCATTAGTTTCAACTTCTGTAGTTCCACTGGTTTAATGTATTGGATCTAAACGTTCCTATCCAGGGCGGGATCGCGTATTTTTCCCGTTATGATCCGGTATCGATCCCGAGTCAGGTTTTAATTCCCCCAAAGGTGTCGTGCGGCGGGACACTTCGATCTGTTCCATAGTAGAAGGAAAAATTACGTTGGGGGGAGACCGCTGGGTTAATCATATAGAAAATTCAAAACCACAATAAAATAGGTCGTTGTTTTAATAAAATATAAACGTTGTATAAATATTTGTCATTCCAGACGATAACTGTACTTAAGATTGAAACATAAGTTCCGTTTTCGCGCAAAAAAATCAAGATTTATAAAAGAAAGGATGAGTTCGCTACTTTTTGAACACTTTAGATTGGTCAAATTTCAAAAAAAGCAGATCAGCGCTCAAGAAATGAGTCACACGATAGCGCATTTTCTTCTAAGGAGATCCGCGTGAAATGGACGCTTCTTGCGTTGAATAGGAAACAAAATCGCTTTGGAGCTCACTCAGCTGACTGATGACCTCTCATGCGTCTTCATTATTCTCCCTTGAGCCTCCCTCTCAAATTTCAGCTTCCTGCGTTGAATAGTTGACAAAATGACTTCGGAGCTCACTCAGCTGATCGATGACCTCTCAGTCGTCTTCAGCATTCTTTCCTTCGGCCTCTCTCTCATATTTCAGCTTCCTGCGTCGAATAGGAGACAAAATGGCTTTTGAGCTCAATCAGCTGATCGATGACCTGATCGACGGCCTCTGATACATCTTTATCCACGCCATGTTATAGGAAATCGGGAAGTGGCATTTGAAAAGATTTCAAGAGGACATATAAACGGATAAAGTGAACACAATAGCTCATTTACCTCTTTAGTGTGTTTTCGTAAAAAATGAAGCTATTGCAATGGCTCGGAAAATTTTAAAATAACAATGTTTGAAAAATATTTTCATTGAAATCTGTTTTGAGGGATTCTGAAACGAATCCTAGAGTTTAAAACTTTTTCATATATATATATATATATATATATATATATATATATATATGACTGTTTCGGCATAAAAGTTTTGAAAAAAATGAAACCCCACGAGAACAAGAGACTGCTTCACGAATCAGAAAAAGCACATAGCAACGTTTTGGGCGCTTACGATCCTCCAGGCCTCAACATAAGACGATGATTCCAAATCCAAAGTTACCAAAATTCCTTGTCAACGGTATATATATATATTTATACTTATTATACGTGTCATTCCAGACGATAAATCTAATTAAGATTGAGATAAAAATTCCGTTTTCGTCTCTTTTATATAGGAGGATTCTCTTTTTTATACAGGAGGATTATAGAAACAATCAACCTTTTCTATAGAATCGTCTTCGTAACCAGACAGATTAAATCATAGGTAATATTTTGTTATTACTCACTGACTGTTTATCAAGGAACGTAGCTAGAGCTAGCGGAATATCAAATGACCGCAACTTTGGGGTCGCATTTTCGCATCACAAAACGTAACCCTTTTGGGCAGTTAGGACATAGCTAAAGCATGTTCCATGTTAAACAAAAATTTTGTAGTTATTTTGGCGTTATTTTTAATGCACATTTTTCATCACAAACTGGATAATCATGGGCTTCAGAACTGATGTTAATCGATTCAGCGCTTCAAAAAACATGAGACTCTTCATGGCTGACTAACTTTATTATAGCTTTTAAGTTTTTGCACATAATTTGGAAAAAGTCGTGAAAATTTTTCAAGTTCGTAAACTAATCAAGCCGAGCGGAAACCGCACGACTGACTCCAAAATGTAAATTTGAAGAGAAATCCAATTTGGGAAAAACTTGGAGAAGAGATAATGGGGCCCAGAATGAGAGAAAGAAAGGGTGCAGGTTCCCCCAGTAACCGCTAGCGATTCGAGCAAACTGTTCCTACCTTCTTGAAGAAACCATCTTGGTAGACTAAAAACTTTTTCCACGGAACTAACTCGAAGGTACAACTGATTTTCAGTCAAAAAATTGATGTAAATTGATGCAATTTCCTTCCAATGGAGCGAGGAAATGGAAAAATAGACTGGATCGTTATGGATGACCCATAGAGATAGTATTGACAGCGTTGGACTATTTGTATCGAGACCGCGATACTTAAAATTGGCGGGAGGTAAGATCTTCACGGTACAAGTATCACGTTCAGGATGCAGGTAAGCAATTACTGGAAGGAATTTAAAGAAAACTCTAGTGATTTATTACACAATATCATAACAGTATATGTACAAGGATCAGTTCGTCATTGAAAACCATAACAAATTCTATGTAATAATAATCTAAAATTCTACACTTCTGTGTTTAGGTACATGAGCAAAAATAATGTACAAATTATCACAATCTCTCAGTGAAACTGCCACTGCCAGATAACTCTCGAATAAAATCTAACAGTTGTTTATCAAACTATTCTCTAGTGAAACTATTTTCTTGAGAAAGAAATGTTTACAATGAAAATATCTTTGAAATGAAGTTATAGTAGCACTCACTAAGTACGTACTTATTTGTTTATGTAGGTACGAAAAATCTTAAAGCTTTATTTAACACTAACTTTAACATGCAGGAAGATATAAACCAACCAATTTACTGTCCTAACAAATTTGGGTAGTTTTGTTTTTATCAAATGAGAAACTGAGAAACTTATTGGGATATAAAAATGCTATTTCATATTCATCTTAATAATTTCTTAACCTTTCAATCTACAAAGAAATGAATGGGTTGTCTGAAGTTAATTAAGCAATCGTATAATGTTTCTAAATAGTTGGTTTCTGCACTAAAAATGAGATTTAATCAAATCCACTATTCGAGCACTAGACGTTCGATCTCATCCTCAAATACCACTAGTGCTCATGCGTTGACTAATATTTCTTGTTCTTGTTCGCCGTTCCAAAAGTTATACCTTCCACACTCAAAATCTAGCTTGCTAAATTAACTACACGATTCCAAAATCAGAAGATCATAATCGTAGCAGTTCATCGCCAGCTCATGTATGTCTTTGCAGTGATCTGGAATAAATCGTTCATTGTTCTATCGGATTCCAGTTACCCAACAGGAGACCGCCGACCTTCTACATACTACTTGTGATGAACCCTAATATACTCCTAGTTTTCGAGGATACGAGATTTCGAGTTTTCCATTCTCTTATTACATTTTCAAATGTCGTGATTCTTAATTGACTAAATTGTTCTCATCATTTACCTAGTTCAAACCCGCTCTGCAATAAAATGTCCAATGTTGAAGAGGAAATGGAAGATTAGACAATTTCGGAAAGAAATCTCGTCCTCCTTTGATTTATCAGAGATCATCGTAACTTCCAATCTTCTTTGATCAAGTCGGCAGCTTTCTCACCAATGGCATACGAGACCGCCATGGTGTGAGCTCCAGGGATTTTAGGCATGACCGATGCGTCTGCGACTCGCAGCTTTCGAATCCCGTGTACCCTCAGATGAGAGTCGACGACGGAATCTTTTGAGTTTGGCCCCATCCTGGCAGTACAGCACTGGTGATGAAGCTGTCCAGTCGCTTGTCGAACTGAACATTCGTAATAGGCATCAGTGCCAAACTGAAAGTTTTCGCATCCAAATATTGGTTTCTTGTAAAGTTTCGCTCCAATCTCCTGCATAGTTCTCGTTTTAACGAGATCTTCGACGAATCTTTGCCCTTCTATGATTGTCTGGAATAAAAGAAACAAACAATAGGAAATTAGATAACAGCAATACTTACTCATAAGCATATTCCGTTCAATGCCCACTTCTAATTTATTGAAAAACGAAATTACAATGAATCCCTGTTGCAGGTGTTACCTAAGATTACAATAAACACCTGCTGTAGTTGTTTGAATATAATAAGGTGCTATTACAAACAACTAGATGAAAGAAATATACACATTTTAAATCTGTTTTCCACGTTAGAGTGTCTAATCAACATGATATTACCTTGAAGCATTTAGGAGAAATAGTTTAATTACTCCGGGAGGAACAACCTGTGCTTACCTCATATTGGGCGCAATATTCTGTATTGATCTATTCATTCTTAATAAATTCCAAGCAAAGGAGGGAAGAATGTCAAGAATTAAACAGAAACATAAATCATTTCGCCAGATTAAGTTCCTGCTTGGTTACATTAGAAAATTGCCAGTTCAAAATTTTGGTCACAGTATCGATACAGACGGCAGAGGTTCCCTCATTTTAGAGGTATACAAGACCTCATTAGTGGTAGGCAAAACTGGTACCTATATAAAACACATTGTTTTTGAAAAAATATGAGTTTTCATAGTTCAATACCCAATTGAGAAACTCATGATTAACCAAATTAGGTAAAATTTTCTTTTCAGTAGGCTTTTTCATGTCTCCATCCTCAGTTCTTAAAAACGGTCAGGCTGATAGAAAATTCAATATTCTTTCCAACGGTATCCTCAAATTTGAATTGACACAGGAAATTAAGGGAGTTATGATTGTTTCAGTAACAAAAGGTCGAAAATACGAAAAAAATTTAAAAATTGATTTACTCGGAAACTAAGCGTTTAATAAGAAATTTCTGCGAAAAACTTTCGATCAGAAATGAGCTCTAAAATCGATCCCTGGCCAGTGAAATTTAGTCTGGCAAGGTGAATAATACAGTTTACTTGTGTTCCCTGAACGTATTGCAGATTGAAATGTCCATTTCTCTCAAGAGGTAAACTTCGATGCTGTCTGATTTTTTTATGTAATCAAATATTCACTCTGGCGAAGTAATTTATGTTTGAGGAAATGAGGCCAACCGTTTAACGATTCGAAGTTTTCTTGTCCTACATGGATAAAAAATTTTTGAAACTTCAGAAATTTCTGACTTATTTCTGTGACCATTAATTGTAGTGTTGAAAAGTGAATTACAGTTTAGTTGAGTCTTTTGAATGGAGTGTTGTTTAAACGTTCATGCCTCTCAAGAGGTGAATATTCTTCAACATTTAAAATGTTGATGCCACATGATCACATAAATTTAATGTGACCAAAAAATGAGTTTGGCGAGGTAATGTATGTTTTTAGAAGTGAGCGTTGGCGATTTAACTTTGAAAACTTGCTATCCTATATGAAGCAACATTTTCTAAAATTTTTAAATTTTGGTGTCAGACTTATTTATCTAACTATAAACTATGCCTGGTAAGGTGAATTAGGGTTCATATCATTAGCCTTGTACGTATTGCAATTTGAAATGTCTTTGCCTCTTTTGGGGAAAATATCATGTTTCGAATTTCGAACTCTTCGTACGTTTAGTTGATCTAGACTGTACCACCTTACTACACAGTGCCATTTTTTTGAGAATGAATGTTTTACCTCTCATGAAGTGCAAGGCAGTGTTGGGCAGTGGTCACTACTTTTTGTAGGTACAAACAGCTACAGCTACTAACTACAAGCGGAATTTAGTAGTTGCGATTTCTTTTAGCGAATTTTTGTAGAAAATGAAGCTATTGCAATGGCTCCAACAGTTTTAAAATGAACAATTTTGAAAATGCATTGTAATCCAATCCATGCATGAAATCCATTTTGTGGCATTCTGAAACGAATCCTAGAGATTAACACTTTTTCATATTCAGGGTGTTAATCTTTGGTACCTGCCACAATTGGCCTGCCATCGATTGTACTACTAATTTGCAACCAAAGTTCCCTTATAATATATATATATATATATATATATATATATATATATATATATATATATATATATATATATATATATATATATAAAGAATTGCATAGCAATTAATATATATATACATTATGTACTCCTCTTGAAATCCGTGTTTTTTCACTCATAAGACTTTTTCGTGATTTCGACTTTAACTCACTAAAACGGTCATAACTCTCTTAATTACCAAAAAAAAAAATTCAAATTTGATTACCTATACCGTTGGAAAGAGTGCTAATTTGCCCATCTTCCTAATCTATCATAAAAGTTTTTTAGATGGTTCAATTGGTGAAATATCAATCATAAAAGTGAATTTTGTCAAATCTTCCGAATTTAATAAAATTCTGCAAGTCAGATTTAACCTTAGTCCTAAAATATGCGCCAGAATCTCAGCTTTTCAACGGTGTAGTCAATTTTACTTTTACTTTGCTAATTAGGTGAGAAAACTATGTTTTATTGTTGAAGAACATTGTTTTTTCAATGAAATCGAGAATTTTCTTGAAAAATTACCTTATATGAAAATAAGAGTTTGGAGAACGGTTTTTACGTTATTTTTATTTTATATTTTATTTTATTTTATTTTTTTTTTGTTTTACTCTGAATCGAATGGTAACACTTGTTGCATATCTCCCCAACCCCTTATAGCCAAGTTTTAAACTTTAACTCACAAATTTGAGTTCAATTGGTATGATAAATTTTATATGATTTTAGGGGTGAAAGTAGTACGCTTAATTGTAAAACTAGGTTATAACGGGGTTGGGAAGACATGAGTATATCCTGTCAATGTTCTAGCATTGACGTCTAGCAAGACGTCTACGCGGAAGTGAATCGCAACTGGTGAAACATAGGAACGAAAACTATATCGTATCAGCAGACATATATACCAAATTACAATATAATTCTCACTTAACGAAATCAAGTAGGTACCTAGATATTTCAGTCACTTAAAGCTGGATTTGTGAAGCACAAGGCACGGAGGTGATTTATTTTACCTCCTTAATTTCAATGAGTTTAATATTAAAATCAGGTTAAATGCGAGTCAAACGATTCGCGATTCCAAATAAGTAGATCCTGACTCAGACTCTCGTGAGTCTCGTGACATTGAAAAGAGAACAGAAAATCTATACGACGTTTACTGTTTACTCAACTATTATTGCAGGGGTGCCCACAGGGGGGGGGGGGGGGGGGGGGGGGGGGGGTCACGACGCAAACTGCGTCGTTAAAACTTTTGGGGAGGGGTTAGAAAAATGAGTATTTTTTAAATTTTTTTATGAACAAGTACTTAATAAGATTTATACTAACAATTTGCTAGCGTCAGCTGTTTTCAATTCGAATTTATTGGATAATATGTTGTAGATCATTCTTTATCACATCAGTGTATCATTTATATTATTGAATGTGAAATCATTAGAAACTAACCAACTAACTTCTAGACAACGAAACGCTTGCATAACGAGACTGCAACACATTGCAACATTTTATGTCTTTTGTTGAAGACAAGTGTGTGTTGCAGACTCGTATGCAAGCTCTAAGAGCCACTCATCTGATCCATACCCTGGGCATCGTCAAGTAAATGTCCTAAAGAGGCAACATACGAAATTACAGCTTCCTAGAGTCTAAAGCATAGAAATTAGCTTTAAGAGCCACTCATCTGATCCGGAACCTGGGCATCGTCAGATAAATGTCCTAAAGAGGCTACATACGAAATTACAGCTTCCCTAGAGTGTAAAGCATATAAATTAGGTACCTATTAATATGATTTAACCACCACTTCACAAATCAAACCGTTCTCGCAATATTTGGATCACCTGCTATGAATCAAATCATCGAAACACCAGCTCAATGAAATCATCAGAAATTAACAAGCGGTGGCAATCATGTTCACAATATCAATTATTGAGAATGATCACCTGAGTGTACACAATTATTCAAATAACCATGCTCATAACTCAGCTTGTTGGCCACGCACTTCGCAGTAGTTAGTTAACATAATATGGTTGGATAAATCATGAGCTTTCGAACGAATGGTCAACGAATTTTGTGGGATGAAAAACGACGAAGTACCATTTCCCTAGCAACGACTCGGTTGTAAGCGGAAATCATCAAAATATTTTCGTGAGCAATTTTCCGTGACGTTTTTTTAGTTTAGGTATGTGCCATAGCAAAGACATAAAATGTCAAAATCGTATCTGTACCTAATATTCTTTGAGACTTCGAATGGATTGCGTTCGCTAGCGCTTGTCGCGACATCTTACAATTACTGCGTCAACTGCTGAAGTTCACCAGTTACCGCTAGAGAGAGTATTTAGTGTTAAAGTAGGTAGGCACTCGTCCGTCTCGAGCGGTTTTTCGCTTTTGTAAATGCACCATTTTGTGATCATTGGTGGAAACCTTTAAATGTTCAATGTACCATTAAACTAAACTCATTGCATTTTTTCCACCTATTTGATATTATTGGTAAATAAACTTGTCGTATCGAATACCAACAACCGCCAAAAACGAGCACAATTACGCGCAAGTAGACCACAAATTGTGAAACATCCAGTTTTTGTTGAATATATTCAATTGCCACATTTCATACGTTATTTTGGGGTATTTGTCACGCTAAATCACGTAGGTAGCGATATTCATGTTTTGATATAAGTACGCAACACCGAGAAATGCCGAAAAAAAGATATTTTAGTATACACTATTCACTGTGTGGAAATGAATAGGAACATGTGCAATTCTGACCGCTACTTCGGTGTTTATCAAAGTTGGTGTAACGAATATCTATAAATGAACATTACTACGTGATTCAGAGTGAACAAATGACACAAACTATATGTCACATGTGACAGATGAATATCTTCAAAAACTCGATATTTCGCTATTCGAGCTGTACCTGTTTGCACATGATTGTGCTCATTTTTGCGTACTCCAAAATTCTAGTGTTGGGTCATTTTTTTAATGAAATTTGGTCGAAGAATCCAAATCTGCAATAAAAAATAGGGGTTCCCTTGCGAAAAAAAGTAGTGGATTGCGCATGTGATATTTGAATTCCTCGGATCCCATTATGGTGGATACAAATTTTTTGGGTTTTGGGATTTTAACTCGTATAATGATGGAAATCAGCCTCTGGTGCAGAATTCGTGAGACGCCCTGTTAATTAATTATTCCATTCGGAACATGTTTTCGCCTTGGCACCTCATAAACCTTTATGAAATAGTGACACTAATTAGCTCTACAAAAAAAAGTTAATTCCGTAAAATGGGGCTATTTGGGAAATTTCGGCCTTTCAAACTAAAATTACAACAGTAAAACAGATTATTTTTCCAAAATTCAATTTTCTTATTTTGGAAGGGTCTTGCCCTCGGCAACAATCCTGCAGTTTCAAATGTCAAAACCCACCAATTGGGGGGCGGAGGCTATATATTTTTTTGAATACTGTTCCCAAATTCCCCCTAAATTCCCGGCGAAAGTGGTACCTACCTAATTTTGGAATACACGTTATTTCTGTTGTTCTTGCATATATATCATAACTCTTAGGGGCTGTTTCGGACAATGTTCCAAATTTTTAAAAACAAGTATTTTCCCAAGAATGAGGGGTATCATCTGGTGCTATCATTCATACTAATACCCAGTATCTAATACCCATTTTAGATGGATGCTAACATCCTGGATCGAATCTTCATCAAAATTTCTCGAGCTACTTTTAGATTTTGTAAAGGCAAAAAAGTGCTAAAAACGACGTTTTTACACCTATTTTGAGCTGTCCTTAGGGTATCTTCCTGGCCATGACGGGTATCGAATATGATTTTCATCTATAGGAAAAGTGACTCCTGTGAATTCTATCAGTATCCTTCGAGCCATATTGAACGATAGACCACCTAATTCCGATTTTTGGAAGTTTTTTGCTAATGTCGTACCGTTAGAGTATTTTCGCAATCGTGTACACGGTACCTACGTATAGATATACCTATCATTATACTAATACCCAGTATCTAACCCATACTAGTATGTCGTACCGTTAGGGTGATTTCCAGGGTGATTGCAAGACTTTCCCTTCACCCATCGGGTTAAGTAAGGAATGTAAAAACTGACCAATTTTGTTTTTATTTAATGTCACTATCGAAAATACAATTTCAAATATAAATCTTCACTCTATGAAAAACCAGGTTTGCTTAAATTCTGTCCTCTCTTTTTTAGGAACTTCTCACAACATATTTGAGCTGATGTCAATATCGGCTTGAAACCTTTGGACTTTGGTGTTTTCTTAAACAATTCGAAGGAATAACACATCTCACATTCGCCATTAGTTTTGATAATCACAAAGCGGATTTGAAAGATAAATTATTGACATTTTCACTTATAACTTGTGAGGTACTACTCTAAGAAATGAATAAGTCATTCTTGGACAAATTATAACGAGGAGGTCTCGGAAGGAGGGAGTCTGACCACCTCACAAAAACTTGTCTGGCGCTACCTAGGAAAAGTTTTACGCTTAATAAAAGTTGTCAAATCAAAACACTTAAATCTTCCACCAGAAAGGTATTTGCTTAACAAAACGGATCACATCCTTACTTATGTGGTTTTGAAGGTAATGAAACAGTGGATTCCCAAATCACCCTGGCACTCTCAAATAGCCACATTTGATATAGCAAGGTAGTTTCCAGTCAGTATGTATACTGGAAAACCCCGTTGGTAGGAATTTATGTTAAAAATAGTGGCTCTTAGTAACGGTGATTTCGATTTTGAAAAATAAGAATAAATAAATTAAAGAAAAAATAGCAACTTGACTTTGATTATTGATCTTCATTTTATTAAAGGATCAAATGCTTAAACAAATAAAATAGATAAGACTATGAGCAACTGTGTTTAATATTATAGTTACCTTCACATCTTCTTCATTTGAAAGAAAATTTGTGATTATGACTGGAGGATCCAGAGGATTGTTGCTCCTCAGCGACACGCTTCCTTCGCTTTTTGGATGCATAAGCATAGTTCCGAGTGTGAAACCTTCCTTCTGTCCAACGTCACTGAATGTCCCTTTGTACAATTCATCAGAAACACCAAAATATCTGGAACAGAAATCAATCCAAAGTTAGAAGACACATCCTTGCAGTTCACGATGCAGGCATTAATAACTTACGGGGGCAATATTAACGTTATTATAATAATTATTTTCATCAATAAATCAACCTTGATTAAGAAGTAATGGCATGGTATTTGGCATTAGTAATGTGGCAGAGTGGTAGCTAATCTTTGTACGTCACCATTTGTACTCAATGTCAAGAGAACGGGTTGCTTCGCTATAAAGTTTTTGATTCATGAGTATGTTGAAACTAAATTCTGCTTCGCTTACATTTTGATAAAAATATCCATGGTTTCAACACTATTCTGAACTCAAGACTGGTTATGATAAAATTCATGAAATATCCAAGAGAAAGTAAATAGGTAAATCACGGATTTTCAGTTTTAATTTTTGTGATACTGTGTGCTCTCTGTCAGAGTTAAATAAATATATTCGCTATGAATAAAGATATTACTTGGAAATTAAAGCGCCATCGTCGGAAGCCATAGTAATGGGTGAAAATATTAGTTCAATATTCGGTCTCGGGAGGTCTGGCTGTGTCTTGATGTATCCAAGCCCTTCTGCCACATTGTTTCCCAAAATACCTGCAACAGTCGATAAATTCAATGAGTACGAGTATACTTAAGTCTATGCACGAATATAATATATAGTTCACATCGAGAAATAACTGAAAAGGGGCAACGGTTTCTTCTTACACCTAAAAACCCTACTTGGAAGAAATTCGATTTTTAAACAGTAGGTATAAATGACGAAAATAACCATAATGAACGAGACATGGAACCAAGACGAGATTTTTAAATATTATAAAATCTTCAACGATTTATCCTGATTTTATGGGGCGTGAATTTTGTAGTAGGTACCTCGTAATACTGAAATTATAAACCTTCCTCTAATAATTTACAATGTCTTGTTCTAAGATGGGGTATATGAAATGGGTATGTCTCGATAAGAATGAAAAAAATAACGACTCTTAGACCAGCTGAATCCGAAAATGTGTTGATTTGAATCTCATGGATCATTTCAGTTTTGCCCGCAAACCTTCTGTTCCGGTGTGTTACCTAATATACTCTTTCTTTAAGAGGAAACGATATTATGAATTACTAGACTGAGGTGTTTTCGCTCCAGCAACCAATCGTACCTTGCGGTTATACGACTCGTTTTAGAATGTTGGAGGTAACAAACTATTCTTTAAAAATTGAACATCGCTCTATCAGGAAAGGCGTTTGATAACATGTGACATTATTTATGTCTTAAAGGTAAATTTATGAACTTCATTTCATTCTTTTCTCGTTCGTATATAGCTCGTTTAGATCATAATTAGATTCATAGGTAGGAACATTCCATAATTGATAGCGACCATATATTGCTCAAATCCGAAATATATGCACTCATAAATTATTATCCAATATTGATTGCAAAATCATTATAAACCCGGCCTCCTTTTGAATAAAGCATTACGCAAGGATACAAAGCAATGCATTCTTTCTTACACAATATACACTGCTGGAATAATAAATGAAGCCTATCTGGGATAAAATAATAAAATTACAACGTGACGAAGCACCCAGATCAGCTGAGTGAGTTATTAAATGTTTATAAGAGAATGAATAGTAGAAATTTACCTTTTCCATTCATCATCCAATCGTAAACCGCTGGCATCAGCATAGGAGCTAGCTTCCTCGCGGTCAGACTCTCGCTCGCGTTGATGTGCACCGTTTGGAAGCTGGACACGTGTTCCTGAAGATGCTGCCCTACAGCGGGCAAATGGTGAACCACAGTCACATTCTTGGATTTCAAATGACTTGAAGGCCCAACTCCCGATAACATCAATATCACTGGGGTATTGAAGGTTCCCGCTGACAAAATCACATCTTTCTTTGCTTTCACGACTCTCACTTTGCCGTTCTTCACGAATTCAACTCCCTCAGCCTCTTTAGTTTTGGGATTGATGTGAACCTTGTTGACGAATGCGTTTTTCACAATGTGCAGATTAGGTCTCTCTTTAACTGGAGCCAAATAAGCCGTCGCCGCACTCACTCGTTTTCCTTTAAGAGCTGTGATTTGTGTTCTCGAAAAACCCAAAGGTGTTTTTGGATTGTTGTAATCCACTTCTTTGTAACCCATTTCTTTTCCAGCGTTAATGAACCTGGAAAAATATCGAATGCCAAATGTGCTATTAAGAACACCAGCAAAGTCGAGTCATTCGATGTGAATATAATCACACACTATAATCAGGGGGATGGGGAGGGTGGCATTAATACCCTTAATTTGAATATAGCTATTTGGAAGTCTAATCCTAATCAAATCCCTATTTTTCCAACTACAGGTACCTACCAGGTAGGTATTTATAAAAGGCTTGAATTATCTTCATTTTGTGCATGAAGCTGGCATTTTTCGTTCAAATATTCCTCAGCGTTTCCCAATTATGATATATCTCGAAAACGGATTACAGACAATTGCGCTTGACGGCGTTTTACTCGTAGTTTTACCCAAAAATATTCTTCACACTCATCCGAATCCACCCTGTATTTCAATGGAGAACATTCAGTAGTTTGAAACACATGAAAAGTAGTTTAATGGCTACAGTGACTGATGAGTGTCCTTGCCTATTGCAAGGATGTGTTGTGGTACAAGTATGGGCTAAATTAAAAGCATAGGTACGATGTGTGAAGTTGAAATAATTATTCTTTTTTCTTTTTTATCGTTTCTTAATTGTAATAATTGTTCAATTCTAGAAATGTAAATATAGGTATATCCGATTTACTAATGAGCAAATCGCTTTGCGTTTTTAATAATATCTGGAAGATTTACCCAGGTCATTTCAAAATTCTTCAAGTTTCGAATAATGACTATTATGATTATTATATTGAACTAAAACTAAAACTAATATTGCGGTTTTTGAAAAAATTATGATGTTGTTAAATGTTCTTAAAATATCACATGCAAATGGTCATTTTACAGAAGTAGTTACTTATAGGCATTAGATATTATCTCTGTGTGTATCATTTTTAAGTGATTCTAAAAAATTATTTCTTCTTTTTATTTCCCTTTTTTGGAGATGGGAAAACGTTTGGTTCAGTTGGGAATTTCGTGATACTTCCCCCTCACTATTTTTGTCTAGAGACGCTTCTGACTATAATACATAGGTATATTATCACATCGAAGTTTCTAAGCACTAGGAAAACCAATAGGTAATCAAACCATTCAACTAAATTAGCACTAGGTAATTCGAAGTTAGATGATAGTCTAATTCCAAAAAACTAGGCTTGGGGTAACAAATGATAACGTACCTGCCACGAGCTTTAGTTACGACACGTGGCAAGCATTTATTGATTTTTATTTGTTTGTATGAGTCAAAATAATTTGTTTATCATACCTATTCACGAGCTTGGTAGTATATGGGTAATCGATGGGCACCTTTCCTTTAGTCGAGTGGTATGGCGAGGTCGTAAGATTTGGAATTGTCATTTTTTCGGTCTTCAGAAAATATGGCAAAATTCCAGAGTAGTTCCACCCGGGATTGCCGAGAGATTCCCACTCGTCAAAATCTTTGGGGTGACACCTGAAAGAATACGCAAATTTTAAAGTTATAAAGGAGCAAGACATTCGCATAAATTACCTTTCTGATTCTTGAGTACATATTCGCTGAACTGTTTTGCTTTTTAACTTATGTTAAATAAACGGTCCCTACAAATTGTGCTATTCATGATGGATCAATTTAAATTTTATGCTCTCAGAGATTGAACATCGTGAAATAATAAGGAGGGCAGGGTTGATTAGGCATGATATAGCATGAAAAAGTCGTCAACTTGGACTAGTATAAAATGGTAATGTTAAGTTGCAATTTTAAAATGAAATGTTTAAAGAATCAATTTTTTATTCATCTGATTTGTTGAGTATCGATTTATAAAGCCCAATTCCGACCGTTTTTTGACATTTGCATGTCTTTACTATGGCACCCTCGGTGGGAAATTATTACAATTCGCGTCACACAAAGCGTAACGGAAAAGCTGAAAATTATCGGCTTCAATTTGTGTCAACCCTAAAGGGTAGCATTAAAGGGCTAAACATTCAAAAATCGAGATCTCAAAAACTTTCTAGGTAACAGTAATGATGTTTTGCTTGTTAATGATAAATATGATCCCAAAGAATCGATTAAAACCATCCGCGACGTTGCAGTAGTCTTGTTATAATCTTTCTAGGAAACGAAAGGACGCAAGCGAACATAACGACAGCGTAAACAGACTTTTTCATTCTAGGGGCATTTATTTGTATCTATTTACCTATTCATTTATTTTTTCATTCACTTGCAGAAACGGAAAGCTTCTCCACCTTCCTAAGTGAGGACATGAAATATTCTATTTGACCCCTCGTCTATTTGACCAACTTGGCTTTTTAGCATGGAAATACATCAGCCTTGATCTTATAGCGGAGACGTGGTTGAATGAACTAAACTTTTTCCTATTCATCAGAGGAAGTTGAAATTCGACAGGAAGCCCCTCAGGGACATTGAGAGACGAATGAAATGACGGGATCCATCCGGATAACTCCGATGTGCAAAATTTTCTCCTGTTCGTTCTAAGAATCTGAAATTTAATAGGGAGCCTCTCAGGGACAACAAGAGACAAATGAAACGGCACCCTGGGCAACTTAAACAAGAGACCATAAGGGGGAAAACTATATTTAAAAAAATAATAGGCAATAATAATAAAATGATGTATTTTTATATAATATATTTTTTATATAAAATTAAAATTAAAATTAAAATTAAATTTAAAATTAAAATTTTATATTTTTTAATATATATTTTATATATTATAAAATATTTTTATTTTAATGATGTATTTTTATATAATGAGGTTTGATGTATTTGAATTTTAATGGTTACCCACTCTTAAGGGCCAACCTATATGCAAATAAGATGTATGCAATATGCAATAAGTTTTTCCATGTTCGCTACGTAAGTATTTAGCAATCGTACTTGGGTAAATAGCTGTACAGCTATGCTGTACATAGCTGTACAAAATCGAAATTTAAATCGTGTACGAATAAAAAGGATTTACCTAGTCCACATAAGTCCGTTCCAGATGGTTGCTCCACCAACTCCTTTGCCGGACGGCCAAGAACAAACGCCGCCCTCGGACCCGAGGCAGCTGGACGTCTGAGGCTCTGCTTTGTAATGCCAGTTATAGTTGGTGAAGAAAAACACAGGATTCATAGCCGGTATGTCAGTGTAGATATTTCCTTCCATCCCGGCCTCCAAGAGTAGGACTTTCCAGGACGTGTTTTCTGACAGCCTGTTGGCCAACACCGAGCCGGAAGGGCTGGCACCGATTATGATGAAATCGTAGTTCTCCTCCATCGGGAGGTTGTCGAGGAAAACCTCTTCTCTGAAAGGCAGTCCGTTTTGGGCGTAGATCCGAAGCAATAGACTACCGATTGGGCCTTGCCCGGATCCGGGTTGGACAAGAAAAACGAGTGAAATTACGAGAACAATCATTTCCACAAAACCTGTAACAAAGAAAAGTCAACAATTTTACAGGCACTTTGCACCGCAACAAGGGTGTTTACAGTACCATTACCATTTACAGTACCATTTAAAAGAAGTAGAGCAAATTGTATAAAAATGAAGTAGTACCATTTAAAAGAAGTAGAGCAAATTGTATAAAAATGAAGTAGTCACAATAAGTTGACCAATTTTTAGTAAGAAGCTGCTCTTTCAAAAAGCTCTCCCACGTGACTCAAAACTTACTGAATTTCAACCATTTTCTGTACATGTATTTTTAAAGATGGCATTTGAGGACAAAAGGAGAAAAACGGGTTATCTAACTTTTTTCTAATTTTTTGTTCAAAAAGCGCTGTTACGTAAATTTTAATTTTTCAGAATTTCGGATTGAAAAATAATTGATAGGTTCTTCAAGTAAGAAAAAATAATACTAGTTTAAAATTGCAAATAAAAACTTATTCAAAAATTAAAACACCTGTAAAACATAAATGGCCCAGATTCCCTGGGGAACAACATTTGATTCGGAGGGCTGGTTAGTTGTTTAAAGTTCTTCTTCGCGCTGCTGCCACAAAATCGTCATATTTTTCGTTGGAGCAGGAAGCGGCTTTGTGTAACTCCTTAAGAGGAAGAAAAATTCAATTTCCACAAGCTGATGACCGACGAGCTTGTCTGATTGGTGCATCTCCCAGCGTTTTCTTCCCTCACGCTTTCTTTTGACAGCTTTTTTTGAAACTGCAGCCATCGGGATGAGAATTGAGTTTATCAAAGCTCCGTTAAAAGTATTCCTGGTGATACTCTCTCTAATCGGGGGTGTTCAAATCAAGCTTCAGTAGCCTAATTGGACAAATTTTCATTGGTGCTGTTTTATCTTAAAATCTTCTTTTTTTTTTTTTTTTTTCTCGAAAAACTGTTTCCAGTTTTGGACAAGGCATTGGTCTACTTTTTCTTTGCAAAATGTCGAAGGTTTGCATCTCACTTGCCTAATATGCTTGATCCAATCATATGGAACTTCAGATCTACCTATTCAGAATAAATTATTATCGACCCAAACGCGGCTATCTGTCGAGAAATTATCAGGATTTTTTTGTATTTTTGCTTCCTCACTACCTAAGGTAAGGAAGCTTTGTGTTCTTGATTGATGACGAAAAAATTTTAGTTCTCCAAAATTCAAATTTCCACTTTGTTTTTGCGTTTCAGAGCTTGCTGATCAATTTTGGTTCCATGTCTGTCTGTCTGATGTCTGTCTTGTCTGTGGTAAATCCTTGTCACGGCCGAAACTATACCAAGTTCCAGTCCGATTCCAATGAAATTTTCAGGGATTGTGAGGATTAGCTTCTAAACGGTCCCCTATATTCATCAATGCCGTCGAATCATGTAATAGTCTGTGCGCATGCGCAAACGTGAATCTCTCATTACGTCGGTTTCTCATCTTCTGTTGGTCCAATTCCGTTCACACTCGATAGGTAATTGGGTACATATTCTAGAAAAATACCCTATAAATTATATCGCGATTGATGGAGCACCATTGTGCCTGCGCGAAACTAATATCGATTGACACAGGCAAAAACTCCGAGTCTAATGGAACGATTTTGATGAAATTTCCAAGGATTGCGTGGAATAGCTTCTAGACGGTCTCTGTAACTTCCATTGCCGTCATATAAATAGTAGTCTGTGCGCATACGTAAACGTAAATTTATATTAACGTCGATTTCTTATCATTTATTGGTCTGATTTCGTTCAAACTCGGGGAGTAGATGGGTTCATGTGCCAGGGGAATTCCCTATGAACTTAATTGTGATTGGTGTAGTAATTACCTATAATCTATGCGCAAAACTGAAATTGATCGACACGGACTAAACTCCGAGTTTAACGAACCGATTTTTATGAAATGTTCTAGGATTGTGCGGTCTAGCTCCAAGACATTCCCTATAAATTTCATTGCCATAGGATTGATATTAGTCTGTGCGCATGCGCGAAAAATAATTTTTTATAACATCGACATATCACTCATTTCGACTCGTACTTTGATCTTTGATCGTCAACTAATTCTATACGATTCGTGAGGAATTATACTGTCCACCTAACTTGGCAGACTTTAAAAAAATATTTTTTTGTTCCTAATGGGAGTTATGTCAGTTTTGAAGTAGTGAAATGTCAAATATACGAGAAAAATTCTTAAATGTGAAAATACTTAGAATTAAATTCTAACGTAACATGAATTTAATTGAGAAAATACATGGGATAAGTTGATTTTTACCAGTATGACGTTGATGTCGATTTCAAATGTGAGACCCACAACACGTTCAGAACTGCTCCAGAGCTGAAAGATGATGTTTCAACATCGAAAAAAAGATGTTCTTGGTACAACCGCCTTCTCGCGACACGTTCTGGAAACTAACTGAATGAGCCGAAGAGAGGCGAGTTGAGAACTTTTCAATATCACAGGGCACGAGGCACCCACTCTCTTGTGCGGCTAAGGGTGTCTGGTGGGGCCTCAACAAGGACCTCAGCTATATAATGACTTTTCACTGATTTGTCCATGTGACGATGATCTCTTGTTTTGGTTGGAGGGTCGGTTCATTGGAAACCTACTTTTCCCAGAAGCTAATATCATATCCAAGACTGTTGGAGGGCGGTTCATTGTAAACTGGGAAAAGTACCAGAAGATGATTACATATCCAAGACTGGGAAGAATGTCTCCGAGATAGCGTCTGACGGTGCGACCAGTGGTCGTGTAAATTATATTTGATATTTCTTTTATCTAAATTTTATGTAATCTATTTCTAACTACCTACCAGGTTACCCGTAAGACAAACCATCATCTTGTGTAGTAACAGTAAAAGAGAGGCTGCGGAAATGACCATGAATGACCAGGAATTTTCTGATGTTTATTAGAAGTTCGTTCTACACTGTGAAACTCAGACACACTTTTAACACCCTCAGGTCTTATTGACCGACTTCACATTTATTGATATTCAGATAGCCATTTTCCACATTTCCAATTTCCAAAAGTCCACTTTTTTTTTTTTTCAAAAATAGATAATTTTAATCAAAAATTATTTTCCTAATTTCAATAAAATAATGATATATAGGCATCATTTCATCTACGTAAATACGAAAATGTGATCTTTCACTGGACGATAGCTGGGTTTGGCGAGCTACGGGAGGGTTAGCTGCCATTTCATCTCTCATGATGAAGCCCAAGAACACCTTATTTCAGCTTGTAGATAGATTGAAATTGATTGAAAATCTTCTTGCTTGGATTAAAACGTATAAAGTTCCAGTCATTCCTTCATGACCGTATGAGCAAATTTCCGTACATTATCGTATGTTACATGGTTTTGAAATTTGTGCATTTTGAGTGCGAAGAAATTGTTAACTACCTACCAATTTTATTGAAAAAAAAAAAAAAAAAAAAACTCGTTTTAAATAATATTCTGTGATTCAAAAAAGATTTAGGAATTTTAGTTTTTTTTCACTTTTTTTGAAAATTTTCAGCAAATAGGTATTAATGAAATTTAAGTCAATTTTTCGCATATTATTGTTCATAAATTTATTAATGTTCTATTTCACCATTGATTAACTTTTTTGACTGATATTGTCCTAGAAAATATAGAATCGACGATTTTTAGCGGATTTTAGACATTTTTAGTGCTTTTAAATTTTTTATTATTTTTTTTTTTTTTATTTGACCAATGTAATGAGCTTCAAATGTGCTGGACGACGAACTCATCCTTTCATTTAGAAAGCTTTATTTTAATTTTTACCTCATTCCTAAGGGGACTTTTCGTCTGGAAGTATACATATATACAATGTGTTAAACTCTAGATTCGTTTCAGAATATTTCAAACCGGGTTTCAATAAAGAACATTTTCGAAAAATTTTATTTTAAAATTTTCGGAGCTATTGCAATAGCTTCATATTCTATGAAAATTCCCTAAAAACTTAAAGTAGTGTTATATAGACCAATATCACGTTAAATCTCTTGCTACATCCAGGCAGGACCATTCACCTCTGACTCAGGTTTCGTTCCAATCCACACTTGTAGTTGTAGTGAACCTGAATCCGAATAGATAAATGAGACTTCCTACATCATCATCTGAACGCGAGTATGTACACATTTTTGGGGGACTAACTTGCCAAACTCCAGCCAACCTCCACGTGGTATTTCCTGGGTAGCGCTAATTGGCTGGTTGCTTATACATCCTTCTATGGTCGCAACCCATGCCATCACTTAAGACTGTGGGCCGCAACTTACACTTATCCAGAGTATAAGGTCGCAATTAACCATAACCGGAATCCTATTTATGACCACGCGATCGATCAATGCTGCGTTTTCACACCACATACCTGTCACACAAAGTTTATGAGTTATATAAATAACTTATTTATGTTCATGGGTGTATTTTATTGTTATATATATTGATATATTTTCACATCGTCTCATCTATATAGATTAATAGCGAAAAAATGTGTCGATATCTTTTACTGTGTTGTTACAAATTACAAAATTACTAAAGTTCACTGAGTTTCCTTGTAATCCGTGTGATCTTTTATCCACTGAAAAATTTGTTTTCCTACAGTTAGAACAGTTAGAAGATGGGAAAAATGCAGGATTGAAGTTGTCGAATTTATCTAACCGCCGGGGAAAATGTATAAACATAACGGTACAAAAATCCACCCTTGGCCGAAAATGAGTTAAAATTCAATTGCCTCCTAGAATATTCTCATCAGTAGGTCTATCAAAAACATTTGATACACATCATTGATTTGATACAACATTTGTATTCATACAAAGAGTTCTGTTCAGATTCAATGGCTGTTCGTCATATGGAGGCATGGAGTCAAATGGCTCCATTTCACCAGATTTACAAATGAGGAGTGTTTTTTCAAAAGGGAACATATCCACTTTTCTGCAAAACCGGTTTTTTTGCATTTTCTGTGTCTTTTGTATGAGCCTCATTGAACTCCCCAGGCTGTAGCATTCCAAACATAACATATCCCTGATCATTTTATAGGAAAAATGAGGGGTTTCAACCAAAAGGTAACAAATCCATTCCCTTCAATTTTTTCAGATCATGTCAATCAAAAAGGAACATATCCTTAGTCTAACACATTGAATTGAAACTCAGTTTTTTCAAAAGGGCACGTATCCACCGCATCAAGACTGCAACCTACTGGTAGAACTAGTAATTGATAGATTGACAATCTAGCCAATAGATAACTCGTGAGGTACCTCATGTTTCATAGACTAGGTTAGTATAGCTATCCATAGAGAGTGCGAGCTCCGCCCTTCGGCAACTGGCTTATTAGCTAAGCTCGCGTGATGGCATTGTGTGATTCCTGAACCTAAAATTGTTGACGCTCCTCTTGTTTATTTTCACCCATCTTTCGCGTTTAAAGCGAAGTAAAAAAGGTTTGGCATTGACTGGATAATGTACCCTATAAAGGAGTTGGGTGCGGTTTATAATAAAATTGGAGGAATAAGCCAAGCGAAAAAAATCTAAATAAAAAAGTTTGCCAAGAAAGCAGGAGGAATCTCTACCAGAGTTTAGTGCATTTCCCATTACAGGTTCGAAAACGAATTCGAAGTCTTTCGTTCACTGGTCAAAAAGGGAAAGAATGAAGATGATTTTCCAGAGTTAACAGCACGGCCCTTGTTGACCCGCAGTTTGCCTGCGGAAAAGAAGAACGACGTACAACATCTTCTCAAAACTCATTTTGGAAGTGAATGGTGTAACATTCCTGAATTGGCTTGGTACAAGCCCATAATCCTCGGTGATGGTGCGTGTGAAGATGAAGTCGAGGTGCACGAGCCTGATGGGGAATGCGATTGCCTTCAAGAGGAGGACTGTGACATGCACATTTAATTAAAACTCGTTCTTCATAACAATAATTAAAAAAAAAAAAATCGGATGATTCTCTATTTTCAAGTAAAAAAAAAGTGTAAAAAAAAGGTTAAAGGGGTTCAAGGTTGAAGTTTAAAAATTTTTAAAAAAAGTTAAAAAGTGTTGTGAATTTTTTAAATAAAATATATTCGTTGTACTGTATTCTTGTTATAATAATATTATTATCCCCTATTGCTCCTACATATGATCAAATAGAAGGCGACTAGTAATGCCTCCAAACAGGTTTTAATATACCAAACTAGTTCAAATTATAATGCTGTTTGTTTGTATAGTAAATTTTTTTTAAAAGTAATCCTCCCCCCTCCCCTAGGTTCATTAGGTTCTAGTTGTCAACTCTATACGCCTAATATTCCAATTATTTGTTTTAACTGGAATTTTGGTGTCTTTGGAGAGCCTTATATTCCTCAAAATTTAGGGTTTCAATCAAAAGGGCACATTATGACATTTTTCGTTCAAAAGGGCACATATCCAAAATTAAAATGGCGATTTCTCCTCCATTTTTGAATGCAAGCAGTTAATATTTTGGGTTAATGTCCGTTATGCTTGTTTGTACAATACTACGCTCAGAAACCCTGACAAAAATATGAAACTGGTCGTGTTATTCTTTTTTATCTCCTCCTCAACATTTTTTGAAAATGGATTTGTTACCTTTCGAAAAAAAACTCCTCAAATATACGTAACAAAATCATGAAATTGTTTTGAGTTTTCTGTCCCTTACCGGATAACGTGATTCATAATTACAGCTTTTACTTAGTTGGTTCATCGGCACCACCAGAGCTACTCTCTTCATCGCCGGACGGAAAGTTAGCCTTCTGGTTCATCAACCTCATACATTCAAGGTGTAGAGCACCCTAATCCGAGTAAGAAACGATCAGATATTTAAGTTATGGTTTCTTATTTCCAGAATCAGGTAAATTTGACGCACGAGAAGTATCCCCAATGGAAGTGACAGTTCGGTGCACTCTACGTACACTTTCACATCATTTGCTTCACGATCTCGGACTTCAGATTTTATACCCTTTTTTGCATTCCCCAAAAAAAAAACTTCTTTTGATATTCATCAGGAATATGACCGCCAGAATCACATCCAAAAACTCTCCAATGCGTAAGGGGCTGCTTTTCACCATACCAAACCAGCGAGTCCAAATTTGAGGAGCAACTAATGAGAACCTATTGTAGTTGAGGTTCTCTTGTTTCCTGGAGTCCATCATCCTATTTCCACTGCTGTCCTCTTAAAGGATTTCTGGCAACAGATTACCTATGTAATAATTGAGTTATTGAACTTCTGCAGATAACTTCTTGTAGGTACTATTATAATTAGGAAGTTGAAGTTTTCAAATAGTTGATAAACTAAGGGGACAGGTGACCCTATCTTACTATTTGTCTTGCCGTTAACCCCTATTGCTAACTTCGACCCACGAAATGCACAACTTTACGGACTGCGCAAGACTATCGCAGAGCCTCGAACAAAAACCGAACGAAAATAGTCGGTGAACGTGATTCTTTTTCAAGTTGACATTACAACCGCCGGAATCGGCGTGAAGGTTTTGTTGGGTGCCTGAGCTGCATGTCGAATCAACCGAGCTGTGCGTGAAACAACGAAACGAGGAATATAACTTCAATGTGTTCCAAGGAGGCATATGGTACAACTATTTTTATTCAAGTATTGCGTAACTAGTTTGTTTTGAAATTTTCAAAATGGAAGACTCAAAAAGCTTTCCTTCAAGCCTTTGTGGTATTTTCTTTGATCTAAAATCGTAAATTATGGACGTGATGGTTAGAACCAAGACTTCCTTCCAACTTCCTGACTCAGGAGTCTTGCTTGTACAGTACCAGACGTGTTTGTAGAATTTTTCCGAATTAACAGAGTCAATACCTTCTGTGTTCAATTCTTGTCACGCCCAAAACTGTAGTTGGGTCCGTTTTGGAAAAGTAACTATACCCCATTTTGGTCTGATATTGACGAAATTTACAGGGATTGGGCGCTGGTTAGCTCCTAGTGGGATCCCTATAAATTTCCATCGCCGTCAAATGAATCGGCAGGGATCGCATGTGGGTACGCTTGAGCAAATGTGAATTCCTCGAAACATCGATTCCTCATGATCTCATCGGCCGATTTCGTTTGAATCTAGGTGGTACTTGGGATGGTATCCTATGAATTTTAATGCGATTCATTCGAGTAATCATTGGTAATACACAAATTAAATCGGTTGCGCACCGTCACAAATTGGTTATTACAGACGAAACTTTGTTTAATAGTATTATTTGTATGAAATTGCCAAGAAACAGGTGGTGTGTTCCATTGGAATGATTGTAAAGGGTAAGGGTGGGTAAGGGTGCGTGCTTTGAGAAGCATGAATTTATCTGGAAATCTAATTTCTCATAACCTGTTGGTCCATGTTATAATAAGTGAGGAAGCAATATACTGCCACTCGACGTGGGACATGGGGTATTTTAGGAAGACGGGAATCCCCATACATCCCCATAGAGTATATCTCTATACAGTGATCTCTATACTCTCTATCTTTGGAACATGAGTCTACGGGAAACTCACTCATGAGCGAAGAAGAGAAATCATCGATAGACATGAAAGCAAATGATCCCATGTTCTATAAAAATAAGAGTGAAAAATCATGAAAACAAATCCCATTTCATTGAGTGCATAATGTCCTTTTGGAGACTACCTCTGAAGAAATAGCAATGACTTTTCATTTGTACATACGGATATTTTACTGTGATATTTTGGTAAAAATTGCCGGAGTTACTTTATTCCAAACAAAACTCTGACTTGAATGAAACCGTAGTCAGCTTCTCTCATCTACTGAATGCTTTTCAAAGTTTGCTAAAGAGTATCCTCTTAACCCACGTAATGGCCTAAATATAATACACTTATTAGAATCATATGGATTTGGGAACGGTACATATATTTTTAAATTTAACGATTTAAGCCTTACCTCAACTAGCAGAGGTCATCAGTATGAGACGCTCTGGAACCATCTAGTCGAGTCCCCCACACGGCTGCAACTTAGAACCGTTCCCAACTAAAAGAACCAGTTTCGATTAGTGCACTAGCAGTCCCGTGACGTCCTCTCTCGTGTCCGCCGCTTTGCTGAACTAAACCTACCACACAACCTGCCTTATTTCAAATGCAAATCACTGTCATTATTAATTGCCTTTCTTGGAAAATCTAAAGCAGCCATCAACTGCTTTATGAAAAAAAATTCCTGTTTATTGTTTCTAAAAATTGATCTTTTTATATTCCTATATAAAGATCGAAGCTTTGTTCCAACTGTCAACACTTGAAGCCGATTCGAAGTAAAACAATATTTGCTTCTTTTTTACGTAGATAGCGGAAGCAGTGTTTTCACTTTCGGGAGTTGAAAACATTTGCTCCACCATTAAAATTTCCACTTGAATTTTACGTTTTAGTCTATTCTGAATAACTTTGGTTTGGTATCTGTCTGTGCGCAACACGTACCTGTAATATCTACCTACAGTTCTCATCTGATATTGAAGTAATTTTCGGGGAGTATGCGGGTTAGCCTGCATATGGTTCCCTATCAGTTTCATAGGTAACAACCTGATCAATAACTACTTCACTCGGTACATGTACATCACTGAATCCATCAAGCATAATTTTCTCACGTCCTAACCGTCCGATCTCGCTCAAATTGGGAGGGCGCCTAGTCTGGAAAAGATGTTTTAATCATCCCATGTAAATGTCATTACGATCAACAAGCGTAACATCAACAGTTTCCATTCGATTTCATAATATTTTAAGGGAATATGCGGGTTAGGCAAAGGATGGTCCACTATCAATTTCGTCACTCAGAAATTGATAGTTTTCACTGCGCATGCATTTTTTACTTCATTATTTCCTATTCGAAAAAGGTGAATCATATCTACCTCAATGATAAAACCTTCAATAAAAGAAGCATGACGGTGCTGGCAAAGAAACGTAAGGTAAAGTACAAATTACTGGTGGTTTTCACGATTTGGGTATTTGAAGATGGTAAGGGATTATTAAAGACAGTTTTCTACTTGAATTTCGTTATCGTCACCAAAAAATAGTTTGACATTTTTCAAGCTGTATTATCTATGTGGGTGATCCTCAACAAAAGCGCAAAATTCGCTTGGGGAATTTTGCTGAACTCAAAAGTGGTATAGAATACTTAAATATGAAAAAAGGGGTTTCTGTTGTCCCTATTGGAGTGAAGAAAATTTCATAAAACTGGTACGATACTACTATGATTTGAGTGCTGGAATATATCTGTTTTTCCTCGGTCATCCTGCATTATCTAGACTTTAAGCACACACATTCTAAACCGTTGTAAAAATATGTGAAATATCAAATTTTTCACGTTGAACATGAAATATTTCAGTCCCGTGGGTGAATCCACTTCTGATTTTCAATACTCAACATTAAAAATTCTGCCAAGAATTATAAATTAAGGGAAAATATTCTTTCAATCCAGTATTTGGATACTTCCATTGGTTGTTTATATAGTTAGCAAGTTTTTAAAAACATTATTGTGTTACTGTAAACGTTATAAATTTTGAAATCAGGAAAACATTCAGTACCATAGGTCTATTGACTTAATAACCCACAGTCTAGCATTTTCGGAAATGCGGTATTTTTTTGGTGCCGTTATGTAGAGGCACCAATGGTGTATCAGGCTGTCGCATTTTTTTGGAACAGTTTTTGCGCCAACGGTGATCGAGTGCAGTAGCTCGGGGAGTATTTTCATTCAGGCCAAGTACCATGTTTCAAAGTTTCTGTGATTGTGGTTTACATTTAAACTCTTATATTTGTGTTTCTTATTGCAGTTTTCACGCTGATAACAAGGACGATTTACTTTATTTAGTTGGCTTAAGTAATTGATCGATAATAGAGTTAGAAGTTCATGAATTCAGTCTCATGGTCCAGTGCCAGTCAGTTCCATGGATGAATCATTCATGCATGGGATGGAACATTTTTAGTAAAGCAGCCAAAACCGTTCCTCAAAACTGCACCTTATCTTTTCATTTGCTTTGATAAATCATCACAAACACTTCTTTGGATTGTTTGGTTTAAAAAATAAAAAATTGCCTTAGAGCTTTTTTTTACTGTTGACATATCTTTGGACGTGTTGGATAGGAATTTCTGTACAATAACGGCCTTGTCAAATAGGATCATGGAAAGAAAGAAAGCTAGGGGAGGATGACTGGTACAATGTAGTTCCGTTTTCTTTTCGTCCCAGTGTGTAAGGAATCCAAAAATCACTTACAAAGATCAGTTATGAGAACTTTCAATTACGTACCTGAGAAGCCATCCCAAGAAAATACAATGTAGTCTCTTTATTTTCTGATTGGAGTGAATCAATCATGTTTTCCAGGAAGGCAAAATGGCGAAAGCAAAGAAATTTACGGCTGCAGTGCTGAAAGAACGGAAACGTTTAGCTGAGCAAAAGGAGAAGAGAAAGAAGGCAGAATGATCCTTCATGAAGCTCTAATACCTGGTCAATGCAACGTATGAGACTGATGAACACAATAATGATTGACTGATGTATTCCTTCGTACAAAGCTTTCGAATAAAATTTACTTTCTAATCAATTTTTGTAGATTTGAACCTTTTTGAGTCAGTCCCATGGCAGCATTGTCAGTACCATGGATGTATCAAATTCAAATTTTGCAATTTAGGCTTGAAAATTAGTATTGAACTCTAAAAACTATTCATCACTAATAGTTTTCCTCTTAAGAACGAATCTATACTTGAAAAAATATGTTTTGACCCCTCGCATTTTTCTGAAAACTGGAAGCTGATAATTTCCCTTCTTCTGAGAGCCACCAATTGAAGATAAAATTTCGTTTGTTTGAGATAAAACTCCATTTTGAACCCAGAAATTTAGAATTTCATAATGCCATGGTAATTTCAATGAAACTAGGTACTTCTTAATTTCAGGAGAAGGTTTGAGATTAGATTTTGAAAATTTAGTCCGTTCAGAGGAGAAAATCTTTGTCTGACATCTTGAAATTGGTGGAATTCAAAATGGCGGCCTCATGAAGATGGCTTAATTTGCCCATATTAAAGTTTTTCTCTAATATAATTTTTAAACCGTTCACCCTACAGAAATTTTGATACGGAACAAAAATATTGTATGTTGAATGGTAATAGGTTAAATGCTGTTAAGTGTTATGTTAAATGGCCTATGGTTTATGTTAAATGGCTCAGGATGGCACACATGTATATATATATATATATATATATATATATATATATATATACATATATATATGACAATCCGACAAAACCAAAATGTAAAAATGTTGATTACACATGGGGAAGAAGGCTGGGAACACTATAGATGTGCCCAATTAACATCGAGATTCACGGAGGTTGTTTTTGTTGTCAAGTATCGTAGTAATAAATATTAATCGATACCATTAATCGATGTTTCTGCATTTCCCAACATTCACATAACAGTATGCGGACGTGAATGTAATTTGACACGAGCTTTTCCACGTTTGAACGTTTGAAGAACTCACTGTGGGGAACGGTTCTAAGTTGCTGCCGGGTGGGGGACTCGACTTGCTTGTTCAAGAAAGTCTCGTGCCACTAGCGGCAAAGGGAATGGTATAAGTAAAAATACCTAATTTAGTCTTGTATCAATGTCCTTGGAATCTTTTAACTGGAAGAAACACACACACACACGTGTATACATAATAGGTAAATATTACATAACTGAGTAAATAACCTTCGTGGATTTGACATAACAACACAACAAAATCTTAAATGTATCATAGAATGCCAAATGTATTAGTATTTTTTACATACTCAAACCTTTTTGATAAACAGATTAGCACGAAATAGACTTCAACCCCGGCAACGAGCTATTCATCATAGGTAAGTAAATAGGTACCGTGTCACATGTTGAGCTAGAGTTCCACTCAGAACTATTTCAGTAGCACTAATGATATTTTCCAGAAATATCTCTCAGCTAGTTAGCCAGTAGGATCACGGAAGCTTTTCCCTACGAACGGAAGAATATGAAACAAGTAAATAATAACAAACTTGCCTCATCATTTTTAGGTATTTCTCACAACATCTATATAGTTCGTTTACCCTCCGAATCATCCAGAAGGAAATTAACCAGTAATAATAGTAAAAGCTTTAAGGACATGTGTGTATCTATGTATGGAAAAGTTTTGGATTCAAATTTTAACTTACTGAGCTCTATCTCAACACACGAAAAACGCGGCAAATTATTACACAAAGTTTTATTGTATTTCTGTATTAGATATCACTTCAAAACAGAGCATTGGTCTATAATTATTAAACTCCGTACCTATACATTATATCATCAAAGTATAAATACTTAAATACTTTACATATTTTTAGTAAATGTCAAATATTTTGGAAAAAATCTCGAAAAAATAAACGGTAGGCCGAAAAGGGAAGAAATTAGCCTCAGAGGCACCACAGCTGATCTGAGCCTCTTCATACACTGTAACTGTATTCCAGATGCCCCTAAAGAGCTTCATTCCAGGTTTCAGCTCGATAAGTCGATTAAAAACCTGTTAGGCTCGGAGGTATCTCAGCTGATCAGTACGCCTATGTGCACTGAAATCGCATTCTATGTATCACATAGGAGCTCCATTTCAAATTTTAGTTTCGAAGGTTTAAGAAAGAATTAAGCTTCACGGGTCCTTTAGCGTAGCGCACCGTCGTAAACGATTTGTGTTATACAATGTCGTGGTGGTCGGACGAAAGGCTGACTTTGTGATCAATATGCTTAAGTAGACCTACGAGTATATAACTGTGTAGGCACTTTCAGAGGGAAAATTAATACAAATAATCAATACACTACACTTTACTAGTCCCACTGGTCTAAGTATAACAACATTTTTCCATGGTACCCAAAAATAGATAATTTACGATATAAAATAAAACACCTACCAACGCTTTACTAGTAAAGACTAAGAGTTATAATAAACTCGGTTTCGCGAAGACAGAATTCCATTGGAATTATATAAGCTGATTCGATCGTTGGAAATTATTAAGCGTGTTTCACTACCTCTGTTCTGATTTTACAACCACTTGCACTTCTTCTAGCGGTCGTTAGGTTTGTTCCAGCGTGCTTGAGTTCATGCAGTAGTACGGCGCAGTCACTCTACGCAGCTAGTGTGTTCAGCGTGGTTGAGTTCTTGTACTGTGTAGACCCTGTGGTGTTCCAGCGCCCGAGTTCTTGTGCTGGTTATGAACTTCTTGCACCGCAACGGAGGCAGGGTTGTGAACTGAGCACTAAAAATATAACCTTGGTGTGACGTATAACCTTCCATCTTTTCATTAACTTGCTGACTTCTCCCCCGTTAACAACTCCTTCTTCACAAATTTTTTATACAAAATTTATTCGGTCTATTCACTGTTTTCAGTGATTCCTTCTGCTTCTTCACTAGTTCTACTTATAATTTGGTATTAATATTTAAAATGCTGGTATTCTGCCTTTTGCCAAAGTAACGTGATGGATCTTAATTTTTTTAATTGACAAACTGACTGGCGATTCTTCAGGAGACGGGGATTTCGGAAGTAGCTCCGAGGATGAGAAGCTACTTCTGGAGGAGAGGGATATCTCTAAAAATACGGGATTTCTTGAAATCGTTGATGCCTAAAATGACCCAATATTTGTAGAGAATTTCCGCGTCAGTCGGAAAGTACCTAGCTGACAATATAGCAGATGGATTTGAAGGTAGCTAGTACTTCAACCTAAAACCGGAGGCCACGGGAAACTCAGTGCAATGAACCAGGGACGTAACACAATTATTGAGTGGGATTTGTACCCAATTAAAGTGTGGGTAGATTAGATTTGTATTAGGTTTCATTGTACTGAGTTTCCCGTTATATTTGGTTTTGAGGTTGAAGTGGCTGCCTTCAAATCCTTCAGCGATCTTGACGTGAAAATGCTTTTCTAATATTCAGTCTCCGTAGGCAGCAATCACTCTCGATATCCCTTTCATTGAACTAATAGGTACGTCTACTTCGTAATTCATGTATCAAACTCCCATACTTCTTTGTTTTCTGGTCTTCAAACCGCTTCAATTAGAGTTGTGGCTGAGATTTCACGTTACGATCAGTAGCCTGCACCGAGTTGCCTCATCCATTACATGAGTGAACTTTAAAGTACAGTCATAAAATGGTCATCTGAAGGTGAGAAAAGTTAAACTGCTCAGGGATTCCGAAAAATGGGCTTCGTGTGGAAATGGGATTGTGGACGGGAGTTTGAGGAAGGAAGTTTAGAAATAGGATAGCCAACAGCGTTCCAGCGGTTTGTCAGTTTAATTAGTGAAAAGTTCGTTAATTCATCCCCACCAACTCAGTTCTCGTTCTGAATTAGTTATGTTCTATTGATGTTCTCTTGACCGCGCGGGAACAAATCTATTAATGAATTTTAGCGATTCACTCAGTAATATCTTGATGTCGCTATGCACACTTGCTCAAGTATTAACCGTTACATACTTAAAATGGAAAAATAAAGCTCAAACAATGTAATTTATAAACGACACCGTAACGTTTATCAAAAGTTTATTAAACAATTCAAACGTTTTAGAAAAATTAGTTTACTTTATGAGGTATAAAAATAAATAATGTATTAGTCTTGCTGATGGTTTATACAGGTAATGAGATTGAGGGAATTATCGCGTGAACTTGTAGCGCTGCCGCCGAACCAGATCTCGTTCGCTTTGAGTCGGCACTCGCGGCTTGAGCTCCGGCGTGATGGCCAGCCCAGTGACTTGAAGATCTCCCTCCTCGCTGAAAGCTTCGCTGCATTTGGACCTAATAGATTAAAATCGAAACATACAGTAAAGTTTAATTTAAAGATTACAAACACTGTTGATTATTTATCCCCGCAGGGGTGTCGGATGGGGAGAAATGAACTTTAGTTCTTCCCCCCCCCCCCCCCCCTAAACAAGAACAAGAATACGGAGGTAAATATGTATTACAAACATACATGGTTACGAAATTCAGTGCAATATTATTGAACAACATTTGGCATTTGGTATTCCGTTTGACAGAGTTTGGCTCACAATAATAACGAAAGAATAAATAAATATTCATAATATTCACAGGTTAAATTGTCTAACCAAAAACCTCCAATATTGCCAAGCCTATCTGCATAACTCTTTCAGATTTGAGACGCATAATGCTCCATGAAACCAGAACCGCTACTCCTCATCTCATTGGCTACATTTCGTGGAAACTTCTCATTCCCCACAGAAAGCCGAAGTTCAACCTTCGAGTTTACATACGTATTATAGGCTTAATCTAATCGTTGTTGCTTGAATCTAGAGTTCATGTTAGTTCTTTCTCGTTTCTGATAGTTAGTAGATAGTTCTTTTTGCTCCCTGTGCTTCTAAGTCATCTCCTAACCATGATTCAAATTTGAGCAAGAAAGCTTTCCTTACTTCCAGCTATTTTTTAAATACAATTAAGTTATTGCAAATGCCGTTAGAAATTTTAATTTACGAGAATCTTCAAAAATAAAATCTGTATTATTTGAATACAAGTATGAAATTAAGCATTTGCAAAGGCCGAAAGAATCAGCCGTGGTGTCAGGATCAGAATGGGTGGAGAGCTTTTCGAGCTGGCGGAGTTCATCCTGAATCCAGTCAATGAGTAATACACGGATAACATGCTAACCCTGGACAGAAGAAGAATCCAATATCTCCTTCCAAAAGAATGGAAGTCGTGTTTAGGAGGCAATCATGGCTTATGCTCTCCCCCAGACAAGCTGGGAAGATCCTCCTGAGAGGAGTCTGTACACACAATCAAAGTCCTTGACAACTGCCAAGTACCCGTTTTGACCTACGGGTCGAGGCATGCGTTATAGCTCACATTACCAACTAAGTAGGTTGGTACCCAAGTTTATGGAAACCCACAATACTCCAAATGCTGGAGTCCGCGGATGGAGAATCACCTCCACGAGTCAACTGGTGCGCACCTCTATCCCACAACTGCAGAGTAGACTAACCCTGAAAACCAATAAAACAAAATACATGACCGTATCAAGCGTGAAGATAGGGATATTCTCTCGTAAATGAAAATCACAATCCACGTCGATGGCCAGGACTGCAAAGGAGCCTGTCTTTGTAAACCCACAGAACGTGTCAAGAGAGTATAAATATCTAGGCATAGTCGTGGATGAGGATCTGAGCTGGCAACCTCATAAAACTTTTCCTATGGATTCAACAAACTCCGAAAATTCACGAGGATATTCTATCAGATCAGGGCAGTTATGGGCACTCGGACTCTGCAGCTGATTTACCTCACTCTCGTCTAATCAATTTTCCAGTATAGCATCATAGTCTGGGGAGTGGCGCACGTGAAGCGTATATGGAAAAAACTCTACATTCTTCAGAGATCGATTGTCGAAATTATTTTTCACCAGCCTCGCCGTTTTCTCACTCCAATTCTCATTAGCTCTGTGAAAGTCTTCACCATCAAACAACTCCTAGCGAAAAATATCCTCTTGTTCCACTATAGATATCCGAACGGGATCATCCAAGAACCCCACCGGTATGAAACTAAATTCCAGCTGCTTGGCAACGTTGTCAATTCCAAAACCTACCTTCCGTTAATAACTCGGAGTGGGTACTCTTTACATGATGAACTTACTCGATAAGTCGATATCAGATGAACTCCGGAGTCCAAGAATTCACAAAAGAAGTGTGTCTAAGAAGAAAATCTTATCATTGATTATCGAAAGTGGTCCAGGGCTGATTTTGGGTTTCTTCTAAAGCATTTATGCTACTAGATTCGTATACCAATCGCAGTTAATAAAACAAGATTTTACCCTTTATGATCTAGGTGCATTTCGGAAATGCTGTCGTTAATTTCTTTCACTATCGTACTTACTCCTGAAGTACAAGCGGTACGCCTATTTATTTTGTTATGTTCTTTCTCAGCGACTCTTGTTCAACAATACAGGCCCAGCCTACTATTCTAAGAAGATGTATACATAATTATTTTCAATTACCTATTTTCAGAATAAATACCTCTTTCGTTCATTCAATAATTTACAAGAATCCGTATCATTCATAAATAAAATCCGTATCATTTCATTAAAAACATACTATATTTATCATATTAGTATTTTTCTGAGCATTAGACTTGATTTTTGCTTCTACATAAGAAAGGTCTATTTGCCAAACAGAGGCTCTACTTTCACATGATCTGCACTTGTGTGCTTGTGTTTCGTAGAAATTGAATCCACTATTTACGTAATTCTGAACCGATTTCGATTATTATCTTCTTGTTCAACTATTTTACTATGTTGCTAGAAGTATCTGGTCTCTTGGTTGTACCACTCAGAGTAAATTAAAATTTCATAACGGCGTGGAGGGATACATATATATCGTGATAACAGTGTACCTAGGAAAGCCACTAGCGTCCATCGAGCTGATAATAAACACCGGAAGAGTTATTTAAATCTCATATAGTAACTTAGTGAGCGAATATAGAAAGTAATATTCAGGCCTCGAGTAGAACAAATAATGATAGGTAGATTCCGTCTCCAATAACGATTTATGTACCTACGCGTGTAAATTGGAAACGAGGTGATACCTTCCGTTGTAAATAAGGCATCAGAATACTAGGATACGATAAATTAGAGTGTTGAGCATGGATACCTCATTTTTGTAATCAACTGATAAAGTTTGTCGTTAACGACATTATTTGTGGACCAGGGCGCTTCCCTATCTCTTCTCTTATCTGGTAGTGTTCCCAACATATTTTCGATCCGGGTGTTGATGTCAACGTACTTTTTTCTCCATTTTGCGACAGGCTCACCCTAACTGAAACTCAAGTTTGAAATTTGCCGCTGTTGCTTCCTCTTTCAGTCGGGTAAGAACATTTAAAACATTTGGGGGTCTTGGAACTAAGATGTTCAATCTGCGGTTTCACCCTTCAACAGCATTGTTGGTCCTGTGCATCTGGGCAATTACATTCCTTACACGGGGGGGGGGGGGGGGGGGGTTCCTTTCGTTTGGAATGATTGATTTTTTAGAACGGAATTTTTATCTCAATCCTAAGGATATATCGTATGGAATGACACATGACACACACACACACACACACACACACAAAACACACACCTATATATATATATATATATATATATATATATATATATATATAAATATATAATGATGAGTCACAGCACGAGCCTCTTTCATTAAAAAAAACTCAAATCTCCATGGAAAATGCCACCCTTCACGAGCTTTGCAGCCCTCATAATTCTAGGGAGCGGTGAATGAAACAATTAATTCGTTTCACAATACGGAATCGCAAAACGTTCCACGCCACGGGTGCCTCTGGAAGGAATCCGAAATTCCAGTCTGGCGATAAAATCTGATGCCTCAATACCTCCATTAATAAATTCATGCAGTAGGATAAAATCCGACAACTTTCTTCTTTCCTCGAGGGTTTCCAGACGTAAAACAACAATATGTCTTCGTGAGATATGACAAAATTCTTCGGCCAACAAAACGGAACTAAGGTCAAACCTGAAATATAACATCCGAAGGAACTTTCGTTGAAGCTTCTACGGCTATAAGCTCTTCTTTCGCAAAAAATCACTTCCCTTAAAAGAAGACCTCTTTGTTGCGCATTCCTTCAAGAGTGAGAAAAAGCGCTGGTAGGTTTCCTCGGTTTTCTCCGTCATTTGAACCTGACTCAGAAGCAGGTATTAATAAATGGAAAAATAGAGCCCACACTCCGCTAAGAGCACGGGATCATTGTTGACAAACAGAGGTGTCCGCAGGGTGCTCAAACCTTCGTAAACAAGTAATTAGGCCGTCCACTAGGAAAAAGGAACTCTCTTATATAGTCCGGGTTCGAGCCCCCCCCCCCCCCCATCACATAATAAAAAAGTTCCGGACCATTCAGCTGAATGGTATTACTCAAAGGCCACTTCTTTACTCCCCTTACTTCTTAAGCCCCGTCCACCCTTGAGTATTTTTGACGAATCAAGCATTCAAAAACGATCAAAACTGGGAATGCTCTTCTAGATCGACTGAAAAATTCAGATCGTGGTAATGATCCACCACCCACCACAACTGTTTCTCGTTCTAAATAAATTCAGTTCACGGAATTAATGTGTTTCTTCAATCCTTCCTCCTTTACGCATTGCATCATCATCGCTGATGTTTTTGGAACTATACATTCGAAAACTTTTTACCTCAAAAATAGCCGAGTAGCCGCAAACAAACAATCGCGACTTCAAATGAAACAAGGATATCCACGGAACAACCAAATTCAGAGCAGCTGGGATGAATATGTCAGTATACAATACATGCCAATACAAGTATTATTACTGCCAATCGTACAATTAGTTCGTCAATGAAAACAGCAGAGAAACTACGAATGATGGAAAGTTAGCGCCAATGTCAACTTTAATTTTAGGGCCAGGAGAGATGCGCAAGACGTAATGCCAATGCGTTGGCGTTACATCAAGACAGCATCCTCTACGAATTTGGGGATACGTTCTAAAGGATACGGTTTTCCTATTCGCCACTAAAACTTTCTATTTTCTGAGGGTATAATTGAGTACCAGTAGGACGGGGGATTACTCAGCGCTCTATTCGGGCTACTTTTTTCATCAAACTCAACTCCTAAACCCCTCGAATCTCCTTTTTAGAACATCAAAGGACATCAAAATATGTTGTACTGCTTTCTAACTATAAATACATAACATGATCACGTATGAATATTTGTAGATACATATGTATATATACGTAAGCTGTGTTCAGCTCAAATGTTGGATTTTACGATTTCGTTCTGTTCTACTTCCTACTTGAAATTAGTTATATCGCTACATTGCTCTTACAAAATCCTCATTTAAATTTTATATAAGCCACGTTTTTAAAATTTACCCTATTGTAATATAAAGGCTTGAAGAGAAAAGTTCAGTAGGAGATATTTCAGTTATTTGATGGTATTCAAAGAAAAAATTGGCGTCGAGCAAGCGCCCTTCCGGGTTCGCCCAATAGGGACCCCTTTAACAGTAAAAAAAAGCTTTCCTCGATTTTTTCGATGGCTACAGTAACTCAGCAAAAAGTAAAAAAGTATCAGAACAGATTCGCAGATATCGCCTCAAGAAGTAGGTATGTTAATATACAGTTTACTATGGAAACACCAATCAACGTCAAACAAGCTATCTTCCTCTCCAACGCCCACAACAAGAACCTTCTTAACCAGCTGCTGGTGTCAAAACTTGAAGAAAATATGTAGTATCGACACCATCCAAGCTGATGATGATGCAGACTTGACTATCATTTTAACGGCCATCGACAAATCGACATCATCTCAAGTGGCAGTGAGGATGTGGACTTGGTCGTGTTGTTATTGGCAAAAGCCCCTCCCCAACAAGATATTTTTCTCGTCAAGCCAGGCAGAGGGAAGGTGGCAGCCACATACTCTTCGCAGGAGCTTCAGGAGCTGGGCCTGCGTCATATTCTTTCTATAGACGCATTCACAGGCTGCGACACCACCTCAGCAGCCTTCCGTAGAAGCAAGGTTGGCTTTGCCAACCTGTACAAAAGAAACAGGGCTTTGCAAGAAGCAGCAGGCATTTTCACCAGCCCTTCGTCCACAGCATCTGACGTTGAAAGGGCTGGCAATATAGCTATTCTGTTATGGTATAGGGCTCCAGCCAAACTAACATCCCTGAATGCGTATAGATATATACGTCTTTCTTGAAGTCAGTTCAAGTAATCAAACCTGACATATCCTCTTCCCACCCACTGAGGGTGCAAATAAATACCATTGCCATCGGGTGTACAACCAGATCCATCTGTGGTTGAAAAACACTCTGTCCTCAGATGTTTGGGGAGAAGGAATCCCGGGATGGGAGACCGGAAATGGCCAGCTAGCACCGAAGCTAACTCATGAAGACCCAGCTCCTGAATACCTCTTGAAAACAATATTCTGCCGCTGTCAGAAAAACTGCGACAGTGGCAGATGTACCTGCAAAGAGGCCTCGCTTAATTGCACTGGGGCGTGCTTTCACTGCCAGGGGAATTGCCTCAATGGCGTTCCATTGAACGAGGACGAAGAAGAAGAGGACATGGACCCCGAACGTGACGTTTCTTTTACAAGTACTTTTTCTAGTTGAATTGGCTAAGGAACACCCCGAGCAATCAGTTTAAAAAAATCGTTTTAATAAAAGCAGTTCATTATACTTTGTATTGGCAGATTTTTTTACTTTACCCTCATTCGTAGCTGTGAGAATACATAGGTACCTACTACTAATACAAATAATATTTACTTATATGCAGAAAGGTAACGGTCAAGCAGTACAACATATTTTGATGTCCTTTGATGTTCTAAAAAGAAGATTCGAGGGGTGTAGTAGTTGAGTTTGATGAAAAAAGTAGCCTGAAAAGAAAATTTCCGGACATGGCCGTTTTTTATAAGCGAATATCTTGGGAACGGTTCAATCTAGAAAACTTTTCAAGTAACAATTTTTGTGGGAAATTTACTCAGCTTTCATTTTGCAAAGAGTAATTTTTTCTGTAGAACGCTTAGTTTCCGAGTTATAAGCGAAAAACCGAAAAAAGTCCGAATTTTTCAACTTTGCGCCTCCCTCCCCCCCGCTCACGAAAACTTTTATTATTGAGAAACAACAGACAGTGAGAGCAAAGGCCAATCATCTGACATCCATAATCACCATAGGAGTTTTAAAATAATTATATATATAATATGAAAAATGATGTGAACTATACCTGGGAGATAGTCGTCCGCTGTGCTCATCGTCGTTATGGTCCCTAGGGCCAGCTTCCAGCCTCCCGCGGTCTTTCTGTCACCACAAAACATAACCCGACTGTTACCTAACATACATTGGTATTCCTGTAATGTTTTTAACATTAGATTTTGAATGTGCTTTTTGAGAATAATTAAACCTTCAGATGCAGTTTACATAGTATATGTAACATAGTGCAGTTTAAATAGTACACACATTTTGTATTAATAATTAGACATTATAAATGAATGGTATTACTATCTCAATTTCGTCCATCAGTCAGATTGGAGGAAACGGTTTGGATTCATCTTCGTAAATTAATCACATTTTTCCTCTTCCAAATTTAAGTTGAAGAAGATTTTAAAGGTGGAGTTTGGAGTAATTTCAGGATTTCGGCTAAGGTAAAATATTTCGGCTCAGGTAAAATACACTGGAAGATTCATTTGTTTGAATTTGAAAATATTCACGTTCGTGTTATGGGCGGTGCTTGAGAGAGAAGTTGTCTACTGTAATTGGGATGAACTGGAATCTTGATAATGTAACTTATTGGGTTTTTAAGACGTTCATGTCAAATCATTATAAAATTATAAGCCAGAGAGAATTGGTATAGTACAATGGTGAGAGGGGGGTGAATTTTATAAGAAATGTTGATGGAGAATAGATTTGACTCAATTTCACATATTATTGCAAGTCATTATGGATTTCAGAAATATAACCAGAAGGTCTGTTATGGGGAGAGGTTAAATCTCACAATTTGGATCATACTGTTCAAAACGGAAAACGCTATTGCTGGAGTATATGAGGTATATTTTTAGATGAGGTTCTAAATTATTGGCTATTTAATTTTTACGTTGAAGCTTTGTGAGATGATTTTGATGTAGATGTTAATACCTATCAATCTAGCTCATAATGTCGTAATCTCTGAACATGATTGCGTTAGTGTTCTCCTAAATTGGTGACAGACTCCATAAGATGCTTGAATATGTGTGAAGCCTGGGATCTGAATTAAGCAATAAATATGAAATTTTGATGGTTTGAAATTGCTGAAATTCCTCAACGAATTTGAAAATTGTTCTTACTTTTGTTGATCGGATCTCAGGTACGTACTGCAGCGAGTGTCTCTCGTTGCGCAGCGAATGTTTGAATTCTTCGATCATTTTTCCTGCAAAATAAATGTTAAAAAATAGCATCATCATTTATTGACTGCATAGCAAGCATTCAAACTAATATCCTTACTTGAATCCACTAGATGTTTACGTGATATATGTCGTGTATTTCTCTCTCTCTCTCTCTCTCTCTCTCTCTCTCTCTCTCTCTCTCTCTCTCTCTCTCTCTCTCTCTCTCTCTCTCTCTCTCTCTCCCTCTGTTTCTTCAAAAGAGGTGTATTTATTATTTTCTATTTTAGTGTGTAATATCTACACGCCAACAGGTACCATGACTCGTTGCAATATAAATTATCTGCAATAACTGCAGTAAAAGTTTGAAATTTTTGTGTACTTAATCATAATCATATCGAACAAAGGTCTCTAAAGAAATCGAAGCTCGATCCTCCATATTAACTGACTTACAAACGATATGAAAATCCTTTGGGTTTCTCATAAAAACATCTGTACCCCCGCCAGAAAGATAGGAAACTTATTCGCTATTTCCCAATTCGCTGAAAATAGGGAAACATGCGGCTCAAGTTAATAAACCGCCCGGTTCTTGGAACATTTACCAAGCGGTTTCTGATTTTTGTCCCTGACAGCGTATTTTACGTTAAGGTATGCGCATAGGCCATGGCTGATCCAATTGTGATGCAATACATGAGCAATTACTTAGAAACCATTTCCTGAGTTTGTAATTGTGAGAAATAGGATATAGGGAATTCAAAATATCGAAGGCGCATACCCTCATATCAGTCCTACGGTGATGAAACTTAAGGAAAACCGCTGGAGGATTTACTACCCGGACACTCCTTGAAAGTATAATTAAAGTATCCATACTATACGATTTTATTTTTATATTATTTTGCCGAGAACAAGGAATTACCAAGTAGACCAACAAATATACAGATAAACACGGAACCAATACTACCAATCCATCGTCAATGACGTGTTTCAATGACTGGTCAATGAATGCTCCTGAAATGTTTATCAAAATCCGTTTATAATTTCCGTTTACACCTATTAAAAACAGCTGTATTCATTTATATTTACTTTGCTATCGATGGTTTGGAAACCTAAATTTCGTTTTCCGAAGTTGTGATATTGTTTTGTCTTCCAAAATAGAAATTACAATTAGTTTCATTCGACTCAATGTACTAGTTTATGGGCTAAAACTCTACTAGACGTCAGCCCTATTTTTCGCATTTTCAGAATTGTGCGGGTTAGTTTTGTAATGAACTTAGGCGCCCCGGAGGTGCAATGGGGGCCTAGATCCACACTCATAGATAGAGAGGGGTGTGACAGTACCATAAGAGATATAACTCGTACTAATAGTTTATATGCTACGTTCGGAGAAGACTGGGTTTCTAGGATCACCTATCCATCGCCAAACGCGGCCTTTCGAAAACATGGGTAGAAGCCCCCGACGCCAGTTGGGAAACAACAGAGCGACGACAGCGCATTCCCTTGGATCTCGCGGGAACTGTCACACTCCCCCCCTTAAAAAACATACTTGATTGAAGAGCAAGTATGTAAACTAGGTGGAATAGTTTACTGGTTGAGAACTGATGCTCACTAATAAATAGCTGCATTGGCGATTGAAGATAAAAAGGTGAAATTAAAACAGGATGGATTGTCAATGAATCTTCATATGAAGTATTCATTGGGTTGTTAAATCCCAATCAAAGATTGGAACAATCGGGAATAATATAACTTGCTCCACCAGGAGACTTACAGTAGAGAGCTGCCCACTTTGGGGACTTATGAAAATGGGAACTAGGCCCTGGGGAATTAACTTGCTCAACTTTGGAGACTTACAGTGGAAGGTGCCCACTATGGGGACTTATGAAAAAGGGAACGATGCCCTGGGTTTGGGAACAATGCCCTTGAAAATTAAGTATGTTTAATAGAAATAATATGAGGGGAAAAATTGAGAAATTAATAATCAAGAACCAATGAAAGTTTTTATGTATCCAAGGGAGTATAATGGGTATTCCTTCTGGAAACCCGGACCATGTTTCTTCTGAAACATTATCGCCCCAATAATAGTGGATTGGATTACTAGGCGTCAGCCGTACATTATCCAAACCACGCTCTGCTACCATGTAATGAACTTAGGCGCCCCGGAGGTGCGATGGGGGCCTAAATCCACACTCATAGATAGAGAGGGGTGTGACAGTACCATAAGAGATACAACTCGTACTAATAGTTTATATGCTACGTTCGGAGAAGATTGGTTTTCCAGTTCTAGGATCACCCATCCATCGCCAAACGCGGCCTTTTGAAAACATGGGAAGAAGCGCCCGACGCCCGTTGGGAAACAACGGAGCGACGGCAGCGCATTCCCTTGGATCTCGCGGGAACTGTCACAGTTTTTAGCGTTCTCACATGAGTTTCATCACCGTCTGGCCAGCAAGGGCTTGTTCACATGCGCACATGCAACTTTCATGAAATTCAATTATCTCACGAAATAATGGTACAAATACGCACAAAATTGATCGAATTCTTTCTCAAAAAAATAGATTAGGAGGTCTCAAGGTGATCGATCGTAGAATTCATCGTGATTGGATCAGTTTCGGACTCAGCGTTTGCGCTAAAGTGAAATTTGCCGTTACAAGCAAACAAGGAGACTATTATCTCAATTTCAATGAACTACTGAGATTGTTAGGGTTAGTTTCTTGATGACCCTCAATAATTTTCATCGAACGTTGTTTCTAAAGATCTAATCACCAGAATCTACTCAAAGATGGATATCTGGTTAAAATTGTCTGTGACAGGACATCCGGTAAACAAAAATCCTGAAACTTTGAAGCCATACTTGTTGATAAACTAAACACCTGCGCATGCGCAATCAAGTATCTACACTGCAAGAATATCGGTACATGGATATGCCTGATGTGTTTCGTGAATAGCTCGCGTGTTTGTAACTGTCGCTGACATTGAATCTTATTTATACTATCTTCTTTCAACCGGATTACAACACAACTACCTCGTTTCTAGCGAGTAGTCCTAACTTGTTTACCGGTTGTTGCGTGACATTATTTTTTTATGAAAACACTTGAATGATCCCAAGCCATAAGGCATATCCATGTCAAAAAGGTGATACCTAGCTTATAGTGAAATCTCTGTATTTCTGTATCTCTGTTTACCCTAAACTACAAATGTGGACCAAAATCTATATTGACAATTTTTGTCGTTTATGTTCTTATTCAATTTATAGAAATCTTGTAACATAGAATTGAAACTACTGGGATTTTCGGTTCATAACGTCACCATTCCTCACACCTATGATTGAAGGAAGAAATAAATAATAATAGTAATATTTAATAGGAATATTTAAATAATTCGCAGTTTTAGAAGAATTAGGTATATCTGAATTTCAGATCTGGAGATTTGCTCGACATCGGAGTGCCCAATCAGCTTGCAATATACTTTTTTAACGCGACCTCGCGTTTGTATAATTGCTTGTCTTGGGAAATCGTCTTGGTAGCCAGCTCTCTAACAGAAACAGGAATCGTAATCATAGGTGTCTGAAATGATCAGCGGATGAAAGGTCAATAACACGCCACAACATGTCGTGCTGTTTTTAGTTTGATTAGTTTAGTTCGGGAGTTGACATCCCTCAAATACGGCAAAAATAGACGTTTCGGAAAATTCAAGTTTGAAGGTTTGCACATGCTAGTGATGATAAGTCGATTATGAAGCATATTAGTACTTTTCCTATATATTTCATGGAAAATGAAATAATAGTTTTAACGATTGGTCTCTGATAATGAATTTTAAGCAATTATCTTCAGATTATCCTTCAACCACACTCTCTTCGAGCTGATTTCGGGAAACTTATCTCAGACATTTTTTCCATGCTCACTGGCTCCTATAATCGGTCAAAGGGAAATTTTCTCACAAACCATGAATATTTCATCTGAATCGGACTTGAATTTAGCCTAAATTTCCGCAAACAAACTGTTAGGAAACCAGTCAGATAGGGATACCTCAATTTTACAGAAAGCTGTGAATCTAAAAATACATGCCGCAATTTTGAATTTGTGGGGCAACTATTTTGTCGACTTCCTGCACATCACAAGGCTCCCCTACCTTCGTCGTGCCGCCAAATGATCGAGTTTCGTATGAATCGGCTATTTATGCAAGAACTTTTTCAGTTTATTTTTCAACTTTGACAGTGTGAAACTTTGATTTCAAACAGTAGTATTCTCTGGAGACAAATTCATAGAAACTAGATGGTTGATGGCGAATGTGGTCCTGGTCTGACGACGTTCGCAGTTTCTCATGATGTATGTAGATCTACTGAAGCACAAGAGTGATTTGTGCATGCTTGGACATCAAGACTGTAACCACCTTGCCTCTTAGATCTGCTGATGTGGTGCGTCTGCTGAGAATTGTACTGCATGAGGGATCTTTCCTGGCCTTCGGGTCCTGGGTGACCGTTGGGTTTGGCGAAGGTCAATCGCATCTCGACGTCTGGCGGTGTCTGGTTCGTCACACCGCTGGATCCGGCTACGGTCACTGTCCAACTGGAGCCTGTAAACAATGAGTAAGTGCGCTAAGCAATCTTTCCACAAGCACTTCCAATCTTACGTAACTAAACCTATCCCTACTATATATCTTAATGGTTCAATTTAAAAGTAAAGACGGTTCGCTTCTTTTCTTCATATAGTTATTTGCAATAAGCTGCAGTAGTGCAGCTAGGGGTGAAGATGAAGACGGAGTTGTAATTCGGAACAAACGCTGTTTCTGTTCCTAACGTACGTAAAAATGAATCAACTGGATACAAAATGTTTTTTCTTTTTTCACAGCTGGCTGCAATTCGCATGTACAATTTCTTAGCTCTTAAAATGAAAAACAGAAGTTAACGCCAAATGTGGTCTATTTCCATAAAATTAAGAGTTACTAATGTCAGATTGGTTTCGATGGTTAGGAGATCACAATCAGTAATAAACAATAACTGAACAAATGAAAAAGGAAACAGTTTATATAGCTATAGGGGAAAGAAGTTTCAACCCCATAGGTCGTGGGAAACGAAAGGTTGGGGTATAATAACTAATCAAGCGCGAACAAAGTGACAGAGGGGCTAGAGCTAGTCGAGTAAAGAGGGTCGGATAAGGTATGGATTGGGTAAAAGGGTGAAGGATAATTCCAAGCGTTACAGAAAGGGACCTATAAATGGTGAAGATGTTGGGAGATATCCTCATTTAAACATTTACCGAACCTATCACTATTGATAAATTAAAATTTTTCAAGTAAGTTCTACATAAGTACCTCCGGAAGGACAAAAGAGTTCGCCCTCCCTCGTAGATTTAGTTTTTCCATCAGTTAAGGCCCTGGTGAACTATTATACAAATCTGGTTCACTTTTAGTTACTACTAATGTAACAGAACTTCAATCCCGGATTAATATTAGTAGACTGGGCCATCTTTTCTTCAGTGGTTCTGGGCACCATACGGCCCGTGAAATTTTGAGAAATGCACTTACTAAACTCTACAGTTCCCATTTTCGTGAGACTTATTTCTTATTTTGATTATGGTATTCAGGTAGGTACTTACTTCCATTTGTCCTTTCTAGTAACGTATAGGGGTACACTGCCATTTCGTTAGTTCGACACAAGTAGAGTATAGCTTTTATCAGTCAAATAAATTAATGATTTCAAATTAAAGATTGCAAGTATATGTTTATACAGAGCGTACTGAAACACTAAGTGAAAACAGGGCATTAGCTTCTCGCACAGACGACCTCGAGTTAGATCCCGAAATATGTATAAATGAGGTGGCGTAAAGCACGTGGCAGTAGTAGTTTCTATAACTGATATTTTAGCAGGTATTATTTACACCTTTCGTATGCGGAATCTTTCTCGTCGTTTACTCATCGCTTTTTGTTAGCGAGTTGTGTAGTCGAGTGTTTTTGGATTGATTAGGCACAGGTAAAATATAATTACCTAAGGTCTATGGCCTGAATCCCACCCAACTCCTCAGTAACGATCTCTAGACGTCCATCACTATGAAAAAAGTGACGTGAAATATCACGCACTCAAAATATGTGAATGTAAGCTGAAACATAAGTTATAGAAAACAACATCCGCAGATTAAACTCTCAACTATAAATATTTCGAGACCCAACTCAAGCCTTGTTTTCATTTAGTGTTTCATACGCCAATATATCTCTAAAATCTTTCATTTGAAAGGTAAAACCTTTAAATCGAAACCCTTTATATTTTTCGCAATTTCTGTCATTATTTGTTTCGGAAAACCTTTAATTCGACTAGGAAGGGCTACACATCAAGATTTTTTAAATACCATAAGTTTGAAAGTTTGGCCTTAGTTCTGGTTGGACATTTGTCAATTATGTGCTTCAAGTGGATGAAAAAGAGTTGAAACATTATTCTTGTTTATCTCCATTCCCTTTTCTGGAAAGGTAGTCGAAGTGACAAATGTGGAGCATTAGCAGGTGCCAAATTACATAGAGTTTTCAAGGGTTTATAAGATTGGTCACATTTCATTTTCATTAACCTGAAGAACCATGTTCATAGTTACTTAGCAAGTACATCTACATTTTTGATTAGGGTAATTTAAAAAAGTGTAATTTTCCAACAGAATAAAATGACATTAAATTGAAAGATTGACTAAAGAATACTTCACTCTTTATTTATGATGAAATGCAACCACGTGAACATGAAGCCTCCCGAAGATTACAAAATAATGAGAAAATTAATTAGAGCACTCCAGGGTGTTTTTGACTGGAACAGAACCTAAAGACGCATTTTAAGGACGTTCTTGAATGCCAAGTGCATATCCCATTCTTCCTGCGAAATCAATGTAAAAACTAGTCCTATACGGTTCGTCTCAGAAAAATGTAACCGAATCCTAAATTGCGTATTTCCTTGTATATACAAATGACATCTAACCAAAGATTGGTTTTAAGAACCTGAAAAGCGTTAGAAAAAGGTCATTATTCCGTTACACCATCTTTACCTGAGGCACACATTTCTCATTCTTCTTCCTGTTCTACTTAATATTTGGTAAACCTTTTCTGAGTTAAATCATGCAAAATAATATAAAAATTTCAATTTTTAGACTTTTGTGCTAGTGATGGTTTTTTAGCACATTTTTAGAACTTTTGAACAATTTAATGAGCCCAATAAGTTCCGTCCAACAAACTCATCCTTTCTTTTGAAATGCTTGTTTTTTCCTACGAAAATTTGCTAAATTTCGCCACTATCACACGAAAAAATTATAGGACGTTGAAACTCCGTTTTTCATATACTTAAATATTCCAACGCTAAGTATCAACGAAGTATATGAAACTGTAACTCTAAACAACATTCCAACAGCTACGGTTTTTTATCGGTTTCCCAACGAGATTCCATTAAATGACAACTTTCGTATTCATTCGCCAAAGAGAATACATGAAAATGTGAAAATAGTGTGTGTTGGATTGAATTCGATTTCAACTGTTTTCTACTTATTCGCATACTTTTTCAATCAAAATTGTAAAGTTGGCTTTCTCTGTAATATAGTTTTTAAAATAAAATATTTGATTAAACAATCCAAAACACAGATTCAGTAATTTCACAGTGAAAGTAATGACCATTGTATATTACGTTCTGGCAGATCCGTAATATCCATTTTGTATTCGGGTAGTATTTGTTCTGTAATAATTGAGCATATACAACCTATAGGTGCTCAAACTCAACTATTTTCAAAGAATTATTTCTACATTCATCAGCCTTGATCGGGTGATAATTCTTTCTGGTTTGTAAACAATATTTTTTAAATGTAGATGTGTTTAGTAGAATAGTGGGTGAAAAAGACGATTATGTAATGGACCGTTTGGAATTGGACGTAATTTTTGGAAAGTGAATCGCGAGAAAAGGTTACCTCGAGATACAACGCCGTTACCCAATTTATTTGTGTGGTAGAAATCTATTGTTGAATGACTTGGCTTTATCCGATGTTCAGAGCGATGTTTATCGATAACGCTTGTAAGGTATCTGTCACCTATTTCCGCAGCCTGCTTTAGAAAGTTATGCCTATTCCCAAGGGCGCTGCCGAACGAAAACAGATTGAATTGAATGATGAGCTAGTCGTCTAACCAACTTATCAAATTAAATGGGGTGGCAGATAAAGTTTCTTAATGGAGACCAAGAAAATAATCCGGAATACGTGATCGGAAACACGCGCCATTACCATACCAGATTGTGACGTAATAATACAAAAACCATCAACAAGCGGAACATCCAAATACATTTACGTAAATTATCACTTGAAACCAATTTTCCCACAGTGTTATTGAGATCTAATACTGTGATAGAAAGTCGTAGACAATAACGCTTTGCCAGCAGTTTTCGTCTATTTCAAGTTATGCTAATATCATCTTTTGGGGGTTGGATTTTGCTTCCGAGTCCCTCCATAAGTAGGTGGAACAATTTTGTAGTCTGTTACGAAGTTTTCGTGAGCAATGATTGGTTTCCTAGCAGAGCTAGTCGGTTTCTGTTTTGCTGAATGCTATGTCTAGTCCGAATTTCTTATTTCTTAATGGGGTAGGTGACTTGGACGCAGAAAGCCGCTGACATGAACTGGCTGGAGGAATTAAAAATGTGGATCTTTGCCAGGGTTGTTACAAGGATTTGCGTACACTCTACAGACACACACACACACACACACACACAGACACACATACAGACAGACACGGAACCGAAGTTGTTCAGAATGGTCTAAAACGTAAAATGCGTGAGTAGGTTGGGTTGGTTGAGGGTAGAGATTTTTCAGGCTTCTCTGATAATGTCATTTATTGAGATTTGCTGAGCGCTTTCGCCAAAAAACTAAGGACAAGGCAACACTCCATAACCATTTTAAAATGCGAGGGAAAACTTTAATTTTGGAGAACAAACATTTTTTTTCACCCGAAAGTGAAATCAATGCTTCCGCTACCTTAGGTAGACTCGGAAGCAATATGCGTTTGGCAGGATTTCACTAAATTTTTAATGTAGACTAACAGAAAATAAATTTTCTATAAAATATATAGTATTAAACTAGATTTTTCCATAAAACATTAAGCCAGAAGAATAAGAAAAAAGAAATTGATTATGCACGGAGGTGAGAGCCCTATGAACCCCTGATGGGGCATTGAATGGGTGATATTGAAATTTAGGATGTGAAAGCCGTTCTTACCGACACCATTAGTTTCCGTATACATTGCCGACCTCTTTTGGACTTTCCGATCCGAGAAGTGCATTTGTTGAGGCGAAGGGCTCTCTGAGAGGATGACCGTGGAAGAAGTGATGGAGCTCACCGAATGTTCCGATCGCGCGACTTCTACAGCCTCTGAAAACAGACGTATTCAATTTGTATTGGTACTTTAGTATTGTCAATGCAGGTATACACACAAATTTACCTAGTAATTCGAAATGACTTACAAAATATTTAAAGAACGAACTGATCAAAATTAGAACATTTCAAGGGTTCTGTCACTACGAAAAATCATTTAATGACGAGCTCTGTTATATAGAGCTGCAAAAGGCTCAATGAATGTTAATATGAAATTGCATTCTATGCATTTGAAACTATAGACTTGTGGGTCTACATTCCAAAAAGAAGGGTACTTTCAGAAAGAAAAATAAAAATATATATATATGTGTATCCTTCCAGACGATAACTCTCCTTAGGATTGAGATATAAATTCCTTTCTTGCGCCAAAAAATCAAGCTTCCCAAACTAAAGGACGAGTTTGTTAACCAGCATTTTTTGAGCACATTAAAATGGTAAAATTTCAAAAAAGGAGTGAAAAAATCACTAAAAATAGCAAAAAACGGTTAAAATCGTTAAATTTATATATATTTTTAAGTAGAACATTAAAAAATTTATGTGCAAAATTATGCTGAGAAATGTACTTGAATTTCATCAAAATGTGCTAAAAAGTCTATATAAAATCCAGAAAAGTTGAAAATCCAAAATCTCTTTTTGAATCGCAAAATATTATTTAGAACGAGTTTTTTGCCTTGAAATTGGTAGTAAACAATTAAACTTGAGTTGATCAGTATTCTGCTAAAAATATAAATTTTACGATTTTTAGCCGTTTTTTGCTATTTTTAGCGATTTTTTGACTAATTTATTGTGCTCAAAAAATGCTGGCCAACGAACTCGTCTTTTCTTTTGGATAGCTTGAGTCGTTAGGTAGAAAAAACTCATGAAAATCTAATGCGGTTGCAAACGCTATCAGTCAAATATTGATTTACAAGGACTGGCATTCTCGTGACAGGGAGAAACGGGCAAAGCAAGGGTTCAAGTTCATTACCACTGTCAATCCGGCTTCACCTTATTCCACTTCCGTCGAGGTCGTGTGGTATAGCAAGAGAAATGCGCTTTCGTAGTTTTTTCTCCACTTTTTAAACAGTCGACAGCGTGAAGCTTAACGGATCTTGGAGAACGAAATCCAAAAGAATGAAAATTGTGAAACCGGCTAGGCCCTTGCAAGATTTAACAATTTATTTCGTTCCCAATCGCTGAGAGAACTATCAACTCTTTATCTATTCGGGGAATCGTTATACGCACTATGAGGTAAAGTCTTCTTATTTTGGTAAGAAGGTAAGGTTGTCAAGAGTCTACACTCGTTGGAAAATCTTGTGCACGTTTGCGCTTACTAACACTGTCGCTATTTGTGATGAAGAATCCCACTCCTAGTAGTTGTCAGGATTAGAGATCTGGCTGGAGTTCATGCACTACAAGTTCTAGCATTTTTCTTATTGTTGATGGGGAAGAATATCTATATTGACATTATATCAAGTTTTGCATGTTTTGGTGGTTAAAACGGCTCTCGGAGAAATTTTTGGCTTCAGATATCAACTTTTTTTTGTTGTTGCAAATAACTCTCCCATAAATCGATCAATTTCAAATTTTTCGGTGATCAATTGACACAGAATTTATTCGCTTCAACTTTTCTGGAAGACTAGATCGTATTAATTGTATTTATTGGAGACAATTTGGAAAATAAGCTGAAAACCAATTCTGTTTTGTTTTGTTTACAAAAAACGTATCAAGAATCCATTTTAGGTATAGGAACGTGGAGTATATTAGGAATCAGCGTTAAATGCCCTATATGATAGGGACAAAAATAATATTGTCATCTCAGATTGGTCAAATTCCACACCGTGCGTCAGATGGATAGGTATGTACATGCCTCATATGTACGAGATGCTACAGGTCTGACGAAAAGGTTCTCCACAATATTTGATTTAAGAAATAAATCACTTGCTGCGATGTTTTGGAAACCCATTTCAACGAAGAAAATGGAAGTTAATGAAAGTGCTGTCTATTTTCACGAAGTAGAGTGGTACAATATTAGATTGGTTTCAACGTCAGGATATCTATCAACAGTAACTAACCATAACATACTGTTTAAATGATATATCGATTTGAGATGATTAGATCCGAGGAGTTCTAGGACAATTTAAATTTGGTATTTCGACTTTTTTCTAGTCGGGATAACACGGGTATGGGGAAATTATCCAATTAGGTGTATCTTAATCCTAAATTTTCATATTATGTTCTTTCGAAAGAATGTTGCACGGCACCTCTTTGTGTTTTCCACGAAATTGGGATGTAATTCTCCCTTAACTGCTCCGGGTTCTTAGGGTTTTGGGAAGGACACATCCCTAATACCTCTCTGTATTGACTACAACTGAAAAACTTTTTGATATTAGATGACAACCATTGAGTTAGGTAATTTATAAAGATTTTCTGTTCGAGGAAAGTTACTTTAGAGGAAAGAAAGTCGACACAACATTTTCACAACAATAAAAAAATTGTAATTTTCTATTCTATATTAGTCGAGAACAAATCCGCTTAGTTATCTAAAGGTTGAAATGAGAGAGATATGCCTACCTAATCTTAGATAATAAGGAGAAGCAAAACACTGTGTTATCAATAATGGCCCACGCACGTTCTAACGAAGTTTTAATGTCACATCCTGCGTCCATTTCCATGCCAGATTCCGGGTATGGTATCGTTCTTTACCGTTCACCTCAACCTCATTCGCGACATTCTAAAAACGTAGCGTAATATGTTGTTCACTAGCTATTAGTAGTCACCCAATCCACCCACCCCCAATCATAGAACGGAATTAGTTTACCTACTCATTGTAATCTATTATTTAGTCTGTTTAAGGTAAGGTCATTAGCAAGCAACAAATACCTCAGTTAAGAATTTCAAATCGATTCTTGTAACAAAATAACAACGCGTGTTATGGAAAATATCTGTTGTTGCAAAGTGTTATGATGTCGAGAGAGTGAACTTTGTTTTCTAACTCACAATGCGCATACCATTAGAACCAGAATAGATTTTATTTGTAGTTATTTTAGTCACGATCTGTTGTAGCCGTGATGATGAGATGACTAATATCAGCTACCGTGGTGTTTGTGTTGATGAGATAGTTGTATTTGTCAGAGTGATGGCAAGATGCTCAGAGTCCCACACGAAGAGCTGCACATCCACAAAATCCAGCAGCTCCTCAAAACTCCTCCTACCAGAGCCCTTTTTTCTTGCCATGGGAACTTAGACGTGAAAGTTGTCTATACCCATCGGTTTCTATAGAGGCTTTTTCATAAAAAAGTGGACGAATGGATTTAATTGGATTAGTGTTTATTAATGATTACGAGAATCAAGGTATTTTGGTATCTACGCATCTTCAAAATAAACCACCAAATTTTGGGTCTAAGTAGGTTATTATAGTTTTTTCGTGGGCAAACTGGAAAATTTGGCCAATTATAGGCATTTTCCCCCTAAACATCTTAGAGATCTGTGAGTGGTCGCAATCGACTATGCGCTGAAAAATACTTCGACTGTGACACCACACATGCCCTCTTGTGAACAAAAAACCATTTTTTTAGCATTTTTTGGAACATTAAATTATAAATTTGAATTTGAAATTCTGAAGCGATCGGGCTGGCCAACGAACTCGACCCGTCTTTTGCCAAGACAGATTTTTCTGCGTAGGAACGAATTTTTTTTTATCGCCGTATTTTAATGGAGTTGAAAATACACCCTATATATATATGTACCTATATACGATGTTAAAATCTAGAATTGTGTTCTTTGATGTATGAAACAGATTTCTAGGGGGTCCTCGCCCCCTTCTTCCCACTTTTGGTTTATTATTTCCAATAATAAGCCTATGTGATCCTATAGCAAAAATTTTTATAACCCCCCCTCAAACTTTGTCACTTTACGTTTCAAGGTGCGTAGAATCCAAATTTGAAATGTCCGTCCGCCGTCCGGGCCATAAAAGGCCTAAGAATTGACTTAAAAAACCCGCTCTTTCGCACATAAACTCCATTTGGGGTCTAGTTGGTCCTAACGTTTAACCATCCCGATCGCTTTACTCGCATAGATGCTATGGGCCAAAAACGGGAGAAAAAGTGTCTTTTTTGAGGCTTTGAGCATTATACTTACGCACGCGCGCACGCCTGGCACGCTTGGCAGGGGGTCACGGTGGGTGGTGAGGGGGGTGAGCGGGGGGTGGAGTGAGAGGAAGAACAGAAGTGGATACTAGAAAAGAGACTGGCAAAAGCCCCAGAGCATGCTGGTTACTATAGCTGGCTATCTGATTCAGAAATAATAAACCATTATGTAATAATTTGCAGCGTTTTGAATTTTGAAGCCATCTAAATAGCTCATTTTTCTTTACAAAGTTGTTAAGTTGAAACGCAATTTTAAATTTGAAATATTTTCATGGCGGTCAACTCACTTGTTGAATGAGAGGTTTCCAGGTTGTGATCCATTTCGGTGGGCAACTTGAAAATAGGTTCAGTCTTAGATATAGCAGTCACTTGTTCGCGTCTCTCGCGCCTCGCTTTTATCTCGTGCCTTGAGCTCCTGGAGTCGTTGACGTCAGGAAGAGCGTGTCGATGGTGTTTTCTACGAAAAATAATGTTAGCGTGTTACACGAAATGCTTTGGAGAGTTTCAAATATCTATTTAACTCGGAGAAATTAAACTGGACACAGTTAAATCCTAATTTGATATATATATATATATAAGTAGTATCCGAATATTCATCCTGGGCCACCGACTTCAATCTCTGTTGAAAATGCTTTTCTGTTAAATCTCTGATAAAAATGATTCCGACTTCAATCTCTGTTAAAACTGATTTTGTGCTAAACCCTGTTAAAAATGATTTTCTGTTAAATCCTGTTAAAAATGCTTTTCTGTTAGACCCTTGATAAAATTTTTCAACACAAAACATCAGAACACATTTTTTATCACAAAACATCAGAACCAGTGACTTTTGGGGGGTATGTTAAAAGGATCTCTCCAATAAAAATAAACATGTCTCATCCATTTTTACAATTTTCACTTAAGCATATCGAATTCATTGAATGTTTCGCGTATATCGATAGAGATAGAGATATGAAAGTATACAGGTTTATTGAGCAACTAGTATACGGAGAAATTCCAAACGATAAAATACTAAATTTTAAATCGTTACTTAAAAACGTGGGAGTTGAAAATTTTGTAAATACCGTTAAGAAAACAATACCAGTATCTCCGAAAAAAGACGTGAAATATAAAAGGAAAAATATCAAAGAAAATATGTTGGAGAATTACGTTATTCGTAATAATCGAGATAAGAAATTTCTACAAGAGTTGAACGTAAAGATTTTTTTAAAGATGATCCCAGATAAAAATATAATTGTGGACGATGGTAATATTATCGATATAATATTACCTTGATTTCGTATTCGCGCTTATCTGAAATTTCATCGTCTTTTGCAACTCAGTCAGTTCGTAGTATTCTGAGGGGTAAGTTAAAAGGATCTCTACTATAAATAAAATGGAATACTTTAAAGCGTTAAGAGAACTCGAAGATGGAAATTGTCTTTCCAAGAGCGAGTGGCAGGAAGTATCTAAATCTGGAGAACTGACTGATTATTTCGTGAGGAAGTATCATAAGTTTTTGGATTTACCAACTGTGAAACGTAACTTTCTCAATGGAAAAAATAAACTAACTGAAAACATTCTAAATTTTACTCCTTTCAAAAATATTAACGTTTGCAAAAATTGTGGTGTTAGAGTACTAAATGGTAATATTTGTTTTGAATGCATCGAAGAGGATAATCAAAATATGCTAAAGAGTGTGCACAGTATATTTACATTTGTAAGAGAATCTGTAGTAAGAGGAGAGATGGAAGAGGAGATGGAAGAGGAGATGTAAAAATATTAGGTTTTTATAAGGGATTCTTATAAAAAATTATAATTTAGTATTTACTTTAATCCTACCTATAATTCCATTTTCTTTCTCGTTTTGTGTTTTCATAAGCTCCTTCAGATGATCTACGAAATTTTCTTTTCCTATTCCAATTTTATGATGTCCCCAAGCAAGAGTATCCATACCATTTTCCAGAATATGCCTTTTATCATCGTAGGCACTGAGCGCTTTCTTGTTCTGTTTAATGGTATAAATATCGTGCTTGTTTGTTCTGAACATCATTTGCGTTTTGTAGATCTGTTTCTTGGTCAACAGACATTCTTTGAAATCATTGAATTTAATGTCCTGTTCAATAACGTTTTTCTTGATCCCTTTCGCTTTCTTTGTTTCTTTTTGATTCTCGAACGTTTTGTGTGCGTAAAGTTTCGATCTTAGTCCGACAAATTCCTCCATTACTTTTCCGCTCATTTCATCTTTGAATTTTCCAAGTACTTTCTTGTTCACTTGAGGTATACCGTAGACATTTTCTTTCGGATAATCGGATGTATCAAACTGATCAATCATGTTGTTTTTAATATTCGAGTAAAAGTCTTCAGTCTTTATATCCATGATCAGACTGTCCGTGTCACAGTACATCAATTTGACATTTTCTCCGTATTGTTTCTTTATCGTGTTGTAATAAAAATCGTACATTAGAGTTTTTGAAATGTCCAAAATACTCATTCCGATGTAGATGGGTTTATTGAAAAGAATTTTGGTCTTTTTTATGTGAACTGCTGCTAAGTTTTCAGTGAATATCGTTCTACGATCAAAAGTAGGTTTTGCTATCAATAATTCCAGTTTCTTTCCGTTTGAGCATAATTTGATATCGATTCTTTGCCTGATATTTTCCATCGTTTTTCCGAATACACTGTTGTTCATCAATTTGAAAAATTCCTTTTCAAAATCATTTTTCGCTTTCGTTCTCAGTTCCGTGTTGAAGTCAATGTACACTTTCAACCAATCCGATTGATCAAACTCCAGAACTTTGTGCACTTTCTTTAGTTTCATTCCCATGCTCAGACACTGTTTCAAATTCCTGTAGTGCAAAACGTATCTATCTTTGTTGTACAAAGTTGTCATCAGTTTAGGTAATTTTGTATTTCCCATCCTGTTTTCCGGTGCAAGTGGTAGATCCGAGTGTAAATCGTGTAGTTCTTTAGGATATTCCAAGTCAACTTCCAGAAAATAACCTTTGGGAGACTCATCACTTATATTTTCAACATCTAAATTATCCATATCTAAATTGTATAAGTTCTCTATCCATTTAAAACCACCATATGGTAAGTATTTGGACATTCCCCATCCATAAAGGTTGTTAGCGTCTACGTACGCTATGTAACTCGAAGGTTTAGATGGGTCATATTGTTCACCCATGTACTTATTGTTTGCTTTCGCGTACCTGTTACTACATTGAGATATTCCACCGCGGATTCCTTTTTCTATCATTAAAATTTTATTATAATCGGTCAACAGTTCCAATTTAACTTTTGTCATTTTCAACATACAATCCCATGAGAATCCAGGTGTTGTGTAGTACCATGCAGGATCTAGTTTGTACGTTTTCAGGGAAATATCTCTGAAATTTTCCATCACATCTGCAAGCAGTAAGATGTCACTTTTGTTGTAAAGCGCGGTGAATTCCCACATGTTTTTAATACCGAATTTTTCCCAAACTTCTTGTGCATTTTTATATTCGTTTTCTTTTACATTTTGTTTATTTAGATGGCTGTAAAATTTCTCTATAGGTGGCAAACAGGTTTCATCGTACCTTTCCGAACTATCCATGTACTCATATGGGTAAGCTAGTTTCCTTGTCATCAACTCCAAGTTCTCTGTTCCAAAATGTTTTACCAGTTCCTTAAATTGATCTTTCGTTAAATTTCCCACTAGTTTTTCCAAAGAGCTTGCTAGAAATTTGTACGAATCCACGAACCTTATTTCAATTTTATTCATTACTTTGTTTCCTTTCTCATTCAATTTTCCAGAGTCGTACCTAAGAATCTTTGAAAACGAAATGTACTTTTCCTCAGTATTTGGAATCAATCGTATTTCCCCTTCATCCTCTCCGAGTTGTTTTATAAATAAGTGGGCATCGTACCCAGCCAGGTTGTGGAAAAATACAGGTACGAATCTCGGACATTGATACTCCAAATTACACAGAGAATGGGCGGTACCTCTAAATTCTCCTGACAAATGATCATGATCTTTTACTTTTATACAATTATTAGGTATATTTGACTTAAAAACTTCTAATTCTTCAATATATATATCTGCTTGATTGTCATTCTTTTTATCAATAAAGTGTTGAATTGTTTTTCTCATTACATCAAGTTTCTTTTCTAACATTGGAGGCAATTCGTTAAAACCTCTCTCACAAATGTGACAAGATTTAGCATTTTTGAATTCCTGTTCCTGTTCGTTTGTCAATGGTTTCATGGGTACAATTTTATCGTAATATTCCTTAGCAATGTGTAAAACTTCCTCTTTCAGTTTCTGATAAAATACTTTTGGACAATCTGGACCAGAATATTCGACTGGAGGTTTATAATATCCGTTGGAATACTTTATGTAATATGAAAAACTGCTAGCTTCGTGTTTTTGAATTTTATTAGTGAACGTCTTAGTTTCATCAGGTTGACAAGTTTGAAGTTTGCTTAGAAAACTTTCAAAGTCCGAGTAGATAACGAATGGTACTTTCATGGAGCGTTTATAATTTTCAAATTGTAAAACATTATCGTAAGGTTCTGGTAGTTCTACTTTAACAGCTTTATGAGCTCCACAATATTCTTTATGTTCGTTTAATTTGAACTGAGTTCCAAAGCTATTCAAGCACATTTTACACAAGTACCTTCGTTTGTGATCTTTTGTTAGCTGACTATGACCAACAAGTTTCCATAAGTCCTTGATCCAACAATAATGTTCAGTTTCCTCGTTTTTCAAGTAAAACAAGTCAATGTGCCTTTCCTTTTCCTCTTTCGTTATTTCCAAGGGTATTATAATATTTTTTTCATCCAGACAGTAAACATTTATGGAAATCCCAGTTCTTTTCTCAAACAATTTTATACTCGTAAGTTTCATAGGAAAACTGATATCTTTCAACGCTTCATCAAACTCATGTTCCCATGTTATGTAATTTCCTATTCTATACGAATGTTGGTCAGCTGGATGAAGTGCAGACAGAACAGACCAAAGGAAACATTTATTATCGTCATTTTTCACATTTATAATTGCTTTCCTATATTGTAGAAAATTAGGGAGTGGGATGTAAGACGATCCTCTCAAAGGAGTGTACTTGTTAACGTTCAGTTCTAAATGTTTGATTTTGTGAAGTTGCCATTGAGATCCTTTTATTTCGAACGTTTCCATTTCATTTAGAATTTTCTGTTTCATTTCCTCGTAACAATTTGGTACTTCTGCTGACTGCAATATTATTACGTTTTTAGTTTTGAAATTGAGTTCATGATACTCCATATTATTTTCGTTAGTCCCTTTTTTAAATTCTGCGATTAAAACTACATTAACTTTTAGTTTCATTTCTCTAAGTTTCATGTTGATTAAACCAGTTACGATTTTTTTAATACTGTCAAGAAATTTGTAAGCATCTTTAAATCCTTTCGTATTTTTAATATCGTAAGTCACTAATCTAGATTTAAATGCAGTTTCCTTTTCTCCAACTTCAGTTCTCGGTTCTTTGCTTTTTTCAAATATTTTTTCACTAAAATTAAATACTTTGTGCAATTTCCTCGGATTTACAAATACAGGTTTCGCTTTCCTAGATTCTTTGCTTTTTTCAAATACTTTTTCAAATATTTGTTCACTAAAATTAAATACTTTGTGTAATTTCCTCGGATTTACAAATACAGGTTTCGCTTTCCTAGGTTTTCTGATAGTCATTGTCCGGTCCGGGTCGTTTTTTTCATGGCGCTTAGACTTTAGGTGTCTAGCCCAATTTTTATAAGTAGTGCTAACATCGCACTTTTCACAATGTCTTCTCGCATCATACATTTTATTATAGAATATATTCTTTTAACTAGCCCCTCATTTTTTTTTTTTTTTTTGAATTCTTAAAGGTGAGGGCGAATCGCCCTCACCTTTTTCTTTTGTCTATTATAGTAGAGATCCTTTTAACTAGCACGGTGGTTGTTTAGTTTACCATGGAATCACCAAATCAAAAAATGAAAAAATACATGCATAACATCAAGTTTGTGGTAGTTTCGTTATTGTTAACCGAGATCAAATTTTGCAGCTCACATGTGAGCCATAAAATTTCGTATGAAATTAGAGCCGCAGTCGGGTTTCCGACCTCGGCTCTAAAATTATGAGCTTTCTTACGTTAAACAGGGGGAGCGATTCGCTCCCCCTCTTTAAGAGTTTTAAAAGAAATTTCTAAGTATTCTCGACTTGTATTCGTCTTTACATCGGACCCGTCGAATCGACGGGTCCGATGTATTTACTGTTAAAAAAAAATTGACTTGTATTCGACTTTAACGTTAAAGAGGGTGGCCAAATTGGCCACCCACTTTAAGAGTTTTAAAATATCCCTATAAATGTTCTCGACTTGTATTCGACTTTAACGTTAAAGTGGGTGGGTCCGATTTGGACCCACCCTCTTTAAGAGTTTTAAAAGAAATTTCTAAGTATTCTCGACTTGTATTTGCCTTTAAAGGTGGTGTCTACTAGACACCACCTTTACGAATTGGGTTTTAAAAATAAAAGTGTCTTGTGTTTGCCTTAATAGTGGCGGTGAATCACCGCCCCTATTTAAAAAAATATATATTCTATAATAAATAAATAGAAATGAATAGGGAGCAGCTATTGAAAAAAAATTAATTTTGAAAACAACACGAACAAGCTTTCCGAACTAGAAATCGGAAAACCTTACAAAATTATAAACTTTGAATTTGTGTCAACGAAATACTCGTGGGAGGCTGTTATAGCCAATCTAGGAGAATTTAGAGTGTTCATACCAGAAAGATGTATTCAAAAATTTGATAAAAATGAACTCCAAGCTCTAGTTGAGTACGGTGTTTGCTTAGTGTACCATGGAATCATCAAATCAATAAATGGGAGAGACATGTATAACATCAAGTTTGTTTAAAACCCAATCTATTAAAGGTGGGGGCGAATCGCCCTCACCTTTAAATATTAATAAAAACGTTTTAATGGAAATTTTCCATTAAAACAACAATATTATACTAAGATTTTTTCAGAATTCAATTTCCCTCTGCATGTTTTTAAAACAGTTTCATAATCTTTTCCGTTTGAAAGTTCTTTTAACACTATCAAAGACAGATGTCCACAAATTGGAGGATCATTATACTTTTGAATTTGTTCGGAATTGTAAAAAATATGTTTATTTTCCAAGTATTTTACCAACTCTTTAGGAGGTGGTGCGTTTCCATAGGAATCGAAATAATATTTTTCTTTTTCGGATTTTTTAAAATAACAAGTCCAGTGACTACCATTTTGATAAGAATTTTCTAAATTAATTATTCCACATTCAACGGGTTTAGATCGATCAGGAAGTTCATCTTTCATGAAAATACCTCGGAAATGTTTTATTTTAAAATTTTTCGCGAAACGATGTAAATCTAAATTACTCAAAGGTTGGTAGTTTTCCGTTTTTTTCGTTTTTTTAAACCGGACCCAATACTTAAACTTTTTGCTTTTTGAGCTAGTTTTTCCATCTCGAGATTATGACGTTTTATTTCCGCTTCTTCAGCAGCTTTATGTTTCGAATCTATTACTGAAGATGCTACTGCAGCACCTCCACCTAATAACGCTCCAAGTGCTCCCATTCCTGCAAACACCAATGGTAAGAATCCACCCGTGTGATTCAATTGTAGTTGTTCGTAATCCAAAGTTAACGTAATTCCTTTCTTTTCTCCTCTCGCTTTTTCAAATGCTTTTGATTGAGTTTCCCACAGTTTGATTTTATGTTTTCCGTTTCCTGAAATTTGTTTCGCTGTCAAAAGAATTGTAACACTTCTGCGCTTCTTGTAAGCGGCTCGCATTTTGGTTAGTTGATTTTCGGTTAAATCTATTTTTTTCGTAATCATAGTTATTTATTATAGTAAATTTTTTTAATAACGAACTCTCATACCAAAGGACCGTTTACTCATTGTAACTTCCTCACCAAAGGATTGTTTACTCATTTCAACTCCCATACCTTCAACTCCCATACCAAAAACTTGTTTACCTTTCATTCCACCCATCACTACAGCTGCAGCAGCTTTTTCTTTCCAACTTGAATCACTCGCGAACATTCTTTCTTTTGCTACTTCCTCCAGTGCTTTATCCGCTATGTGTCTTTCTTTCACGTCTGTGTGATCTCTGTAAAATATATCATGTAGCTTACAGCCTTCGTCCAATTTATTAATTCCAGGATCTCCTCTTTTCAATCGTTCATCTAGTTTTGTAAATGGGCCTCAATAGTTGTATCCGGGTAAATGCATTTCAGGTACGAAACCATCTAGTTTATTCAGCAAAGTATTTAAAACTCCGGATCCACTTTTAATAATTCCTTTCGGCAAACTGTTTACAACTTTCATCAGATATTCTATTCCTTTGGGATTATCTATGTTTTTTTCCAACTGATCGCTTATAAACTTTACAATTCCTAATTTTTCATTGTGAAAATTGTTATTACCAGCTCGTTCTTGTGCGTGCAAATAGAACAAACGCTGTAGCAGCTGTTGGAGGTTGTCAATGTATTTAAATTCCACTGGATTTTCAGAATATTCTATCAAACCCGAACCAACTTTACTTGCTTTGATTTCTTTCCAAATAGGTGCGATCAAATCTTTCCATTTTTTCCCCGTACTAGACTTTACTTTATTGGTAGTTGGATCGTTCTTTTGGTATAGAGAGTTCGTTTGAATGAGAATTTTCTTGTAAACTTTCAAATCCTCTTTAGTGTATTTATCAGGATCAGGTCCTAGAGGATCAGTTAACAAACGCCATAATCCGTGAGTTCCTTTGTAAGTTTCATTTTGAATAACGATTGCATCTCCATTTACTTGAATTTGTTGGTCTCCGATGTAAATTTTGTCCTCTTTTCCCCATATACCAAATTGTTTATCATCCTGTCTGATGTAAAGTCTCGCAATAGGACCAATTCCTTTCGGACCAACGCTATTCGATGGGGTTTCATTCCGATCTACCATATCCATGATGCTTGATAAGCTACTTCTCGTGTTTACTACGGTATCATCTGACACAGTATCAACTAGTGCAGAAGCTCCTTCGTTTGGATTAATGTCAAAAGTATTAGTTGGTCCAAAAGTTACAACTTTCTTTCTAGGAGAACTAGTTGGCTTGTAGGGAACAATTTCTAGTTTCTTTATGATGTCTTCATCAGCTTGTTTCACAGCATTTATTACTTCAACTACTTTTTCAGTGATGGGTGCAAACATCTTTTCTTGAGTTTCTCTTTCGTTAAACTTATCTACTCTAGCTTCTCGGAAAGCACGTCTCAACTCTTGTTTTTGTTTTTGAATTTCGTTAGCTTCCTTGACAGTCATTTCTTTTTTAGGTTTTTTCAGGAAAATTCTATTTTCTGGTTCTGAATCATCAGGTTGATTACGAGTTTCTCTTTCGTTAAACTTATCTACTCTAGCTTCTCGGAAAGCACGTCTCAACTCTTGTTTTTGTTTTTGAATTTCGTTAGCTTCCTTGACAGTCATTTCTTTTTTAGGTTTTTTCAGGAAAATTCTATTTTCTGGTTCTGAATCATCAGGTTGATTACTAGTTTCTGAATCATCACGAGTTTCAATCTTTTTTTTAATTTCCTTACATTTTTTCAACAAAAATTTTTCTAAATGTTTTTCAGTAGACATTTATTATAGTAAAAAAAAAATTTTTTTTTTTTTTGTCGAATATTTAAATCCAAATTTAACGGTTATTTTAACGGTTATTTTAACGGTTATTTTGATCGTTTAACGGTGTTTTTGACCGTTTAACGGTGTTTTTGACCGTTTATTCACCGACTCGAGAAACGTTTTCTCAAACTTTTTCATGTATCGACCGTCTTTTAATTGTTTTGTTAGGTTTATCGTTAGAAATCCAAAATCATCGTCCCAACATTCGTTGTATATTTCTTTGAATCGTTTGAAAGTAAAATCTGTTCCAGCATACTTATCGTAAATCACTTTCATGTAATCTGGATCTTGCTTGAAAATACACAGGAAATTCAGATTGCCTCTAATCAACTGTCTATCAACTTTAGTGAATGATTGAGTTAGATAAATGCAAGAAATATTCCTGTGACGCCCTTTCGCGTAATAATCTTTTATAACTCGTTGATGTTCAACATTAACACAATCATCGAAAACTACAAGACTGTTTGGTAGGCATTCATCTAGTACAATTAGTTCGTCGCAACTATCGTAAAAATGCACTATTTTCATTTCAAATTTAGCCTCTATTTTTTCACTATTTTTTCTCAAGCCTTTATAAAATTCTTGTTCTAAAGTTGTGGAACATATGTAGAGATTGTCATGGGGAATTCCCCATGGTTTAGTAATCAGGTTGTACAATAGAGTGGTTTTTCCACATCCGCTTGTTCCAACTATTAAACATCGAAGAGGAAGCGGTAGTAATCCATTATGAACTTTGTTTGATTCAAATGGATGAGGATCAATATTGTATTCATGACTCATTTTATTTATTATATATTATATAATAAATAAATAATGTTTATAAAAATTTCAGGAGATACAATATGGTTTGAGGAACCGATTCCACTCGATCCGAATAAAGAGTATCAGTTGGGCATGTCAGCATTGATGTTTACAACTAGGAAAACGTTTGAGATAAAAAACTTCAAGTTTTCATTCACATTTCCTTTCCCCGATGAAACTTACGATGATGTGCATGAACTTAATGGTGAATACACAATGAGTTCGTTCAAATCCGAGTTGATTAGTCATTTGACTAGTTTTCAAAGTATTTTGTTAGCGAAAATAGATACTTTGAAAAAGCTCGAAAACCAGACGGTAGAAATACCAAAAGATAAACAAAAAGATACACAAAAAGATATGCAGAAAGATACACAAAAAGATATGCAGAAAGATATACAGAAAGATATACAGAAAGATATACAGAAAGTTAATCCGAATAATTTGAAATTCAATCTCGAACACCTAACTGACGATAGTTACAGAATTGCTGCTAACTTCCCCATGGATATGAAAATTATAAATGAAGGTAACTTTTGTGACATATTCCAATTGAGAACTTGTTCCGATAATTCATTCAAAAAGAACACCAACTACGTGTCAAATAACAATGCTACTCAACTCGTATTTTCGAGTAAAATAATCGAATGGCATTGCAACATTACGGAAAACAGCTTTACTAATCACGAGGAACACCCACTTTTGCACGTTGAACATGAGTTATTACACGTTTCTTTCATAGAGAAACCACTGTCACCTAATACTATTTACACGGAAAAACCAAAGAAAGTAGTTTTCATTCCACTAAGAAAAGGACTGAAAGAAATAAATATGATAAAATTGTCAACAACCACGGGAAATAACGAACCCATTCGATTCAACGATATTAAAGCTTACTTGTTGCTGAAAAGTAATTAATTTTTTCATAGTAAATAAAAATTATACGGTTCCCCTCTTTTAGTAAATAAAAAAAATAAAAAAAAATTATATTTACTATAATAAAGTATGCATCAAACTAAAAAGGTATTTGATAAATATCAAGACTTTATTGTGCGAAAGCAATTTCGTACCATTAATCCAACTACAACGTTGAATTTAAATGCAGAGAATAAAAGAACAATTTTCAAAATAGATTTAGGCGACGAATTTCTGTCTAAAGATATACAATATAACGTGGAGGGAGTTCTAAAGTCAAAAGATCCAACCAAGGAGTATTCAGGTTTAGATACTGTTAAGTTGGTAGATAATTTCGTAGGTCATATGTTTTCGAGTATAGAAGTGAAAAAACACAATGTGACAGTAGATGAAATTGAAAATCCGGGCATTTGTGGCTTGGTGGAAGGTTTTGTCACTCAAGAATGTCCAAAAGATTATAACGGACAAGGTATGAATTCAGGATTCAACTCAATAGTTATCGGAGGAGGGAATTTCAATGCTGTTGGTTACCTTGGTGACTTAGGTTTGGGTTTTTTCAAAGATTTAACAGTTCCAATTTTCAAGGGAGGTTTTGAAATAACTTTTGTGAGAAACAGCGATAATAATATTATTTTTAGATGGAAAAAAGATAGAGAATCTCCTATTCCTAATGAAGGTGTTGTAGAAATTACCTCTTTCGTTTTGAGAGTTCCGGTGATTGAATACACGGATGAAGCAAAAGTTAATTTGATCACAGATTTGAGAAGCACTCCGTATCAACTCCAATTTAAAAGTTGGCAATGCATAGTTAGGAACGTTACTGGAAACTTGTTACAGTTCGATTTATCTAGCGTTTACAGAAACGTTAATAACCCATTATGGTGCTTCGTGGTATTTCAAACTGATGTTTTGAACGATCAGACAAAAAACAATTCTGAATTCCATCATAAAGATGTGAAAAATTATTGGCTTGAATTAGGAGGTAGAAGGTATCCTGAGGAAACGCAGGGTTTAGATTTCAATAAAAATAGATATGGTTTGGCTTACGATGCATTTTTAGAGTTCAAAAAGACTATAAGTTCTAAACAATCTATTCCATACATCATGCCTCATTTTTTCAAAAAAGAATATCCAATTTTTAGCATCGATTTGTCTGATCAACCTCAGAGTCTATCTAGTGGTAAAAGCAATTTGATTCTCAATGTTGATTTCAATACATTTGTAGAAGCAGCAACAAGTAGCGCAGTAGGTACTACGTGTTACGCTATTATTGTAAGTGGATCGAATTTTGTGTACGACCCGACTAAAAATATGATTAAAAAGGAAATTTTATAATTATTTTATAAGCTATATATTTTTAATGGAGTGATCTCCATTAAAAAAAAATTGTATTAAACTTAAATAAATAATGTACAACGAAATTTATTGCTGTAAGTGTAAGAAAAAAACGAAAAATATAAACGTGAAAATTGTACAAACTGTGAACGGAAGGTGGAGAATTGCAGCTAAATGTGTTAAATGCAGAACTCATAAGAGCAAATTCATTCAAGATCCTAACGGAGAAAAAGCACCAATTCGTGCCATTTTTGATTGGGCTATAGAAGGCAAGGTACCGGACACATTAAAAAAATCGTATTAGACTTAAATAAAACATGGAGGATGAAATTTATTGCCATAAGTGTAAGAAAAGAACAAAAAATATAAACGCGGAAATTGTACAAACTGCAAACGGAAGGTGGAGAATTTCAGCTAAATGTGTTAAATGTGAGACTAACAAAAGTAAATTTATAAAAAATCCGAATGAGGAAACTAACGTAATTCCTGAAACTGAAGTTATAAATTTACCTGAAAACGAAAAGTTAGAATTTGCGAAAGAGTTACATAAACCCGTTAGAAAAAGATTTCAGAAAAGAAAAATTGTTACTCATGGAAAAGATGATCTTTGGGCTGCGGACTTGATTATAATGAAACAATACGAGAATGAAAACAAGGGGTTCGGTTACATGTTGAATATCATTGATACTTTTTCAAAGTACGTTTGGTCAATTCCATTGAAAAAGAAAAACGGAATAGCAGTTTCAAAAGCTTTCAAAGACGTTTTGGAAAATGTGAAATTTCATAACCATTCTACCCCTAAACTCCTTCACACGGACAAAGGTTTAGAATTTGAAAATAGACTTTTCAAAGAACTTTTAGACGAGTATAACATAAAAATGTATCACACGGAAAGTTTAGAAAAATCCGCAATTATAGAAAGATTTAACAGAACTTTGAATCAGAAAATGAAAATTCGTTTCGAGGTGAATGGAAATAAAAATTGGATCGATATTCTACAGGAATTAGTTAATGAGTATAACAAACAGGATGTTCATCGTTCCATTGGAATGGCACCTGCTCAAGTTGACGCGAAAAATGAAAATGAAATCCTGAGATATTTATTTAAAAAGAGTGGAAAAAATGGAAAAAAGAAATTTAAAATTGGAAATCGTGTAAGAATTACGAAATCGAAGAAAACTTTTGCAAATAAATATGAAGCAAATTGGACAAAAGAAATTTTTGAAATAGCTGAGATTTTAGGAACGAACCCTGTTACTTATAGAATAAGAGATTTAAATGGAGAGGAAATTCAAGGAAGTTTTTATTCTGAGGAATTACAACTCACGAAATTTAAAAAAAAATAGGTTTTAAGTCAGTTTTTATAGGGATTCCCTATAAAAACACAATGTATAATTATTGTAAGTCTAAGTGAATTAAAGTCTAAGTGATATTAAATGAATTCCCATAAAAAAAAATCAAAGGAAATTTCAGCAAAATGTCCCAACTTAACCGCACATTCTCTGGCTTCTTAATTTCTACACAGCATCCATTCCTGAACGATCTCTACCTCTGTTTATAAGAGGGGATCTTTGAATGGCGCAACCTTGCACGACTTCGATGGAGTTTCAAGTCCATGAGTCATTTCAACTTGGCTTTTCAGTTACGTTGAAGTTTCGGTTTTTGCTGTTTTTAAGTAGAAATTAAGAGCAGAACAGTTAAGGAAGGAAATTTTGACGATAAGGTCGACTCTCACTCCCGTCGAGGTGGGATTAGATTAATTATTAGCTTAAAGGGCCCATCAGCTAATAACGACATCTAAAACCTCGTTGAGAGTGTATCCTCACTATTAAGGAAAAAAAATTTCTCGGTTTGAGGCGAGCATCGAACCTCTCTATTATGAAGCGGGGTTGTTACCCACCACACCAAAGCGACCAGTTGAAATGAGAAACACGTTCCACAGTCTTGGATAGTAAATTCCAAGGCTGAATGAGGTCAGTGAGGGGACCAGAAGCGTCTCGCCTCTTGACTCGGGGTGATGTAACCGGTTTCTGATAAGAATTCGCCTCCCATATTAACTAACCCCTCAAACGGTAGATTGCGCATGCAGCACTATTTTAAAGAGAGATCGACTCATTTCTCTCAGAACAACCTTGTTCAATATGTTTTAATGAAGATCGACGGGTCCCGGAAAAAAAAAATATTTTCTATAATAAATAAAGAGATATGGGTTTAGACGACGAAGCATTAGATTTATGTAAAGAACATGGAGGTTTCTGGAAGTTTGTAAAGACACCTGAATTTCAATTTTATGAAAAAAACCTTTACGCATTAGAGGATATTTTACATGAATTGAAGGAGTATAGATTTAGTAAATTGTTGTGCAGAGAACGTTTATTGGGTATCGATGGTAAACCACCACTCCGTACAAAGGAGGAAGTAAAGGCATACCTTAATAAAAAAAAGATTATGGTTCCTAAAAATGCTACTGAACATCAACTTAGAGAATTGGCTTATATTGTGTATAAAGCTATACTGAAGAAGCAGTTTGAGGATAATTTTCACGCTTGCTAAAGTTCAGAATGCTTGGGGTATGAAGGAGATTTTATTTTTAATGAGCTGTGTTCATTAAAAAGTTCTTAAGGAAACTTTACAATTCTCTTTCTGAAAAAATACCATGTAAACATGGTATTTTTTTATGGCATTTTTTTTAGGATAGAAAAATGATTTTTTATGACATTTTTTAGGATAGAAAAATGATTTTTTATGAATTTGTGGTGATTGGAGGGAAAGGGTTATTTATATAAAGATTTTCTTTATATAAACGATAAAGAAATTATAATATTTACTCAAAGTCAATCAGAAAAGCCTTTGTCTTTTTATCAATTCCTTTATAAATAAGTTTTTTGGGGTGATTTTCCGGGTCGTTTCTAACATGTTCAAGAAGTCGACCAGAAATTGTCTTGGGTAAAAATAAATTTAATTCACCATTTTCAGTATTAATAGTAACAACAACAGTTTCACCATATTCCGTATTTTGTATACAATTTGATAAGAGATCGTAAGCCCCCTTATCCAAATCTTTAAACGACGAGTAGTTAGTTTTTTTGGCTGCTTTTTTATAAATTTCGATCGATGCCATTTTTATTATAAAAGTTATTCTTTTAACATACCCCCCAAAAAGTCACTGGTTCTGATGTTTTGTGATAAAAAAAGTTTTAACAGAGATTCAAGTCACTAAACCGAAAAAGTCACTGGTTCTGATGTTTTGTGATAAAAAATGTGTTCTGATGTTTTGTGATGAAAAATTTTATCAAGGGTCTAACAGAAAAGCATTTTTAACAGGATTTAACAGAAAAGCATTTTCAACAGGGTTTAGCACAAAATCAGTTTTAACAGAGATTGAAGTCGGAATCATTTTTATCAGAGATTTAACAGAAAAGCATTTTCAACAGAGATTGAAGTCGGTGGCCCAGGATGAATATTCGGATACTACTTATATATATATATATATATATATATATATATATATATATATATATATATATATATATATATATATATATATATATATATATATATATATATATATATATATATATATATATATATATATATGACAATTTTCTCCCTGTTTATCTTATGGAAAATAGAAGAAGAAGAAAAAATGTGTTTTGCCTCTTAATTTCTTATAGAGAAGCAACAGATTTAGTGTGCTATAGTTTAAAATGTTGCTACATCTATCAATACATAAATACATCATTATTCATTAACTGTCTTTGCAGGTTGAACTAATATTTAAACTTTGCTTTGGATTTCTCGTTCCATACTTACTTTAGCTAAGACAGAAACAAATTTTGAACTCCATGACTCTAAAAATACCAACTTTTACAAAATCGCGGAAAGCAGAAGATGAGCTAAACTTAATTTGGCTCCTTGTTAATCCTCCTAGTAGAAATCGCTAATGTAGGCGAGGAATGACTAAAAAATGTTGAAGCAGGATAATATTGACAAGCACTTAGTTGTGTAACATAAATTAGACGCCAGAAATGCTTAAGAACTAAAATGTGGTTTAAAAAAATGGTTTGAATAAAATTTCCTTTAGAATTCTCTAAATATGAGCCAAAATCGGATGAAAATCCTAAAACATATTTTTATTGTAGCATATCAATCAAGAAAATATATTTGCCATAAATTAGAAGATGAAAGCAGGCAGTCGTGTACTGTGCAGAAAAATATGGACAAATTTCATTAAATATTTGTTTAAAACAGAAACCCCCCTCCCCTCAACCAACTGGATGTTGTTTCTTTGAAGCATAAATCTAAAACTATGAACATGGAATAAAAGTATGCCTCAAGTTTTTCTCAGTTGATCAGTGTGTTTTGGTGTATTCTTGAATTTCGTCAGTGATTTCTCCAGTCCAAGAGACACTATATTTCAAACTTCAGCATCTTGGGTTACAAACTAAAAAATTAAAGATATGATTTAAGGGGTAAAGACCATAAAATTGAGTGAGTTACACTTTTCTTGCGACGGAGTGGTGTTAAGTAACTCGTTACATTGAAGTAAGCAATTTCGAAGATCTAAGTTAAATCATCAAGAAACTACAAACGGTTCCTTAGAAATACGTAACTTGACCCTCCCAAACCTAAAATCAGGATGATAAGGGTGGAATTGTCATTTTATTCTTCATTCCTGGTCTCAGAAAGACTCCTTACCCAACATTTCAACGTCCTAAGGTGAAAAGGAGAGAATTGAGCTTAGCTGATCAGGAAGCTGGTCCGTCATTTCATTCGGCTCCGGTTCCCAGAGTGGCTCTGTCAAATTTCAAATTCCTAGGGTGAACAGGACAGAATTTAGCTCACTCAGCTGACCAGGATTGAGCCCATCATTTCATTCGTCTCAACGTCCCAAACAGAATCCCTACCTATCAAATTACAACTTTTTAGGGTTAACATCAGAGAATTCATCTCACTCAGCTGATCAGGATGGAGCCCGTTATTTAGTTTCTGATTATTTTCCAGAGGAACATCCTGTTAAATTTCAACTTCCTAAAGTGAGTGGGAGAGAATTACTTTACCTATAGCCTTGGTTAGCTTCATTTGCAAGCCTGGTTACTACTGAATCACGTTATTATACCCCGAGGATTGTTCAAAGCTCATTAATAACTTTGCGTGTAGCTCAGCTGCTTTCATTTTCGGAGCGGTTTAGGCAGCTGAAGATTTTAGCCTAAATTGAGATTTCTCCAGCGAGCCCATCTATTTCCGTCGGTTGAAAATTAACGCAGTTACATTTCCCTGGGAATGGTTGCGTTTTAAGTGGAAACATTAGAAATAATTTTCGTTTCCCTTCAAGTAGTCTCACTAAAGATATATATATATATATATATATATATATATATATATATATATATATATACAAAGGTTGTAACCTTCGCTGGTGACAACCTTCTTCTTCGGGGCTCAAAAAATCAATGGAATTCTTCGGGAACTCCAATCAGTTCTAGCATCGAGCCCGCAGACAAGAAAAATATTCCGTGAAACTCCGCGAGTGGCCTACCGCTAAGGCAAGACTATAGGGAACATTTTATCCCATCGCCATCCTCAATCACAGCCCTCGCAGCCACTTCAACACGGATTATTTCCATGTAGGCGTCCGAGGTGCAAGTTGTGCAATTTGGTTATTGATGAGGCTACATCACATAACTACAGATGTCAACGATACGCAGTATGCCAGTCGAAGAACTATATCTATCAACTGATATGCAAGAAATGCGAAGATGGACCAGCTTTTTACGTAGGAAAAGCCACAACCCTGAATCTGCGTATGAACAATCACAGGGCCTCAGCTCATCAACCCAGAACACTTCCAGTTAAAATCCATGCACGATCCCATGATGCATCTTTTGATGAGTGCTTTGGAGTGAAAGTGTTGCACAAAATGCCAGATGTGGCTAATGATCGTATGTTGCAACAATCGGAAAGAGCTCACCGGTGGGTAATTGGAGCAAACCGACCACCTGGCCTCAATTTGAACGATTGAATATGTGCCATGGGATTCAATAATTACGCTTCAAGCTACCAGGGACTTGACAAGTTAAATGTTCTTCTCTATTCTGTGAACAAGATTTTTTCGAAATATCAGAAACAATTCTTTCGTTCTATACAGGGTGTCTCAACTTAAGTAGGCAAGACTTCAGGGATCGATTCTACAAGTAATTTGCAACAAAAAGTGCCTTGTAAACTTTTTCTTTTAGAGGCTTCGTTTCCTAGTTATTTCTTTTTTAAGATTTTTTTCATGTTTTCAAACTTACATCACAAAAACAGCTCTAACTCCCCAATTTGTCGAGTTTTCTCAAATCTAAGGATACTGTTGGAAAGAGCGTTAAATTTCCTATCATTCTGATGTAAATTTCAATTTTTTTTATTAGTTCTAGTTAGTGAAAAAAATGACCAATGTTTAACATTTGAAAAAAATGTAATAACTGTCGATTTTTCTTCGTTTTTCTGCTCCTCAGTATGGAAGTTTTTCAACAAGCGCTTTCCGGGAAAAACTTCCTCAACCGGTCAGCTTTCCAACTGTTTACCAAAAAAAAAATTCTTATGGGGAAGTTTTGGGAGAAAATAGCGTTTGAATGACAAAAAACGTGATTTTGTCGGTCAAAATCAACGTTTTTTTTTTTTTTTTTTTTAATATTTCATGATACACAGCTGTATTCGATGATAATACAGTACATATACGATGATATACTTATACTTATCTTTCATTTGAGTACCTACTCAAATGAAAGATAAGTATCCGAGGAATAATTTTGAAGCACAATTGACTGAGGTAGCCGGTCGTATTATCGTATTTTTCCGCCTGCCCCTCCGATAATTATCTAATTTTGCTCAAGTAGATGAGGCAGGTGGAAGATGAGTTAGGTAGAGCCACTATTATTTTTTTGGTTTATTATCGTCGAATACAGCTGTGCATAATGAAATAAAAATAAAATACTTGAATTAAAAAAAAAAATGAAACGTCGATTTTGACCGACAAAATCACGTTTTTTGTCATTCAAACGCTATTTTCTCCCAAAACTTCCCTATAAAAAAATTTTTTTTAGTAAACTGTTGGAAAGCTGACAGATTAAGAAAGTTTTTCCCAAAGAGTGCTTGCTGAAAAACTTCCACACTGAGGAGCAGAAAAACGAAGAAAAATCGACAATTTTTACATTTTTTTCAAATGTTAAACATTGGTCATTTTTTTCACTAACTAGAACTAATCAAAAAATTGGAATTTACATCAGAATGATAGGAAATTTAACGCTCTTTCCAACGGTATCCTTAGAATTGAAAAAACTCGACAAATTGGGGAGTTATAGCTGTTTTTGTGATGTAAGTTTGAAAACACGAAAAAAATCTTAAAAAAGAAATAACTCAGAAACGAAGCCTCTAAAAGAAAAAGTTTACAAGGCACTTTTTGTTGCAAATTACTTGTAGAATCGATCCCTGAAGTCTTGCCTACTTAAGTTGAGACACCCTGTATATCTGTCTAAATTTTTTTTTCTAACAAATGATTATATATACATACCATATATATATATATATATATATATATATATATATATATATATATATATATATATATATATATATATATATATATATATATATATATATCCATTTCAAAATCGTTAATATGAGTATTGAGATACCTTAGTGTCCTAATTTCTTAACGTGTTCGGTGTTTTTAGGCACTTGCTTATGCTTGTTTCACGGTAAGTATGTCACACGACTGAGACTTTTTTATTTTATCATCTGGAAATCATTGGGTTTTGTGGTCAATTTCGACAAAAGTAGGTGTCGTACTGGGTCGTGTTTGACCTTGCATGTTACTTCTTTTCACTGCAAAGCCATCTAGGCACTTCAAAAAAAGATGAATGGCTGTTTCGTGTGGACTTTCGATAGCGAGTCCATTGACACCACCGTTTACTAAGAAATCGTGATACCAATAAGGGAAATGAAATCTTTGATTATTGTGAATTCTGAAGTGTTTTTCAGTTGCCCTAGGAAAAATAGAAAAAATAGGGGGAAAACTAGTCGAATGTAATTTACGAGAAAGCTAGAAAGATGGAATTGGCCTTAATGACCGCGACCGCAAGTTGGCTCATAGCCAGTTGGGGTCAACTTCGATGAAAGAAGTATGAGAAAGAAAACTATCGATCGACCTGGTGGAGTGCGGGTGATGACCGTCTTGGTTTTCAGGGGTGGAAGACGAGCTTGAGCTGTGGATGTCTGGCAAAGTGACTTGGCCAGCCCCAGTTCTACTGCTTGGATGTCCCTTGGGATGCCTTGACCTGAAAACAACCACATCACGTTTTAGCAAAGTTTCGTAGAAAATGAAGCTATTGAAATGGCTCAAAATGTTTCTAAATTTTTTTTCGTGAAAATCCGTTTTGGAGCATTCTGAAACTACGCTTTTTCATACTTTTGTACCTTTTTAACAATAATATTGATGTGAACTTTCTTATAAAGTGTGGTTTCAAGGATAAAAGCGGTCCTCGTCCGGGCTCTACTTTGCTATTCCCACCGACCGACCAATACCTTTGTATTATGGGGTCTTTTTCGTTATACGACCGCATACGATCTTTTCTGTTCCGCAAAACAATTTTCTATAGAAACAGAACTATAGTTGTTTTTCTGAAATTGATGAAATTATCCATGAAATGAAAACTTGTACTTGATAAAAAAGGACCTTTTCCGTTAATTCACAATCATTCATTCATTGTGATCTGAATGTCCAACTAATCTGTATTTTTGCCAAGGGATTGACCTTGTGATGTTATGTATTTTTGAGATGCGAGCTTACGAGCATCCAGACCACCAAACTATACACATCATTCTGACTTACATGTCCACCTAATCCGAATTTTTACTAAGGGATTGCCTACTTGATGTAATGTATTGTTTAGATGCGAGCTTGCGAGCATCCAGACCACCAAACTATACATAGCATTCCGATCTATTTTACCACAGTGGACGTAAAAATTAATGGAAAACAATTTTTAGAACAACAGATCATATACCAAGCGTTTCTGTTTCTATAGAAAAATGTTTTGCGGTTGTATAACAGAAAAGAGCGTATGTGGTCATATAGGTAACGAACAAGACCCGTATTATGTTATTTACAGGTTTCCATGTTTACATTCAAACGTCGAGATTACATTTTTAACAAACTGCTTTTTGGTACAAAGGAATTGCATGCACAGTTTTTCATTGCCCGTATAGCGATATTAATGTGTGTTATCAAACCTTTTAACTTCTCTCTGAGGTAGATTAGGGAGAATGGATGATCCTCTCCCGTGCCGCATTGAAGGTTCCGGTGTGAAATCTTGCTCCGGCGTTGCCTGTATTTCCAGAGTGTACTCTTGTACGCTCTCATCTATATTTGCTCTTTCAAGTTGAAACCCTATATATAATGAAAAGTGGTGATTTTTCATGAAGTAATAAATCATCAACATATAGCTACAAGTTTACTGAAATGAGAGACTCCCATGTTTCTGTAAAAAGGAGGTACGTTGAGAAAAATAAGTAGGTAAGTTAGGATTTTCCTATTCCATCCAGACGCATCAAATTACTAGGTACATACAATTTCGTTTTTACCGCACAATTTTAGATCAGTTTCGTGGTGATAAAAATCGCCAAGTGTTCCTTCATGTATCGAATTCGTACTTGCTGTAGGTTACACACAATTACCTAAAGGCAACTTTGAATGGGAATATCGCTATGTCATTGATTTCAGATGAGTAACGAATTTTTTTCGAGGATTCAAAATAAACAAGAATATTGTTGATCACTAATGAGAATATGGAATGGTGGGGTGTGCACACGTATATTTTGTATTTCCCCCCAATAAAATATATTTTATCAGCAAGTCGCTGTGTACGGCAAGGTCATTGACGCTAGCTAATTGCCAATAATTACAAGTGGGGATACAAGGTGTTTCGTTAATTAAAATACAGTGCGGCTTTACTGTAAATCGCATTCACTTAACCTTTCTTTTTACGTATGAAAAAAGCAGTGCTGGAACTCTCTCCATAACTGATAGAACAGCCTACATCTTCATAGCTTCTTTCTATTTATCAATGTTACAACTTTGAAAGTATGTGACAACCAAACCAGAATTGTAGTACGGTTTACGTTTATGGCACTATTACGCTTCTTTACAATTTTTACATAATGACACAGAGAATTGGACATGTATCTACAGGGTATTTTTGCTTGAAATATTGGACAATTTCGGTCAATATTTCTATTTGAGACAATCCTCAGTCTAACTCGGTCATTCCCAGAAAATTTAACTGGAATCGAATGGAAACTATAGAAGTTATCCTTGTTGCAAGGGTTTCACACTTGTTACTACTATCATCACGATCGTAATGAGATTTATATTGGATGATTAAATCGTCTTTGCCTAACTACCATCCAAATTTGATTTTGATCGTACAAATATTAGGTACGTGAGAAAATAATGCTTCATATACCTTACATTCGCGCATGCGCAGAATAAAGTATCAATTTGTAAGCATTGATGATTAGGGTCCAGATACAGCTTGACGCGCACTTCCCCTGAGAATTTAATCAAAATCGAATGAAAACTGTTAAAAAGTTATGCGTTTTGCAAGGATTTGTGGACACACTTAACAAACACACACACATAGTACCACTTCAATCTTCGACATAAAACGATGCGTTTGTGTTCGAACACACAAAAAATGTGTTCATATATAATCATGTATTATAACGCCTGTAATCGTTTTCGGTGCAATTAGAGACGAAGCCAACGTTGTTCAGAATGGGTTTAGATGCGTTTTTGAATGGTCTAAAACATGGAATGCGATTGGACATTTTGATTTTGGGGAATAACAATTTTTCATCTCCCAAAAGACAAAACTTCTTTTGCTACCTATAAGTGGGCTCGGTAGCAGAAGCATCGTTTTCATTTTTGGGAGATAAACAATTTTTAAACTCCAGAATCAAATTTCCACTCGCATTTTACGTTTTAGATCATTCTTAACAACTTTCGTTCCGCGTCTGTCTGTGTGTAAAGTAGCTTAATTTCCTCTATTTTCAGTCGATTTTCATGAAGTTTTCAGTGAATGTGCGGGTTAAGCTGTAGATGATCCCCTATCAGTTTGAGTGTTCCCAAATGAATACTTCATTCTGCGCATGTGTAAACGTGAATTCCATCAAGCATAATTTTCTCATGTCCTGGTAGTCCGATCTCGCTTTATTATTATTATTATTATTATTATTATTTTATTTTTTTAAATAGTTTGAACACGAAGTTGAAGCTAGAATTTCGATATCTCATCCGTTCACAGATTTGAACCAAGAAGATGAACCTTCATATTTTAAAAAGCTTCCAAAAACCATTTTCACTAAAGGTGGTTTTAACGAATAACTTCGTCAATGTAAGGGTTTGAAATAAAATCATTGCACTGTAAATGTTCAAAACTGCCTCCTCCTACCTAAATGCCCTGTGAATTCTTAAAGCGAATTCTCGTCAAACTTTTCCAAGTGCTGCAGGAGAATTAGTGACAAATGAAATAATTATTGTATTTCATACCCTTACATTGACAAAGTTTGTCATTACTCATATAAAAAGAAAGTTTTTTAAAGTTCAACGTTCAATATTTTAATTCAGTTTATCTCCGTCAAAAATAAAAATTAAAAAATCGAAAAAACGCTCTTTTTCCTGATTCAACAGCACCACTTTGAGGACTAATGAGATATTTCAATTCTGGCTTTACCATGAGGCTTTAAAATAAAGTCACTCGGCAAAAAATGAAGAACGTATTCCAAGTGAGTAAGTCCCCAATACCCATTCGATAGTTCAAAACAATCAAGTACTTATTTAGTTTTTGTTTTTTGTTTAAAACTATCAGGCACTCCAAAAACGCTCTTCAAGTTTCACTTCGATTATTCAAAAATTGTAGGGAAAAGTTAATGAGGTGGGTTAATTTTCTTTAACAAGACTCATAGAAACTCATTCAATCTCTTCGTTTGGCATTTACGTACGATGAAACAACAAAAAGACCTTTCTGTCCTTAAATTGGTTTTCTATCTTTCTTCAATTTTCTCCCCAGGAACTGGGGCTTCTTCAGGGAGATAATAAAATAAAATTTAAGACATCAAATCTAAAATTGTAAAATTTCTAACTTTTTCTTTTTGTATGAAAATAAAATTTCTGGGGCTTCTTCAGTGATATGAATCAATTAAATTCAAAACACCAAATTTAAAATGGGTAGTAAAATTTCAAATGTTCTATTTTTTTATGAAAATCAAATTTAAAATTTCCTCTAAATTCAAAATTAGATTTTCATAAAAAATAGAACATTCGAAAATTTACTACCTATTTTAAATTTGATGTTTTGAATTTAATTGTTTCATATCCCTGAAGAAGCCTCAGTTCTTTGGGAAAACTTTGGAGAATAATAAAAAACCAATTTAAGGACAGAAAGGCCTTTTTTGTAAAGTTTTGTAATCATTTAAACTGTCTATATAAAGAAACGTGGGCCTAAACTTCAAACAGTTTGTCAACAGACTAATTTCACCTTCTTCGTTTTGGACGTCGTCGGGGTCGTGGTTGTCCTTGAGGAGGTAAAAGTTGATCCATCCTTTGGACAGCGTGAGGAGCTCCTCCTGACCGCCCACGTTGCTTGCGGCGAGCGCAGCGCGGCCCTTGTACTGTCTTACGACTTCCAGCCCGTCGGGAAGGTTGCCCAAGTCCGAGGACGACCCTTCATCTTGGAGGTCGTCCGGGATGGCCCGAAACCTTCCTGCATACCGATGATCAAATCATGTATTAGAATTTGTAAATTTGGGGGAGTCTGGGGTTGCCCCGGTCACCTTAACTTGGGAAGCCAGCATCAAAGTCCCTATTGGACGTAAATTATTCTTCAATACACGAATCAATTTTAAGACTATCCAACTTTAATAACAATGCAAAAAAAAAAGAAAAAAATATAAAAAAAGTCGTGCCCCCGAATTCGTTACTGGTCCTGGGGGTTTTCACGGGCGCTGAATCCGAAGCCTATTTTTCATGAGAGGTCTAACTTTAGAGACCTGCATTTTCACTTTTAAAAAAATCACTAAAATTCTAGGATAATTTATGATAAAGTAGAAGGAGCTATTTTTGTTGGAAATTAACACGCCTATACCACATCTCACGAGTCTGAAGTGTCTCGCTAACATGCCTTTTTCCTAAAAACTGCAAAAAATAAAAAATAAACGTGGTTTTTCACAGATTTTTGACAATATTTTTTTACAGCATTTTTTTTTTAATTTTCGTAGAAATCACAACACTTTTGGTGCTCTTTATGTGTGTAGTAGCACATTTGTGCTATTACTTAGACTATTTCTGCGTCAAACGAGACCAACACCAGCTCTGGAGGTGTGATAATTGTTTTTTACGGTTTTTTTATTTTCAATAATGAAACTTTGTAATCGACCAAGAAAAAAATTAACCCCCCCACCCTCCACCCTCAAAATTTTTTGATTTACGTTTCAAGGTGCCTAGAATCCAAAAATCGAAGGAAGAAAATCCGTCCGTCCGCCGTACGCATAATATGGATCATTCACACCACAGTAAAGCCAAATGGCCAAAAAACGCAAAATCTCCGTATCTTGAAATCAAATTGTCATATTGACTTGGGAATAATTTTATTGGATTCAGGAAGAAAAAATTAGAAAAAATGTATTATAAAATGCAGTAATCATATGAAAATGTGCCCAAAAACTAAAAATTTTGATAAGAATGGCAAAAATTGCAAATTTTATCGTGAAACCTGAATTCTAAGCTCAATAAAATATTAAGATCAAATTTTGGTTCATATTATATTCTATATACCTATGTATATATTGCAAATATGTACAAAGTCATAATTTATTACAATCTAAATCATGGTCTAAATATTTTATTCTACGTAGAAATGCAATTTGACGAAAACATTTATTTGTCAATTTTTGCCAATGTTTGGTGGTTTTTAAATCTTAGGTGATGAAATCGACCAAACTGGGAGTTATGGGCAGCAGAAACTTTCACTGCAGGTTTGTCGATATATATGTATACAACCACCTAAATACATCAGATGTTTTTTTTTCTGATTCAAGATATGTGAAAACACGTAATTTATTTACGTAATTTTAGATAAAGGCATCTATTTGTGTAATGATACGAGTATCTAAGGTACTTATTATAATAAAAATTTAGTATGGATTTTGACGTCGGAGTAACTCCAACTGTCTTTTCAAGTGTTGAAACATGTGCCTTTGTTAAATTATCTTTCACGCCCTATTCGAAATACCATAACATGACTGTATGTAGTATTTGTCTAAGGTAGGAATTTTAATTAGGAGATAAGTTAGTTGTTGATTTTACCAACTTTTAAATGAAATGTATTTATGGAAAGCTTCAGTATCAAAATGTATTTATGTAACTTCTTATTTTTCACTTTAGAACAAATACTATTAAAAGACGCTTTGGGATTGATGATGGTTGGGATTTGGGATGGTTATATGAGAACGACTAAATCATGTTCAGGAAGAAGTCAGATTACCCGACTCAACAATTGGTATTCTCTTAGGTAGAAGTTATTTCAAACATAGCGAACTCCTTCTATCAAGTGGAAGAAACCACGAAATAATTTGATAGTAACCACATCGTCTCTACTTGGATCCATTTTGGAACACTCATGCCGTCCGCAGACGCTTGAACTGGACGATGAGATTTGAATCGAGACGCGTCGCGCCTCCATGCGACGTCACGTAGGAAAATTTAAAAATTATAGAAACACAATTATTACGAATCTCAGGGGAGTGCAGTCGATCTGCAGGGGAGTGTTGTGATCTACATTCTTTTGAGAAAACAAAGGTCTTCTGACTACCTAACTTCCAAATGTATGTTCAAATTCTGTAATATTATATGAATTTAGACAGTAGGCTGTAGATGAGTACTTAGTGAGTAAGTAACCATAAAATTATGCCAAATTAAATTACAACTTACCTATGACTAGATTGGATTTCTTGGAGTTCACTTGAACTACCTTTTTCTGCACCATCCCTTCTTCCTGCATTGTAGTTTGCGTTGTATCGTCCACCTTTTCCTCGTGCAGAGGTGGCTCCTGGATGCTCACGTGTCTTCCAGGATCTTTCGTCATCGTTCCCGTCGTCACCAACGTCTTGGACCATTCGGTCGACGTCGACGTTCCTTGAGGCTCAGCTGTTTCGTCGGCTATCGACTCCATGGAGCCCCCCTTTTCCTCCGGAATCACTTCGAATTTCCTCTGGAACTTCCCGACGGATCTTCGCCCCGCGGGGAACTTCTGAAGTTTTTTCGAGTCTTTCCCCGTTTCAAGCGTTCTCCTCGGCCCCAATTTACCGCGCAGCGCGCTGGAATCTTTTTTGTCGACCGCTGCGTGGGACCTCTTGTGAAAAGTACACATATGACAAGCGCAAGGTGGCACATTCAGTTCTAACACCTGCAACGAATCGTCCGGATTGGAACGCGTGCAATATGGAGTCGGTGTGTCTCGTTTTTGCCTTGAAATCCCCAATCCCTTCTTATTTTGTTTAGAAGTCTGCTGGACACCACTTTCAACAAACTGCACATCCTTTTTCTTGCCAACACTTTTTGTCTGAGACACAACCAAAGGTTTCACTTCGTTCACGGTATTCAAATTATCCGTTTGCACTGAAGACGTTGTCAAAGGATTTGCTGTATTGCACGATTTATCGGCCGACTTAGCTTCCACTTCTTCAACAAAAACATCCGTTCCTTTATCTTTCGATAACTGCGATATCACTGTCACTTCGTCTTTTTCGCACTCTACAAACGATTTCTCGTCGTCTTGAAACGTTTCCTTCGTTTGTACGGTAGCTGATATAGAAAACGCGTCAGTATTACATTCTTTATTTTCCGTTTGTAAAATTTCCGTAGGTATATAGTCTATGCTAGCTTCGTCACACTGCTCAGCTTTATCAACAGTTATTCGATGAATTTCCTCCGATTCGGGTTGGTTGCTTTCAAGGAACGACTCACTCGTTTGAATTGATTCGGACAAATAAGGTTGATCAGTGTTACAAGAACTTTCAACTCGATGCGTAATTTCATCCTCACTGGTTGTTAAGCTATCTCCAGTTTGCTGTCGAACGCTGACTTTCCCCGGAAGAGTTTCTTTGTCTTCATTCATAGCAGATAATAATACATCTGCAACCGTCTGGTCGTCTGCCTTTGATTGGAACAAGGGAATGAACTGTTTGAAGGAATAAGGACCTTCAGTTGGCCGCGCTAACAGCGAACGATGACCACATAAATAATGAGGAACTGTTTGTGTACCCATCTCCACTTCCGTAGGTTCATCACAACTTTTGGGCTCTTCCACTATAGGTTGTTTCACAGCTAATACTGTAGGCTGCAAATCAATCATTGTATTATTTTGACCAATCTCAAAACTCCCAACATTAGTTCTCATGATTATTTTTTGTGAATTATGCGCATCTTCATTATTAATAACTTCAGACGTCTGTATACTCTTTCCATCGCGTAAAAACGCGTCCTGATTTAAATTTATTTGCTTTTCCTTTGTAATTACAGTTTTCAATTGATTAGACAACTCAATTTTAATCACTTCAGAAATATGAACATACTTGTTATTGTTATCCATGTTTTGAACCTCTTGTTGGCTACTGGAACGTCCAGATGGTTGCTCTTGATCAGTTAAATCCTCCTTGTTAGGATCCTTCTTGGGTGACACTTGCAACGATTTTTCAGGCATCTCTTGCACCGCGCCAACTATCGTCTGAGGCATCTCCTGTCTCCTGTCGTCCCATCTTATCGATTTCGTAGGTTTGGTCCGAGAGTTCTGAGACGAGTTTCCGTGATAATTCTCCAATTGCCGTACCATCCTCTTCCTTCGACGGTAGATGATGGTCTGGTGCTTGTTGAGTTTGACCTCGAACAACTTCTTGATCTCCTCTTCTCGCCGTTTCAGCCTTGCGCGTAGCCACTCGGGCACGGGGCAACCTTTTATCATGTCTTGCTCTCCCGTCATAGACAGAAAATATGCGTAAGCATCACCACCTTTAGGAAACCTCTTTTTATTTTTGGATTCCTCCAAAGCAACTTCCCCCCTGACTAATCTCGTATCGTGCCTACTCTGAGGAAAATCTTTTGCACGATTTTCAGTCCCGTCTTCCAAACTATCGGTTAAACTCAAATCACTATCACTTGTATAGTCGATAGATGAAGTATTCACTAGCATAGAGTTCGAACGCGGTACTGCCGAATACCTCGCGATTACTGTCTCTGCCTCTTCCACGTCCTTGTAATTTCCACCAGTAACCGCGACTTCCGCATCGACGCTGCTCGGATACGCTTTATCATAGTAACTTGGCGGGAATGATTTACTGCTTTTCAGTAATGAGTTGAATTGAGTTTTTTGATCGCTGAATTGTCGCCTATTGTTGAGGCGGCCCCTTTCGAAATCAATGAATTCCAAACCTATTCTTCCCCTCTCTTCATCTTTCGGCTTCAATAGACCGGTATCTGAATACCTCTGAAGAGGCACTACGACCGATATTTCCGGCTCCCGTTGTGCGTAAGGCGTAGGCGATTTATTTTCACCGTTTTGAGTTTGGCTTCCTGTATTCATTTTCGTTAGCTCGGGGCTAGATGGCTTGTCTGACGCCTGAACACCGATACACTTCGATTTTTCTTCTACTGTATTCGTTTCTGTATCAACGAATTCCAAAGGCTGCGGAAAATGTTCACTAGGGACTGGCCATTCACCAATTGAAGTGCTTCTGTCTTTTCTACCTGACGTAATGGCTTCGATGTCGTCTTCAGTTATCGTACCCACGTCATGAGGGGCCATGGCCAATTGCGTCTCAATATCGTCCGGTGAAAACCCATAATGCCAGTTATCCGAAGAATCTATTACGTTTATAGGACGAATTAAAATACTTTCTGTGTGGACAGCAATAAAATTTCCCGCAGGTTGATATATACTATTTTCAAGCATAAGAGCTTGCTCCGCGGTGAAAGGAACCGGCGTTGGGGTACTTGGGGACGTACTCTGAATACTTAGGGTGGAATCTTGCGTAGACGTTGTGCGATCGGACACCGTTTGAGTGAGAGTGTAATCGGATGAAGTTATGGACCACGATTTAGAGCAAAGAGCGCAGGTGTGTCCAGGACCGCCGTAACATGAAACTTGCGAGGGGGAAGGAGTGCCACAAAACCGATCACTCGCGGATATCGGCCTACTGAACTTGCTAGAATGTCCCTCTTCCGAAGAGGATAAATCGGGAACGGAACTGGCCCTCCTATTCAAAAGAGAAGGTGAACTGTCCAATAGTAGTTTCGATTCACTGAGGCACTTGTCTTGGCACTTTGGGCTAGTTTGACTCGACCTATTGATTTTACTTTGTTTCGTGCTTTGCTTTCTTCGTGGAACGTGACGTCTCTGCCTAGTAGAGCTTCTACTGGAGTCCGAACTGCTGGAACTCTGCCCCAAACGAAATTTTCTCATGATCGTCTCCGGCATTGAATATCGTCTATGGGGCAGGTCCAGGCCCCGCATCCTGGAACAGCGAACACAACCCATCAAAATCTAATAAACTTTCTCCAAAAAAATTTTAAAATGAAAGATCTGACTTAATTTGCAGTCACATAATGACCCTTCAGTTTAGTTAGTTTTCACTTTTCTCCCGGGCTCGAGTGTTCCTATGATCCCGAGGAACGTACAGTCCAACATAAACGGAAAAACTCTACATTGTGACAGGCTCTCTAAGCTTTTGCCATCACGACTGACCCAGTAACCCGTTCGCAACACCAACTCCGCAGTTCGGGGGAGCACGAAAACGAGACGTTTTATAACTCGAAAAACGAGAGTCGCAGCTTTGATCAGCATTTCTCTCGATTTTCCTCTCTTTTCCTCGTTCGAGGCCTACGAAGGCCTCTAGGAAGCGTCACGCAACCAAGATAACTTTGGGAATAGGCTTCGGGAGGAAACGCCAAGTTATACCGCAGCCATCAAACAACGGAACACGGTGATGGCACCAGGCGCCACTCTGTTTACGAACTCGCTAACGCAAATGGAGCACAAATTATCTCAACTTTCCATCAAAATTATTATGATGGCCGAAATCACTCTGTAGGCTTTTTGGGAGAGATAAAAGGTTTCATCTGTTCCGCACACCATTTTCGTTAGAGAGGTGGTGTTATCTTCCTATCTTATCAATACTGTAAAAATCTGAGAGAATTGAAATTGAAAATCTGATGTTTCCCCCTTATATTTCAGCCCTATAGGGGCTTCCCTCAAATGATGTTTCCGGTCAAGTATTCCGACCATTTGTCACAAGGAGGGAAGGTTAGAAAATTCCTAGATGGATTCAATAAAATAGATTCAGAGCATACAATCTGTAAAATTAGTACTCATATTACGCAAATAAAAATGATTTCCGCGGTAATTCTAAATATGAAACAATAGAACGACAAATTTTTCATCGACTTTATTCGCGTTTTATGTGTTTTTTATTAGGTATAATCTTGCTGAGTCCGCGTATCGGGATATCGTTAACTTGATAACAACCGAAATATCTGCAGCTTTTATTTGCAAATATAAGCGTTTGTCAAATTTAATAGCGCTGTTTAGATGGTTCCACAAGGAATAAACTAAGAATACTAATAACTAGGTAGTATTATCATAACTTTAATTGTTGTGGCGGTATTATACTTTGTTCCTACATAAGACTCTTATTTTAGGTAATATAATTATTTCAATAATGAAGTTGAGATTGCCGCGTTCTGGTTTCGATTGACCAGATCAAAATTTAGTGGTATATTAGTTCAAGACACTTATATTTCAAAAATTGGATTAAAATGAAACAAAACATTTGACTCACAAACCGATTACGACTCTGGTCATCACCAAGGATCATGCTAAATTTAAGAATAGACATCTCGAGAAATCTGAAGCTCAAAAACATTAATACTGACAACGTAAAGCAACTCCTCTCCCCCTCTCACCGCGTGTGACTGGGATGGAATTCATCCTCCATATGCTTCCGCATCAATAGGACCAAAATATCTCCCTCAATCGTCAGTTGTCTTTGTGAAATTACCTGATGGCCCTAAATCGATCTTTAGATGAAATACATGCGTCTTCTAGTATCACACGATGATAATATTTCTGAATACATCTAGAGAAACGACAAATAGTGACCTGCTCGGGAAACGTCGTGTCATTGTGACAAATAATTCTGCTTATCATCCATCATTTCTCTTAGGGAATCAACCTGTATTATTTTTGTTTTAACATTTATTGCAAAAACTCATCGGATTACCAATCAACTTAATTATTACTTGTTGATTACATTGTTATTTTTATTTAATAACATTATAAATAATTAAATTTAAATAAGCTCAACTATTTGCAGATTTTTAAAGTGATATAATATATTTTAATGTAATTTGTTATAATTTATTTTTAGTTGTTAGTATATTTTATTTTAAAATATTGCCGTTAGCTATTGATTGCATTTGAACGATTGACGATCGTTGCAGCACGCATTACTATGAATTTCTACCAGTTGCTGAAGAGATTTTCAGGTATTACTTCCTGGTTCATTAAGGAAGCCCAAGTGTCTCTAGCAGAGGTATTCAATATTGGAAGAAAATATAACAGAATCTGATATGGATTTTCATGTTTTTGGTTCAGTCCGTCGGTTTTTAGGCTGCTCAAGTTATATTTCATTATTACAGGTTCCATTATTTATTTGTGATAAATTCACTTTTTAATTAGAACCACGACAGCTTTCGTACGAGTCCCTAACCTCGGTAGACATTTCATGTTTCGGTTACCACGTTCACCTTCGTAGTAAGCCAGCCAAATCACCTTCCAAATTTTGTTTTGACATTTCACTTTGTATGGCACACAACCTTCGTTATGTTACGTTACGTAACGAAATATGATCAATGATTATTATGATTCCAGTGAGGTAGGTAGGTACCTATATGATTATAGCCAAATGTTTTTGACATTTCGTCTTTACTATGGCGTAGCCCCTTGAGGGACTTCTGAACACAACTGACCGATCCCAGATCAGCTGAGTGGCTCTAGAATCCAGTTTTTTCCCTAATGATCCCACGATTCTGAGATTTGGTATGTGGGCCCTTGAGGGACTTCTGAACACAACTGACCGATCCCAGATCAGCTGAGTGGCTCTAGAATCCAGTTTTTTCTTTAATGATCCCACGATTCTGAGATTTGGTATGTGGGCCCTTGAGGGACTTCTGAACACAACTGACCGATCCCAGATCAGCTGAGTGGCTCTAGAATACAATACGGGGTTTTATAGGAAGGGGAAAGGGGGCGCAAAGACATAAAATGTCTCTCGTGGTTGCGTACTTGTACGAAAGCTGTATCCACCGTATGAGTTTGGTAGAATGATTATAGTTCATTAATAACTTTGCGTGTTGCACAGCTGCTTTTATTTTTGGAGCCGTTTAGACAGCGTAAGATTTTATCATTAATTGAGATCTTTCCAATAACTGGCGAACGATTTTCGTACGATGGAAAATAGCAAAGATACAGTTCCTTAGCTACGATTTGGCTGTAAGCGAGAACCATCAAAAATTATTCCTTAGCAAAAGCTTTTAAAAAGCATAACATGACCGCTACTTTAGAGTCACATTTTCACAAAAGAAAACGTAACGCTTTTGGGTAGTTAGATCATGGCTAAAGCATGTTCCACGCTAAAAGTATCCGTGAGCATTTCCTCGTAAAGTAACGTAACTATTTTTCGTAAGAAATCTTCAGTTCACGTGCCAGAGCTAAGACATGAAAATATCGAAAACCTTTGTGTAATGATTTCCAGCATTTGGTTTCTTGTTTCTGTTTCTTTATTATTTACCAGCAGAGTAGTAAAAAACCTCAACAGGTAGATCTTATTACTTGTACTTTTCACGGCGAGGACATTCAACACCAAGCACGCGAACCAAAATCAATTTAGGGTTCAGGCACAAGGCCATCCACTGTTAGAGGAGGAGAGCTATGAAGGTTCTTCGGTTAACCTCCTTACTTATTTACGTTCCTATAAATTATCACTCAATCTTCATTCCATGCAGAGCGAGCGTATAAAAGTGGAGGACCTTCACTGGAGGTAAGTATAGTATCCGTTGAAACTTTCAGAATCTCTTAATATGATGGTAATGGCAACTAAATATAAACGAAACCAGATTCTCCACTCGAACCACTGATAATTTCAATTTCTGCGTTACGTTTTATAGTACATTACGTTTTTCTATATAAATAAAATCGTAAGTATGTCAGTCTGTATTATAGAATCATGAAATTTTGCGTTTCTTTTCCGTTTCATGCTCATTGTAGAAGATTGGCACTAATTTCTCAATTTTTCTCTCTCTGTCTGTCTGTCTGTCCGTATGTTTGTCCGCTTTTCACGGTTACAGGGGTCATTGGACAACTGATATAAGTGATTGAAAATGTCCGTATTAGTCCAACTTAAATTATAGGCTATTTGAAGTTTTTTAAATTTGAGCCAGAGGGGGTGTTTTAGGGGAGGGGAGGTGGTGAAATGTGGTATCTTGGTCACCAGTGCAAGAACTGGGGATCTGATTGGGTGAATATGTTTGGATTATTGTAACTTAAATCACAGGCTACTTGAAAGTTTTCAAATCTGCCCCATATGGGGTGTTTTAGGGGAGGAGGGGGAAGGAGATGGGGTATCTTTGTCATCACTGAACAAACTGGGGATTTGACTATCGAATATGTCTGTATCTGTCCAACATAAATTATAGGCTATTCGAAGTTTTTTAATTTTGACCCAGAGGGGGTGTTTTAGGGGAGGGGGTGAAATGGAGAAAAGAAGTCAATTGGCAGACACGAGATTTTGAAAACGTATCTAAGCATTTAGAAAAGCCGTCTATCAGATATCAGCTATTATTCACTTTGAGAATGAGATGAGTGCCTTAGCAGTATCGTCAGCTAAAAAATGGTCACATGATGTCTGTTGCCCCTTTCCCGCTTCAAATACGTTTCACCGAATCAAACAGAAACATAAGTTGGTACAAAAACTGATCTCTGACGGAATGCGTTGTGTGCGTGAATAAAAAAAAATATATATATATATATATATATATATATATATATGTGTGTGTGTATATACATATATATATACATCTTAAATTATTTGTATAAAAAGAACTAGTTTAAATTCCAAAACGTTACAAATTATTACAAAATGGTTTATTATTCCTGTGATTCCTTCATTGGTCAATAATTATTCATTCCCGTATGAATTATATTATCAGAACATGGCGCATCGTGCCACCTAAAAGGGTTCACACTTTTGCAGTTCCAAGACCCCGCAATTTTACGCCTCACAGTAAAAATGTTTAAAAAAACGGGAAAATGATGCTTGAAGTAATTTACGTTAGCGCATGCGCAGAACGGAGTAATGATTTGAGAAAAATTAAATTGATAGGGAACCATCTACAGCCTAACCCAGAAAATGTAATAAAAATTTGATGAAAACTAGACCTTGTTCCTGGGAGTATACTTTCGCGCATGCGCAGGAGCTAATAATGATGCAATCATGTTGAAATTAACATGGAATAATCAAACCATTGTCCCCCAAGATCTTTATAGTGAAGCGTAAAATTGTGGGGTATCGGAACAGTAAAAGTGTGAACCCTTCTCGGAGGCACGATGTGCCATGTTCTGATCATGTAATTCATAGGTGGTTTAATTATTGTAGACCAATGATCTGCGTAGATGGGCTATCTAACACATAAATAATAAACCATTGTGTAATAATTTGTAGCATTTTTGAATTCTGCGCATCTTGAAACGTAAACCAAAAAAATTTCAGGGGGGTTAAAAAATTTTTTCTAGCTCGATTACAAAGGTTCATTATTGAAAATGATAAACCAAAAGTATGTAGGTACCATTTTTAAAACATCAGGCTTTTTTTCCTAATCGGAGCCAAAGGAAATGTTGAGTAAAAGAGGGATGAATCTTTTACATCAGTGCATTGATTAATAATTAATCATTTTTAATTGGCTAAAGCTTCTAAACTTCTTCAAATTAGAAACAGAAAGGGCATACCAAGTACAAGTTCTGTGCAGTGCGACCAGTTACATTGGTGGAGGGGAGGGGAGGGAGGAGGAAATTTGTAAGCTACTCAATTTAGCTAATTTAAAACAAATGAACAATTTATATGGCTTCAAAATTTAAAAAGTGGGAGGGAGGGGGCGGGGACCCTCTATAAATCCGTTTCATACATCAAATACCACAATCCGTCGTATGTGTATGTATATATACCTATAGGTACATTTATAGGGTGTATTTCCAGACGATAAATCCCTTTAATTACGGCGTAAAAAATTCGCTCCAACGCAGAAAAATCCTTGTTGGCAAAAGACAGGTCGATTTCGTTGGTGAGCCTGATCGCTCCAGAATTTCAGGTTCAAATGTACAATTTAGTGTTCCAAAAAAATGTTTTTTTTTTCGGTGGGCTGTTACAGTCGGAATATTTTTCAGCGTTCAGTCGATTGCGGCTACTCCTAGATCTCTAAGATTCATAATAAATGAGAAAAATAGATTTTTAGGCGAAAAATGCCCATAATTGACTAAATTTTGAAAATGAGCCTTGCGGGGTTTCACAGTCGAAGTACTTTTTTTTTTTTTTTTTTTTAGCACTGAGTCGATTGCAAGGACTCTAATGAGTCCTCTCTAGGATCTCTATTCACTAATGAGTGAGAAAAATCGATTTTTACGTTAAAAATTCCCATAATTAACCAAATTTTCGAGTTCGGCTGTATTCACTAAAATTTTCTTAACCATCTCCTCACAGGGCTGTCCCCTCAGTTTTATTCACAACTTTTGTCTGAAAATTCGCTCTATTAGCCATGCTGCATGACTGAGTAAAATTTTTTTTTGTAGTAGTTTATTGGTACCCTGTCCGAGCGCTTTCGCCTCATCACGGATAATTCATTAGGTGTTGATTCTTATAATTTAGCATAAGGCTTATCTATTTAGTAGAGGCATAGTCATTTCATTGTAGTTCTCCTTATTAGATAAATTTCCGATTCCGTCAAATTCAGTGTTTAAGTGTTCGTTGTAATTCTTGCTGTTTTATACAGGGTACTTTTCTGGGCTGTAGGTACGGAGGTCGTCACTTGTAGGAAGGGACCCGTATTCCTCTCTGCTGGCATGATATACGTCCGAGTTTACATACATTAAAATTGCAATTCTAGTGTATCAAATAGTATAATTTATGCAAGTTAATAAAAATTAGGAAATCGAGTAGGTTAAAGCACGTGAGCTTCACGCAACAACAAGAACAAGTAATGGCCTCCCTATCCACTGCCCAGAAAAGTACTTTGTATAAAACAAAAAGTACTCAAACAAAACCTTTTGCAAACGAAATTTGACGATACTGGAAATAGATCTAATAAGAACAACTACAACGAACTGTCTGCAGCTACAAGGTTAAAGCCTTATGCAAAATTTCTAAAATGAACACTAATAGAATGACCCCTGATGAGGCCTTATTGAGTACTTTGAATGCTTTTCTTGAGTACTAATAAACCACTACAAAATTTGGAACTTTTTCAACCCTAAATCCTCCCACCCCCACCCAAGTTCAAGTTGTTATTCAAGAAAACCAAGTGATAGATTGTATTGATGAGAGAATTTTCACCACAATCAACGCTGTGTTTATCAGTTCGAACAAAACAAGTAAATACGAGAGAACTTGTATCCTATTGATTGTAGAAGCGGCATGGCGGTAGTTGACAACACGCCATGACAACACTCTTAATGATCCGCCCTCCCATCACATCCTTTTTAAGAGTGATTACAACACCCTCCCACAACCACAAACAACAAGCTTCTACCAACTAGATGGTATCAGCCAGGTTCAAACCAATTATTCTACCAGCCTCATCCTGATTGTCTGGCAGTCTACAGTCAAAAATGCGAGACAGAGTAGACTAACGAGGATTTTTCCTCTACACTTGTCCAGAAAAATTATATAAACGAAAATAATTATTGAGGGGTAATCATACCAAATAAAGTAATAAATGTCAGCATTAATATTATATAAAGCTGTTGATATAAACAATAAATTCTTTTCAATGTGTTCGGCTATATCAAATGGAATTCCTTTCCTTTTTTCAGTCAGTCAATATGACAACCTAGCTCATTTATGTAACTGCATCTGAGAAAATGATAAACCTAAGTGATTATGACGTATCATGTTGTAAATAGCTCTCGACTTTTATATAATTTCTGTGTGAGTCAACAAGCTCCAGTTCACTATGTAAGATGGATAAGAATTTCGATGTTGAAAACTTTAGTAAAACAAGTATATAGGTATGTAACTTTTATTTCTTACCTAATCCTCAGTTTATAACGCAATACTACTGACACAGTGATCGGGGGATCTGCTTATGCCAAGTCGACTGTTCATAATTTATGCACAACCTGAAGGCCAACAATATGGCATGCGACAAAGTGACCGAGCCTTCATAATCCACAACCATCTTCGAAGAAAAATAGTAAGATTAAGAGCAAGAAGAGAACAAAAAGATTTCAGGTTTGCAACAGTTTTAGTTGGGAAATATTTTACACTTCCTACCACGGAACAAAATGATAGTACAGGAGAGCACTTCAAATAACGTAAAACAATGGAGGTCGAATATTTATTCCGGTTCTCTTGGGTTATCCTTAATTTACCCTAATGTTCTTCTTGTCACTAAATTGGTTTTGACAAAGAATATGTCCACGCACAGCACGACCAATAGTGTGGTGTTTGTACTACTAAAAAAACGAACACAATTTTAAACTTCAAATTCTACATTAGACAAGCACTCATGTTTTTCTAAACGCATAGAAAGTGCATGATGAAGAAAATAGGAAGAAAAAAAACTGTAACTTCAATTAAAATTGATGAGAAAGTAGCCCTTCATTTTTCTTTTGCTTTTGAGTTTCCATAATTTTAATCGCTTAAATAGTTTTTGCTTCTAGAAGGGTCAAAGAAAAGTTACAACCTCAACGAGTAAATTAAATAAACAAAAAACAAATAAGTTTTTACAATATACTTTTGTTTCATCACACTGAATCTCTCCATACCAATCACACTTCATCATCTTCGCTCTCCTCAGAAGAAAAGTATGTAAATAATCTGCAATAACATACTTAGCTCGTAAAAAAGCTTTTTTTTCTTTTTTTTTAGTTCAATACCTACACATGTACTTTGAATAAGTTGGTTGGCCAATTGATTAATTGGTTTTGTTGAAATATTAGCTCCCGTCAGAACAAGGGTATAGGCATTAGTGTGGCGTTGGGGTGAGTGTGCGAATGGTGTGTGAGAATGGGTTCTGAAAGCACTAAAATAAATCAAAAATACACACTATATATTGAATCGAGGTTTTCCCTTTCAAATCGTACTACCTAATTCATAATTTGAAATTAATACATCAACTGGTACCTATGAAGTCTTGGTATTGGATGTATACTGAATAAATTACGCCGGTTGCTATGCCAAAATGTTAGACCTTCAATGTTTAATCGAGGGTCTATAAATGACCGCTACGAGATCGTAAAAATGAATTTAATATCATTTTTACTGCCAATTAAGAAGATTTTAAGAGGGAATGGGCGTTGCAACTTAATTTCAAAATAATTCTGGCAGAATATTCATATTTCTATGTATGTGTAATATCCAGTGCAGTTTTTATTTGTGCGGTGCGATGAAGGTAATGTTTACCTCTGAACAAGTGCAGTAGAGCTCCGGTAGCGTACTAAAGAAACAAGAGTAGAGAACGAGTGACTCAATCGATAGTCCCCCTCTCGACTGAGCCGATCTGATGCCTTGGAGTAGCGGACGAAGCGATGCACGCCCGTATCGCGCCTGGCCCGAATTTCCTTCCCATTGAAGATTTCTTGCGGTTATCCGTTCGAATATTTTCCTTGTCGCCCGACGGCCGGTGGGTTCTTGAACCCTCATCGAAGGGTCAAGTTCGATTTGGTATGTCAATTTCTTTCAGTTTTACATCCTGAATAAATGGAAGAATTGGCGAATATAAATAAAAGCGAACAGACGGAAAGTCACGAAGGGAGTACACCAGTGGCTCCCCAACAGGTGGTGTGCGGACTGCCAATTATCCCAGAAAGTTTTCATGAAGCCTGCAGAACTTTAATTGGTGGAAATAGTTTGAGCAATGGAAAGAAAAGCAAAGTATACAGGCGAGGAGTCAGTTTGCATTTCGTCATGTTTCAGTAAGTAGGTAGGTGCATCACCGATTGCTGTTCTCCAGAGTGTCAATCTGCTGGACACAAATTCGTTTATATTGATCATATTACCAGGGGGAAAACTTTATGGACTCAACTGCTGTTTATAAAATACCAAGTATGGAATGACTTGTGCGAATTTTAAATCCCCTTTTTTAGATGTCAAGGGTGTAGTGAAGTTTGATTTTTGTAGATACTTTTAAGTATAATTTAAAGAATTAAAATTTAATAATTCATTTTGCAACTAATGGATATGGCTCCATTCCTGGAAAAATCTTGTGGACCCCCCCCCCCCCCCACTCTTCTGCCCCTTCCTAGGTCTGGAGAGGGGATTTCCTCTCCTGCCCATTTATTATAAATATGAGCTGGAGAGCCCATTAAATCATACCTACATCAGAACACACCTAGATCTCATTATCCTGATCTCCCAAGCACTACACTGGTCCGATGCTATGATTTAAAGGGAAAAAGTGCTGCCCCCTCCATGCTACTTACGTCACCCTTACGCCCCGCCGGCCTATTCTGATCACCATCCCTTGAAAACCACCCACCACGCTACCGGCCTTCACTTTCTTGTACGCTATTTTGGTGGCATTCAAGGATTGCAATGAACACTTTCATAACAAGAAATCGATCTTTGCAGTACTAGCATGGCCTGGAAATTTTAAAATTCTAGGAACACACAGTCTCTGCTTCGGGGATCCCATCTCTTCCTTAAAAGGTTGATTAGATCAACCGATTTCACTCCCCCTTCCGCCACCCTGGCACTGTCTAGGGCCATCGTGGGAGGACGTAGGACTGATCAATATCTCCAGGCTTCTTATTCCTAAAGAGGCTCAAGTTCTCAGACACTCCAATATCTTCTACCTCCCGGTGCAAGAAAACGAGACAACCATGTATTTTTTTGAATACCAGGACACTTCTCTCATGGGCTGTCTCACTTGCACATCCAGACCCCACCAAGCCATTGATTCTCCATACTGATGCTATGGACCACTTTGTAGGCGTGGCCTTACATTTTCAAAACAGCCAGGCTCTCCCCCCATTGAATTTCTACAACGTTAAGGCGCAACTGGGCAAAGTTAAAATACTCGGCCTATGACAAAGAGCTACTCTCCACATATCTAGCTATAATACGCTTCTGCCAAGGTCATCAAAGGTCGTGCCCTCATCACAGAGCACTAGCCGTTCATGAAATCGATCATCTCCGAGTCGAATATCATGTCTCCGACACGACTATACGCTACCTCCTATTTATTTCTTAATTCATGGTGGATATCCGCTACCACCCCAGAACTTCCTACACTCTGGCCGTCCTACTATCTAGAGCATTCATTAGAGTGTGTCATCACCCCCATTCAAACTCATCAAACTATATAGGAGGAACAGTTGGTCAACCCTAACCTGTACAACATGCAACTCACTGAAATCGAGATCAATATAGGTTACGGCCTCTATCGCCCCAGTACCAAAGAGGATCTCGATTATTCGAGCCTGCTACTACTTATTAGCCGAACCTCTCCTACTCCATCAAAGTAACAACGAGAGTCTGTACCGGTTTTAACAGAGCCAAGATTATCCTGCATGTCAGAGCTCCCCTCGGCACCTTCCCTGACGCCGTTCGGCTCAAACACGTCCACATCATCGTTGTGGAAGCCGTACCATCATCCAACGGATTTAAATACTGCCTCACGATGAGTGAAAGGGCAGCAGTTTGGCCAGAGGCGGTGCCTTTAAACGGCATCCTTTAAAACTATTCCCCGTGTTTTGTACGACAAGTAGGTTAGTAGTTTTGAGCCTCCACACACCATTTCAGGGGACCAGGGCACTCAGTTCCGTTCAGCCACATTATCTACTATCAGTAAGAACCTGGGTATTCTAAAAATACACATGAATACCTTCCACCCAGCATCAAATGGGCTCAATGAGTGTTTCTGGTGGTCCTTGAAAGAGGCACTGACGTCAGCTTCAACCTTTCCTAAGTGGTCTGCGGATTTCCTGGCGGTCATCCTAGGTTTGGGAGGACAATCTCTCCATGGACCAGAGAGATTGCATCACTCCTTGACCGCCTGTCCACATAATTATGCCTCCTCACCCACCATCGTGCAGCTGCTCTCTCAAGAAGGCTACAAGGCCTACGCAAGACAGTACTGTCCTTCCACTATGGGATCGTCAAAAGCAACTATGTCTGGACAAATACGACCAAACCAAACCTCACACTATTGTACAGAGACCCATTCACCGTTCTCGCCATTGATGGCAAAATAGTGGCGTATGCGGACCCAACGGCCAGTCTGTGTCCAAAGCAGTGAACAGAGTGAAAGCTGCTCCACTCCCGCCTGCGCCACTCACAGCAAATTTTGACGTCCCGACTACCGTCAACATGGTCGATGCATAAAGGGATGCAAAGTATCGCAAAAAAGAACAAGATTACGCACAAAAAGTGTTTCAATAATGAAATAACAAGTTTTAAAGATATTCCACTAGTGATACTGATAATATAGGTATTGGTATACATAAGCAACACCGACTTGTAAAAAATGTTAGTAGGCTTTACGCTGAGTGGTAATAAGTGGAGAAACGTACAATTTATTCTGACCATGTTTTCGGTATTTTTCCAAGTTCGTGTTGAGAATATCAATAATGAATCTTCACTGTAAATGGCATTTACAGTGATATTTTCCCAAGATTTATTTAGCGTGAAAAAATACACCAAAATCAAGTATTGCATGTGACAATTTAATAAATCTTCAAAAATGCTATATATTACAATTTACGAACTTTTGCGCGTAACTGCGCAAGGAAAAGTTTGAGCTTTAGATAATTTTTTATTAAATTTTATTTTGATTTCGAATTCGCAATAAAAAAGAGGAGTCCCGAATTGAAAAACGCAATTTGAAACATATAAGTTCCCCCTTAAATAATAGGTAATGTAAAAAATTAATGGAAGTGTCTTTTGAAGTTTTTAATATCTTCGAATACGAATATAAAAAAAGGAGGAAGAGGGAGGTTAAACTTGACACCCTGTATACGTAAGCTGCATAGTTCCAGTAGTATTCGTGACATGCTGAAATAGTTTCAAATTTGATAGCAAAACGGTTGTGAAATACTTAGGGTATCAGATGATTGGGAAGAATCGGATAAATATATGTAAGACCGAAAAAAAACTATGAAGCGGTTTTCCTTGGTGAATTCTCATATTTTCCCTTCCATAATAGATTTTGTACGAAATTCCGAATATACGAGCAGTTAATACTTTGTTCATGCCTGAAATGTAAATGCGTATTCTCAAGCAAATGCCATCATGACATCAGTGAATTAAAAGTATGTAAGTTACTCACTATCATTAATGATTTTTCATTCTAGAAATAATCTAACCGAAACAACAATGATATTTTGTTTTCTCCATGATCTAATCTGAAAATGAGTTGTTAATCACCTGGAGAGTTAAAACTACATTTTCTGTCTGAAAGGTTACGTAAAAATGAGCTCATAATACGTTCCTCCCAAAATCTCTCAGGGGTCTTCCCAATAGCCAACGAGACCATAAGCTCCGATTCAGGAAAAAAACGTGTGCGGCTGGGAGATGATGTAAACAGATTAGCTGATGGGAGTGGTGACTCGGTAACATGGTGCAATTTTTGTGGCCCGAATCTTCACTAAGGCCCGTTAAATTTTTCTGTATTCATTTATTTTTATGTGTATAATTACGTTTTAAATGTAATTTACACACACACACGCTCATATTTATAGGGTATCCCACGGAAAGGGTTGAAAGGATCTCAGGAAGAATAGTTTCGCTTGCGCCACTTGCGCCAAAAGTGACGCTAATGACTTTTGCGTAACTTTAACGGGAACCCCGAAAATTTGCGTTTATCGTGGGAACCCCAATTTTTTATTGCAGATTCAGATTCAATTGAAATGCAGTTTTATAAGATATCCAATTGCCTCACGTAATACATGATTTCGGGATATTTTTTCATGCTGAATTTCATGATGAAGCTGATGTATTGATATTTGCAACTTCATATTGGGAAAACACACAACTACATATTAGTTCGCTTTGTGCTGTGTAAAAGTGCAATTCTGGCCAATTTTTCGGTGTTTTCCTAAGCTGGCGTTGCAAATATGAATCAATGAACATCTTTGTGTGTGGAACGATCTCTTGCTATTGTCGGAAAAGTGACTTTTCATGCATTGTTCTGTGTGAATGCTCCAAAAAATGTTTCAATTCTTAAATTTTGTGGGCAATGGTTATTTAAATAAAATGTTTATAATAGTTCTGAAATTTATAACAATGTTATAATACATTTTGGTATGCAGGGAGGTACCTATGCAGTGCCTACTTGAATATTTTCTATAAACTTATACATACTCTTTTACTTATACACACTGTTATACTTAGCTCTTTCGATTTCTTCAATTATGTATATGTTGATACCTACCTGTGCATATGGTCGAACTTACCTATAAGATCTATATATGCATCTGAAGTCAAGATCTTATGAATGTTTGAGTTTGAGTTGAGACTTAATTTCTCTGGTTACTTATCGACAAGTTGTGTGTGGATTATCGTCGTCTATTTTTCTCGAGAATCGGGAATTTCAAATTAGAGTGATAAAGATTGATGAAAACTATAAATAACTGATTATATAGTAATAATATAATCAGAAAGCCGAAAATACCTCGTTACCTATCTCCATTTAATAGAGGAAAAGAAAAATGATTTTTTTCAGCTTTGAACGTATTTTAAATTAAACCTGATAATTTTACACGTATTATGCTAATAACCAAAAGTGTAGCTTTTTTGAAAACGAACAATTTGAGCCTAAAAACGATTGTTTGTGATGGGCCATTCGTGAACTATTAGGGTCAAAAGGGAGTGCGGTCCCAAGCGCTCTTATACACTACCCCCCCCCCCCCCCCCCTTCCACGACCACTCGCGGCGGTGGCATCATCCACTTTTGAGTAGCCCAAGACATCATAAACACGATTCAAAAGAGATGCCGCATTCAAGAATTTTTGCATACTCCACGTCCTGGTTTACCAAGTAAGTTGCAATTTGATACTGGGACATTAAGAGGCGATTGAAATGATGGGCTAAAAGAGCTTCTCTCCTGTTTGCCTTAAGAAATTGAAATTTGATGGGGAGGCTCTCTGGGGCCCCAAGAGAAGATTGTAATGATGGGCTCTTTCCAGATCAGCTGAGTCACCTAAATTCTCTCCTGTTCACCCAAGGAAGTTGAAATTTCAAATGGAGACTCCCTGGGAAATTAAGAGACGATTGAAACGATGGGCTCTTTCCTGGTCAGCTAAGTGAGCTAAATTCTCTCCTTATCACTCTAGGAAGTTGAAATTTTATAAGGCGACTCATTGGCACATTAAGAGACGATTGAAATGAAAGGGTCTTTTCTGATCAGTTGACTGAGCTGATTTAATTGAGACATGGATATTTATCACCTGTCATGAAAAATTAAGAAAACATGGCATACAGATATATGCTATAGATATAGATATTTATATAACATATAGATATATTACTTGGACCTTGTTTGAGATGTGTGTTGACCTTCGCATGAGTGTCGGGGTCAAGGCCTATACACCCACACACATCCTCAGATACTGTGGAACACAATCTTCTCTCCACCGATGGCTTTAAGTGAGCTGTAGAGACTCATTAAGAACCATCTAGATGATTATGGGCAATAACATTATGATGATCTGATAATAAAAGTCTCTGTGTATCGCTCACAATCCTCAATATTGGGTACAACTATAACTTGTATGCGGGTGCCAAGCCATAAGGGTATTCATGGCATCGACTGTGCTGATGCTCTTGAAAGGGGAGCCATTGTTAATAATTCGTTACAATGTTATACCCATTGAGGATCAAATCTCCTTCAACCAACATTAAGCCAATTCCATCTGACTTGAGCAATGACAGAGTGAGGTCCTTCAGGAATCGTTAGCCCTCTCGTTGCCTAACTTTTATGGAGGAACCAAATGGTCGTCAATCGAATGGCCAATGGCTATACTCGTCTTCCCAGACACCTGCTTAGTGCAGAATCTCGTGATGAGGTGTGGGGGTGATCTGTCCATTCGTCTCTTCCTGTAGGATTGCCCAGACCTTGTGGACCTCCAAGCCCAGCATAGGCCCCCCTCAGTGGGTTGACATTCTATCTGGACCTGACAAGGTCCAGTCATTGTTATTGTACCCGAAACCACTAGGCTCTACTTCAAACTGTGATATCTGATGTTTGATATATTTATGTGCTTCCGGCCAGAGTTTTATTTCTCTTTGAATATGAAATATAGTAGTATGAATTATTTGTAAGCGTATACGTCATCTAGTCTTAGTTGCATTTTTTTATTTTTGGTCTTTTTATTAGCTGGAGGGGTTAACCAGTAGTAATCGCTGTACCCCTTATGGCACAGTATGGCGATACCTTTCTCTGCAGAATGCTGTCATTGTTTTTCCCCTCCGATCAGCCAGTTGAGTCCATTATGGCGATCCGTTTAGTGATGGAGAGTAACGTGGCTCCCCTTAAAACCCTGCCCTTTCCTCTGCCCCTTTGACAGCTGTTAAATGAAACTTCTAGTTGAGGTGCGGCTTAAATCATTTATTGAAAAATAATAAGTAAATAAAGAACTACATCTAATGCGTCAGAATGATTCAGTTTGGTTGAAACCTATAAGCTCATAAATAGCTTTTATTCAAAACAAACTATTAGAAAATATTCCATTAATCAGTGTTCTTCAAACTCATTATTTATATAACAGCACTAATCGTTTGTTGGATAAATACATTCCATAATTATCTGTTTCCACGAATCCACGATAAGCAGCGCTAACGGAGGATTTTCTAAAGGTCATTTGAGCCAATGCCCCAGCTATGCAGATAAAATACGGAACTAAATAGTTCACTGTTTTCCTTATGTAACAGTAGATAGGGAAAATGGAAAACCACCTCAGAAAATGTTTGGAACTCACTATTGCTAAGTATTCTCGAGAGGTACATCCAGAAACGAATCTGTAGGAATTTACATTGAAAATACTCATGGAAAAATTTAAAAACCTAATATTAATTTTGTTTCATTATTTATTAACAGTTTACCGAAACAAGGGAATATTTTTATCGGTTGGTTATATTTTGAGATACGTAGTACGTAGAGTCCTAAAATCAGTTATTAAAAAGTAATTAAAAATGATCTTTCCACAGTGTTTGGCCGAACCGTCCAATCAACCTCATTTGGCGTATTAGTGTTCAGACTTCCAATACCTATTACAGAAAATTTCAAAAATTACTTCTCAAAATCTATTATAAGGTTAGGTATGATTTTTTTTTTTGAAAGATTTAATTCCAATAATACTAGTTCGACCATCCGGGTCTCAGCTCTTTGGATCGTCGGGATTATAGGTTCATTTTTATGAATATTCTCCCAGCTAAAATTAGTTGCAAAAAACCATTTTTTCCATCATAAAAATGAGGCTCGGAGCGAGCGAAAAAACGGTCGTATAGAGCGCACTGACTAGCCTCATTCGATTCATTGAGCTGAGATCAATTTATTATAACTTAAGACAAAACAAACCTTCACGGTGGATAGTTTTCAAACATGTTCAACATTGTTTGATATTTAACCCTTTAAATTTTACTGTTTGGGATTGGTAGAAATTATTGCTGACATTATCAGTACCTACATCTTCAGTCGATTAGTGCTTAACAAGTCAAATTTTATAATACTTGTCCCAGCAGTTTTGAAAAAATAAAGGAGGAAGATTTCATTTTTTATTTTCGAAGTCAACATATCTTGCAGTCTTGAAACCACCAAATTTTGAGGAGCTTAACCCATATTTTTTGTTAGTTGAATACAAAGGTGCCAAAACAGAAGATACAGCGTCTCAATGTTAATAATCATGCATTTTTTAACTGTAAAGAGAGATTCGTACTGGGTTTAATAATTAATCCAGAAATCATGTGACCAGTGACCTAAGGTGGAATGAGGCAGATGATTTTCACTCACCTTTTCTTTTTCCTATCCGTATGGTAATCATTATAAGGATAAAGTATCATGACTAGTTTAGCACACAACTTCACAGCACAAAACCTGTTTTAGGGCTCATAGTAATGGAAAGACGCGTTCGGACTAACTCTGACTGTGCGATGCGGTTGATTATGACTGTAACGAAGTAAGTGGTGTGGCCCAGTTTCATTTCATTTGCGCGATCCCCGCCCTGATGTTTCTTATTATGATAGCACCGCATCTCCGTATCGTGGGAGAACAGAAGGATTCTCAGATGAAGGACCGGACGGAGAGCGTTATGATCGCTTGAGTGAAACTCAAATGAGATCAATCTACGAAAAACAAAAGGCCTAACCATAACAAAATAATGAACAAGGCTAATTAGGCATTCGTCTAAGCTGTTACATACTGATCGACAGTATTAAAAATGTGATTTTAAAAATTTCACTGAATCTGGAAGTTAGTCCTTCTAATCGAAGAATCTGAATCTCTTGCATTAACACAATGTGATCCATAACGATACTTGAGAGCAACAGGGCCAATCTGATAAATCATAATTGTTTATGACACGTGTTTGACATATTATCATTTAATAATGATTAACAGGACGTTTCCATTTGTTTTCGTCACGTCACGAGCGTCACGTCACGGTGGGGTTTTCTATTGATTTTCACGTACAACCAATGCGTTACTAGGGAAGTGTAACTCCCTTAGTTTTCATAGCAGAAAAATCGTAATCCGCTCTTTGGAATGCTCTCATTTTATCACAGCATCTCATAATCCCTAAGCCTCTGTAGTGTCAAGGAAAGCTGATTTATTACGCTCAGTTGTAAACTAATATTGCTAAGTAACCATAATGGACTAATAATGTGTAAAATTAATCATTATTAAATGATCTGACTGTAGAACCGTAGGCCTACCGGCCGTTTTTTTTTTTTTTTTTTTTTTTTTTTTTTCTTCTTCTTCTGTAAAACCAATTATACACACCGCTCATCCAGGGAGACGCTAGTGTCGCGTTGCCAAGCTTTTAGTAAACCATTGTTAAGATTACAATAAACCATTGCAACGAGACGCGCCGAGATAAGTAACAATGTAGAACTTTGGCTCAACACTGGCATCCTCCCTTCACCCTGTCGGCTCAAACTTTATTTTCTTTGCATATCCTAGGAGGGGCATGCCCCCTGAGTCGCCTGATGCCAAACATGTAACGGTAGATCGATTCTATATAAGGTGCGTGAATTAAAATTTCACCCCAGGAAGTTGATATTTGTTTGCGAGACTCTCTGGGACATCAAGATACGAATAAACTCCGGGAATCTTTCCTGATTAGCTGAGTGAGCTAAATCTATCCTGTTTACTATTGGAAGATGAAATTTGGTAGGGAGACTCGGTCTGCAGCTCGTTAGCTAAATTATCTCCTATTCATCCAGCAATTTGAAATTTTATATGGACTTCTCTAGGGCATTAAGGTGTATGAATTAAAATCTTTCCCGTTCCCAAGGAAGTTGATATATTTTAGCGAGACTATCTGGCACACCATGATGCGAATAAACTCAGGGAATTTTTCCTGATTAGACATGTGAGCTCAATTCTCTCCCGTTCACCCTAGGAAATTTAAATTTGACAGAAAGCTTCTCTTGGACAACAAAAGTCGAATGAAATTACTGACTCCATCCTGAGCAGCCCGTACGTTCCAACCTTTTCCTCCTAGACCACAAAAATGTGTGATATCCCCCCAAAAATAAGCTTCCCCAACAAAAGAAGCCAAGCCACAAAATGTATGATATCATCCAAGTCAGGCTAAGCCAATAGTCGGATTCCCTCACTCTTTTTGACTGCGTTTGTGAGTGGGACACTTCTTCAACGGCTTGGCCGATTTTCGCCAATTACACAATATACTCCATTGATGTATGTACTCCAAATGTGGTGGATGAATATCTCCTACAAACGGACTTCCTTGATTTTCATTTCATTTGTACGTTAGGATCAGAACCCATGACCTCTGGATTGCCTACTATGGCAGAGTTCTACAACTTTTAACACGAGACCAGTACGAAGTTTAACATTGTTTCATACTTTCCCAATTCCATTTTATGAAATACTTCCATTCCTTTGTTGATGCCATTCTCTTGAAATTATACCACACAATGACATTTGCGTTATGTACGCTTCTTGGAAATTTATGCAGAGCTAAATTGGGCTGTAAAGAGCACTGTACTAATCCAGTCACATTAAAGGGTTCACAACCCTATAAAATTTATAATGAAATATATTATTATTCAACATTATGGATAAATGTTCGGTCTCGGTGACCTCTACACTTGCCAGCACGATTGTGCGATAGGCGAAAATCGGCCAAGCGGTAGAAAAAGTGTCTCACTCCCAAACGCAGTTAAAAAGAGTGAGAGAATCCAACTATTGGCTTGGCCCGAATTGGATGATATCATGCATTTTGTGGCTTGCCATCTCTTGTACGCGGAGCGTCTTTTTGGGGTATTACCCATGTATACATCCAATTAAACAATTGAATGTTGACTGAACAATTGAATGAACAATGAAACAATTGAATGACTACCTTTACTTTTTACAAATTACAAATGGACTAATTGCTTGCAGCACAAAAGCGAATGGTAAATCTGCTGATTAATCCATCCTGCATTTACATACCCATTCATTTACATACCTAACATTTATTTTCCCATCTATATCGCCAAGTAACAAAAAAAAAAAACATGGGTTTCCGGTTTTACAAGATAGGATTTTTCATAATTTCGTGATTTCTTGAAAGATTCCTGTTTTAGAGAAAAATTCAAAGTAATTTGTTGGTAAGTACCTACATTATTTGTTTTAGGTATTTTCGCCACATTCAAATGTAGAATCTCCCTTGGGATAGTGTGAATCGCGGGAAGAGAGTTCAAGTTACGTCGCTTAGAGTCCGAATCTTGGACGGCAGCGATTGTCGAATATTTGTCCTGCTTCTCTTAAACTACGAAAGATACATAAAATCTGACGTGAACATTGGATTCAGAGCAAAAAAACCTGTACGGGCACATATACACATCGCGAAAAAAACTCGTCGCTGCGCACCTCTGGCAGACCCCGTTGCTTTCATCTTTGAGGCTTGGCTAAACATTGGAGGAACGTGGAACATGCTCTATTCAAAAATTCAGCGTCATTGGTCGAGTAGCAAAAACTTAGCTCCGCATCATACTCAGCTGATTTGGGGGGCTCTAGTCTTCATTATTCGTTTGTAGACGTCCCATGGGTTCTTTATTTCAAATTTTAGCTTCGTAGCAAAGTACTCGTAATTAGATCCAGCGCTACTTCAGTCTTTTAATATTATTCACATTCAGGCCCTGGTAAGACACTTAGGTCTGTAGATTCGCCAACAGCTACATCTTATGTCTCTCAGCTAAATTTTTGTTAATTGCTCAATTTACTGTGCTATTCGTTTTGTTTTAAGGGCTTACTGGTCATTTCACATATTCCGTTTTGATTGTGATATTTAGAACGTTTAAAAATTCCAGTATATGCGAATTTGCGTAAATACAATTTAAATTGATGTTAAATTGTTTTGAAATTTGAGCACATTGGGTGCAATGAAATAGATGTCAAAAAAAAAATCCAAATATTCAAACTATTCAAACAAATATTTTGAATTTTTAGCATAATTTTTTAGCACAGATTAATGAAATTTAAGTTAAATTTTCAGCATAATTTTTGGTGCTTCAAATTTTTAATGTTCTGGTTCATTGCTGATAAACTTTTTTTGAGAAATATTCTGCTAATAAAAAAATTAGTTCTTTAATTTTCGGCTGCTTTCCATTATTAGTACTTTTTTCAGTACCTTTTTTTTATTTATTTGACCAATTTATTGCGCTCAAAAAGTGCTTCTCAACGAACATATCTTTCCTTTTGAAATGCTTGATTTTTTGGGCGAAATAACGGATTTTTCTCTCTTAATCCTAAAAAGAGTTACTTTCTGGAATGACTTTTACATATATGAGAAAGCGTTTCATAGCAACTTGCTTCAGAATGCCTCAAAAGGAATTTCCATGAAGAAAACTGGAAAATTTTCATCTTGAAATTGTTCGAGCCATTGTTTCATTTTCTACGCAAAGTAGCTGAAATGAAAGCTGATGTATACATTAATTTTGTTTTAGTTCATAGCTTGAATTGGTATATGAAGCATCAAAGGAAACAATCCCTAACAATGCAAAGTGGAAAAAATGAAGTTGTAATGTTTTGTTTTCGTTAATATGTTATTCTGACTGAAATATACATAGTAACGCATAGTTTATTTTCGTCGCAAGTCGAATCCCAGAAAACCGTTTACCTCATTTCTGTAGGTATTCAAATGTTTGTTCTATTTAAAGTACCGAAGAGATTACTAGCTAGATCAGCTATAGATTAGACTTTTAGAAATCGTATTCATTCTTGGTTGAACGTTTCATTGAATCCTCTATGGTAGATGGGAACTAAGCCTGCCTTTGTACTAGGATTAAACTTAAGTGATTGAAAACTTTGATTCGGCTTTGGTACTTGTGACATTTCGAAGCAGTCGAAAAATATAAGTGCATCGATTGCAACATTTTAGGAAGAAAAAACGTAGTAAATTTTCTATTTAATTCTATTTAACTATTTGAGTGTAGGATTTGTGTAGTTATTATCATTTAAATATTATTTATTTATTCAAATTTAAAAACACCGCCCTATCCTGTATTTACCTTGTTGGTCGAACTCCATGCCACAAACGGAATGGGCTCTGCACACGGGCACTACCGCCACTCAACTGAACCTCATTCTGCTGTGAGGAACCTCCGACTCATCTCTCTTGCAGCCCCTTGCACTATATTTAAACCTTATGCTCACCAAAGGGCCTGACTTGTGGAACACCGTTCAAAACGCATCCTGACTCCAGGACGTATTTTTAGAGGTGAAAAAACAATAGCGCCGTGCTCCATTTTAATGCTCGGGAGGCAGTACAAAACAACAGACTGACATTAACCACATTGTTAGAAGATGGAAGGGAGAGTTCAACTTGTGGTTTAGTCGATCTTTTAAAATCTGAAATAGGTGTTCAACATTTTCTCATGATCGTCCTTTTCCTGAACTTAATATTAGTAATATATTTTGTTATAACCATAACCAAAGAAGAGATTTTTCTGAAAACATTGAGAACAATTAGTACACAAAAATGCTTCAATAAAGGTTTTGAAATTTACCTCGATGTAATTTTTTGCGTAGAATCTAAAATTGATGTCAAAGTTTTTCCAAAACGACTAAAAAGGTGATTTGGAGACCTAACTCAAATTTGTACATGACAAAAATTTTTGTCAAAGTTACATAAAAATGGTTAAGAATTCATCAAAGCCACTTCATTTCTAATTTAAATTCAAGTATCTCATTTGAAGAGTGAAAATCGAATAAGAATGAAGTGTAGATAGTAAAGAATGAACAAGTTGAGCGTTTGGGAATTTGTTTTATATTTTTAAATGGCGATAGAATCCATCCTAGGAACTTTGGCTCCATCTGCACTTTCCTACAATGAGTAATTTTCTTTCAATGATTTTTCAAAGTTTCCTGCACTAGTGGCGTCAGGTCGGTACTTTGACGTCACCAGTGTACGGAACACTGAAAAATCATAGAAACTTCTTAGGATGGAATCTTCTATAAAGATTTATAAGTCATTCGTACCCATAGTTTACACCAGGGCCGACTTTACTGCTGTAGTAAAGTCCAGCCTGGTGGTTTCACTCATTTTCCATTAACAACATAAACGTGTTTTTTGGACTGGGTCATTTGTTTCTGCTGCTTTGGAATCAATATCTGCCCCAAAAGTGTTACACAACATTGCTGAATAAAAATTGTGGTTATTTTCCGTAAATGAATTTATAAAATATGGCTACCAAGAGTAAACTAAAAAAAAATTCTAATTAAAAAAAAAAGTCTGCCAAGTTGGTTGTGGCTTCTAGTTTCTTCGTTTCCGTATCATTAATGTATAATTCATTGAAAAGTTTTAATAATCTTGAAAAATTCCCAAGGCGGAAAAGATTGGTAAATAAAGATGTAGCGCGAAAAGTTAAAATCGGTCAATTAAGAAACAAAAAATGATGCTTGAAGTAACTTACGTTTGCGCATGCGCAGAACAAAGCAATGGTTTGAGAACAATGAAATTGGTAGGGGACCATCTATATACCCTAACCCGCGCATTACCTGACAATTTCATCAAAATCATATGAAAACTGTGGAAATTCAGGTCATTACTTGGGGTACACATTGGCCCATGCGGAGCAGCTGTTAATAATACAATAATTTTTAAATTGATATGGGATCGTCTTCCCCCTTTCTGTCATTCAAATTTGCGCGAGATAGAACAACTAGAGTGTGAGAAAAAGATGCTTGGTGGAATTAATGTTAGCGCATGCGTTGAGTAAAGTATTTATGTGGGAACAATGAAACTGATTGTGGATTATTTACAGCTTGACCCTCGCAATTCTTGGAGATTTCATCGAGTTCAGATGAAAACTGTGGAAATTAAACTCGTCACAAAGATTTAACATTTGCGCATACGCAGCATCTACCGATGATACAATCATGTTGAATTTTATTTCGGATGATCAAATTGTCTTTTCCCAGCTATCCACAAAATTTGAACGAGGCCAGACAACCAGGACGTAAAAATATGAAGCATAACAGAATTTACGTTAGCACTCGCGCAGAGTGAAGTATAGATTTGACAACAATGAAATAGATAGGGGACCATTCACTGCCTAACCTGCACATTCCCTGAAAATTTGATCAAAATCTGATAAAAACTGTGAAAATTAGGCTTGTTTCAAGGATTTCATTTGCGTAAGCGCACGAGCTACTAATGTTACGATCATCTTGAAATTGATATGAAATACTCAAATAAATAGTCTTTTCCCTACTATCCCCGGTATTTGAGCGAGATTGAACGATTAGAGCGTAAGAAAATGAAGCTTGATGGAATTTACTTTAGTGCACGGGCAGAGCGAAGTATTGATTTGGCAACAATGAAATTGATTGGGGACCATCTACTCCCTTGGTCACACAATCCCTGAGCATTTTACCAAATTTGGATGGAACTGTAGAAATTATATGTATTTTGGCAAAAACATAAACTGTTATTGATGATCAACAAAGATATTCGTATGCGTATCTGGGAGCATTTCAGTCCGTTGGTTTTCATCTCGCGAAATAAGCACTTCTGCAATAAAAAATTGTCATATCAGTTTCTATGAGTCTTGCGATATTTTACCCAGCAAATAACAAGCTACCAACAAAGGTTGCATTTTATCGTAATGAAAATTTTTATTGGCCCTCGGCCAAAGTTTAGCCTTTTCAGTGCAATTTTCTCCGCATGATGCCAGCATTTAACGCGGATGTGTTCCATTTGGTCATTCTAAGATTTGCGTCAAGACACGAAATGCGATTCTGTAATGAAATGCCTATGAATTATATCGCAATTGGTTAAGTAATAACTATTGCACATACGCAAAACTGAAATTGATTGACACAGAGAAACAAATCACCACATAGAATTAGGCAAATAGAATCGAAAAGTGTTACCATTACCCAAAAGTGTTACTTTATTTTTACATTTTATGTCTTTACTTTGGCTTTTAGAGTCGAAAAGTGTTACCGTAACCCAAAAGTGTCACTGTTACCGAAAATTGCTACCATTACCGAATAGTGTTACCGTTGCTGAAAAGTGCTACCATTACTGAAAAGTGTTACCGATACCGAAAAGTGTTACTTGTATTTCTGATGATTATCGCTTACAACTAAATCGTTGCTACGGAACTGAATCTTAGGCATTTATCTTCGTACAAAAAATCGTTTGCCAGCTATTGGAAAGCTTTCGATTTACGTAATCCATTTATGTTACGGCCAACAATCTGGCCAACAATCTGAGGTTGAAGTTTGATACCTAGAAAGACTGTTTAGGACATTAAGAGACGATTGAAATTATGGTCTCTTTCTTGATCAGCTAATTGAGCGAAATTCTCTCCCGTTTACCTTATGTAGTTGAAATGTGATGGGGAGACTCTCTGGGACATCAAGAGAAGATTGGAACGATGGGCTCTTTCCTTAACAGCTGAGTGACCTACAATCTCTCCTGTTCCCCAATTAAGTTGAAATTTGATAGGGAGACTCTTTGGGACATTGAAGTGACTCGTATGTAAAATTTTAGTTTCTGTGATTTAACTTTTTTTTTACTCTGATATTCTACCCCTTGGTGTTGAATATTAGGTACTTTTCCGTTACCCCCCCCCCCCCCTATGTTTTGTTATGTATTTTTGAGATGTGAGCTTGCTATCATCCAGACCGCCAAAGTATACACATCATTCTGACCTACATGTCCAACTAATCTGTATTTTTACTAAGGGATTGACTACTTGATGTTATGTAATTTTAAGATGCGAGCTTGCAAGCATCCAGACCACTAACCTATACACAGCATTCTGATCTATTTGTGCGAATTCATGTGCATTCTACTTGTGCGAATTCATGTGGAGGCAATAAAACCACAATCACCCCAATTTGTTTCAACAAATTCTCACCGACATCGGCAACTTCTGAAAACACAGTAATTCTTTTTTTAACACAGAATGTGTTTTTGCGATTACCTACCGAAAAAAAATCGTCACAAAAAACTGACAGAAAAAACCGTTACGCCACGTGTTATGCCACGTGTTATGCCACGTGCAACCAAGCCGTTGGTAAGGAAATAGGAACACATTCTGTGTTCCTATGATTTCATACAGAGTATGGAAAAAGAAATAAACCGGGGGGTGCAGGGGGGCGGAGCCCCCCGCCGAGGCGCAAAGCGCCGAGTTTTTTTTTTTTTTTTTAAATAATATAATTTCTTCCCACAGATTGAAATTGTCACCAATTCTACGTAAATATGTATTCTAAGAAAGAAGGAATGACTAGAAACATCGGGTGGGCGTGTTAAAATCAGACAAATTGAATGTAGGGGGGGGGGGGGAGTATAACAGAAAAGCACCGAAAATTATGCCGAGATTGTAGGCACATCCCCGGCTGATAGATGATTTTTGAGCCGAATTCTGCAAATTTTGGTCAAGTAGTTTCAAAGAAAAGCATCGGACGGCGCAACGCAGTGGGTAAAATTTGCAATCTATTAAAAATTTAATATGATCTGATCTAATCTAAAATTTAATATGGTCTAAATACTTTGTTCTGTGCAGAAATGCATTTTTATGAAAAATATGAAAAATTTTGCCATTTTGTGAAAAACCGTGATTTGATTAAATACAGTAGAATCCCGATTATCCGTGGAATTGGGTGGCAAGGGCACAGCGGATAGTGAAAATCGCGGATAAACCGAAAAGACTAAAAATGAGGTGAAAACTCGAAAAAAAAAAACAAAAAAAACACCAGCATAAAAACTATGTTTTATTGTACAAAAAACATGATATATAAAACTTTCAAAATATGTACATTACAGCAGAAATCTTTTCTCTACATCTAAATCAGCAAAATAAAGAACAGTAAACAAAAAACCAGGTCAAGGTTAGTAATTAAAAATGTTTCTCGTGGCACTCGCGGTTAACCCGCACCTCGGATAATACGCTCGCGGATGATCGAGGCTTTACTGTAATTTCATATAAAAGCTATATATGAATAAAATGAATAAATAGCTTCGAATGAATAAATAAAATGAATAGAAAAAATGGATTAAATGAATATAATAAATGAATAAAATAATATAAATGAAGAAAATCAAAGTTTAAATCGGTTTTAGGCATACCAAACTTTATTTTAAATTTAAAGGGAATTAAATAGGTTTAAGCATGTATGTATAGGCATTTGAGAATGGAAAAAACAATTTTGGATTTTTGGCGATGTTCAATTTTGGGTTTTTCCCGCCTTGGCGGCCTCACTGAGTGGCGCAAGGACGGATGTATTTAATTTTTTTCATTTATTCCATTTTTCGGCATCTACGAATCTCAAAACGTAAACCAACAAATTTTTAGGGGGGCTGTTTGGCCTCTTCCAATCATCTGATACTCTTTATATAGCCTCGTCTGAAAGCTCTCTTCAACATCTTTCAAGTGATAGAATTTTGGGTATTTCGTCATCTTCAAAAGTTAAATCCTTGATGTACGATTTCGGCAGCGATGACATGTCATGAAATCTGACTTTGAAATTGAGTTGCACCAATTGCTTATCGTTTGGCTCAGTGTTGGATAACGCTGTGGCACTTGACGAGCGAGTGACCTCAATTGTTTGAATGACCCAGATGTTTAGGTGAGTAAGTGGTCGTCATCATTAACCTACCACAACCGCGGTCGATACTACTGCCCGAGTACCCCCCTACTCCCTTCCCTCCCTACAGTCAACGTAATCTGATCCACGCTTTATAATTTTCGATGTGGTGAAGAAATGGGGATCAACCGAGGGTTAGAAATTATTCTGTTATTTTGTCTGCACACACAACTAGCTGATTACTCGGGCATTGTCCCAGTCGGGGCGCATAAATAACTTGGTGTAAAGTAGGCGAACTTCGTACCGTAGGTAAACTATGTAGGATTTCATTAACGTAATAAAATGAATAATAAAAATTTATTGAGTTCAATAGTTTATTTGGATAAAATAAATATAAAAATAAAAGAAAAAATTCACATCGTTTCTTGACATCTCAGACAGTCACCTTTCAAATTTCTGGGGGAACGGAAGAGAATTTAGCTCACTCATTCCATTCAATTTCTAATACGTCTTTACAAAAAAAAGCCTTTCGGTCCTTAATTTTTTTTTTTTTTAAATTAATCTCCAACGTTTCTTCCCAACTATTTCTAGAAATGGTTAAGACAAGAAATTGAAATTCAATTAACTTCCGTAAAGACTCAAAACTTGGAGCAAAATCTAGTCGTATTTGATTGAGGGACTCTAAATTTATAATTACCGTCACCAGCGAACTAGGTTAAACATACGGGAAAACATTGTTACCCACATAAACAAACAATTTTAAACTGGATTGACTTGGCGTTCAAGAGCACCGTCATACCCCCCACCACCAGCCTCAGTATAATAAACCGGCCTCCTTATAAACCATAATCGGCCTCCGTATAATAATCAACCTCCGTATAATGAAATAGGCCTGAGACGTAAATAGATAGACCTAAATAGATAAGACTGATTTGCATAGTTTGGTGGTCTGGATGCTCCCAAGCTCTCATCTCAAAAATAAAAAAATTTCCTAAATCAATCCTAATTAGCAAAATACAGATTAGTTGGACAAACAGATCAGATTTACGCTTAAAATGATGTTACGGAGGTCGAATATGAAGAAGAACTGGATCTAGATAGCACTGGTGATGCGGGGTTGGACGTGCTGTTGAACGTCTAGTACTGAACTTTCTTAAACTGATAACTTTGAATTCGATTTTTCATCACAAAAAGAAAACAATAAGTATTTATTTACAAATTTTGAATTTGATATTTTAATTTTGTCTCCCGAAAGAATCACTAGTCCCTGGGGAGAAACGTTGGAGATAAATTAAAAAAAACCAATTAAGGCAGAAAGTCATTTTTTTTGTAAAGTCTTGTTATAATTTGAACTGTCAAAATGAAGAAAAGTTTCTATTTCTAATGTCCCAGAGGATTTCCCAATCAAATTCCAACGTCCCAGGGTGAACGCGTGAGAATGTAGCTCACTCAGCTTCTCAAAACGGAGCCCATCATTTCTTTCGTCTAGTAATGTCCCAGAGAGTCTTATTATCAAATTTCAACTTTCTAGGATGAACAGGAGATAATTCAGCTCACTCAGCTGATCAGCTCACTCAGTTACCTACGCGATTTCAATATATTCTTAAGTTATAATCCAAGATTGAATCTGACTATGTGCCAAATCTCATTCGAATCCGTGCACCCGATTTTCAGTTATAAATTCTGTAACATCATATATTCTACTTTATTTTATGTATATAGATTGCGAAGAAGAGTAGGATGCAAATTCCTTGAAGCGACAATGATATGTATCAAAAGCGAAGAAAACCAGACGGGATATTCCTCTGAATTTTATTTATTTTCTTCAATTTATTTACTTGTTTTACGTAGAATACGTTTTTACGAACACCTATTTGCCTTAAAATGAAACACGAAACAGTCACGAAAGCTTTCTGATCATTTTCACATACAACGACTACGTTGTTAAGTTTTTTCACCTTCTCCCCTCTTTAACCCACAAAAATCGTTCACCACTCGTTGGAAAGCCAATTTAACTAAAAAATTCCTGTTCTCTATAACTCTGTACGAATACCAGAACTTTGGGCATAACAGTTCTCATGTTTTGTTTACAAAATAATAATCGTGAGTGTAGGAGCATCTAGTTATATCTATTGAAATTGAACCTAGATAGCGTTTCGTTGTTGTTCAACCTATGAAGCTAAAATTTGGAATGGAGAACCCGTGGGACGTCTAGAAACGAATTATGATTTCTAGAGCCCCCAAGACAAGCCGAGTGAGATCCAGAGCGAATTTCTTTGCTATGCAACCTATGATGCTAGAATTTGGAATGGAGAACCCGTGAGATGTCTAGAAATGAATCATAAAGAGAGTGAGATCCAGAGCGAATTTCTTCGCTATACAACCTATGTTGCTAAAACTTCAAATCTAGAACATCTAGAAATGAATTATAAAGACTGTAGCTCCCTAGATCAACTGAGTGAGCTCTGGAGCTAATTTCTTTGCTATTCAACCTATGATGCTAAAATTTGAAATGGAGAACCCTCGAGGACGTCTAGAAACAAATCATAAAGCCTAGAGCCAGGCAGATCAGCAGAGTGAGCTCCGGATTCAAGTTCCCAACGAATAAAATAATATCCAGATTAGCCCCATCTCTGATTTCATAAAATCTAAATAATATATTTATTCAATTAAACTTGAATATGCAATTGTCAAATTGATACAGAAACCCTGTGGGGATGGGGAGGGAGGGTTGACTACTGGGTGGTATCAGCTATCACATAACTGAAGATTCACCCGTGTAAGCTCCATCAAAATTTATGGGAGGGACTAGGAAGACGGTAAAAAACCTTATAAATCTAAGTTATCTAACTTAACGTTTTCCCCCTCTAGATTGAGAATCTAAGACACATTTCTTTGCCGTGTCCCAAACCAGAAACAAGAATTTCGTTTCTGCACTCACGAGGGTTAGAATACTTTCCACCAATTGAAATAGTCAAACAAGCCTACAGGTAAATAAACTGAGAGACTTTGGTAGGTGCAGACCTCTCAGTAATTCGCATTACCATAATATGTCTATAGGCATTTTTCAAAATGAGTACGAACATATCTACCTACATATCTCCTTTCTTCTACAAGGCGGGAAAGCAAATAGAAAAGAAGACAATATTTAGTTCACTATTCAAGGACTTCCCCTTTTACTGGAAAAAAGAATTTCAATATGAGTGTGGAAAGGAACTAGAGTTATTACGTTATTAGCAGAGCCCTTCACAACATGGCATTTATTTTTGCCAAACGTGGCTCTAAAAAACATGGCAAAATGGCACTTATTTTGGCCAAACATGGCTTTCATTTTGGCCAAACATGGCATTTATTCTTCAAAATCCAAACTTTTTTTTCTTTTTTTTCACCCTTTTTTCCCCCATTGATAGGAAAATTAAAACTTGCCATTTTAATTACATTATGTACTTTATTTACAAAGAGCATGCTACAAATTACAAATTGACTACAAAAAATTCAATTTAAATCTATATAGGAGAATGAAGAATCTCTTCCTCTGGGTTAAAATTGTTGTAGAACAATTTCAGGTGGGCCGAGATGCTATCCATGCAGAAACCAAGGCGTCGGTCACTTAAAATATATTTCAATTTTGAAAATGACCTTGCAATGACCCTTTCCTTTTCAAGCACTAATGGCTATAATCCTCGGACATTGGACTTCCTGGTCGTTGACTGTGAGCTTGCCCACATGAAAAAGCCCTTGTTAGCTTGCCTTGAAATCCCAATTTTTTGCTAATTTTCCCAACTTTTTTTTTTTTTTAAACAAATTTTTAAGAAAATCAGGCGAAAAATGGCACAAACGTGGCATTTTCCCAGAAATAGACAAAAAATGGCTTTTTACCCAAAAATTGGCCAAACATGGCAATTAAGGATGGCGCCATGGCAAAATGGCACTTGAAGGGCTCTGGTTATTAGGCATGAATACAGTAAAAATCCCCTTGAAACTACCTCAATCAAGAAATTACTGATATGAGAAACTACTCAACATCACATATTTCACTTCGATATCACTCACTCACATCCCCACCATCTCACCACCACACACCACCACATCTCCATCATCACCATATCATCACTTACACTCCATTTTCACTTCTTTCTTTACAATTTCTTTTCACTTTCATTTAATTTCTCTCTCTCTCTCTCTCTCTCTCTCTCTCTCTCTCTCTCTCTCTCTCTCGCTCTCTCTCATTCAACTAATTTTTTTTTGTTACGTTGAAAAATAAGGAAAGAAAAGATAGATTGGGTGGTAGATTTAATCATCGAATTGATTCAACTTTCTAACACCATACTATTATCTCTACTCTTTGAGGGAAGACAGACACCCTTACAAACATGCATTACACTACAGAGACAGCATTTATTAACAGATGAAGCTCTAATGAGGCCTATTTGGCTAAAACGCTCAGCTCAACAATAAAAATATAATGTATGAGAAGCCTAATGTTCTCACCTTCAACCACAAGCTTTGTATGCCATGCTCGTGGATAGGGATGATGGATGCTAGACAATTGATCAGGGTAACCCTTTGATCCGCACAGAAGGACTATCTAACCATAAAACCGTTGCGAAAAAATTTGCAGCATTTTAAAATATTAATCTCGTCATTGACTGCGATCAAAGGCAGTTGGTATAAAATACGCAGGCAGTTGGCTGTAGAGTTCCGCATGCTGAGCTATGAGCTTAGTTTGTTACTTTTTCACCTACCTTCACGTTGCATCGCTGAAACGAATATAAAGTTCGAAACTCCGGACCAGTCTTCATTTTTAGATAGCTCACTTGATTTCCTTTACATGACCTGGCCTTCGTGAGATAGTGAGTTTATAACAACTGTAGGTAAAGTTGTATAGGTAATACGCAAAAGTTTAGCTTCAATACAGAATTATTAACTGGATCACGAAAGAACGAAACACTTTTTCTTTCGTGCCTACTCCTAATTAGCGGCTAATTATGTTGATTCATAATAAGGGGAAATCTTTATGTATTTGGTAGCGTCAAGTCAATAAATTGTTGTCTTACCTATAAGCTTACAAAAATCGTTTGGCAATCATAGTTATACTGATAATAATCTTTGTTTGAACAAAACGGCTGGTCGCTCAGAACCAAACGATAACTCCCCTTAAGATTGAGATTAAAAATCTGTTATTTAGCTGAATAATCAAACATGCCCAAAGAAAGGATAAGTTTGCTGCACAACACTTTTTAATCACAACTAATTGGTCAAATGTGAGAAAACTGCTAAAAAAAACCGTTCTACTCGTATTTTTTAGCAGAATATTAATCATATAAATATCATGAACGAGAAACTAGAACATTATAAAAATTTGAACAAAATCATGAAGTAAAATGTTAAAATTCCATTATGAGCGAAAAAGTTAATAAATAAGTACTGCAAAATATTGCAAAACTATTTTTTCAATTCAATAGCAGAATATTAGTATGAAAAAAATTGTTTGCTTACAACGTTGGCATTTAACAATTTGCGTGCACATAAGGTGCTAAAATTTCAAAACAATTCAACATAAATAGGTATTATAGAATAATTCAGAAAAGTTTGCTTAAATACGATCATGCTGCGTGACTGGAATTAATTTGTGACAGAGTATTTTGAGTTTCGAGGTTTACCAGACACAAAACGGAATACACAAATCATTTTTCATTAATTTTTTAAACTTAAAATACCTTCAAAGTGATGCGAATAGTAGTTGGGTACCTCGAAGTAAATCCACAAATGTTGAAGTGGTTAAGGTTGTCTTCTATCCTTCGATTTTTAAGATTTATTACAACTGCACACCACCACGACCACCTGAGTCGGGAAAGTAATAACAGTACTGGTTGTTGGGCCATCAATACTTCCCATTAACAAACTACTCCAGTAGGCTCTCGGAGTTTAGATTTATCGATTTTTGCATATTTTTTAATGTTAAAATGAGGAACGAAAGGAATCGTTTCAGAGCGTTCCAAAACGGAATTCTATGAAGAAAATAATCAAAAATATTATTTTTATCATTTTTGGAGTCACTGCAATAGCTCTTAACTCTTCTAAACTATCTAAATTCGCCAGACAAGTTGAATGTGTCCCATAGCTTTGTGTAAATAACATGATTGTCAAGAACATTGAAATTAAAGAATGGTAAATATTTAGAATTTAATAGGTACGCAGGAGCATAACGTGATGTTTATTAGTAATATTATCTTGTAAGTATAAGATAAATGCATTGAAGCTAATATTGATCCCTAGGTGATTAAAAGGGGGACTATCCGGGATCTAATCTTGGAACCTCTAGAAAATTGCATCAAAACGAGATTAAAATAATGGAATCTAAGCATGTTCGTTGTAAGGATTTCAGGTACTGCCTAACTATTCATAGAAAATCTTGTGTGGTTTGAACTTCAATTATTCCTCAATTTTAATTGTAATCAGACCTTTGAGTTTCGACGATTCAATAATCGCGCAAGTGCAGAGGCTCCTATTGATTTGTGATCGTAAAGGAACACGTAAAGGAGAGGCCTAAAAATGTTGTTGATATCTGATGAAAATTTTGTATTTTTTTCGTATGGAAAGGGTCTCTATAATAATAAACCAGAAAAATAGATACTTACAATAAAATACCAAAAAGTACCAAAACTCGATTATGGAGCGAAAAATTTTTCTCCTAAAAAAGTGAACCTTTCTTAGTAGATTTTGAGACAATTCGCACATATAATGAGGTGAACTCACTCCAAAAGTAACAATCAGACAACGAAATATTTCTTGTGGTAATGCCTACAATGTTGATCCACTCTTACCTATTCTTATCTAATTAGTTCAATCATGTTATTTTTCTTAATATTACGAGCGTTTCAATTTATTGTTAGTCGTAGGAACGATAGTATTTACAGTGTTCCAGTTCTGCGCCTGATGAATGCAGTTCCGACCAAGTTACGTCTGGCTGTGGTAAAGAATCTAACCTCTTAGTTGAAGGCGCTCCTCCAAACTCAGCACCTATCTGCGTACCAACTTAATTGTTGGGGTGAATACCTATTCAGTTATAACATTATTATTGAATGTGAATACAAAGAATGATTAAATATAACCAATCGATTATGGCTAAATGTTGTCGAAGCAACAATTCATTATTGAGCAGGTTCAATGAATTTTCCACAAGTCCCTTATCACAAGAAATGAAATATAGATATTACCACTCCAATGCAATGATTTTAAAAATCTTTCATGAAACAAGTTTCAATGTACTCGTGCTTACCATTTTTATGTAAAAACTTCAATGTTTGATCAGTTCATCCTGTACTGCACTCATGAAATCGTATAATTGCTAATGTCCATCCGTAAATTTAGAAGAATCATAAAAATGTTGCGGTTTTTTCCGATTATTACTAATCGACCTCCTTTTACGATCACAGGTATAATTAGATATTTTATGTGACAGGTGGAGTATATGAGTATATTATAGATGAATATCTTAATTAGGTACTAAGGATAAAACAAAAACCCCAATTTTTTAACTCTTAGCTATAGTAGATTAGGAATCGGAGCATTTCAATAAATTTTCTGTGATAGTTTTCACTCTAACTAGAAACCTGTTTATGGGTAAGCTCGGATTCAATACCATTAGCATGAATTCCAAATCATTAGGAATATTTCCAAATCTGAGGCGAATCTTTACATAATTGTTGAAAATACCTATATAGTTTCTTTCAAATCGAATTCAACAACTCTTGATATTATTAGTTTGGATCAGTAAGCTGCGTTCTACGAAGGAAACTGTTTTTAGGTGGTTATAGATAAGTTATAAATCCACGTGAAGATGAACTGTAATGGGAAATTCAGTTCTTTTAAGTGTCAGCCTTATTAAGAGCTTTCTGCTTTACCTTTGTCTAGGCAAATCGTCTATCGAATTCAAATTATAGTTTGAACTTTTATTAAAAATATATAATAAGGATTGCTATGTCAAATAATAGACTAAAATACTGCCTTTCCATATTTTGATTATTGTAGATTCAAAATCCTAGAAAATCTTTCTGAGAAAATGATACGTTACTCGAATAGCTTGAGCAATGCGCAATATTCCAACAAAAAAAGTTTAGTTACTATGAACTCACTTTTTGATAGTACTTAAAAGAAATATCTAGATACATGATTTTGGGGTATATTTTTACGATGAATCTTGTGATGAGCTTCTTTTTTTTTATTTAAGCAACACCAACATGAAAAACCGCCGATAAACGATCTAAATAAATTACAACATTCTCCTTAATTTCTTTAAGAGTGCAATACAATGTTGGACTTGTTTCGTCAGGTTTAATTTTTCATTATCTCTATTGTTATCTCTATTTGAACAAACTAAAAGAAACTATGAAACGAGACATCTGAATTCTTAAGAAATTATTTCATCGGCAAAAAATTACCATAGTCAGTAAGAAATGTGGAAAGTGGTGTGAAGCTTCGAAGTTTTTCTCAACAGTAAAGAACTGTGGAGTGTATTATTAGTAATCCCATGAGTGTGTGCATAGGTTCGCATTAGGATTTGAAACCTATGCATTTGAACGCATCGACAGTTTTTACCTTTCTTTTTCCTCTTTGGAACTCACCCTTGAACTGTTGAACACATTACTTCAGGCTGAGTCCTTGAGAAATGTCTTCAGACCTCTCGGTCCATGTGCTCCCTCCTCTGTCTCTCTCGTTCCAAGATGATCTTTTTCTGGAGGATGTCTTCAACGTATACAGAGGTTCAATGTCGCTCCTGTTCAATCATTTTGGATACTACCACTTCTGGGGTCACATCTTGAGGTGGCACTTCCACAGCATCCTGCAGCTTTCATCTTGCCGTACGTAACCCATCAATTGCATACGAAGAAAGAGTGGAGCGTATCATCGTCTGTTTTCTGTCAGTTTGACATATTAGAACGGCCTTTTTTCCTATTTCATGGAAGTAGGGGTAAAAAAAAAGTTTATATCTACAGCATGAAGATAGTCCAGGAGTCGAAGCCGAAAATAGGTAGCGATTTCAGGAAAAGGCTTGATGTTAGATATTGAAAATCTAGTCCATTCTGAGTGAGAATATTTTTGTCTGTCATCTCAAAACGCTGCAAAATATCACACAAAGGTTTACTATTTCTGTATTAGTTAGCCCTTATGCGCAAATCATTGGTCTAAAATTAATAAAACCCGTAAATATAGTGTCTATAGCACCAAACCTTGCCTCTTCGTGCCTCCCACGTTTACGCTTTTCAATAAATGTCGAAGAATTTAGAAAAAATAGGTGGAAAGGGAAAAAATTGAAAATTTCATCAAAATCAGATGAAAACTGTAAAAATTAGGCTCGTTTAAAAAACAATACATAATTGCGCATGCGCAATGGCTACTAATGATAGGATTATGTTGAAATTGTTAGGGAATGCTCAAATTAACCTCTTCCACCTACCCTCCGAATTTGAGCGAGATCGGACAACGGGGGCGTGAGAAAATGATGGTTGATGGAATTTACGTTTGCGCATGCGCCGAGTGAAGTATTGTTTTGAGAAACAACGAAAGTAATAGAGAACCATCTTCACCCTAACCCGCACATACCATGACAACTTCATAAGAACCGTTTGAATATTATGGAAATTAAGCTTGTTACAAGGATTTTCGGACACACACACACTGATACACAAACAGAGATAGAGAGAGAAAGACCCGGAACGAAAGTTGTTCAGAATAGCCTAGAACGTAAAGTCGTAAAATGCGAGTGAAAATTTTACCATTGTAGAAAAACAGCATCCGTTTGATTTTAGTGGAGACTACAACTTTTAAATCTCTCGAGTGAAAACAATGCTTCCGCTACCTTGAAGTGGACTTGGGAGCAATTTAAGAGATGAAATTTTACCATTGTAGAAAAACAACAGCCGTTTGATTTTAGTGGAGACTACAACTTTTAAATCCCTCGAATGTGAAAACAATGCTTCCGCTACCCATAGGTAGACTTGGGAGCAATTTAAGAGATGAAATTTAGCATTTAGGTACCAATACTTCACTAGTAGGTACATCGGACAATAGTTAATAAACTTGATTTTGCAACATTATAGCTATATTATTATTCCATTGGAGCTATATCACCTTATAATTTCAATATTGGCATTATTCAGCTAATATTTACAAGGCAATTTTGATGTATTCCAGTACCGCTATCTAGCGATCTTTGATGGAATTTATAGCTTGATCTTCTAATAAATTGGTCCGCCAGCAGCGCGTGATTTCTCTATTTTCTCGCGCCTAGAAATTCGAAGGTTTTTTTTTTTTTTCGATGTTCAAGCCCATAGGGAAAGCGAACTATTCAACGTACAGCGTTGCGGGTGGTTTTAATCGATTCTTTGGGATTAAATTTATCATTGACCAGCAAAAAATTATGACTGTTACTTGATAAGTTTTCGAGATCTCGGTTTTTAAAATGTTTAGCCCTTTAATACAACCCTTCAGGGTTTATAAAACTTGATGCCGAGCTTCCAGGACCATCTAGATCCCAAATGTGATTTTAACACAAGTTGCATGTAGGTCGGTCTAGTATTTTTGGAGAAAAGCCGAGGAGGGCGGACCTACTGATTTTTTTTTTTTTTTTTTTCGATCTTTGGATTTTACGCATCTTCAAACGTAAACCAAAAACTTTTCAGGGGGTGTTGAAAGTTTATTCTTGGTCGATTACAAAGGTTCATAATTGAAAATAGCAAACCAAAAAAAGTATACTTATATGTGCGGCCCCGATGAGGTTGGTTTTCTTGTACGAATTTGTAACGATGTTTTGTAACATAATTTAAAATATTTTCATCCAGAGCTAATTTCGTATTCTTGATTAAAATGAAGGTGAGCTTTCCTGTGGGTTTATCTGAGATCATCTCAACTGCGTTTTTCAAGATCGGCAATGTGAAGCAAACCTGAATAGATTATGACGCAGCCAATCGCTGAACATCACGGTGGTCATTTGGAAAGGAGTGGTGAGGCGTGGGTAGACCTTTCATAGTTAAATGTGGTCTTGCCAAAATCGGCTGAGCCGTATCTCCATAATGGACTTTCGCAAGAACAAGTAAAATTATACCGCTCACGTATGGAGCTCGTTCTTTCGGAGCATCTGAGTTAAAGAGGAAAACAGTTCAGGAGACCTTGTACGGATTAGTAAAAACTAGTGAACTCCTTGGGGCAAAGAAATAATAGTTTAATTTAGGAAAGGTATTTTATTTTGGCAGTATTCGCGTATTACTTTACTAATTCCACGGATTGCAAGTACTTCGATTATCAGAAAGTACTAAGATTAATTAAATAATACTAAGATTATCATACCACAATCAAAAGAGCACATTAGTGTTAATGATTATTTTATTTATTTAGTGATTTAAGCCGCACCTCAATCCTCACTACCGAAGGTAGTGGTAGCTTTGGTTCGTGCAACAAGTCGAAAAAATTGTCTTCATCCAAAGTCAACATTTCCACTTGCTTTTTGCGTTTCGTTGCTTGCTGATCAATTTTGGTTCCGTGACTGTACCGAATCCTTGTCTCACCCAAAACTATACCTAATAAGCTTTAATCAAATTTTGATGACATTTTCAGGGATTGTGTAGATTAGCTCCAAACTATAGGTTCGACGATAGTTCCCTATGAATTTTAGCGCGATTCGTTGGGTGATAACTACTGCGTATGCGCACAACTAAAACTCGTTGACTCGCAGGCAAAACTACAAGACTGTAGACTTATGATGATAAAAATTCCAAGCATTGGGTTGGTTAGCCCCTATAAAATCCACTAATATTAATTCTATTGCTGTCGGATAAATAATTGCGTGCGCCCATGCGCAAACGTAAATGTACCAAAACATAAGGTTTTCGGTCTATTATCGGTCCACTTTTGTTATAATAAAAGGTGTATTTTTGTTCTTTGTACTTGGTTACAAATCTCAGGAGGTTTTTCCATGAATTTCACTGCAATTGGTTGCGAAAACCATTGCGCATACTCAAACTTGTTTTTCAGGCAGATCTAACTAAGAAACGATGATTCAGCAGATCATTTCCGCAAAAATGACCATTATATTTACAAAAAAAGTACCCAAGTAAGGTACGTATATATATATATATATATATATATATATATATATATATATATGTTCCTACGTACTCCTAGTACTTCCTATTTTACGTATCAACAGAAAGAGTTGAAAGTAAGTTTAATGAATCTAGGTTGTGTCGTGAGGATTGTTGATAGTAAAATCATCAAGACGAAAAACGTAAGCTAACGTGGAGGGACATTTCAAGATTCCTCACCTATCGTAACGTAGACCTATAAACGTGATAGGAAAAAGTATGTCGGAATTCTAGAACGCAACGTAATAAATGTTTATTACAAATTTTTAAGCTGTGTGCTACCTTATTGACTTTGCTTAAAAGTAGCCTTAATTAGTACGAAATTATAGTTTCTAATGGACCAACAATGACACTAACGGTCCAAATAGTGGATCTTCAATGAGCCCTCCCGTTAAAATGTTCTAAATGTCTTCAAAATTGATCAATACGTTTTAAAGATTTGCCTCAGTTTGTTCGCGCATGCTCAGTGAAAAAGCTGACATAATCGTGATGAAATACGTAAACAATTACCTTCGAACACTTGATCCTGTCAACAGTGAGTTTGAGACTGCAGATCGTGAGACAGCTATTTCGAAAAAATCATATTTGTGGCTGCTCACACGCTAGTCGAAACTTATAAAGAGCAAACCTGCGAAATTCCAAAAAACTTTATCAGTATAGATAGTAATCTACTCTCAACTACTTGTACTTCGAATATTAATTTAAACTTCAAATCTAAGAATGATAATTTAATAATGCAGAAAAGGTTTATTGGATTATTGCTGGTAGTGGGGAAAAATTAATGGAAAAAAGTTGAATGACGTCATAGGGAAAGTATCCCTACCCCAGTGGCTGCCTGGGAAAACATTTAACTTACTTTCTATCGTTTTATTTTTTATTTTATATATATATATATATATATATATATATTTTATTGTCACTATTTTTTCGACCAATTGGCATTTTACGATGAAAATTGGCATTTGAAGAGCGTTAAATCCGATTCTTAGATCAGAAATGAACGATTCCGACATGCTAGTTACCCGTTGAGGTCTCAGTAGAATTCCTAGCACCATAGTTTGGGCTGATAATGTGGACTTGCGTAAAATACGCATCCTACACGTGTAGTTTTAAAACCATTTAGAAAGTACTACTGAGAAGGTACCTACTAACGTTTAACGTACCTATTTAGGTAAATGCTGTTGGGAGCGTGGCAAAAGCCTATTCCCCTGCCTCTCGTGCCTCCTTGATATTGATATCCAGGGCCAGGTCACCGGTCCTGGTAGCGGAAGTTAATACTGTGAGTGATGAGCGGTGAAGAGGTGAAGGGAGAGCATCACAGAACTCCGTTGAAGTAGATATACTCCTCCCGATTTATTAATGGCCCCCTAGAAACCCCCCTCCCCCCGCAACTCGCCCTCTTCTACTTTTTTTTTTTTTTTTTTTTTTTTGTAAAAGTTTTATCTCGACTGCTTTTTAAAATATTTTCCTTTGGCAATCCCGTGTCGGCTTAATACGTGTTAGGCAACACTTGTGGGCAATTGCTTCTACGCTACACAAGGTTTTGTTTGAAGGAGGGTGGATCATTTTTCGTTACCGAAAATGAAAATATCTACTAGTGTTTAGACGATTTTCGTAGAAAATGAAGCTATTCGAATGGGTTAAAAAAGTTTTAAATACAAGTTGTTTCTTGGAAATCCGTTTTGAGGCATTATGAAACGATTTCAGGAATATAACGGTTTTTCGTTGCGTATATAATGATATAAACATGTATAATGCGTCATTCCAGACAAAATTAAAAAGAAAAAAATCCGTTCATTCGCTAAAAAAAAAGCATTCCAAAAGAAAGGATGAGCATGAATCAAGCATTTCAAAAATCGTATATAAAAAAATCAATAAATTTGAAAAATTTATATTTTTAAGCAAAACATTATTCAGTAAAATTTTATTTACTGTTAACTGCAATATTTAAAAAATTTCAGAAAATGGTGCAGGAAAATGTACATTTATCTAGATACATGTTTACATGTACATTTACATAATAAAATTTGGTAAAAGTTGAAAAAAAAATATTTAAAATTCCTGAAGTGGTGTATGATCAGGCGATGAATACCTACTTGAAACAGTTTTCGTTTGCCATTATTTAATATGTAGTCAATGATTTCTGGGCATACGAAGTGCTCAAATTTCAAAACAAATTAACAAATATATGATGAGAAAAACTACGAAAATTTGATTGGAACTTTTTACGTTTCACAGCTTACCTTCGTCTCGGATAAAATGTCTCTCTCTCTCTCTCCCCCCCTCTCTCTCTCTCTCTCTCTCTCTCTCTCTCTCTCTCTCTCTCTCTCTCTCTCTCTCTCTCTCTCTCTCTCTCTCTCTCTCTCTCTCTCTCTCTCTCTCTCTCTCTCTCTCTCTCTCTCTCTCTCTCTCTCTCTCTCTCTCTCTCTCCCTCTCTCTCTCTCACGTCTCTCTCTCTCTCTCTCTCTCTCTCTCTCTCTCTCTCTCTCTCTCTCTCTCTCTCTCTCATCTCTCTCTCTCTCTCCTCTCCTCTCTCTCTCTCTCTCTCTCTCTCTCTCTCTCTCTCTCTCTCTCTCTCTCTCTCTCTCTCTCTCTCTCTCTCTCTCTCTCTCTCTCTCTCTCTCTCTCTCTCTCTCTCTCTCTCTCTCTCTCTCTCTCTCTCTCTCTCTCGTTTTAGTCCGTTTTAGATGACATTTTCAGGAATTGTGCGGGTAAAAATTTCTTTGCTGTGCACATGTCGCAAATGACGTGACTTTCTTATAACGTCCATTTCTTATGACCTACTGGTCCGATTTCGTTCAACTTTGGGTATTTTACAGTTAGTTGTTTTCTCTCTAATCAGATCATCATGAGCAAAGAAAGCTCTATGAGGACACCAACCACCAAACCTGTAACAATCAATGGTAAACAATATTCAAGGACCTTCAAAGTTGAATAATCACTTCATTTGTATCTGTCTTGGTACGTCACTTCTCATTCGGAACACAACTTGAATACGTAGGTAAATATGCTTATTTCATTAATTAATAAAATAACAACTATTGTTTAAAATTGACGTAGATTTCGGAAACTACTGTAGGACTTGGAAGACTCTTTGAATATCCGAAAAGCTACAACAGGTTTTCTGGGCTTTATACTACATAGCTACATTTGCCAATCTTATCGCTGAAGTTGTCCGATGCTTGAAACCTGGGACTTGATCGTTCCCCGAGGTTGTTTGCAAACGTTCGTGATGTCGTGATTCCGCTCGCTGCGTGGTTACTTCACTGAGACTCCGATAGCATTTTCTTCTCCGTCGCATGCCGAACCCCAATATCGGCCGTGTTTGTTATTTCGGTTCTTTCGGATAATCTGGCAGAAAAACAACAATACATAGTTCTGTTATAGATTTCTTCGGCGTGGGTGTACATGAAAAATATTGTAGGTTCGCTTTACAATTGAACTCAATGAGACATACAAACAGCATGTTCTGCTCTCATCATAATTTAAAAGACACTACAGATGGGGATAGATTGTCACATTGGGTAAAGGAGATGAAGTGAAGCAACTACATATAATATTTCAAAGATACTTATCATGGTCATAGCTACCAATACCGTGGCATCCACATACGATCATCTTACTTCCTCCAAAATCGCAAAACAAACAAGCAATCGCACATCATGACCTTATGAGCGATTTTGCACACTTTTGTGTAGGTTATTAATGTTGTCTGGAACATGTTTTACGTACCTACTGACAACTTCTTATTGATTTATTATTTTCATTAACGAACCCCTGGAATCGACCCCCCCCCCTCCCCTCCCCTCAACCGTTCGAATTTGTAGGTTTACCTGTCAAGATGCGTAGAAATGGAATCCACAAATAGAAATTGACTGAGTAAAATGGGGGAAAAAAGAATTCCAGTCATGCAGTTTGATCGAATGAGCGAATTTTATTACATTATCGTACAATATTTCTATTGAATTGTATTGAAATTTCAGCTACCTATTCAATCGCAAAGAAATGGTTAACTATAAACCTTATGGTAAACAAAGATATTCTCAATAATACCTAATCTGTTCTTTTCAAACTAATATTTCAGATTTCAAGCATTTCTTTCTGTTGTTATCGATTTCTTAGCATTTATTTATGAAATGTAAGTAAAAAAGTCCATTAAATACATTTTCATCATTATTTTGAGCATAAATGTTTTATGTTCCAGTTCTTCATTAATAAACTCCTTTTGATTAACATTCTGTTGAAAACGGAACTTCAGTGATTATTTGTTGTTTTTTGCTATTTCTAGTGATTTTTTCACACGTTTTTTGAAATTTTACCAATTTATGTTGCTCAAAAAAGTGCTGCCAAATGAACTCATCCATTGTCTTGGAATACTTGATGTTTTGATGAATGAACAGATTTTTATCTCAATCCTAAGGAAAGTTATGGTCTGGAATGAAATTTATAGTATGCTACCGCAAACGTGAATTTCTTACATAGTCGATTTGTCATCATCTATTGTTCCGATTTCGTTCAAACTTGAGGAGCAGTTGGGTATATGTCCAGTAATAAGCCATATGAATTATATAGCCATTAGTGGAATAAAAACTACTGCGCATCCGCAAGACTAAAATTGATTCTCGCTGACAAAACTCCGAGACTAATGGACCAATTTTTATAAATTTTTCAGAGACTGTGCCGGGTAGCGCCTAGATGTTGCCCTATAAATTTCATTACCATGGGATACGTGAATTTTTCATAACTTCGATGTCTCATGATCCATCTGTCCGATTTCGTTCAGCAGATGGAAGGTGTTGTGTACATATGTCTACGGTAATGCCCTATGTATTTTATGACAGTTGATTGAGTAATACCTATTGCGAATACGCCAACCTAATACTATTATTTGAGACTCTGAGACTAATGGACCGATTTTCATGAATTGTGCGGGTTAATTTATTGATAATCTCCTATCATTTCCATCGCCATATATATATACTTTAGATGGTGAATGTCGTTGGAATCATAGTATAGTATGCGCATGCGCAAAACTTAATTATAGAGCTATTTCTTATATTAACTCGTCTACACAAGCCTTACTGATCTGTTCAATTTTCAATCAATCATTTTTGCTCGTACCTACTTTGTTCTTCAACTAATTCAATACTTCTATAGTATAATGTGTGAGATAATATGTGAGGAAGCTAGGTATGCTGTCCACTCAACCTGGCAGACTTTTTTTAAATCTATTTATACCAATTGGTTCAAATGAGATGAAAAGAATAAATAAACAAGGTATACAATCAAGTATAGGTATATGTATAATCAGAGCTCCAAGTGTGAAGATATATAATTTATATATATTCCAAGCAATTTCATTATGATACTCATATGGTTATAAACAGTTTTTACGGAAATACGTTGAAAGAAAACCACTTGAAGAAGTAATTCACTTCAAGCCTGAGTACCGATTTATTAGCTTTGTAAACACTAATAAGTTATGTCTATATTTAGGAAGACGGTCTGAGTGATTTTGTGCTGACCCCATTAGTGGAACTGCATCGATTAGAAAATCAAATTGACAATGAACCACGCAAATCGATTAAGTGTTGTTTTTGTTTACATTACGATCTCGAGTCGATAAATCACGTTGACAGTGAAATTACCCAACCTAAAACTGGTCTATGAATAGGAAGAGATCACTTATCATTGATCGTATAGTCACAATAACTATTCCGTATTTGTATACTGTTGATGTCCCTTGTATCGTGATTTCCGTTTCTCATTTATTATAATTAATTTATTTATACATAGTTGAACGTAGTAAGTGGAGCTTCCTGTGCAACCATGATTCAATACAAACTTACAGCAATTAAGAGAAAAAACGTCAGCCAACAAGGAACTGGCACATAGCTTCCTCGTTTCCGTAATAACGTATAGATAATTGAAATTTTTCAAATATTTTTTAAAGATTCTAAGGAGGTGTTACTTTGGAGTTTGAACAAAATCATCAATCGGGCGAGCACTTTCGATGTAAGGACATCGTCAACATAACAGTACTGTTTCGACGGCCTGATGATGATGCCCTATTAACATCGAAAGCACTCTCCCCCGGTGTTCGGCTTACTCGTGACGATGGAATCCTCCAAAAGGTACGTAAATGATAATTTAATAGCTACTACTAGTTGACATAACCCCTTAGATTTCATAGTAGTATATTTACAGTTTTATGGTAGGTGATAGATTCTGGGGCTGTTTTGGGGGTGGTCTGTTGTTGGTGACTCCACCCTAATTCCAATACGCTGCAATATTATTTCTATAGATAGCCCTTCTACGCAGAACACCGGTCCATAAAAAATTACCAATCAAACTGAGTCTATGGAGCATTATCAAAACATAACTAGACGATGGAAATAAATAAATGGAAAATAAAAATAAAATAAATGAATTAACTTTAAAAATAATGAATGAATGGAAAAAATAAAAACACGTTGAAAGTAAGAATTAAAAAATGTGTTATCTCTACTGAGATACAGAACCCCCGGACAGTTGGCTGCACGGCCAGCGCCGCCTCCATTCTGACGCTCCATCAACTGACTACGAACGTCAGTACAATACAATTTCATTATCTGGGCTCGTATATTTCCTTTATTGGCCTTTATTGTCCGCTATAACCCTTTAGGATTGATAGGATTGATCGAACAAGAATGCCGATGTTACTGGCACATCCTCAGCAATATATGAATTTGTAGCCAAATTTCATAAAGTTCGGTCCAGTAGTTTCAGAAAAAACTTCGGACGAGGTAAGGCGGAGGGCGGACGTTAGGATTTTTGCTATTCGATTTTTGGATTTTACTCATCTTGAAACGTAAACCAACAAATTTAGAGGGGTCTGTTTCTTGGTCGATTACAAAGGTTCACTATTATAAATAAAAAAACGGACGGTAGACCTACGGTTCTACAGTCAGATCATTTAATAATGATTAATTTTACACATTATTAGTTCAATATGGTTACTTAGAAATATTAGTTTATAACTGAGCGTAATAAATCAGCTTTCCTTGACACTACAGAGGCTTAGGGATTATGAGATGCTATGATAAAATGAGAGCATTCCAAAAAGTGGCTAACGATTTTCCTGCTACGAAAACTAAGGGAGTTACACTTCCCTAGTAACACATTGGTCGTACGTGAAAATCAATAGCAAACCCCATCGTGACGTGACGAAAACAAATGGAAACGTCCTGTTAATCATTTTTAAATGATAAAAATAGTAAACCAAAACGGGAAAATGGTATACATTCGCATGGTCAGTAACAGAAAACTAATGTTGCATGTATATGAATACATATGAATATGATATGCTCAAAAGGCTCTCCATAATCAAGATCTGACGAATCTTGACTCATCTTGACTGGCAGTTTTCGTATTTACATCGGAAACCAGATCAACATATCCAGGTCGAGGAGCGTGAACCAACTTCTGGAGAAGCTTCAAATGTCGTGCTACAGATCCGGCCGCGGCGTGGGAAGTAGAAAGTTCTCTAAAGTATTCATTTGGTGGGCTCGCAATCTTCATATCTCGCTCCGTTTTCCGCTTATTCGCTCCTCTTCGGTTTCCGCCTAACGGAAGATTCTGGCTGGCAGAATAAGAGAGTGGAAGAGAGAAAAAACACTCCGGTGAGACCACTGTTGTGACAGAGGCTGGTTTTTTTTTTAATGTCTATTCTTCCCAGACGAAAGTCATCACGAACTCCTTCCGAATTTTTTGTTCTTACTGTGAAGAAAATGAAGCTATTACAATGACTCCCAATGTAAACTCCCATTTAAGTTTTTTTAATTTTCCCCTTTGAAATGCGTTTTGTGGCATTTTGTGGCGTTTTGTGGAAATGATTCCTGGATTTTAACAATTTTTTTAATACAATATTTTTTTTATATGATTCCCTCAGTATACAGTACCCTTCTTGGTAACAACATAGACCGCCTGGGACATCCTAAGCACCAATGTTATTAGTGATATGCTAGTTATTTAGGAGACAAGCAAAAATATTAATTACTAGCTGGTTTCCCCAGCTTATCCCAGGTTATGAACATTAAAATAGGCGAGGAGTTCACCCATACCCGATAGGTTGCTTACCTTACCATTATCCTACCTTACCATGGAGGCTCAGTTTGAAATGTCATCAGTATCGTTATATTCTGTCTCGTTACCCGCGATTTGTCCTGTAACCCGCGGTTCGTACCGTTACCCTGGGTTGCCGTTATGTGAATATGGGCAACTGATGTTGTCATGTTATTACTAACGTAAAACAAAAGTAAACAACATTCCTGCTCGAGGAGATAGAGCCTAGACACCTGATAAGGGGTCCTCCGTGCGCTGGCGTTGTAATCCAGCAGCCCCACAATGGTTTCATTTCCAATTTCAGAATTGCAGGTTCAATAGGAATGAAATCCAGCAGTCCCATGTTGGATCCATTCCAAATTTCAGTATCCAGCTGATCAATGTAGAAGATTTTACCCGTCAGCTCAGCAACTTAGAAGAAACAAAACAAAAAAAAAAAAAACATTCTAGAATAGATGATTCAATTCATTTCTGAATGATAGTTCTTTAGACCATCAAATCGCTGTAAGATTAAAACGAAAATTGAATTACTTTACCTAAAACGGATAGGTATGGAGTACCAGATTTTTATAAGTACTCCGCTTTCTATTCAAATAGAGTATGAAACATCCATTATGAAAGCGTAGTAATAAAGGGCTGAAATATTGAAAACCTGAAAACTTTCAAGGTAACAGTTATGTTTTTGAGGGTTAAATTTATAGACATCATCGCAAAGAATCGACACCCGGGTCGAAGATCGTTCATCCCTTTGCTGTCTCTAAGCGCTAGAACATTGACAGGAAAAAGATATCAGCACGGGATTGAATCGCACTGGTGAAACTTAAGTAAAATCACCTTGAAAACTACGTCAACCACACCAGCTGATATAATTCCAAAATGGAATTCAAGCTTCACGAAATCGAGTTTATCATAACTTTGTCTTTGGATGAACTTGTGAAGCGAAGCTAGCTGATTTATTTTACCTCATTAATTTTCAGTTGGCAGGTCAGCTCTTGTTAAATACAGAAAGAGTAGTAAAGTGTAGGTGTTTCACTTAGATAACATATTTATATAAGACTAACCTAGTTTTCGCTCGTTATCATTAAAATGTGCTTTAAAAAGTCGATAAAAATCTTAAAATGCTGGAAAAAATCTTAGTTTAAAAAGCAGATTATTATTAGGGACAATTTTTTTTTTTTTTTTTTTGCCATAAAATTTATGGTTAACCATTTCTTTGAGCTCAAAGTTCTCAAATTTTGTAAAAATTGTACGTTAATACAATTCGGTCGTTTACGAAAATTTGCTACGTGCTATCATCGCTGCATGACCTGAACTTTTCTCTTCACATAGCATGTGGTAGCGGTAATGGCATGTGTTATACTTATGCTTCTACTGGTGTTTGGTACGAAAAATCCGGTCAGAAAACTAGACAAATTTGAGAAATTCATTTTATTTGTGTATACATCAATAGTTTCCTATGTAATTCGTTCCATTAGGTAACTAATTTGATCATAAAACAATGCAGATGGGATAATGTTAATATTACCGTAGGCAAAGTCTATTAGATCGCAAATGAGAGGAATTTTAGCCCATCTCTCCGTCATGTCCTCCTGATTGTTGGTATACACATGAAGACCTATACTTAACAAAGGTAAACAAGTCGACTGCTGTGTAATTCAGACCTTCGGGGACCCTACACGACAGTACGAGTGCGGTGACTGACATCCATGAGAAACTGCCTTCCATGGATGAGTTCCTACCAGCCTGAACAATAGAAATTCTTCAAACCTCCACGCTACAAAACGTTCTTCCTGTCAAAATGCCCAGAAAAGGAATTTTAATTGATCTTTCACAGTGATATTAGCATTAGTACCTGTTGAATTAGTATTACCATACTTTATACTTGTATATGCCCTTATGAAACAGACACCTGCAAATGTTATGGTTCTGCATCATGCACTATGAAATTTTAGAAATCAACCATTATTTGACGTTACATTGATTTAATCATCGCTAGATGATTCAGATGATTTAGGAGCTCATTAATTTACATAACAGAAGCGGAAACACATTAATTCAAACGAATGATTAGTAAAGTGGAATAATCATTTCAGCTGATTCAAAGGATCGTTTTCCAACCCGGCTTAACAAGTCTCTGTTTGGTTGTCTTTGCTGGTTTGGTCAATTTTCAAATCACCAGGGATCTGAGAGTTAAATTAAGGACATTTGTTGAGTATTAACCATAATTTAGACTCTCTTCTGTTATGTGTGCATGCGCTTGTGTATGTGTGCTGATAAGTAAGTTAATAAAAAACCTGTTATTGTTAACATAAAATGTTAATAATGTTGATTTTTTTTATAGCTAGAAGCTTAAGGTGATGGTGTCATGGCCAAAAATCGCGAAGACAAGTTTGAGATGAAGGTTAACGAAATTGTAATCACCTAAGGATTAATTATTCCCTGTTATACATTTTAATTGGTGAGAAGTTGAAACCTTTGGCACCTACCTAATTAATTTTTTATTCAATAACTACAAGCGTCTGATAAATAATTATTTACAGTACCTCCAAAGATCTAACTAGAAGTTATCTATATGACCAAGATGTGATTTCATGGGCACTTTGGTTCGCTGTCTCCAATAATTTGTATTAGTAATAGTCCAAGAAAAACATATTTGGTTTTAAATTCTAGATACTGGAGATACGAGAAATAGTTTAATCTAACTAGGAAGACGCGATTAAACAAACACACAGTCACTACGTGACTATTTTTGCTTTTGTATCTACATATCTCAACCCCCCTCCTCTCCACTCTCTCTCTCTCTCTCTCTCTCTCTCCCCTAAAAATTAGCTTTTACCTCAGAGCCAATTATTGAATCTTGATCTTGAGCCCAATCGAATTACCTACCCAGTTGTAAACTTGACCCGGTAATCTGAAACTGTAAAGCGACAGGCTGACAGGTTGTCCACCACGCCTAGTGAGAACTGCCGCTCCCCTTTCCGGACGCAATTTTCTAATGCCTTTAGTACCGGCGCGGCGCGGCGCGTTGCCCTCACTGACAATACCGTCCCAACAGTCTAGTTGTCCTCATATAATCGTCGAATAGGTGGAAACATCGTTTAATGGAATAAGTAGGTCAATCAAATTCAGTGGCGTTTCATTGGGAAAAATAACATATTTCTGATCTATAAATCGCTGTCATTTGACAATCGGAACGACTGTATACTGACGAGGTAAGTTAGCTAAACTGGTCAGCTTAAGGCTGAAGAATATTTTTATTGCGTTCCCATTTTCATCGAGTGTTTATATACGTACAGGGTGAACAGACCTCATCTATCCTCCTTAATTTCTTTAGTAACCGTGTTAGGAAAAAAGTTCAATTATTAACACTTTCTTTTTTCCGTAAAAAAGCGATCTTTGATTATTTTTTCTTCTTATTCACTGGAAACCCCCATTGATTGATACAACTTCGGATTTTACGTGTTGTTTCACGACAGAAGTACGCCTCTCAACTATTTTGATGAATAGTGAAAAAGTACCTACGTAATAAGAGCAATCAACAATAAATCGTATTTTTTGTTCACCAGCAGTATTTAAGTGAGAGGAGTCCAGAAGAAAATGAAATTCATGCATAGTTTGAGAAGCTGGTTTGAGTTATGCCTGAGGTCACTTCTTGCTTTTGATTTGGCATTCAAAACTATATCTTTGGCGTCTTCTGCTCTCTTTTCTCAGTTATTGCAGCATAGGTCATATACAGATTCTTTGATTACTCAGATTTACTAACGAACGCTCTAGAAAACACGAAAATCGAGCGACGAATAACCAAAAGCAAGCAAATCATGGGTATTTGGAGGTCCTTATGAATATTGTTATATTGTTTTAATACCAGTTCGCATTAATGCATGACCACAGTGGTTGATTGTGGAATCGCCGTGTAATGTTAAATCGGGATTGCTGTGAGCAGTGCAGCCCCACAATGAGCGTAATCCACGTATTCATTTTAACATGTATCATGTTTTAGCCTGGGGTCCTAGCAAATTTTGCGAGTCAATTTTTTTTCCGCGCACGAAACATATAGTGTTACAGTGATTTCCGCCTACAACCGAGTCGTTGCTAGGGAAATGGTACTTCGTCGTTTTTCATCCCACAAAATTCGTTGACCATTCGTTCGAAAGCTCTCGATTTATCCAACAATATTATGTTAACTACTGCGAAGTGCGTGTCCAACAAACTGAGTTATGAGCATGGTTATATAAATAATTGTTTACACACAGGTGATCATTCTCAATAATTGATATTGTGAACATGATTGCAACCGCTTGTTAATTTTGAATCAATATCGAGGAGAAAACATGATACATGGTTGAAATTTTTGGTTCTAGAACAGAAATAAGCATTATGGTTTGTTGGGGTCTCCTTCAAACGGACTCCCTGATTTACATTTCATTTCTATAAGGACCAGAACCCACGACCTCTGCTTTTATATTTTTAAATTTAAATAGATTCCGTTCAAAGAAATTTGATACCATCCTTACTCTCTGACGTAAAGTTTGCACTGGTGACGTCACACTGATTAACAATGGGTCCTGCCCAGGCAGGAGGGGTGCTTTGACGTCGCCAGTGCGCGAAACTTTGAAAAATCTTTGAAAGAAAACTAATCATCGTAGGACAGTGCGGTGGATGCCAAACTTCTTAGGATGGAATCTTCTCCCATTTAAATTCAGTAATAGGTAATACCTTTTTTTCACCCATGGGTAACGTTCATTGTGCACTATAATAGGTCCAGACAGGCTTGAGGTCTTACATAAATGTACAACGTTAATTGGTTTTGAATTGACAATTGTGGTCGTCTACCAGTCAACCAATACATTTTTCGGAATCCACATCGGAGCTTTTGTTTCAAGAGTCATGCCCCCGTTTTCGTTTAAGTCGTTTACCAAGAAATAAGTTGGTGTTGAACCAGTAGTCAGTAAACATGGAAAGTGTTGTAATTCAGACATTTTTTTTTGAAAATCCGAAACTGATTTTGATGTAGGAATATTCGAAATTGAAATTTGTTAGGATTTTAGAACCATATAGCAATATATTAATTATCCTTGAAAGTTTGCTAAAAAGTAGATAAACATCGGTTTGATGATGTTAAAAGATGATAAAACTCTTCTGATGATGTTGGTACCTACCGAGTAGATATAAGTTCCTGTATCTCGCAGATCATCTACATCTGCTGATAATTCCATGGGCGCCTCCTATAAAATTACACATACTAGATGTCACAATGTGGTAATATTGTAAACACCGCGTTATATATCTGAACCTCTTATATCAACACCAACAAAAAAATGAAATTCCATATTTCTTTATTACAGCTTCATGGGTAAGTAAGTACACTGCTTGCTCCACTTACCTCTACCTACATTATTATCGGGTACCTACCTTGTTGCTGCAGCACGTCAAATAATTGGACTAATTCCTTTGGCGTTCCACGCATCAGCAAGTATCTGGTCGCAAATACCTCAGACTTCTTTACTTTATCGTGACCGCTGTCAGCTATTTTTTTATTTAAAAAAAGTTAGGTGATGCCGCGAATAAAACAGCTTAAGCAGCTACTTTGACGAAATTTTGTTTTCAAAAATTGTAATTAGAACATGAAAACTGTCAACTTCAAAATCAAAGTTTCCAGCTTCTTTCACGATTTTGGTTTAATTACATGTCGGTATCCGCAGATGTTTGTAACTCTCATATCTGCAAGCCTACAGCAAGCCAAATGTGCATCAACAGCAAGTCAACTGCAAGTTTCTTAGTCATCCGATTTCGATAAGATTATAATTTTCAGTTCACTTCCACTATCGTCTAATCTTAAGGAAATGTTTATTCTTGGTAGCTCTCGAAAGCAAGTGAATCGCCTTTCATCCCAAAAGATGGTACGATGGATGCTGCAAACAAAGCTATGCACAAATCTATACATAGGTACCTATTATAAATTGAGCGATATGGTATTTTATATTGAGCGATCGTGGAATTACTGGAACACACATTATTAATTGCTATTCATTATTTCTACGCATTAATTCTTATAGATTATTACTACCTATCACGGGGATCATTCATTCTTCTATTCCGAAGATCTAACTACATACCAACTAAATGAATATTGATGGCGCATCGGATCGTAAATAACTGTTCTCCATTGATGGGCTCAGCCGGCGTCGGTGTAGTGAGGGAGGCCTATTGCCAGTGAAAGTCAAGTGGATGAACATCCCGCCCGGAAACAGACGCTCTCTGGCGGACAACCAGACCCCCAACCAGATGGATGAAGCTGCACTTCAGTGATAGTGATAACAATGTGCGGAAGGTCTTTGCAAGGAACGCCGCCGGGACTCAAGTAGGCACGTGTGCTGGAAGAACGACTCAAGATCGAAAAATGAAACTGTCCAGGGGACCGCGTCAAAGTTTTCATCGCTTCCCTCACCAGTATTGTAGGTACAGTTCATTTTATTTCATTCATAAGCACGATCAGTTCTAAAACTCATCAATATTTCGTATTTTCGATTAACTGATTAAGGTATGTAGATTAGTTATATGTCACCGAGTCAATCGAACCTCTTGGTCTCTGCCGTTATTGGATTGAAAGATGATGCACTAGTACTCTGGTTGGCAACAATGAAACTAATATGGGACCATCTACACCCTAACCCGCGCATTCCCTGAAAATGCCATTGAAATCTATTGAATATTGTGGAAATTAAACTTGTTATAGTAGGACGTCGATAATCCGACCGTCAAAAATCCGAAACGTCAAAAATCCAAACACCTTCCCAGAAGAAATTAAATTTTTTTTTTCCTAATTGTTTTAATTCCCCTTAGACTGTAATGTGTTGGTACGAATCTCAACCAGAACGCAGTCAAGTCCAACTTTTGACATTTAAGAGAATGAAGGATTTAGCAGCAAGGAACAGAACTTCAACCCTCACTCAAGCGAAAATTAGTGATTTTTTTTAAAATGAATTACATAGTTTTTTAATGTAAAAATTAATTCGACTTTCTTTGAGTAGAATCAGTGCTGTTTTTTTCTTCAAAAATGTTTGTGTCATTTATACATTACATCTGATTTGTAAGTACAACACTGTTTTCCTTATTTACATATATGTAGTTATTTCGTTACTTATACTATTTTCTCCTGTACCGTTTATCTATCTAAAGCAGTTAAAAAATTTTATTTAAAGCATCTATGGTTTTTATTTTGTCATGTTCGAAAATCCGAACAATTTGAAAAGCCGAACTACCTGTGGTCCCAATTAGTTCGGATTATTGACGTCCTACTGTACCAGGATTCCCGAATACACGACACACACACACGCGTGTGCGCGCTTTCAGAATGGTGTAAAACATAAAAAGTGAGGCGGAAATTTTGATTTTGAAGGCGAAAAAATTTACATCTCCAGAAAGTGAAAACGATGCTTCCCTACCCATAGGTAGACATGGAAGTAAAAAACGCTGCAAATTATTACACAAAGGTTTATTATTTCTGTAGTTTGTCTATAATTATTATGAAGCCCCTTATATATCTAGTAAATTATCAAAACTTGGTGCATCGTGCCTCCCAAAAGGATTCACACCTATACAGCTCAGGACCCCACAATTTTACGGTTTATTGTATGTTGAAAAAAATTTTTAAAATGTCAAAACAACAAAACAAAAACTTAATAAAACGGCAGGTTGAAAAGGAAAGAAATTAGCCTCAGAGGCCCCATCAGCTATTCAGTGATCGTCCGAATCTCGTAGGTAATTGTTTTTGAGGTGTATCGATCGAGCCCCATTAAATTTCAGCAACGTGAGTCGATTTGGAAAGAAATTAGCCACGGAGATTCTGAAGCTGATCAGAATAATACGAGAACTAAGAATATTACAGCAATATAAAATAACCAGGTGACTCAGAAAGAGCAGCGCTTAGACCACCGAGAAGTTTCAACGACCCTCTGTTTGCGCGCAAATTGCAAAGAACCAGAACTTTTTGATCAAACATACTATATCAAAAAGCGTTAAACTCAAGGAATTTCAAAACTAATTTCCATGAAGGAAATTTTGGATTCATTGCACTTGAACTAAAGCGACCTTGGTAGACTCGGAAGTAATTAACCTTCTGTAGTTGGAATAGAAATAATAATTTAATTAGAGTAATCCCTAAGTATTTACTAAGCAATAATTTAATAAATTAATATAATTGAAGTAGGTGATTACCTACCTATGTTTCACAAGCCCATTAGGATACTGAAGTTGTAATAAACTCGATTTTGGGAAGTCACAATTCCATTGGAGTTATATTATCAGCTGATACAATCGTCATAGTTTTCAAGGTGATTGTTGATATGTTTAACTGGTTACGATTCACGATTGAGCAGTACGTTAAAAATGCATTTGAACTGAAACAGAAAGTCGGTGCAGTGTTCTTTGATATTAAAAATGCATTTGATTGTGTTCCTCGTAGATGTATCCTAGCGGCACTTGATCGACGTGGAGTTGGTGGAAATTTTGTAACCTTCATTCAGAACTATTACAAGAACGGAAGTTCAGAGTACTTAATGCAGGAGAACTATCAGAGAGTTACGTTCAGGAAATTGGTGAACCCCAAGGCGGCGTTCTCAGTCCATTGTTATTTGTACTTGCAATTGATAGTATACTTGAAATCATACCTAACCAAATCCAAGCTTGTCTATTTGCGGATGATCTAGCCATCTTTACGACTACACCTCACATTTCACTGGTTTCAGAGCATTTGCAGACCGCGATTAATAATATAATGACGTGGACAACCTCTTCTGGCTTAACGTTATCCAATCAAAAAACCTCATCTTTTGTATTTTCTATCAAACGGCAACCAAGTCATTTATCTCTGACTATGAATGGTGAAACCATTAAGCACTCTGACACAATAAAATATTTAGGGATGGAATTAGATAGGAGACTCAACTGGAGCCACACATAAAGAAACTTAGATCTAATTCCCTCAAAGCACTAAACTTGTTAAGAGTGTTAGCTAACACGGCATGGGGCAGCGATAGAGTTCGTATGCTGTAAAAGCATACGCTGCCCATCCATTTCAGGAAACTATTCTAGACCCTCTTCCTCTCAGCTACCCTCAGTACATTCGTTCTTCCTTCGATGTAACTCGATACGACCTTCTATCAAATTCATTGACTCTACCACTTTTTTATTTAGAACGTACATGCTCCACTGCTCCTTGGACTCTACCTTCACCCCGTTTCTGTCTCTCACTCACAACACTTTCCAAAAAATTAGCTCTTCCTCAAGAATATACTTCAAAATTTTATGAAATTATTTCCAAATTGTCTCCTTGTGTCATCGCCTACTGTGATGGCTCAAAAACATCAAATGGGGTTGGCTGTGCAATCTACGTTGACATCGGAGTCTATCGGTTCACACTGCCATCATTCACCTCCATATTCACGGCTGAGCTCTTTGCCATACACAAGGCTCTTACTCTGGTATCGTCCAATGAAGGAAAAGTAGTTATCTGTTCAGATTCCCTCAGCGCAATTCAGACCATCGAAAAAGGTGTAGACGCTCATCCACTGGTGAGAGAAATACTATGTAGTGTCCAAAGACTTGCGAGCATCAATGTTTTAGTGATTATCTGTTGGGTTCCTGGACACATAGGTATCACAGGAAATGAAATTGCTGATTCAAATGCAAGAATAGCAACAGAGGAGCAATTAGCAGCGTCCTAATGGGCGTTGGGGGTTTGGGTCCCGACGGAAACCATCTACGAAGTCAAGTTTGTGTCGTTCTTTCTGCACGTAGGTACTTTGCCCAAACCACGGGGAGATTTGAGCTAGAACTGGTCTATTGGGGCTTTCCAATGACCCTTACTCCAATTTTGATATGAAAATCTTCATGGATAAACAATTAATCGCGGATATGTTTTTCTGCAATATATTTTCATATCCACATTTTAATGGTTCTCCATGAAGTGGAAACCATTAGTACAATTCGTTTCCAGGCCTGAATACATATTTAGAAAACCAACGATATTCATTTGAATTTAATTCATTCACTTAGCAACGATACCTCAGCTATTGCTTTTAGGTTACCGTGACAGAACTTTTCACCCGACCCCCAGCCCAAAAAGATATCCATGTTAAAAAGCCCAGGATATGCAGCATGATGGCATGAGCGAATTTTTGCAAATTATCGTACAATTAAAATCGTATTGAAGTTTGACCCCTTTGAGGGCAAAGAAACTATTAAATATCAATTTCATGACAAAAAATACTTGTTTTCAATAAAAATCTGCAATTTAAACAATAATTTCCAATTTTAAGCATTTTTTCAGTTTAAATCAATTTTTTTAGCACAAAGTTTTGAAATTTAAGTACATTTTCAGCATAATTTTGTGCATACATTCTGGTTGAAAATATAAGTACTGCTCAACAAACTCAACCTTTCTTTTGAAATGCTTGATGAACGGATTTTAAGATCAATCCTAAGGAGAGTTATCATCTGGAATATAAATATATATAAGATAGATATAAATATATAGAAGAAATCGTTTTAGAATGCTTCAAAACAGATTTCCATGGAGTTTTGGAAAATTACAAAGTCCGACATGCGGAAAACATTTTGATTCAATAGGCAAGTTATTAATAAAGATTCGAAAGACTTATAAAAATTACACATTTCCCGTCTTATCCCTTTATGCACCTCCATTGAAACTACTCGGAGGAACCGGCAAGGTTATACAGCTCGCGACCTATTCCTATTGAATACAGAGCTAAACCAAGAGAAATATCAGTCTGAAAACTTCACGAGAAAGAAATACGTCAAACCTGGAAATTCCCATAATCATTCAATGCCCATACAGTGCAGGTGGTAACTGCGTTTCCTTTGGACACATTCTCAAATTCCAGTCTGCAGCGTTTTCGTAAATTACCGTATTATATTTATCTTAAATTTTTTTGACATTTGAGCACTTTGAGTGCAATAAAATTGCTATACCGAATTTATGGTAAAAAAAACCTATTTCTACTATTGAACAAGAGGTTTTATATTTTTAGCTTTTTTTGTAATATTTATAGATTTTTCAGCACATATTGATAACATTTAAGTTTTTTTTTTTTTAAATAATTCTGTATATACATTTTTGAATGTTATAGTTTATAGTTGGAAACTATTCGAGTGATATTCCTCTCAAAAATATAAATTTAACAGTTAATTTCAGGTTTAATTTAGCCGTTGTTTGCCATTTTTAGTGATTTTTAAGCACTTTTTTATTTTGAGCAATTTAATGTACTCAAAAATGCTGGCCAACAAACTCATCCTTTCATTTGGAAAGCCTGATTTTCTGGCGGAAGAGAGAAATTTGTATCCCAAGAATTCTAAGAATAGTTATCCCAATTCTAACAATAGTTATCGTCTAGAATGACACACACATTAATTATATTATACATGTCGCAGCCTTTTTGTGAAATCAGCCTTTATATACGCCACCTTTTCGTAATAAAACCGTTGGAATGACTAACTATACACATCATTCTGACCTATACATCCAATTAATCTGAGTTTTCACTAAGGGATGGACTACTTGATGTTATTCATTCTTGACATGCGAGCTGGCGTGCTTCAAGACCACCAAACTAAGGCGGATCACGTCCAGCCTTTTTGTGAAATTTGGTTTGTCAGTTTTGGCCAAAAAGCTGAGCTCTTTTTGGAACCAGGCTGACTTCACAATAGGGCTGCGACAAATACATATTAAAAAGCTTTACACTCTAGGAATCGTTTCAGAATGCCTCAAAACGGATTTCCATGAAGAAAATTTTGGAAAATTACGTCCGACATCCGAAAAACATTTTGATTCAACAGGCATGTTTTTGAAAAAGACTGGAAAGACTTTTTAAAATTAAACGAAGTCATCCTGCCAGGTGCCAGACATAACAATTTTCATTCTTTCCAATGACAAACTAATATGTTTCAGGAATGTACTTTATGAAGGAACGCGATGTAATGCGATTCACGATCATGTATTTTTTCTAGCTAACACATTCGGGCTGTCAACACCAACATGATTAGTCAAAACAAAAAAGCCAAAATAGATTAACGCACATCAGTAGTTGAAGTTCAGCATATTGCCACCGTCCCGAAGTCGCTTTGAAATGTATGATAATTTTGATGAATTTATTCCGTTTTTTAAGTCCATATGGAGCGCGAATCAGGTGGTTTTATCGGAGCTATTGATGTGAGTTCTATCAAAACCAAGCGAAAAAACTACCTGTTATTTCAAAAGTGTTTTAGATAATGATATTTTAACATGTCAAGCCAACAATTTCACGGCTCGGGGATGTTTGAAAGTGATGCCGAGATTTCAGATTAGATCTGAAAAATCTGATTTCTGTCAGATTCCCAGCTGGTAAGTGATTATTGAACCAAATTTTGTTCATGATGACCACTTGGTAGCACTTTGAAAATGGCAAGAATTTTTTTCGATTTTTGACTTATTGTTTGAATTTTGTTATAATCGAATGTGGTAAAATCCAATTGATATACTTACCAATAGTGAAGCTGAGGGATAGCGAGGGTTGGTCAATAATAGCAGACGTTTCGCTATCTTTGTATAACATCTTCAGTGCTTAGTAGTGGAGCAGGAAAAATTTTTAGGTCCTCATTGCACGTTATACAATCCTTGCTGGACACATTGTACTTGTACACTATTTTCATACATACCAACTGGAGACTGTTTGTTATGATAGAAACTTAATAATTATAATGAAAAGTACAATTTGTCCACCAAGGACTGAATAATGAGGATCTAAAAATTTTTCCTGCTCCACTGCTGAGCCCTTAAGATGCTTTAAAACTATCGCGAAACGTCGGCGTAGAAGAGTTTTTGAATTATTGACCAACCCTCGCTAACCCTCAACTTCATTATTATACAAGTGGTCGAGAAAACTAACATAATTTATACTTACGAATGGCCACAGTCGCACATATAACCGTTGATGAGTGATAATTTAATAGGTAGTTAGTCAATTTAATACGATTCAATTCCGTTGAGCAACCTGATGAAATTGTCGTTTAACGTTCAATCTAGTACGTCCGTTTAAAAATGTGAAATACACTCATGGATTCTCATGCTCAGGAGGTTACAGTTACAAACTGCCAGAGAAAAGAAAACAACATGAACGTTTATTATGAAACACTGTGAAACTTCTTTAGAACAAACAAAAGGCCATAAAAAATGGGGGAAAACTCCCGTCGACCCGATTCTTTCTCCAGAGGCGTGGTGATGTATTAATAATACGTGAGTTATCAGAAAATCTTGTGATTCCTTCTCAGAAAAACTTCTTGGAAACATCCAACTCTGTGACTAATCCAAACGAGCGAAAGTGAGTCATTACGAGTGAAACCTTCTCCAGGTCGAGTTAGTATCGAGCATGAGATTTAATATTGAATTACGGCCGGCACGCCACCACGTAGGTACTTCAAAGAGTGGCTTCGCACACATTTTATTTGACAGTTTATTTCCGTATTGATACCGTAAAATATTGAGGTAGAATGATTCAAATGATTGACTCACACTATAAATATCGCATAACGCAACGCCTGTCATATTTACAAAGAGTTTTGTTTATTGTAACTGTTTCTACTTCCATAACGATATAATTTTAAATTGCTGTAATTCATGTTCGTGCTAGACATCAAAATATAAATCCAAATTCACCCTTGTTTTTTGCGTTTCAGTGCTTGCTGATCAATTTTGGTTCCGTCTCTAGACTAAGTTGTTAGGCCGATTTTGACGACATTTTCAGGGATTGAACGGGTTCGCTCCTAAATAGTCTCCTGTAAATAGCATTGCCGTCCGATAGAAGATTGAGTGCAAGAGAGAAAGTTAATTTCTTATAATGTCTTTCTCATGATCTATCTGTGGAATGCAGATCAAACTCGAGGGTTTAAACCCTTTGAATTTTATTGCGTTAGGTTGAGTCATAAACAGAGAAGAGTAACTCATGTGCTTAATTATTGAGATTTAGGTAGGTAATTTATTTTTGTGATTTATGTTAATAATTCCACTAATTTCGCAATTTTATGTAATTTTAAAATTACGACATTTCATTTTATTCCGACGTTTTGGCGATCCTACCCAGCCCTTCTAAGTTCAAAACATTATAAAACTGAGGGAAAATGTACGAAAAAATGTATGGAACCGTTTACATACAAGCTGAGATTTATTTCAAGAGTACTCTACAAAAGTTACATATATATGCATTTACAAAAAATGTAAACAATATTTACAATTTGCAAAATTTACATCTACATTCCACCAATTTAGACCAATTTCCAATGAAATATTTATTTTACAAAAGAACCATTTACAAACGAAATTCATTAAAACATAAAATCACACGGGTTTCAATATTGTCCTCAGGTAAATTGGTCCATTCCTACGGGCCCGTTCCACCGTGGAGAATCACGTACTAATCCAGAGTTAATCAAGATATGTCACTGTCATTTTTGGGGCATAACTCTCGACTCTGGGTTAACCCCCTATGGTGGAACGCAAGTGTTCAGACATTGTGCGACTTAACCCCTTAACAAACTCCTATCAATTCCATACCATTCGACGAACATCGTATACGCATGAGCAAACCTAAATTTCTTTAAAACATAGATTTTTTATTATGTATGATTGATTCGATTTCGCTCACAAGTCTCGTGATGGTAGATATCCCATGAATTTTTTGCGATTGTTTGAATCTGAAATTGGTTGTTACAGTCGAAACTCAAATCAATGGAATGATTTTAATGAAATGGTCAGGGATTGTGCCGGTTAGCTCCCAATCGATCACATATATGCCTTAGGTGGTAAAAATACCTTTGATGGTAGGTTGTGCGCATGCTCAAACACGAGTTGCAGCCCGTGCTATTTTGCACGTAGCATGTATCCACTTGAATATATTGCTGTTCTGTTTTGCATTCAATCAATTTGACTCGTACTTTGTTCTTCAACGAATTCTATACGTCTATATTACAACAAGTGAGGAAACTACTACCCACCCAACTTGGTTTTATATAAGTGCCCCACGAGTATCCTCCTTACGCCAAACACATTTTGAGCCCGGAGTAGGTACTGATTTTTCTCGATCGACTACATAGGTTCATTATTGAAAAATAATAAACCAAAACAATTTAACTTCATGTAAAGTACCAGGAGCTGATATCATGAGCGGAAAGCGGTAGGTATGCACGTAATGACGTAGGCAATTCTAAAATCCTATTGCCACCTCTTGAGATTAGGGGATAACTACAGATTTTCAGGGCGATTTTGGCGATTTTCAGGTGTCATTTTCTCGGTTGCTATTCAGCCAATCATGTTCCAACTTTTTCAGCATGTGCTGTAGGTCTTCCTCTTCAAATAAATCGGATAGTTTTTTGGTAAGATTTGAAAAAATATTTTTTACGTGCGATCCAAAAAGAGACTTTTTTGACCCCGATTTTTATTTATTCATAAAATCGTACTACCTAATCTAACCCTCATTTTATGAAAATATCTGACTAATTTGAAACTCTTTTCCTCCTCTGTCTGGCAAAAACAGGACCATCCTGTTATGATGAACCGTTTTTGAGAAATAGATACCCAAAGTTGGAAAAAATGATTTTTCAGGAGAGCCGTTTTTCCAAAAAGTTCGCCTCAACTCATCGCAACTTTTAGGCCTGTTTTTAATTTATTTTTTTTAGTACACTTAGGGGCATCCAAAATTACTTTTTATCACACCATTTCATTTGGGACGTTGTCTAGTTTTTTTTTTTTTTTTTTTTTTTTCTAAGACAATAAACAAAAGTTTGAATTATTTTTCATTTTTTATCTAACCGCTTCCCTTAAAAACCGGGAAATTCCAAACCCGGTTGGCCTCATTTCCTTTCATCGGGTACGTATACCTGCCTTACTCACCTACCCTGTCGCAGAGATCCTACATCACGGTTTTCATTTATTACAAGGAAAAAGTTTTTTAATACTTAGTAGGTTCCTGCAATTCTTCTGTAGCAACGTAGCCAATGAATATGGAGTAGGTACCTACATTCTCGATCTCCGAGCTTGGTATTCTTTCTCTCAGGCACCCTCGTTCGCCGCCTGGCAGTAATCTCTCCCGTAACGCCAATCTCGGCCGAACATAAAAGAAGACAACAATGGAAACGTCGAAGAACTCATTTCCATTCACCCGCCAATATCCGGGCCCTCTTGCCACTTGGCTGTTTAATCATACCGATCTCGTTACTCACAAGTGATTACAGAATGAAAATTAATCTTGGCAGAAATGGAAAAACTTCTGCCAAGTTGGGTGAGCAGTATAGCTTCCTCATGTATTGTAACACGGAGGTGTAGAATTAGTTGAAGATCAAAGTACCTATGTACGAGTCGAAATGATTGAATGAAAATATAACAGTTTCATATATGCATGTGTACATGCTTAAATGTAAATTAGGGCTATAATCCATATTTGCATGTGCGGATATTGTCTAAATGTTAAACCACACAATAATTGAAAATTTCATCAAAATCGATTCATTATTCTCAGAGTTCCATTTAATACGCGTATACGATCAACGAGACCCTCTCGAACGAGCAAGTATGAATTCTTGAATTCCGTTCAACGCGGAGCAGCTCATGAGTCACAAATGAAAAGTCACATTTACGTTTCTAAACTGTTATGTGATCGTGTTATGAGACCACGAAACTATACACTTCATTCTGATCTACATATCCAACTAATCTGCATTTTTACCAAGGGATTGACTACTTGATGTTATGTATTTTTGAGATGCGAGCTTGCGAGCATCCAGATTACCAAACTATACACATCATTTTCATTCTAACCTACATGTCCACTAAACAGGTTGAACGGAATTGAAGAACTCACAGTTCTTCTTGTAGGGAACGGTTCCAAGTAGTTGCCGGGGTGGGGGACAAACTTGCTCGTTCGAGAGGGTCTCGTTATACGATCATGCTGCATGACTGGAAATTTTTTTAGTACAGATATAACCCAAAGATAAATTTAATAGAGTTTTCCATCGTAAGTTTTATGAGTAATTTTCGACGACATTCCAATTATCTGTAATCAATTATACTGCCATATAGCTGATTTTTTAAGTCAGCCAGACGATCACTGTTCTATTTCACTACTTTAGACAGTCCAAGTGTGCTATTCCAGGGGCCTATTTCATAAAGCAACAAGTGACAAGTTACAATCCGATTTTATGTACAAGTTGTAAAAAATGAGTGTGCAAGCGTTTCATAAAGGTACAAGTGTGTACTTGTGATGCACAGTGAAAATTAACAAGTGCACGGGCGAATTTGGACAACTTACAAGTGTTTTCCCCTCATTTTGTACAAGGCACTGTTTTACAGTTGTAAAAAATGACCGATTTTTAACCTAGTCCATTCACCTGTAAACTTGTAATTTTCTAGCATTGTGAGTTGACTATTTTTCGGTGTCTAACATGTAGGAATCATCTTCTGCTGAAGAATACAGACAAGAAAGAAGCATTCAGCGTAGAAGACGCCAAAGATTTTTTCGGTCACGAATTTCGTGGGTATTTTTGAGTTTAACGAGAGACTTAGGAAGTCTTCCGAGACCCTTGAAAGATTCAAATACTGCGTGACCCTGTGCGATTTTTCCCTGATCGGGTAGGTATTGAGGATCCTCCCATCATTGAAGAACAAAGTGAAGTGTGAAGATCATCTCGAAGTTACAGACGACAATCCTAACTCAGCAGCAGTAAAACTTGATGAACTGATTATTCGTTTCCGCTGAATGAAGGAGAAAAATCCGATTATGCCAGCCATCAAAGCAAGTTGAAATCAAATACACACCTTCTCCACTTTTCAGTTTATAATTTGTCTGTCTTCAAATCATTATACCTAGCCATGTACGATAAACATCCTATCGTGTGATTAGCACCGTTTTTACATTATGATTCGCTGACAAAACTTCAATTTCGGCATGCCGCTTGACGTTGTTCATTTCGTTTGTCCCCACACGCCATTTTTCTTTTCTGCTACACTTATAAACTTAGTATCTACAAGGGTAACTTTTCTGCACTTGTACTCGTTGTTTTGGTGAAACTCTTGTTCTAGTTTACCATGCATTACAATTACATATACTTGTTAAGTTTTACATTTGTAACTTGTTGTTTTATCAAATAGGCCCCAGCTAAACCACTTATGGGTGCCATGGGCAGCAACTTTTTATTCTATAACTACTTATAATTCACTTCCAAAGTTTGAGGGTACCAATATCTATATACGCACGATTCAGAGGAAAAAATGAATTTGAATATATAAAATATATGTATGCATTTTTGACGGAAGTAAGCTTAATTATGAAAGATCCTAGGTTTTTAAATATTGCTCAAAGGACGTTCTGAAAACTCTAGAAGCAAGATGTTCGTAAAGGATTACGTTCTCTTGAGAGATCTAGATCTAAATGATAGCGGAAAAATGAGAACGAAAACTGGCTATGAGAATTTTCTGTTATCACCTTATTTATCACCCTCGGAACCCTTCGAGAACCACCTTAGAAGGCGAAAATCTTTTCCATATGATTGCATGGGAACTGGCTTACATCAAAATTGATTATACATCCAGCCTCATTTTGAATGGGTAACCGTGTTAATGAGACGACCTTGCCTTCCCACTGGCCCGGCGCGGCGAAGATTATTCCGAATAGAGCACCACGATAGCAGCACCGAATAGAGCGTCTTCAACCTTGTGTAACGAAGAACAGCGAGAGAACGCGTTTAGCTGTGAAAAAGGAAAAAGTGGGAACTTAAATTTATCTAGTCCGTGACTACCTTGTCAAAATTTGCCTCATAAAATGCAAAGTAGAGATTTTTTTCAAACGATTTGTTGAGTATTTTCACATTTAAGATGTTGCCGTGATTTCTTCTTCATATAATGGCCATCACTTTCCAAGGTTTACACTAAAATGAATAATAACGAAACTATTGGAAATAGCGTTCAATTTTCTATTAGAATATAGCAATTTTTGAATATTTACATTTTCATAAATTCAGTAGACGAAAAATACAAAGTTTAGAATTTAACCAGTGTATTTTTAGGCTTAAAACTCGGCTATAACAGGATCGAAGGGATCTGTTCCCATTCTGAGTACTTTATTCGATTTAGCTTGAACAATTAAAGGAAAATCGACCCCGAACTTATCAGTTCATAAAGGGGCATTTTTCATTTAAACCCTTGATTACCTGGAAAAACCTATGGAAATATGATTTAAAGTCAAAATCATGAAAGGGAAAATTAATTTAATGATACCTTTGGAAATCTCATGAAGATGTTTTCCTCGTAAAACGCGTAATGCATTTTTTTCCCCCCCAATCTTGATTTTGAGAAAACGTTGACCCATGTCCGAGCGTTTCGTCCAAAAGCCTTTGGAACCCCGAAAAAAAATCCCTCAATTTCCCAAAATGATGAAATTTTGCAATTTTGCTTAATTTTTTGTTGATCCCTATTTCTTTGGAAATAAAATACACAATACACCAATACCTTCGTTTTTGTTGTAGAATTTGAAAAAATATTTTCAAGAAGGTAAAACAAATAAATAACATATGTAACAGAAAAGCATCATAAATCATCAAATAACTCGTGTTACAGCGAAAACAAAGTGTTTCAAAATATTTCCTAGAGACCCTTCTTGTAGCAAATTAGTAGTATAATCGGTCCCTAGATGGTTAATTTTAAAAAAAATTTATTGCCCTGTTAACCCCCCCCCCCCCCCCCCTCCTTGTTAACACCCTGTTATTTATGATTACTGCTTGGAGCCACATAACTAAACATCAAGCGTTAATGGATAAACCAATTTATTCAAGGTAAAACCTAGGTGGAGTAGATCGTCAGTTTCGATGGTATGGCCGTTCCTTGTATATCTTGTCAGTTCTCTCCATGTTCCTCCTTATCTCTTGAATGGCGTTGACAAAGAACAAAACAGACAAGCGTGGCTTATCGCGAATGGGACTCAACGATTTCGTCATTTGGAGGAGAAGAAACACATCAGTGTCAGACTAGGAGAGAAAGTTTTGAAGTTTCAACCAGAACAATTGTGAATAGGAGTTGGATAAAGGAGTAACTGCGGAAAAGTAACGAAACGTAGGTACATACCTAGGTAAGGCAAATCTTACCAGTCAGCCTTTTTAAATCTAATAATCAACTCTAAGAATCTTGGGACAATAAAAAAGTAAAATGATGTACTCCGCTTGCATATGATAAGGACAAAGGTAACTCAAAATAAGATCTATATTGCTCATAATGAAACGTGATTAACATGTTCTCCAAAATATGTTCCATCCAAAATTTCTATATGTGAAAAGGAAACGGGACAGGACGTTAGCTAATCAGAGTAGATCCTCGAGCTTTAATATTATACTCTACTAGCCGCTCCGGCTCGCTACGCTTGCCTCCACATCCAGCCGGGGGGCAAGCCCTCCCGACCCCCCATTAAGTTGCTCGCTTCGCTCGCAAAGTGTGGCATGTAGGGAATATTGCTCGCTTCGCTCGCAAAGTCTGGCATGTAGGGAATGTTGCTCGCTTCGCTCGCAAAGTCTGGCATGTAGAAAATGTTGCTCGCTTCACTCGCAAAGTATGGCATTTAGGGGATGTTGCTCGCTTCGCTCGCAAACGGTAGATCTCTAAGGGTAGGTTAAACTTCTGTATTGTATGCTGCTCGCTTCGCTCGCTTGAGGAAGTTATACTGCCCACCCAACTTGGCAAACGTTTTTTTTCTGTTGGAAATTCTTACAAACAAATTAAATCTTATAAAACTACATGGAACCACGAAAAGTTTATTAGGGGATGTTGCTCGCTTCGCTCGCAAGGTATTGCTGTATATGCGTAGGAAAAAACCCGTATTTATTCTGTTGAAATGAGTCATCGAGTCCCTTCTGGTAAGCAACATTGTGAAACGGCGGCGGTCTCGATTTGTAGGAGGAAGTTATATTGGAGGAAGTTATACTGCCCACCCAACTTGGCAGACGTTTTTTTCTGTTGGAAATTCTTACAAACAAATTAAATCTTATAAAACTACGTGGAACCACAAAAAAGTTTATTTAGGGATGTTGCTCGCTTCGCTCACAAGGCATTGCTGTATATGTGTACGACAAACCCGTATTTATTCTGTTGAAATGGCGCTCGAAATGGAAAGTTCCATCCTTATACGCGCGCGTGCGTTGGCGTGCTCGCAAGGTATTGCGTAGAAGTCGAGTCCCTTCCGTTGTCCCGTCTCTACTTCGTAGAGCCTTCTCGCGAACACGGCAAAATTAATTTCTGATGTTAAACGCTTCCCTCGCTTCTGCTCGCATTTCGAAAAACTTCACGTCACTTTTTTCGATATCCGATTTCGGATTCAGATTCGGCGGACCCAAAGCTGTATTTCGCCCGCGAAAACCGTTCCGAAAAACGTACCTTTATAGGGTATATTTTAATGGGAAAAAACCAAGTTTTTCGGCGGACTTTTCGAGAAAACGGGTCCGTACTCTCGCATTTTTTTTACGCATTTCCCGATACTTTTTTCGCGATCCGATCGCGCCGTCGTCTTCCTCGTAGGAAAACCTACGAAACCCGTATTTTTCCGGAATTGTCAACGGCCGTTTAGAGGGGTAGGGGAAGCGGGGAAGTGGAAAAAGCGCACATTAATTCTTACTTCGACCCCCCTCCCGCCCTACGGCCCATGGTTCGGGTGGGATTAAAAAATTTTAAATTCGCTTATACACCCTATCGGAAAATCCCAAAAAGATCCCCCCACTCGTAGATCCGGCCCACTCAGCCGTTTGGCCGTGCATAGACACGACAGACAGAGCGACAGACAGAGCGACAGACGGAGTTTCATTCTTATTAATAATAGAGATGGGCCCAGAGAGGTTCTGTCCAAATTTTAGCATGTTAGGTTGGAAAAGAACAAGTTCGTTGTTCATGTAGGCTGCGTAATAAGCCTAGCTGATCAGAGCAGTTCCTTCAATTGTAATTATACCCTACCTTACCCTGAGAGGGGCCCCGTTTTAATTTTCAGCATTTTAAATTGCATAGAAGCGAAATTCTGTTCAGAGGTCACTCAACTAAACAGTGATGTTCCATAAGTTGTAGGTAATTAAATTCTACCACATCCAGAGTTCCAATATCACTATCCTTAGCCTTATTAGAAACACAATCCTAAATCACACAGCCAGAAACCTCCCCTACCTTTTCATTTCTTTTCAAAAACTTCCCAAATTTTCATGGAGATCGGTTGAACGGCTCAGGAATGCATAAAGAGCAGATAGAAGAGAGTGATCGAAGTTGCTTGGCGCGCACTAACCCTACCGGTATCTTTTAGAGATTGCGAAATCATGATGGTGTAACAATATTACTAACTCGTTTCAAATTAAGATAATTGGCACCCTTTAACACCCACGCGTCTGAAATCTTTGATACTACAAACTTTAGGTAGGTAGGAACTGACGGGTTTAACCTGTTAGCTTGGGTTAGGGTCATTACAACACAAGACGCAACTTTGGCCGACGGACACTTGCTGCCCTGGTTCCGGCTTCAAAACTCGTCTTTAACGACTTCCTCTTCCCGGCCCACAAACTTTATCGGTTACCCTCGTTTACGTGAGCTAAAAATTTGAGAATATAAACCTATGTGTTGATAATTCATCATTCATAATTTTTTGAAATATGTTTATAAAATAAAGACATATAAATCACAAATTGAATCCTTCATAGTTTATTTATTTTTCATGAAATAGTGTTAGGAAAGACCCTCTTAATGTCAGGAAGAGTACCTGTGAACACCTTTAAACATATTATAGGTAGGTACTTGTGCAAGCTTTTTCAAAATGATATGCTATTACTCAAACTAATATTATTTCCTTTAATAACGAATAGAATATTGCAGCATGTCATAATGTATAATGGACCCCAAACTAGGAAAAGCACGAATTAGACTGATTGTAGGTAAACCGGTCTCCCAGTAATTTCTAACAGATTTCTGATGCGGCTCAAGTGCCGATGATAGAAGATAGAGAACTCATTCAAAACCATAAATTCGGTTTCATATTACACCAACCTAGTGATCAAGTGCATATAATCACTGATATGGCCTAAATATCCCTAGAGAAGAAACATATCGTGTATTATTGTAAACATAATCGTGTCCCAGTGTTGCCGTAGCTTTTGACAATGTATAACTCAATGGATGAGTAACTTGATCAAAAAGTAAATCTGTATTCTAGAGGTTCAAAATTCAAGAAGTTCTAGATAGCAATCATAAGCTTGTACGTGTGTTATGAACTCTCGAGTTCGGCAGGAAGGCAATTGGAGTAATTCATATCTACAAGAACAAAAATCCAAGATGTAGAGTCAATGCCCCAAGGTACATGCGGAACGAAGATATTCATGGTGATTGAGGATGAATATTGTTGTAAAATTCGCAAGGAAGCTCAACAACCACAACTCAGATACGAGAATCTGGAGATGCACAGCGTTTTGGGCAACGGAGGAGAACTTCGGCCTCTCAAGCGGAACAAACCGACGGACCTGAGTGTTGGGTTGATCGATGCACAGGGAAGAAACCGGCGATCAACACTCTGACACCTCTATGCCGAGAATCCCTGCTTTGAAATCGTACGTTCAGGTGAGCGACCAATTTCGAATGAGAATGAATTCATTCTGGCACCCAGAGAAAAGATAGTTGAAATATAAAAGTTGTTGATTTTTAGCCAGCATCACAAAGGATAAAGAGGAGACAAACAGCTTTGACTATATTAAATACTACGGTTTCCCATTTTAACACAGAAAGTCTTTTAGCCTTGTTATCTCCAACCGAAAACAAAACGTTTTCTATTAACGAAAACGTATTGCGTTTTTGAATAACGAAAATGTGTTGCAACAATTTACTGATGATTTCCGCTTACAACCGAGTCGTTGCTAGAGAAATGGTACTTCGTCATTTTAAATCCCACAAAATTCGTTGACCATTCTTTCGAAAGCTCTCGATTTATCCAACCATATAATGTTAACTACTGCCTGAGTGCGTGGCCAACAAGCTGAGCTATGAGCATTATATGAATAATTGTGTACACACAGGTGATAATTCTCAATAATTGATATTGTGAACATGATTGCAACCGCTTGTTAATTTCTAATGATTTCATTGGGCTGGTGATAAATAAATAAAACAACTTGACATAGTAGTGAAAAGATACACCGCAAAATCTGAGTCATTCTTATAAGCGGGTTTCACGGGTTTATGTGAAACGCTTGAGCTAAAACACATTCTGTGAATCAATCATTTCATTCGAAGTATGCAAATAGAGGTAGCCGGAGGTCCAGGGGGCTTGCCCCCTGGCGAGGCGCGGAGTGCCGAGTTTTTAAGCACATTTTTTTGAAATTTGGCCAATTTAATGTGCTCAAAAAGTGCTGGCCAACAAACCCATCCTTTCATTTGGATAGCTCGATTTTTTTGGCGCAGGAACGGGGTTTTATACTCAATTCTAAGGAGAGTTATCGTCTGGAATGACAAACACATACACATATACACGGTTTCTACAGTAATTATGGGACAAACTCAAAGAATCGATTCTAGAGCTCATTTCTGATCTAAAGTTACCTTCCCTAGAGATTTCTTTTAAAACGCATGGTTTTCAAGTTATTCAGTTTTAAAGATTTTTTTAGTATTTCGTACCTTATGACATTGAAGCGGCCATAACTTCCTTTAGAATCACTGTAATCTCAAATCTAGGAACACCTTTGGAAAAACCGTTAAATTTCCTGTAACTATATAAATGACTTAGTTCGGCCAAAGTGCAAAATTAAAAAAAAAATATTTAAAATCGACGTTTTTCCTCCCGTTCTTCTGCTACGGGTATGGCAATTTTTCGGCATGCGCGCTTCGGAAAAAACTTCCTCTAACTGTCAGCGTTTGAACGGTATAGTCAATTTTACTTTTACTTTGCAAATCGGAGGATAAAAGTACGTTCGTATGTTGAAAAACGAGGTTTTTTCTACGAAATCGAGGGTTTTAGTGAAAAATGCCCCTCTATGAAAATACGAGTTTGGGTCCGGTTTCTACGTATTTTTCACGCTGAATCGAATGGTAACACTTGCAAATCTTCCCGACTCCGTTATAACCTATTTTTACACAAAAACTCACGAATTTTCTGTATATATTTTATGCTCAATTTCATGTGTTTTTAAGGGTAAAACTAGTTAGTAAAGTGTAAAACTAAAAGTTTAAAACTTATCATTGAGAGTCGCCATACTACTTGAAAAGCAACTTGTAATTGAATTTATTCGTACGAACACGTCGTCCCATATCAGCGAATACCGTTACACTTTTACAATTCGACACATTCATCGGTAGCTCATTTATATCGATCAGGAACATTGTTGCGCTTAAAGTTCCTCATTGTATTGTACTCAGCAGACCTAGGATCACTATTAAATTCACTAATGGATACAATATGTTCCCTTTCACACAAATAACTTGCGAACCAATTGAGATTATTTCACCTTACTCCAATGTTAGCCGTACTTTCCAATAAGATCTCCCTGCCGATCTATTTATTGGTGACATCGGTGATCAGCATAGCGCAACTCATTTTCCTGCCACTGGTGGGGAAGTACACCAATTCCCCACATCTGTATGTTTTCTGCTTTGAGAACCATAAATCTTCAAAACCATAAATCACCACAAAATTACAAATATACGAGAACCGACGCGGGAAGAGACAAGTTCAATGACACTAATTGGGGAATTTTCATGGTTATTTTTTATTCGCTCGATAAAAAGATCTTAATGAGAGCTTTCCGAAAAGGTGTTATATGATGGGTATTTGATCAGTAATACGGCACTTGAAATTCATTTTTGCACGTCATGGCCCCCGCCAGCCTGGGGGAACCCTACTTATGTCACGCTTGATCTTCCTACCCGTTTATTGGCCAAATTAAAAGGTATTTTGAGCTGAAAATTGGAACTTGAGGGTTTTCAAGTGCGCTGAATCCGAATACGATGTCGAAAATGTGGAATTTCAACACATGAAAGTTCCCATTACGGTGTAACTGATTGGACATACCTACCTATCGAATTGTTGATACAGTTGGCGGAATGTAGGATCCTATAATTTTGTATACCCATCGCAACTTTGTATTTATTTGGCGCGAAAATTTTCTAAAAATCTTCTATTCTGAAAGACAACAATAATGGTACCTAGGTAACTAATAGAAGCAGTAATGTAATTTTGTCCATGAAACATTTCTTCCGGGATCCCCAGCTTATTATCGGCTCACGTGTGGCCGGTCATTGCGACCTAATCGACCCGCCAATAACGGAAACCCCTTCATACGGACTCACACGAAATGTGAAGGAATCGATGGAAACAATGACCTCTTCCTCCCTACGACGTACACAGCTGGTAACAACAAGGCCTTGCGTTCGTGACGCCCTTGCGCTGTCTATATTTAGTGGCGGTCGTGCCCGCTTGTCTTGGGGGGGCCTCCCACCTTGTTTTCGATCTTTCCAGAGACTCGTGGGCATCATCCGAAGAGTGGGGAAGGCGAAGCTCGAGACGATTTTGTGTCCCTTGTTCAAGCATTTCGCCACATTTTACGACCGTCAGCCGGTACCGTTTTGGTAGATAAAACCAGATTTACGGATTCATGGCGTCAACTATCTGGCGGAAAATGATTGTATTCAATCTACGGATTTTTAAGAACAAGCCACAAAACTACAGAATTTTCGTATCTGATGTAGGACCTTCATATTACTTGAGGTGACTAGACGCAACTCTCTCAATAAGACATCCAAAGCATTGGAAGGATTACATGTGTCCTGCTTTCCATTTGTCGGGGAACAAGTATTTATCCCGCTTCGAAAGATACTGTTTTGTTCACCCATTCTACCGCAGTTCATCCATAAATGTAGTAAATACAAAATGTAGGTCTAGGTAGGACGAGTTGCTTGAGTTTTTGATCTACGTATTACATCCCAAATTCCATTACCTTAGGTTAAATAAGAAAGAAATTCGTCTCTGAGCTGAGCCCTGCATTGTACCTTGACTGTTCCCCAGTTGGTATTAGTCTCAAACATATTGGTAAGTAGTGCATGCATTACAGGGACGTCCCTATGAGTGGATTATATATAATTTTGGTGATAGTTAAAATGAGAGAGAGAAAAACAAAAATATCATGACATCTTGGAATTAGGTACCATTCCCCCATTAGTCGCCTCCACCGCCAGTAAATTTTCATCAAGAAACTTCCAGCATGAAATTCTTAACTCCTGACATATTTTCCAAAACTAAACCAAATTTATAATTGAACAAAAAAATCACGAAAATCTGACGAGAACAGTTGTTAAAACATCATGATTTATTACTATTACCCCCTCCATTCACCCCCATTCCATAATGAAATTTGAAACTCCTGATATACGATCCAATACTAGGCCGAATTTTTAGTTGAACAAAAAAAGAATCACGAAAATCGGTCGAGAATTGCTGAAACATCATGATTTATCTATTACCCCCTCCATTCACCCCCTAACATGATGAAATTTAAAACCGCTTACATTGGTACGGTCCAAAACTACATCGAATTCGGAATGGAATAAGATGAGAATCACGAAAATCGGTCGAGATTTCTTGCTTGGGCAGCGCTTGAAGGAATCGGTAATTATTCCCGATGAGTTCTGGTTTGTCGACAGCAAATCCGAAATTTCCAAGATTTGTTCCACAACTAGGTTAAAATTGGAATCTAACCTTATAAGACTCACGAAAATCGGTTGAGAATTGTAACCTGAGTGGCGCCAAAAAATGTGTAAAAAAAAAACACGTTTTTTCGGCTTTACCCCCGCAATTCCCCCTCTTCCATCACGGAATTCAAATTCTCCGAGGTTTTTTGCAGAACTAGAGTAAAACTAGATCGAACAAAGAAAGAATCTCGAAAATCGGTTGATAATTATGGCCTGGGCAGCGTCGACAAAATTTGTCACCCACTCAGACATACACTAATGGGATTTTTTCTTTTTTTTCATGGATTCGGTCTTAGAATGTTCTGAAACGGATTCGTATGCGGTTATTTTTTCTCTCATACTTGGGTTGTCCCCCACCCCCTGGATCGATTCCAATAGGCGTCCCTCTTGATAACAAAGCCTTGCCTATAAAACAGCTTCTCAGGGACGTCCTAAAAATTGTATATTTCAAAGGTCAGCATCGTAGAGTTAGAGAAATTAGTCTCAGACTCACAGTTCATTCTTAATACCGCACGGGATGAATCGTCAATTTCCTCTGAATCACGTGTTTAAAGTCGGGTTGTCGCAGATTTTATCAAGTACGTTTCTGCAGAACCTTGTTGGAAAATCTCAATAGGTTTGAAAAATTAATTTAAATGTTAGTGGAAAATGAGTACTTTTAAAAAAGTTCAAGTAATATTTTCCGAGATAATAGGTCGGTTCTTTTTTATCAGGTAAATACCTTACTTAAACTTTTTTTCCCCCCACTTGAACTTGTAGCTCATTTGGTGAAACGTTTTGGAGAAACCTACGGAATTTTCAACATTTCAAAAACCTGATGAAAGAGTCTAAAAAAATTAGACTAAATTTTTCTCCAAAATACAAATTTCTTTTAATTAGGTACCTTAGGAGAGTTGTTGAAGTTGATTGAAAACTTATATGAGAATCATCAATAATGAGGCTTGTATGATATGAACCACGTTTTAATTAAAATTATATATTGAGCAAAGAATAACAAAGCTGTTCGGCTAAATTTTAGCAATCATCAGACGAAAGCACAAAATGAACTAAAAGTAGTAAATTTTAAATTATTGATCCCATACTTCACATTGGTGGAGTACAAGCTTGTTGTATTGGGTTGTTGACTATTTTTTTAGACTTTTATAACCGGGAATCTCGCAACTGCGGTATACCGATTGCCTCGATGTGTTAACAACTTACACCTGTGCATTCCTGCAGAGTAAATAATGTTATCATTATGCTGATATCAAGGTTTAAACTGTGCTAGTACGAAACATGAGTCGGTACCTACCTTTATTTTATTGCATAGGTATTAAGAATAGTTTATGAAAATGTTTAAAACAGTTTGCTGTCTGTAATGTTGTATGATGGATTCTAAACGAAGGAAATCATCATTGTGTAAGTAATTAAGTATTCGTAAGTTTATGTTTCATTGTTTGAATTGGAGGTACGCCACCGCAGATACCACGCTTTCAACTTGTGATGAAATTTTCAAGGATTGTCAGTTTCCTATACATTCTTTAATGTATGTTGAATAGTTTCGTATTTCTACTTATTGTACATTTTTTGTACAGCTTCGGCTAGGAACTAAATTTATCCGGAAAACTGAACCGCGGGGATATTAACGTAGTAACTAACCTTGCATACTAATATCTCACAATGCTTCACTGCCAACTGAGTTACGTGCCTAAAAAAAACTGGCATGCGAAATGAGGGATGACAATTTGAATTAGATTAAGTGATTTTGAAATAGAGATATCGTGACTTCGTCATGTAAACTTACTTGTCAGGGATTGGGGTGAAGCTAAACGAGAATATTGTTTCAACCACCGTTTATCTACTTGAAGCACTGGGTTTGTAATTGAACCGAACTGAGATCAAAATACCTACCAAATTGTATCTTTGATTCACTCTGCATTTTTTATGAACGAAATGAGTCTCTACTTTGACTTTGCCTGCATTTGTCCGTCTGTGTTTATGTTTCGCGCTAAAAGCGCTGTGGAAATATCGACTTGAAATTCGGGTAGGTAATCTCCGATAGGTAAACTCCGGTAGTTAGATACCCGAAATATGCTGTACAATTTTCGGTACCGATCCGACACGAGATGACGGCGGTATCGTCGACGACGTCGAACGAAACACTTCAGAAATGCGAGTTAGGTATGGATTTCGATTGTTTTCGACGTGGTGATACGATTGAGAAGACTTTCAGAGTGAATCGCTTTGATGCAACGACGATTTTGGATGTTGACGATATCGGACGACAAATGCCCAAAATACGACTTGTTTCAAAGCTCTATCAATCATCCTTACCAAAAGAACCAATCGGTCTGTTGATTTTTTTTTTTTTTTTCCCCAATAAGATAGGTATGGTGCTATCATGTTCCGCACGTTTCACGTCCTATGCAAGCTTAGGAATAATTAAAATATTCTTGAACAAATTATTTCAGGTATCTAAAGTAGAACATAATATGATAGGTACTTACGTCGTAGATGTAAAATTAAAAGTGAAAAAGTACTAAAAAAAACTTTAAAGTGAACAAAACTCCAAAATTGACGGTTTTAAAAAATTGCAGAGGAATTTTTTGTTGGAAATGAGTTGTAAAATCGATCCCTAGGTGGTGAACAATCTTGAGCGTGAACACCCTGTATATTTGAATCTCCTCATACACAGGTACACTCACACCCATGTATATAGATATATGCACGCGTATATGTATACATGTGTGAATGTAATTTAATTGATTTAACATGTGTTATAGATGATTCCATTAATTCACTTTTTCCATCGAAAAGTCGAAAGAAAAATATTATTTTCAGATAAACAAAAGCTGAAATATAGAAAATTTAATTTCTTAATGAAGAAAAATGACCATAAATTGAAGAAAGGATCAGCTAGGATTTCAACTCTTACAGATTTTCAATCCTCTGATAATGCAGAAACGCTGGAGCAAGTAAGTTTTTCTTACCATTTTTGTAAAAGTTGGGTGTCATTCAGGCGGGGTGTGAGGCGCCTAAGTCTCGGTGGACCCTCTCCCTTAATTCCCGTAACTTAATTGCTTTTTGCAAGTTGACTTCTTATTTTGATATGTATGGAAATTTTTTCAAAACCGGTTTGTTTGCTGTTGCCATGACAATGACAAACTTTCAAGTTCCAGAGAGCTATTTCTCAAAAATTCGCGGAATGAGAAAATTGGAGAAACTAGAGATTGTATAAATGATCGCTGGATTGCTTTTAAAATAAAGACACTTACAGTTTCCAGAAACGGCGCTCAAACTGGAAAGTTTTATGATCCCGGGAAAAACTGGTTGGAAACTATACGTAGGGGTTAACTACTAAAGCCACCTGATCTCTGCTTGAAAAATGTTTTAAGTAAATATTGAATCAGAATTTGTAAAATTTCAAGTGCCAACAAATGTTTAAACGTTTTCAAAACATTAAAAAGTATATTAATTACAAACACATCGTTCACTGTTATCAACGACTTCCTTTGACTTCCGACTCTGCTTTGTGCGAACACAAAAAGATAAATTCTTACTTAGGTACATCGGAATAAGCCTTCATCCCTGATCTAGGAACTCGATAATGTAAGTTTTTTAATGGTATTCGTCATGCGCTGTAACGGTCCATTTCACGATGCCATTTCAGATTAATCTCAAATGAAATGAAATCAAATGAAAACCTACCATAGCAGCGCAGTAGGGACCGTTCAAAAGAGGTCCGCTATGACGTCACAACATCCAAGCCCCTTTTGCCGTATTTTTAAAAGGAAAGAAGAAATTTAAACACGACAATCACGTAGATTGTCTCAAATGAAACAAATAAGCTGCAGAAACAGTTGGACACTGTTCCGCGTAGTTGTATCTACGTCAAACAACTCCGATGTTTCTGGAAAATCCTTTCGAGTGCCGTAAACAAGCCTTTTTGCGAAGCTGAGCGAGACGCTGGTTGGCCGCATCTTGCAACCCACTTGGCCTCCTACGGATCCCTTGCGCAATGAACCGTCTTCTTTGGTGGACCGAGTTCTTCTTCAGGTGCCCTCGAAAAAGCTGCGATCTTGCCCACGCCGCCTCTTGCGAACTAGCCTGATCCCATTTCCCGGGATCTACGCCATTCATGGAAACGCCTTCTCAACGAATTGATCCTTTTGTTTCTTAACTATCTGAAACGGTAAACGTAGCGTTGAATCACTTCCACTCGAGTATATTACGTGTTATGCTTTAAAAAGTTCAGAATTCAGATGTTTTTGACATTTTATGTCTTTTTATTCCCTCATTTATTTACTTTTTGTGGCGTACCACTATCAAGTGTGCATAACGGAACATAGTAATATAACATGACATGAAACATGAAGAAATCATGCTTCCCTTTAGGCATCAATAATGGGGGAATAATAAAAGGTCTTTTCTAAGCAATGTTAATTGAGTCCGTGTGTTTGTTATGCCACTGTTTAAAGGTTCTGATTCAGCAGTTCGCTAAGTGGTCATAGGAGGTCCGCATGCCATTTTCTCTTGACGTCGCAATGCTCGTGCTGGGCGAGAATCCTCCAGAATTCTCATTACCAAGGTGCTAGGATGGGTAGGTATTGATTCGAATGCCGAGCTGGGTGTACGCAGCCTGTAGTGTAGCAAGTCATTAACCCATGGGAGATTGAGATCGTTGTGTAGGCAATCGTTTCTGACAAACCAAGGTCCTTTGGAATATAAAATCGAAAAGTGTTACTTTTGATTTTATGATTATTATCGCTTACAACCAGATCGTTGCTACGGAACTGTATCTTAACCATTTATCGTCGTACAAAAAATATTGTTCACCACTCGCTGGAAAGCTCTCGATTTACCTAACCGTTATTATGTCAACCACTGCGCAGTGCGTGGCCAACAATCTGAGGTATGAGCGTGGTTGTCTGAATAATTTTTCACATACAGGTGATCCTTCTCAGTTAATTTTGTAAATGTCTAAATTTTGTAAATTGTCTATATCTCTAAATAAAATGTCTCATTGTTTTGCAGACTTGTATGCAAGATTTTTGGCATTTATCTTTGCATCCGAGTCTGCCTATAGGTAGCGGAAGCATTGTTTTCACTTTCGGGAGAAAAAAAATTTTTGGTCTTTCAATGAAAACGAGGGTTTTTCAAAATATGAGTTTGGGATCGGTTTCTACGTATTGACTCCAATCGAATGGTTACACTTGCGAATCTTCTCAACCCCTTTATAAGCATGTTCTACACTTTAACTCACAAATTTGAGTTAATTTGGTATGGTCAATTTCATGTTTTTTTAGGGATGAAACTTGTTAGCTAAATAGCTAAACTCGGTTATTACGAGGATCAGAATTTAACATTATGGTAGGTACCAACGCTGTGAACGTGAGTAGGTAGCTATTATGTGTCGTGTCTTTTGCTGTAGGTACCTGGTGTTATGTGCTACGTTGCGTACCTATTTGACCCGAAGAGCCAAAGAAATACTGCAATCTGTCAACAATAACAAAATTTTAAAAATCTGGAACTCAGCCAGGATGTGTATATGAAAGTGTGTGTACAAGATTGCGACCTTCAACGTAAATGCGACGATTCAACGCAAATTAATACGGAACGCGAAATGTCAAAAACGGTGTATTAGGTACTATCTAGAAAATTTAGGTAATGTAATGTTTGATGATTAGATAAAATTTATTCTATTTCTGTGGGGATGTGACACAAACATGCGGTAAATAATGAATTAGGTTCTTTGCAAAATGATCAGCAACAAATTGATGGTTTTTGCCGCCGTATTAGAACCCCGAACCCTTCCGTAACACCCCAAGCCTCAAAAGCATCGTCCAAGTAAACTTTCAACAGCATGATTTGTGCTCACTTATTTCACCGTGACAACCGCTAACCACGAGTGGGTAAAGGAGGTACCTAGGGTAATATGCACAACCCAATCCGGGTAACGCACGGGTAATGTTCTAGTTTTAAATATTTTCTGGGTTTGAGAAACAGAAGATTATATGCATAATTTCTCCCTTAATGGAAGAAACAAAATATCGTGGATAGGTACCTATGTACTTCCTTAATATGTAGTAGGTATCTCATTTATACGATTAACTATGGGAAGTATTGAGTATGAAATGATGAAAAATCCAGTAGGTAGTGGTGGAATACCTTACTACTTACTGACCTTCCCATTTTCGAAGATATTAGAAGGACGTAACCTTCGGAAACCTACAATCTGGCTGATAACGGCGGATCTGATATTTCATTTTTCTCATCTTGTCCAGGAGAGGCTCCCTACTAAATTTCAACATCCTAGGGCGATAAGATGAGAACATAGCTCAATCAGCCGGTCAGACTGCAATCCGTCATTTCATTTAACAATATTATTGTTCTTCCCTGTGAAATTTAAATTTTCTAGGGTGAATAAGAGAAGATTTAGCTCACTCAGCTGATCAGGAAAACCCCCATCATTTTATTCATATTTTGATTTCCCAGAAAGGCTGCCTATAAAATTTAAAATTCCTACGGTTGGTAGGAGAGAATTTAGCTCACTCAGCTTATCAGGATGGAGCCCGTCATTTCATGCGTCGTCCCCGAGAGGCTCCCTAGCAAATTGTAACATCCTAGGGTGAAGAGGAGAAGAGGAGAAACTTGAGCTCACTTGGCTGGATCAGGATGGAGTCCATCATTCCTTTCCAACTCTTGTTGTCACAGAGAGGCTCCATGTCACATTTAAATTTAAGGGTGAAAAGGAGAGAATTCATCTCTCTCAGCTGATCAGGTTGGATCACGGTAACTATGCTATAAATAACTTTATTAGTAGGTACCAACTTACTTCATCTTGCTTCCGAATGCCTATAGCCTGAGGAAAGAAAAACACGCCTCTTAATCCCATTGACATCTTCTTGCTATAATTAAAACACATTACGTGCATGCCAAACACTTACCTACGTGTTGTATGAAGTGTGGAATAAAGAGAGGGGGAATTGGGCAGCGTGATATTTGAGGTAAATTGAGAGTTTTCTTACGAGGGGTGAACAATTTTCTTGGGATGTAACGGAATTACACTTCCTTAGCACGGAGCGGTTGTACGTAAAGATCTGGAGTGCTTTATTTGAACGTTTTGCGTAAAAAAAGTGAAATTTTGGTTGACGTCCTTGTAAAAGACATATCTATTATTCATGTTAAAAAAACGTTATTTTATTTCTTAGTAAAAGGTTCTACTTTCAACGCATTTTATTGGAGTGGAATGAGATTGATCTCGGCGCATGATAATTATATGTATCTCAGATGGCTATGAATTATACTGGTCATTATGAATGAAACAATGTGAATGTAAACGTGATGGAAGAAAATGTCACATTTACGTCGTTTTACTATCACTCCGAAATAACGAAATCTGAGTTCAGAACAATTATTTACCAACAATAATATACCTAATTATTTTTCGCTGATAACAAAACATCTACATGAAATTCGTTGTTACGTATAACACTTGTTGTTATAACTCTTGCCGTGTCAGTGGAGAAGAAAATAAGAGCATGCTATTTGCTATGAGCGATGACCCAAGCCGTTAGGTACGTACCTCTCCCTTCATGGATTACTTAATACAATATTGGTCGGTAATAAGGATGATAGCTTGACGTTTCACTTTCAGCTATCGTGATGAGCATCCTTTGGAACCATTTTAGGACGGCCCTCTGAAGCTCGGCTTCATCAATAGAAGGACGACCTATTGGAATTGATCTAGGGGGGTATGGGACAACCCAAGCATGAGAAAAAAGTAATCGAATACAAATCCGTTTCAGACCATTCTCAGACCGAATCCATAAAAAAAACCATCTGTCCATAAATGTGAAGCCGGATATCGTTGCCGTCAAATCCGATGGGTCTGTGATAATCCTGGATGTCCAGGTTATGGGTTGCTGTGTGGACGTTGAGACAACATGGCTCCTCACACCATATCAAATCGTAAGTAAATATGATAGAAATGATCTGCGGCGAGCGATATGCGAGCATCAATATTAGGACCGCAACTGTGTCATGGCGGGGGGTGTGGTGCGGCGAAAGTGCTACGGAGGTACTTGAGTTGGGTATCTCGGCGAAGTGCTCCGTGGTATCACCATCCGCGTCCTCAGGGACTCTTACCTCAACCCGAGCGTCCTCCCTAATTATTTATTTACTTTTTTTTCAATTTTATGGTGCACCCCCTCGTCCCCCTCCGCCTTTGAGGTGAGTTTTCTTTAAAACAAAAAACAAAGAAAGTGTGTGCGAAAAATCCACCTATTGGAACGTCCCTGTAATGCATGCATTAGGTACTTACCGATATGTTTTATAGAGAATTTCAAAGTAAATAAAGTCATTGCGATGGCTCCGAAAAATGTTTTAAATAAAATACAATTAACATAAATTTTCTTTGTGGAAATCCGTTTTTAGAAATTTTTCAACTATTTTTGGAGTTAAACATTTCTTCATAATGAAAATGCATTCTACATCAGAGGTAGGTATTGCCATTCCACCCATAACATTTCCGAAGATTAAAAAATCCGTTCTTACGCCTAAAATCAAGCACTACAAAAATATACCTACACCTAAGTTTGACGCACAGCATTTTGAGCACAAAAAGTACCTACTGAAATTAAAAATGTTCTTACAAAATCACTAAAAATGGCAAAAAAAAAAAAAACAAAAAAAAAAAAAAACGGTATAAAATTATGAAATCTCTGTTTTTCTGTAGATTTCTACTTAGAAAAGGTTTTCAACCCTGGACTAACACTTGGACAGTTTGGTACAAAACTGTGCTGAAAAGTTTAGTTAAATCTGAACAACACGTGTTCAAAAAATCGATAAAAACTGATCTTGTTTATTAAAATAATAGACAACGATTTTTTCCATACATTTGATAGTCAAAAATGTCTGTTCTTTTGAAGTGCTCAAATTTGAATTTAAAAAAGTGCATAAATACCCTTAAAGCGTAAAAAAATACTAAAATCCGCTCAAATAGATAGGTATACTTCACAACTTTCTATGTTGATTGTTTTCTATTCACTTATTACTTAGGTACTATAAATTTTTTATTAACATGTATCATGTTTTAGCCCTGGGGTCCTAGCAATTTTTGCGCGTCAATTTTGCGAGTCAATTTTTTTCCGCGCACGAAACATATAGTGTTACAGTGATTTCCGCCTACAACCGAGTCGTTGCTAGGGAAATGGTACTTCGTCGTTTTTCATCCCACAAAATTCGTTGACCATTCGTTCGAAAGCTCTCGATTTATCCAACAATATTATGTTAACTACGGCGAAGTGCGTGTCCAACAAACTGAGTTATGAGCATGGTTATATAAATAATTGTTTACACACAGGTGATCATTCTCAATAATTGATATTGTGAACATGATTACAACCGCTTGTTAATTTCTGATGTTTTCATAGAATTTCGAATCAATATCGAGGAGAAAACATGATACATGGTTGAAATTTTTGGTTCTAGAACAGAAATATTATTTGTTACTACTGTAACTTTCGAGGAAAAACGACGTAGGTATGCAAGAATAGCCCCATGGTGCATGGAGTTCAACTATAAATACCTACTTAACTCCATAAAATCGTTTCAAGTTCAAAACTTCATTGTGAATTAGTTGGTATACAGTTCGGAATGTTGCCATCGTGCTGTGGAGACCAACTGTCCAGCTTTTAATCTAATAATAAAATCGCTGAGATGAAGAGATCACTGGCCGGGTGTCCAATAATAGCAATCTTTTAAAAGGCGAGTTGAATTCCAGCCCACACTTTGAAACTTGTCATCAACCGCGAGGGATTTGACTCGGCGGCATTCGTAGTTGAAATGTTCCCAGATTTAACTTTTCGTGGTTCCACATAGTTTAATAAGATTTAATTTTTTTTTTGCCATTCCCTTGGGATTGTCAATAGAAAGGGATTTTAAGCAATTTTCAAATTTTCATCTACACCCCGAACTTGTATGATATGTGTTATGGGGACTACTTATATTATCCCATCGCATCTACACATCCCACACAGAGTGAGCGAGAAAACCCATCCCAAGCGAGCGAAGCGAGCAACATCTTCTACATATTTCAAATCGCCCGTAGTGAACAACCGTTTCCAATCAATCTACATATCCCACACAACGGTTATGACCATCGCATCTATACAGCCATACCGAGCGAACGAAGCGAGCGCGAAAACTAGGGCAGTTCATAATAAGTTATTGAGAAATAATTTCAATTAGGTACCATCTTAACTTACTTTGATTTAGGTACCTGCTTAAATCTGTCAAAATTGGATGACAATTGATTAATTTGCGGACTCTCAACCAACGATCTTATCTTCCATTCTGCTGGTATTGAGTAGGTACATCCACATAACTTTTATAGATGCAACGAAACAATAGAATTGTGAGAGGTTCCTATCAAAAGAGCGGAAATGGCTGAAACCTGTTTCATTTTATTACATTTATTTCATGTTAGATTATCTAAAATTTGATCATTAGCATTATTTATTTTATAGTTTATAAGGATACGAAATCCGAGTTTCTGGTCAACTGTGTGAAAATCCAGCCTAGTAGAAAACCTCATTGTTTCAAGATTTAAAATACCTACCATCCATTGTTTCACAGTTTCATATTGCATTTTTAAAGAGGCGGTTTTACTGTTTTCCCTAAAATGTCCATAAGCTACCTACCCTCACTTATTCTTTCTGATGAATCTGATTATTTGCAAAGTGAAAATGCACGAATGGAAATCACTCGAAAGCCGTTACGATCGAACACCCATCATCCCCATTAAGTTCCTACGCCTCGTAATTGCACACCGGAAAGCTAAACACTTCGCCCTCTCAGTTGACTTTAGTAGGTCACTACGGGGGCGATTCGAGATAATATTCAAAGCCTCGCGAAGGCTGTCTTGGGCCAAGTTGGATTCAAGGTGGAGTCCTCCTTAAATATCGACCATTTCAACCTTGCCGGAGTACAATTTGTGTATTAGATTCAGCCAACGCGAGCAGTACCTAATTATACCTACTTCATACCTACAAGCGAATTCTTTTGAATATATAGGTAGGTGTACCTACCCAACTAAAAATCCCATTCGTAAAGCACGAGCTTCAGATCAAATTTTCATACACTAGGCAATCTTTTTTGGTGTCTTTATTAGTCATATTTGGTCATTTTGAAGAGTTTTATAACATTTTAGCTTCCTCAGTACGTAGGTACCATCGGTAGTGATGCTTTGTGTTCGTGTAAAAAGTCGAATATAATTTTAATTTTTCCTCCAGAATAAACATTTCCACTGGCTTTTTGCGTTTCAAAGCTTGTGCTGATCAATTTCGGCCTGTGTCTTTCTGACACACACGCCCAAAACTATACCTACCTACTCTTGAGTCCAATTTTGATGAATATTTCAGGGTTTGTGCGGGTTTGCTTCTTAATGGCCCCCTACTTATATTTTTTCATCGGTGTCGAATCACGGTGTGTGCGCATTAGTAAAAGTGAGCTGTACCGTCGAGGTTTTACGATCTATTGGTCCGATTTCGTACAAACGTTTTCGTTGGAATTAGGTTTCAGGAACGAGCTCTGTGAATTTTATTGCGATTAGTTGAGTAGTGATTACCGAGCATGCGCAATACTAAAGTTGGTTCTTGCACCTAATACTCCGAGACTGATGGACCGATTTTGATGACATTTTCAGTCATGTGGGTTAGCTCCTAGATGGTCTCCTATAAACTTAATCATTCGGATCAATAGTAGGTAAGTATCAAGTATAATTTCTGATCACGTCGATTTGGTCGTAACTGGTTCTTTCAACTATAACAGCATCTAATTATTCCTAATTGTATTACACGTATATTATACTATATAAGTATAATTATTACTATTAGTATAATAGGAATATTACACTGATTCTTAAAATTATAACATCTAATTTTCTTGTGTCTAATGTTAACATATAAATTTAAATAATAACATCTACTTAGGTATTGTTATTTAGACTGTATTTATTTAGTGATTTAAAATACAATATGAAGAATGAATTCTATAAGTTTTATTCATTTTTCTGAGTAGGTTTTTTCGCATACATATATATGCTAGAAGCAATTTTTTTAGCGTTTATTTTCTTTACCTACCTAACGTTTTTGCAAATAAAAAGTTCTGTCTAATTGCGCTTGTTCCAAGGGATGCTGCATTTATTGTAAAAGTAATACACATTTTTCATCTATATTTCAAGGTTACTAACATAATATGGTGATATTATCAAAGAAGATCTGGAAATTGCATAGAGTAGGTTCCACCTGCCTACGTAGGTAGTAAGCACCAATACACAACATGACATACGGAATCCCATGAACAAATTTTTATCGAAAAAGTAGCTAAGTTAGTAACGCATTTAACATTTTTTATTCAATGCAGTTGATTAATTTTATGAATATAATAATAATAATAAAATTTAAAAGGCAATCACGATTTGTAGGTACCACCTATTTATTTCTTCCTAATGATTTTACTTCAGGGAGTTCCACCAACCTTCCTATAGGGGAGGTGAAAAAAAAGTACCTCCATTTACCCTTAATAGGTATATGCATTATTTTTCATAAAATTATCAATCTCTGGACGGTTTCTCCAAGGGGAATTCCTAAAAAGGAGTTGTGAGTAAGCAGTGTGCACCTCTGTTAGAAGGAGGAGGAGGCCCAAGTTCGGCGGGAAATGACCTCCAGAAGCAGTTGGCAGAACTGCCCAGCCTCCAGGTTAGCCACTTTACTTCAGTTCTATGACACTGCTCGACAGGTGAGAACCGTTGCTCGGGGACGGGATCCCAACAGTTTCGTTGGCGATGGGAATTTTTCAAGTACTAATAATTTTCCATATTTTGTGAAGTTCGTTAGTTTTCCTCTAAAATAGACTCGGTCAAGCCGCTCGTCCGTTTGTGTGTGATTTCGTGTGTGGCTAATTTTTGGATGTATACATGGAAATACTAAAACCAGGTGAGTCCCAGCTTGTTTGAGAGCTCTATTGAAAAGCTTGGCTTATTTTTGGTGTTTTTGTGCATGAACAATCCTACAATATAGCGCTGGTTCTTCGATTTATTGTCTTTTTGGTTGAAGATCTCGTAAAACGCCCATATTGCTTCCTTTGTCAGAGATATAAGGTAAACAAGGTTCTCTTCTCGAACTTGATTCCTAACCTTGAATCATCTTCCTTAGTCCCATGTACCTTCCTTCTCAAATCATACAAAGGTATACCTATGTATGTACCCACAGGTATGCTGAGGTTTCTATATTTTAAAACCTACTTATTTTGTCATTAGCCTACAATGTTGGATGCTGTGAGGTAGCTCTGGCACAGTCAATACGTAGGTACCTATCGAGTACCTGCCATCCGCAGTATGTACATAAAGTACCCACTTGGGTACATCTCCCAAAGAACTGGAAAGTCTGTGAAACCTTTTTAGGAAAAGTTTACCTTGGTCCTTTTCTTGTATTGTGTAGGTGTGTAACTGATTTCAACGGTGGCTACTCATCAGTCTTTGTTTAAAACGGTCTAGTTTTCGTATAAGTTTATGATGTGTGATCTGATCTATTATACGAGACTCCAGTGAAACATGATTAGGTAGTGTGTGGTTGGTACTTTGGTGTATACCAAGCAGGACCAAGGTACCTAAAGACTTAACTACTCTAGGAATCGAGTGGTTCCGTGTGAATGCTCATAACCCATAAGCGAACTTGGGCTTTCACTACTCACTAACCGCTCTGCAACGAGATGCTGCTCTTCCTCAATTTGTTTCTCCGTTACGAAAATATGTCTAAACTACGTCGGTACTTTGCTTCATCGTTACTCCTTCATTGGTTAGTTGATTCGAATGGGAAAGTTGACCAGCAATAGGTACCCAGGTACAACAATTTGCTGATGTTCAGTCTTGGGCTTTATGGTAGGTACCACCTACTTATCAACTTATCTATTTTGTGTCTGCTTGAGTTGAGTGTCACTGACCTTTCCTTTCTGCAAACGGGGTTGCTACTTGCTTACAAACGGGAACTACTGAACCCCATCGGTACCACTTTCATGTTCCTCTAGCTTTGTTCGTTCAAGCGAACATGGTCAGTTCATGTTCAACTCTTCATGAAAGCTGCAGGGTCAGGTCCATGTAGGAGTATCAATTCAAAGTTGGAAGTAGTTTATAAAAAAATTAAATAATGATGGGATCCGAGATAAAGACATTTAAGGGATCCCGTAATAAGTTATTAATACTTTATCACCCAGAAATTAAAAAACGATCACATACCTAACGTACCTCGTAATTGAGAAACTACAAAAGATCATGGAGCTAAGGTGGAGGCTAGTATTGGTGTGGACAGGAAGTCATGTTGCAATAAATTGAAATAAGGGAAAAACTATTTTTAAAGCAGAATTATATGAAGAAGTAAATTAAGAAAACATTACTATGGATGAGTCTTGGCCCATCAAAGATATTGAAAAGGAAAACCAACGGACCAAGAAGTCGGCAAGAAAAAACTAACTGATTCGAATGACAAGAATTAATCAACTCGCATCATGCTGGGAATCTCAACAACTGCTTCCGTGGATACGAATTCAACCGTGGTTCCAACATGGTATATTCAGAGGAAAAACATTTTACGAAATGATAAATACCTATGTAAATTTAAGAACTGGTCATGGATTATGCAGCTTACGCCTTCATCGACCTGCTGCTCGTACACTATGTGCTGTATGCCAAGAAACGGAAAAATAATGTCATTCAATTTTGAATGTGGTAGCTTTCGAGGCACCAGGGAAACAGTATTGTACAAAGCTTTTCTTACTGTTGTGAGCAAAGACTAAAGTATAGCTGAAACTTCCACTTCCATCACTGATGTTTTTCATACGAAGCTAAAAGGATCTTAAAGGGTCTTAAAGCCCTGATCTGCTTAGGATCTGAGGCTAATTTCATCTGCTCAACCAATAATGCTGAAATTTGAAATGGAGCCGTCTAGTGCTGCTGGGTAAGTAGGTAGGTACCTAACGTCTTGATCAGCTGAGGAGCCTCCGGCCACATTCATTCCTAGTCAACTTACGATGCTTATATTTAAACTACAGCTCCATAGGGGTTTCTGGGTTACAGTAAGAAAATGCGTTGTTGTCCTGATCAGCTGAAGGTGCTCTGAAACTCATTCTTTCCTACTCAACTCGCCAAGCTGATATTTGAAATGAAGCTCCTTATGGACGGCTAGGTTACATTTACAAGCTGCTCTACCGCTGTAATCACTTGAGAGGGCTTTGATGCTAATTTCTTTCCTATATTTCCATTTCTATGAAGTTTGAATTTGAATGAAGCCTTCTATGAACAGGTTTTAATAACTAGTTGCCCCTACCTATATGTTATAAATATGTTTTATTTAGTAAGGCACCAATTTATATTCATCTGTATCATATTTTGATTTCACTTTGCAACCAACATAAATTATTATCACTAATATTACCTATACATAAGGGTAGCCGCGGAATTTTCTAGTTGTTCCAAGACTGTCAGTGCTACTAGTGCAAAATTCAGATTTGCCGGAATAGGTATTAAATCCGAACGTTTATTACACATGCCAGAGGTGCTTGAAGAATTACAAGGTTTTAATTTGAACTACCCTTAGTTCCTACCATAAATTGGCATACAAATTTTGAAAATATCCCTATATATCTATATCAATATTTTATGTATATAATTCTAGCAATTCTTTTAATAATGTAGGAGTAATTTTGTAACATATTGTGATGATGGGATTGTGTAAATTTGATTTACCATGTATTGAATCCATGTCTTCATTTACATCAGTAAACAAAAATACTCTTTGTAGAGCCTTCCTAAAAAATGTTCTCATGTCGATACCTACAAAAACTTTGTGTTATACAATTTGAACCAGACAATTTCGCGGTCGAACAATTTTTACGACCCACCTATAAAATTCACCGGTGAGCTCGCCATTCCATTCGCCCTCCCATTATTCTGTACATCGTGTCAGTATGCATTCATCGTGACAGTTTTGGTATTTTTCCAGTTGTGATGAAAGTTATGGCTGTATCTATAAGCGAAATATGGCAGAATACCAAAGTAGCAAGAGAAGCCGCGTTGATGGGCAACTATGAGTATTCTAGCGTCCAGTACATGACCGTACTCACAGAAATTCAAAAGCTGCTCAGGACAATTGTAGATGAAAGCCGTCAAACTAAATGGAGACAGGTGAGCAATTTATTATGTGGATTTACGTAAATTGCGTAATGTAGCTATTGTTGCCCGAACCATACTGTTCCTAGTTGTTTTAAATCACTGACAGTAAAATTATCCCTCACGTAATGTAATTTATTATACTTAGTGCGTATTGAGTTGTTCATACTACACTAGCCATTATATAACTAAGGATAAATACGATAGTGATAAGTAAAACATACTTGATGAAAATTATTATACATCTGATAGTATTGTTCCGCTTCGCTCGTCGAATGATACTATACATATAGGTAGGTACTCAAAGCTCAAAAATGAAAATATTTGGACGGAAGCAAAAATTATATCTATTCTGTGGTTTGCAAAGGGGATAATTTTTAAAAGCTTCGGAAATCTCAATATAGCTAGAAGGCACACTTAGAAGAATCCGACAAACATCTTTACATGATTGAATGGTATGGCCTTGGCCCCTGTTTCAGCTAATGAAACAAGCAGGTACCGCTATCTACCGAACTTCTCACTTCTTTTGATTTGGGGAACGGAGCTCATGTGTACTTCGTGTAACATCTTGATGTAATAATATTTTTTCGAATACGAAGCATGTCAACGATCTACTATCGGGATTGTAAAGGTTGTTCAACTAGAAGAGGGGTTAATGGGCACCCATATTCTTTTCGGTCTCCAATTACTTCCGAGTTGATAAAAACGTGTTAGCTGGAAGATAAATTTGGGGCTCTTCCCTGACCTTCTAATGAGTGCACCATAAATCATCCTAATGTTAACCTTTTTATCATCAAAATTACGTGAAATAATATGTTTATAGTAGTTACTTATCTCACAAATTTATTGATCTTTCCAAGAGTAATAGATAACCAGGTTCACGTTAATTTTAATAAAAATTAAATACTTGATCAAAATCTGTTATACCTATTCACCTGATGATATTGCGGTAGCTTCATAACTGTGGAGGCTCATCAATGCTATCCTTATCAATTGGTTATTTATGAAGGTGTGGTATAATACCGAGTTAGCTGATTTTAGCCGTTACCTTATTGAAACTCGCGACTGAATAGTCATCTGTAAAGGTTTGTATCTGTCTAAAAGCACTGACTCTCCGTACCTACAGGGTTATGGTACTAACTTGCTACTTGTTGCAATTGGACCAGTTCGCTTTAAAAATTACCAGGTATGATGAATATAAAGAGGTCATCTTCCAATTCGTGATACTTCCTAAACCCTTCGTTTGGTCCAGTATATTGGTTTACTGTTTTCGAATTTGTAGAAATGAGTTAAATTTCAAGCATGATTTTTTCCCCCCTGATTTAATAAGTATAGTTGTCCACAGAAATTATGTGACAAACTCAAGGAATCGATTCTAGAGCTCATTTCTGATCGAAAGTTGCTCTTAGAGATTTGTTTAAAAACTAAACACTTTGTTTTCAAGTTATTCAAGTTTTAAGATTTTTTTCGTGTTTTGTATCTTATGACATTAAAACGGCCATAACTCCCCCTAGAATCACAGTAAACTCGAAACTAAGAACACCTTTGGGAAGACCGTTAAATTTCCTATAACCCTGATATAAAAGAAATAAAGTTGTTTTAGTTAGTTTTAACTGGTTTTAAAAAAGGCCAAAGCACAAAATTGAAAAAAATATTTAAAATCGACGTTTTTCTCCCGTTTTTCTGCTACCGGTCTGGGGATTTTTCGGCGTGCACTCTTTGGAACAAACTTCCTCATACTGTCAGCTTTTGAACGGTATAATCAATTTTACTTTTACTTTGCGTTGTTCATGACATGGATGCTGGAGTTCATGAAATTTCTTAAACTTGACAAAAATTGCAAGGTACAGGAAAAAATACATCAAATAAACGAAAGGAATTACAATAAAGAAAAGGTCACAGGACATGAGAAGTATAAATATTAAAATAAATATTAAATTAGGGTCAAAACCCGCTTCTTGAAGTAACTTAGACTGGAGGTGAACAGATCTAAATCTTCGGACATTGAAGCTAAATAATTTATGTCTCTGAATTCTAGTAATTGGGCTATTTAATAAATAGTTAGTGTGGGTGTGAGGAAAGAGAAAATATGAAGGGTCATGGGAAAAAACGATCAGAGTCAATTTTTGGTCCGAAATGAGATAGTGGTGCCATCTTGCAGGTCTTAGAGAAACGAATCGAAGCATGTATCGCTTCGGGAAAGATTGATAAAGGTTAACGTCAAAATACACAGGGAAAGGTTTTAGGAATCGGAAAACAACGATCAGAGTCCATGCGCTGACGGCTAAAAAGGATCAGAGTCCTAAAAAACCTCAATTGTTGATGAAGTTTAACGTGAAAGAAAGATCAAGGTCCAGCAGTTTTCTTGGAAAAATCAGTATCTCCCATTCTCTTCACATTTTGTAAAACGTTTTGATTTTGGTTTCTTCATTAAAATGTGTTTTTTCAATGAAATGACCATTTGGAGTTGAGACTTATTTACCCTAAACCCAAAATATTACACTTGAACGTTTAAAATTTGAATTTTGCAGATTTGTGAAGAAGTGACTCTGATCGTTATTTCCCGCGACCCTTCATATGTTTTAGGTTAATCATTTTATTATTAAATCAATGACTATAACTCTTCTAGTACCTACCATTCAAAATTATCAAGTTTTGTATTATTGCTTCCTAACTATCTTATGTTGAAAGTAGACCCTTCCTGCTTTGTTGCCTACTTCCACCGTTCGCTTTGTTAAGGGCATCAAAGCGTTCGAGGCATGGTTATTCAATAGGTTCATTGGTCTTCACGGGCCATTTCTTTTGTGATCGACGGTTGTCTATTTTACTGTTTTTTGTACTCCTCTCTTCCTCCCTCCTGCGTACTCGCTTTTGTGACCGACATCCTTTGTTTTTTCTCCCCGCAGGTCCAGTCTCAAATCGGCCAAGAACACGAAAAGCTTCAAGACTGCATCAGAACCCTGCAAATGTTTAGGCACGGCGACCACAACAATAGGCCGCTCGGTGAGAAAACGTTTTGTTCACTTTGATGTTTTTCTGTAACCAGGAAAAGTGGTTTTCTCTTCGATCCAACAAGCTTAAGAGCGGACTTACCTAAAAAAGATTGACATTTAAGTAGGTAAAAACTAGGGCTTTGGGGAAGGAGGGAGGCGCTCGCGGCTTTGCAGCCTTGACGTGCCTTTTTAGGTGTTAAGTCGTCACTTGTTTCCTTCCTTGCCGCTACGACTCGCCTCCTATCGCCACAAACCACTTGATAACTCCACATTTTCGCTTTTTATGTGGCTTCGTCTGACCAAGGACATCACAGGTGAGAGTTTTGATTTCTGTGCATGAGACGGAACAAACTATGTGAAACCGTTTACGGTCGATGGCGTTAGTTTACATTATACATTCACTTTTCGCCAAAATATCAACCAACATTTGGATTTTATTACCTAATTATATAAAATTATTGCTTACCGTTTCATATTTTCATTCAATAGATTTGTCGTAATTTATACAGAAGGCGGATTAGCTGTCGTAAATGTAGTCAATAAAAAGTGTTAAATTGAGTATTTAGGTATATCGTTTTCGAATTCCTCTCCTCTAATGAAGATAAACTTCCTTGATTGCTAAACCTAGTTATTAAAATATTGCTGTTCATGCATTAAATGTTAACTCTCATTAGGTCAAATTTGATTAGGATTTTCCCAGTTTGATAACCAGTGAAGCCTTTCCTATGTCTCCTCGCTTCAAACCGGAAATGTGGGCATCTAAGTAGTTACGTACATATGTATTTAAACAACATCCGGTACGAGGCTTCATGTTAGTTTCTCAACATATTTACTCAATTTTCAACTCATTCAAGCATTCAACTGTTCTGAACAAAAACATGCTCTCAGAGCCCCTCAGATATAATGGATGAACGAATGAGGATGTTTTCTATACGGTTGACACCAGTGCAATGCCTCTCAGACATGTTTTTCGTATCTTGAATTTTGCAAATTTTGTCAAAAGTATAACCATGCAAAAGCAGAAAATGTTCCTGTAAAAAAATTGTTTGTAACCTTCGGAATAAAAGTTATTCTGTTTGATAAACGCTCATCAATGTATTATATAAAAAAATGAATAAATAAAAAAGTAGACAAGGAATGCTGCCATTAAAAAATGAAACTAAATTATTTGAATGACGTGAGAATTTTAACTTAAAGAAAGTTCTGAAATAACTAGTATCCCTCACAATGCATAAGAACTAAGAATCATCCGTATAAAAACTTGAAATGGGCTCATAGAGTGACACGTTTTCCACACCACTTACTGCTAGCTTGGATATGAGAGATTGGATTCGCAGATACTGAAATGACCATTGCCCAGAAGTAAAAATCATGAGAAATTTGGAAAGTGTGTAAAAATCATTTAGTCTTATTCCAATTCAGTCCTCTCCTCTATTGTTAAGGAGGGAACAACAATTTTGGGTTGGAAAAAAAGAGGGAGAAAAAAAATGAGTGGCCAACTTTTGTGTGTTAGAATTTCTCATTTCTGATAAAATCCCTGACTGCATATTTTCAGCCCAAAACTTCTAATGGTTCGAAAAAAAGATAGAAAGCAAATGAATCGAGCTGAGGTCGTTTCTATATGACGTCATTCAACTTCCTTTACACCGCCGTTTTGGCCGCTTCCAATCATCTGATACCTTACGTATTGTACCTTTTTGGAAAGCTATCAGTCGAGATCTTTCAGTTGAAGAAATGGAATTAAATAGGATCCAAGTTTTATCATGCCAAATTTATTATGACACTTCAAAACCACATCCTATCCTTTTTTCTCCGCTTGAAAAAACTAAATTCAATCGGGATACACCAGAAAAATTTGAATTCTATTCAGGAATACTACGGTTTCTTTTTTCTCACGTTTTACAAATCGCTTCTTCAATTATTCGTTTACACTCTTCCTTTCAACCTTTTCGGATTCATTATGCTTTTTGAAATTGATTTTGAACCATTATTTCAGGTCCTCTTGCGAACAGGAGCCCTCTTCCATTCGAAGAACCAACGCGAGACCCCATTACCTGGCTGGGAACACCGAAAGATCCCGACGTGTGGGCGCCACCTCCTTCCAGGGATCCAGATGTCTGGCCGGCACCTACACCTGTAGATCACAGGTATAACATGATATATGTCGAAATAAAATAATCAAATTAAATTATAACTGTGTATTGTTTTAGTTGTTAATTTTCCCAATATTAAATGGTAGGTACTTGGTTTGGTTTGATTAGTGCTGTCCAATACTACTTAAATTTTAGTTGAATCTAGACGCTTCTGGGGGACATGCATAGTCCGTTAACCCCCCCCCCAAACCAATTGTTTGTATACTAAATGGTGCTACTGGTGTCTTGGTTATTGACGACCTATGTTGATGTATAATTTTATGTTGTATTGACAAACAGTTTGAAGATCATTGTTCTACTTTTTTACTCGGGAATCGGTCTTGTAATATTTTACCGCCGATGGAATTTTGAACTTTTTTCTGGAGGATATGCATGTTGTTGATGCTGAGAAATATCCTACAACGCTGCTGAAGTCAAAGTATTTTAGTCTAAGTCTAACTATTTTAGTCTAAGTGCGCCACTTAGACTAAAATCTCAACTAATTTTTGTTGTTTCGATACTAATATTTGACTGTGACATTGGACCCTTGGTGGAGATGTAGTAGAAGACTAGAATGAGCTATCTTGAGAGATGTTTGCTGTAATGTAATGTGTACTTAGCAATGTAATGTAATGTAAACTGTACTAGCAATGTGTAGTACAGTTTGACTTTATTTGTCATGCCTAGGTCATGTATTTATCTGTTGATAGACTATTAATTCTAGCCGTTTTCTTTCTTGAGCGATCGTTGGTGATCCCATCCGCGCTAGACAGCGCGTCTATCTCTTGTTTTCTGTCTTGAATGTTTGATGAATGGAAGTCCGTTCACATCGGCTCTAGATTCCAGTAGAACATCTGAACCAGATGTTGGTTCTAAATATTTGTCGGCTCTAAGGGGGTCTCGCTTCCCGCTTTCACAGAGTAGCTGCACCTACATATGTGTTGATGCAGTCTATTCTTAAATATGTTTTCTTATTTACGAACGAAGTGAGTCTCTACTTTGACTCTGCTAGCATTTATCAGTGTTTGTGTGTTTCGCGCTACATGCCGCAATTTAGGAGCTGTCACCTTGAAATTGGCTAGGTAGACCTTTAGATTTCCGGACTTAGCAGTATAGATTTTGGTAACGATCTGATGACAGGAACTTGTCGTCGGCGACGACATCGTCTCCAAGCAACTGAAAATCCAGTTTGGTTTCGTTTTCTATAGTTTTTGCGACACAGAATCGCCTGAAACCACTATCTAAGCTTTAAACTTTGTCCTTGACTTCAATACGACGTCATTGTTGTCGCTAACGTCAGTCATTGTCTAACCATCAAAAATCGAGTTTGGTATCGTTATAAATAGTTTTCGTAAATAATTTTTACCACCGAAATTTAAATCCTTATCACGGAGTTGTTTATCCGCGCGACTTAGTTAGGTTTTCCCCAATTCAGGTTGTTACTGTTGATTTTGGGGAGGTGGTGAAATAAGCACAATGTTATGTTTCCATCAACAATTTTTAAAAGGTTTGTGTCTCCTTTATCCTTGAACCTTATGTTTGAATTTTGCATTTACAGTTACAAGCTCTTTAAATATAATTTTCTACGATATTAATTATAAATGTAATAAATCTCTTGGTGAAATCGTCTGAACAATTCAGAAAGCTAGCTACATCGTTGCCCCGAATCTAGTTTCAATTTATATAAATAAGAATAAGTGGGTTAGCCGGTTAGCCCGCCTGGCGTATTGTTATTCTCTCAAATAGTTACGGTTTATCTATGTAAGTAGGGCGGCTCTGCGGGTGTTTCACATTGAGTTCAAGGTCATCGACTTGCAATCAATAGTCTCCAAAATCATATTGAAGGAACACGTTAAGAGATTTGAATCGCATAGTATTGCGAGTAGGTAAGTATTGATCCTACCTGACCTGAAAGTAAGAACTTCGTAATTTCAATTCTCATCGTGTTACATAAGATGTTATGCAGTTTTCACCTTGGATTCATTTGGAGCTAAGTGGATGGATTACCTCTTTTCTCTCATCGACTCGATCTATTGCTGCTTCAAATGTAACGTTGTCCTTGTGTATAGTTGCGTTCATATCCCATTTATTCAGTACCCAGAATATCGTCTGATTTTCCGTTTCAATAAGATTGCCCATATGAATAATTCACCTATAATGCATTCGTATTTATATTATGTTACTGTCAGCACTTCGAAATTCGAATAGTCACGTTTTCACGGACTGAATCAGTAATGCAGACGTTAGAGAGTAATTTCAAACCCATGGAGTTGTTCGATGAAAGTTGGTGGTTAAAATATTTAGTTCCTTTCCTCAACTTTGAATAGTTGGCTGTTTGTTTGCTTCTTGTGTCATCATTATGCTTACCCTAGGCTTTATGCTGACGGTGACGTAATTCCACAACTTATTGATGGATAACTACTGAGAGCATATTGTTGTTGAATTGATCCAGTAATCATTGCTTGCTAATTTTACTGGTATGGGTGCTACAGGAGTTAACATGAGTATAGCGAAGAAATACTCAAATAATATTGACCTACCGTCAAAAAATACTCAGATACTTTATATTAACCTACCTTCTAAGCATTCTTACGGGTTCTTACAGCAGCAATATTCGCCATATGTTTCAGAACGACGACTAACAAAAGAGGTCCCCTGAAAAAACCTGAGCCCACACGTCCAGGGGCCAAAAACGCTAAAACTAATACACTTTCACGGCGTGATGCGAAAACCGCCAACAAGAGGACCGATGATAGAACTCGCCCTCCTTCCAAAAAGGATGCCAACGGCAACGCAAACCAGGTAAATTACGGTTAACTGTGCTTCTTCTAAAGAAGAAGTACAGTAGTGTTGCTCAATCATTGATTGTTTTATTGCTATTATTTTTTGTTGTAGTCTTACCTCTGATGAGTAATTCACTATAAATATATCAGCCGTTTCCATTATGTGATCTCAGCAATATCAGTTTAGATAAAAATAATTTGGGGGAATTGCATAACGGTAAAAGTGGTGCAAAACGCAATGCGTTTGGTTAGGATCCTCATTGTTTTTGGGTACAGACCTCAGACAGGAGGTAATGCGTTTGGATAAAGTAATTCAGACATGAAATGCATGCTATTGACCCCTAGTATGTTGAACCCTTGCACGTGAGCATGCAGTTAGTACATTTGCACAAGATTTTTGATGCCATAACTAAAAGTACCATTCATTATTACGTGCTCAGAGTTGGCCAGTAATTTCAGATTCAGCAATGTCGTAAATACGGGTATACGTATTTACGACATTATTTATAGGAGTCGGTATACGTACACAGAGTTTTCTATCCTTCACAAAAATAGTCAGGTTTTGTAATTGTTCAAGGATTTCTTCGTGACTATTAGGCTACTGGCATATTTGGCACATTGAGACATTGCGACGCTTAAAATCCGAGTGCTCCAGTGAGAATGTTCTGCTGGATCGGAGCTCATTTCAAATTAACTTATTAGGCTTCCGTACTGAGCATGTTTTATTTGCACTCCAAGTTTCGATTCTAACTGGCTCTAATTCAATCACTTGTGAATTAAGATAACTAGCCCTCCCGTACCTCTTGTTTTTGTGTATTTCCACTTTCAATAAATTTTACCTTAACGCGTTGAGCAACTTGTACCCAAACGTATTGCTTTACAGGTGACCTTTCCCATTCGATTTACCCAATAGCATTCTCCTCATAATTTGTAATCAACAAACTGCTAATATTACCGTTGTTGATGGATGATGAAATCATGGGAATTTATAATCACTGCTAGTAAACTATAGAGCTAGAAACTTATTAATCGGAATTCATATTGTAAATTAGAATGGTCGAGTAAGTGCAATCAGTCCCGATGAAAGACTTGTCGAATATTGGAAGGACACCCTAGGTCATCCCCCCCATCCTTTCACCACCACTGTTAAGTAAATATGGTGCTACAAGTCCGAAAATTAAGAAATGTTGATAATTTTATTAGAAATGAGATTGTTCCCCCTCATTTTCGCCCGTGTGCGAACTTGAATTGTCTTGTGCGAGGCTTCAAACGACTATCCCAACAGGTTTCAATACAGACGAGTGCGGTTAGTGTTGTCCCTTTTGAAACCATGATTTTTTTATTACTCGTATTGAAGGTTTGCCGAGTCTTTCTAAGTATTTTCGAATTCTTTTGTTAATTTTGATTTATACTTTTCGTTTAACGGGAGGCCACTCATTAATCTTCAAAATAAAATATAGATTATTTGGACAAATAGACAGATTTATGTGCATGGTTTGGTGATCTGGGTGATCGCCAGCTCACACCTCAAAAATGAAAAAATTTCCGAAATCAAACCTTTTGGGAAAATATAAATTAGTTGGATAAATAGAGAGTGGTCTCCCGTTAACCGATAAGTAGCTGTAGGTACCTCATGATTTACTATAGTACACTGAGTATGACATGATTAGATCTACGCTGCTCCTTAAAAAAAAAAACTAAATAGAATAAAACTATAAAATTCACAATTTCTAATATCATTTAGTAGTGAGCTTAACGAAGAATATACATATATACGAGGTGTCCCCAAAAACTCCCCCTCCCCTGCTATAATCGTTAATATTGGGGTCAAAAAAATTATTATTTTTTTTTTCAATCTTAATGATTTTTCGTAAGGATCTCAGAAATGACAAAATTCGCACTAGCGCAAACGTGCGCAATTGACATCAACTTTGTTATTTCAAATGGAAACCCCCCATTTTTATTGCAGATTTGAATTCTACGAGAAATTTCATGAAGAAATGACCCATCACTCGATTTTTAAGTGCGCGCAAACGGGCGCAATTCCGCTCCAAAAATTTATTGATATTTGTAACACCAACTTGGGAAAACACCGAAAAACCTACATTTTAGTACGCTTTGTGCTTTGTGGAAATGTGTTAGAAAAGTGCAATTCTGGTCAATTTTTCGGTGTTTTCCCAAGTTGATGTTGCAAATATCAATAAATGAACATCATTACGAGGTTCAGCAGGAAAAAATACTCCAAAATCATGTATTACATGTGGCAATTGAGTATCTTCTAAAACTCAGTTATTGCACTTCTAGAGTGGGATTGTGCACTATTGGATCGGAATTGCGCCCGTTTGCGCGCACCAAAAAAATCGAGTGATGGATAATTTCTTCATGAAATTTCCCGTAAAATTTTATTCTGCAATAAAAAATGGGGGTTCCCATTTAAAATAACGAGGTTGATGTCAATTACCCACGTTTGCGCACGTGCACAGTGCGCAATTTTGTCAATTTTGAGATCCTTACAAAAAAATCAAGATTGAAAAAAAATTTTTTTGTTTTCTTCTTTTTTTATTTATATTTTTTACCCATTAGATATTAACGATTTTAGCAGGGGGGGGGGGGGGCGTTTTTGGGGATACCCAATAAATACTTACAAATAAATTGTGTTACCTATAGTTCAAAACACTCAATGTTCATGTGCTTACACATGTAATTTTACCTATTGTTTGTTTCATTTCTAGAATGAGAAAGGCGATAAAGAGAAAGACAATAAAGATGCTGATGCGCCGGTTGCTGAGGAGAAAAGATTTGACCCTATGAATAGTTATGATCATGAACTAGTTGAAATGCTGGGTAGGTTAAGTATTATTACCATCACAATTGAATTTGATTGCGCTTCATCCACGTATACGTGAAGTTAATGTGTGTTGGAGTAGTTTGAATTTACTTAGATTTACTTAAGAAAAAAATTTTTTATCCTCCATAATCATAGTTTCTACTTATCTAATGCAATTCGTAGCTTTCTGTTCTATTCTGTGGCCACGAATCCTTGCTACCTGCATACTTTTTAGAACTGTTATCCTAATTATTGGTGGTCTGAAACTAGAAGCTCTCCTTGAGTTTTAAATCATTCGGACATAATGAGGCCCAGAGTTCTGCTTATCCATTTTTGGTCCGTTCATGCACCTACATGGTCTTCTTGTAAACCAAATCACTTTCACAATAATTACTCATTTCAGTGTCCCTCTAGTCAAATAAAACTATAAATTATTCAGAAACTTTTTCTTTTCTTTTTTAAGAAAAATTGCAACAATAAATTATACAAATACATATTACCTAATAAAATTGTAAAATCCCTGTGATAAGAGAGGAGCTTAAATTTTTTTTGAAGAAATCCATGGCAGTAGATAACGAGAATGTAGCAGAGAGGTACTAGTGAGTTGGAAAATAAATTGGTTATTTATTTTATTTATTCGTGAGTTGATGCCACATTTAATACAAATAGAAAACAAACCTGACCAAGGAACAAATAACGGTGAATAAATAGTGAGTTGGCAATAGAAATCACAAGCTTGATCAATACGTTACAATAAATTTATTGAATGGATTAAAGTCAATGATTAACAAAACGTAAGATAAATTTTTAAAAACTACTGGAAAAATATACAAAGGTGGAAAGAAGACTTTTTGGTCAATACTATTTATAATTTATTTTAAAGTATCAAATGTTACAGACACAAAGTCGATACTAGAAGATGGAGTTTTGGTAGTATCCGTGATGTCTGTGTGTTGGACTAGTTTCTGGTGATTGGGCTCTGAAAATATACCAAAATCATCAAAATTACGAGTCTAGAGATGAACTTTCATTTTACACTTGGGTATGAAGATGGATGTACTTACTCCGAGGGAGCCAGTCTCAGACCTATAATTTCCTGTTGTTTTATATTTATCCAGCTCATGTTGATGCTTTATTATAAATGCCATTGACCTTAGGTGTACTCGTACAAGGAAAATATATGCCTCACCCGTTTAATGAAGGTTTTTTGTAATGATTTTTTTTTTTACAAGCCTCACAACTTATTTGCTTGTAATTTTACAGAACGCGACATTGTCCAGAAAAATCCCAACATCCGATGGGAAGATATTGCTGACCTACATGAAGCGAAAAGACTTCTCGAAGAGGCAGTTGTTCTACCTATGTGGATGCCAGATTTTTTTAAGGTTTGTTGAAGAATCTTTGTTGAGCCCTTCGTGTTTTCGAGTGTCACGCAATGAGACCGAATGTAGAGGTGTAAGTGTGCTGGTGAACGCTTATTATTACTTACTATTACTGTCAAACGGAGTCACTTTGCTCCGCCTTTTGAAAAATCATAATTTTTCACGTACTAAACTCACTTGAAATAACTTCAGTTTTGAGCTAAGGATTTTGGAAGTAGGAGAAGTTTCTTATCAAATATCTGATACAAGATGCATTGTTCAAATGTTTTCATTAAAAGATCAGCGTCCTTCAATTGGATTTATTGGTTAATTAAGTACTGCATAAGAATTATACATGAATGCAAAAGTTAACAAACTTTCATCTAGGTACTCAAAATTTGGTCATATTACTTAAATTTCCTTAATGAAAAATCAATTTTCTGATATTATATTGTTCGTCCTTCAATATACATGTTCTTACTGTTTAAAATCGAGGAAAATCAGCTCCTAGCTGAATGCTTAGTGAAGGAAGCTTAGTGAACGGAATAGACAATTGAATCATATATGGAACAATCAAAACTTCCAAATTTAAACCACAAATAACGCCTATTTCAGAAACTGATGAGTTTTCTCTCATGAATGAGAGAGCAATAGTTTTCAGATTATAACTGCATAGTATTCGGTGAACTGTAAATTCAAAAATAACTTTAAAATTTCTCAACTTTGGCTCATGGAAAACATAACTGGTCATCTGAAACTTGAAAAAGAAATGTAACCTGGAATTTTCAACAGCTTGGTTAATTTGCAGTGAGCGTGGCGTTGAATAGGTGTCCCTACTTTACATTACTAATACCTTTACTTGAAGAAAATACCTCCAAAATTTGGGGTAAAGTTTCTGTGCCCCTCATTTTTTACTTGGAACAATGACGTGTTTGGAGACCAAATGATTAATAATGACCGCTGAATTTTGGTATTCACAAAGGTTTATATAGCCTGTCTGTAAAGAAAAGAATACGTAGCCGTTGGTGCCTGGCCGTGGGGGAGTGAAACAAAAAACAAGGAAATTTTCACGTTTGCACGATTTTTCTGGAGTTTTCTTCCCTGCGAACGTCAGCATTGAATCAACACACAAAAATTGATGAGCACGGCTCTGACAGTTGATTATGCGTAATTCCTATCTCGAAACGAATTCAAACATTAATGCTCGCCAATTTATATGCCTTATTACTAAACTTACCTTGGATTCCATAGCGAAGGTCGTTAGAGAAAGGACGAAAAGGGGTGAGCGAGAATGCCTTCTTCTTTCAACCCTTTCAGGTACTGAAACACGCTGAAGATTATTTCTCTAGCCTGCGACCGAACTGCCTTCCCACTTTTCCCTGCTCGTGAAGTACCTGGAATAACTGATGGTTCCATTTCTCAAAAAACACCTCTCTCCAAACACAAAACAACTCTCTCAAAACACAAAACAACTCTTTCAAACACAAGGAAATATATCCAAACGACAGCACATAACATACACACACGAAAACCTCGATCGTAAACGGCGAACCAGTTTCGCCAACACAACAACAAAAGTTCCTCTGTTTTCCCGAGCGCTTGGCTTTAATGTGCTTCTTCGCCGCCAGTCACCGACACCTACGTATTCTTTTCATTACCGACAGGCTATAGCTTTTGGGACAATGTAACCTTAAATATAGCGAATTAACCCCATTTGATGGTACTAATCATGTTTATTTCAAGGTGGCCACTTGACAAGACAACCCGAGACAATAAAGAAATTGTTTTATACTAAACAAATCAAATATTAAACATTTTTTAGACAATTATGATCATGATTTGTAAAGTTATTTCTTCTCAGACATCGGTGAAAAATATTTGTGCAATTATACCGTGGAATCATTAAAATATTGAGTCCCTAATGCGTCTTTTTCCTTTTAATCTAGTAAAAGAAACTCAAGCGTTTTTTCATACATTCCCAATCTTCAATTTCAAAATTTCACTTGAAGTCATCTCTATTCGGCTGCCTGGGTCAATTTTCCCAAGATTGGCACTCCCGTTTCATAAGTTTCAGGATTATATCAGACGTGAAAGGGTTATTAAATACCAATCTGATTATATTATCATCCTTCGCTGATATCTACAGCTGGGACTCCTTGACTTTTTTATTTTATTTTTTACTCTTATGTTTAAAGAATAGAGGATAAATAGGAAGGACTAGTAATGTATGTTTGCCAGTCAAAGGAGCTGACAGATTCTATAAGATGTTAAATAACCTTAGAGGAAAAAATTAAGGGCTTATTGGTAAATCAAAAGGCATATTTACCCAATGATATGTTAGAGCGCAGTCCCTAATTAATTTAATTTTACCAGCCATTGTGTTGGGTTAAATGGGAATTACATGGGAAAACAGAATGAAGCAATATTATCATTTGCGTGAAGCTATGTTTCCCAAGCCCTTTGGGGCGTGGATGTATAACAGAACAGTCATTACTGCAATTGCTTGTTGGTGGATAGTGTCCTAATAGACGCCTACCGAATCGCAATTTGCTTAATCTTCTGCTTTGTGTAGTTGTTCAGAGCACCTTGCTCGTCATTCCTGATGACAAAGAGCTTATAATAGGATAGATAGTGCTTATCGTGGAGGAGGAAGTTGCAACTTTAGACTTTGCCCCTGCTGGGAGTAGACCTAGAGTGCCAATGAAATACCAGTACTGAATTATTAACCTCTGTCTATAGATTTCTCAAACAGCTATGAGAGTGAGTTGGCGTTGTCATTTCTAATTCCTGAATTCTGGTGTCATACTATAGAGTGAGAGGGTGGGACATTCTCTAACAACTCAAATTTCAATTTTGTGACTACAGTGGAGACCAGATTTGATTGATTGATTGCAGTAGAATGGTAGCATGTTATGAAAATTCTGTAAGTGGTTAAATTCAGAAATTCCTTGAAATTTGGGAAAGGGAAGAGTGGCCACCTTGTACAACCTGTACTGCTTACTACTACACATAATTGATTCAGGGTCCATTTCTTTGTTTACAGGGAATTCGTAGACCATGGAAAGGGGTACTCATGGTCGGTCCACCTGGTACTGGCAAGACCATGCTAGCTAAAGCTGTGGCAACCGAATGCGGTACCACTTTCTTCAACGTTTCTTCATCCACCTTAACCTCTAAGTATCGTGGAGAGTCGGAAAAACTGGTTCGCCTCTTGTTTGAGATGGTTAGTATTTTGTATTTGCTTTTAATGGAGTTTTTCTACATATTGATCCTACAAAGTGCATTATAGTAGCACTTTTCAAGTACTTACTTCAGCTCCCGAGTTACAGTTGATTTCATGAATGTGCCTTGTACATTCCGTATTTTCCAATTGTCTAAATGTTTCCTTTTTGATGTTAACAGGCTAGGTTTTACGCTCCTTCTACGATTTTCATTGATGAAATCGACTCTCTGTGTTCCCGGAGAGGATCTGAGTCTGAGCATGAGGCCTCGCGCAGAGTCAAATCTGAGCTCCTCGTACAGATGGATGGAATCAGCTCGAATAGCGATGATGGACCGGGAAAGGTCGTTATGGTTCTGGCAGCCACCAATTTCCCCTGGGACATAGATGAAGCTCTGAGAAGAAGACTTGAGAAGAGAATTTATATCCCCTTACCCAATAGTAAGTCTGTTTCAACTATAAAGTGTTGTAACTGTCCCTTAAGTACTATCTGATGATTTCTTACTTCTGTCAAAAGCGGGGGGGATATGGTATTCTGTCATTCAACTCATCTAAAATTCAGTAACAACCATATTGGTTCTCATACAACTGTTAGGACACATTTGTAAGATTGCGTACTATGAGTAGGTACCTATTTGAATCGGTGGTCCAATACGTGAACGTAAATTTATGATGAGATTGTACCTATTTGCTTACCTTATGGAGCTAGAATACAGACAGAATCAAAGAATCAGAACCATAGTCAAGTTGTAGATTTCACATTAATTTGTTGTGTGAAACTTTTTTTTTTTTTTTTTTTGTATTTTCCTGTAGCTTTTGTGATGGATATGGAAAGTTCCTCCTTCCTGTTTCTTGTAACTGCTGCCCCCAAGGTTATGCCTGGCACTTTTTAGCTTTCAGTATATCCTCTGGGTGTTGCAGACTAATCGGCTCAGCCCATTGAAGGGGTAACTACTCCATATTCCATCACCTCACCACTTTGTTATACATTTTATGTTATAGACCTTCAGATTGATTTAGATTCCATATCTAGCTTTATGTCCGCAAATCCTTTGTGGACACATTACTTTCACAGTATCCACCCAATAGTAGATTTTGACGAGGAGGCTTATGCACTAACTTTGATCGCTTAAAACGTGAATTTATCCAATCATTCCAATAGTATTAGTAGGCATTCCCAAGAAGTAATATCCTATGAATTTCATTGCTTGTGGATCAATAATTGCCTCTGCACATGCTCAAACGTGGAATCCTATAAACGCTTTGGCTCTACATTCCATTTAAAATGACCAATTATTAAATCTCTTCATTCAGATCATAACAATCCATTTACCTCCAGCTCCCTTTCCTTTCTCTCGACCAATGGGATTCAATCTTCCTTCACCTGTGACTATATAAGCTGTGCCCTTTCTGATGTATGTTCAGTTATTGTTTGTTACTAATGATGACCTAATTCGTCGAAATCGATTTAACATTGTAACTCTTTATTTTTCGTGAAAATAGACAACGTTTTTTCACTAAATTCCGTTTTGATGTAAAATGATGTTGAAATATCCATGTTCTGTTCCCATATGTTTAGTCTTATGTGTCCAATAAGTTACGTTTTCTCTTCTAGGTGAAGGAAGAGAGGCACTTTTAAGAATCAATCTTAGAGATGTGAAAGTGGAAGCTGGTTTAGACCTGGCAGATATTGCTGTGAAGCTGAAGGGATACTCAGGAGCTGACATCACCAATGTCTGCAGGTAATTTCTTGATCATATTCCTCAACAAATTTTAAAATGTATTTGTTGGTAAATCGATGAGCAGAATAAAAGTGGGCTATCTCAGAGATCAATCCACTGACGAATTTTCTACTAAAATTGAGATGCTGCTAAATTAGGTAATGTCACCGTTGTTATTATTTACAAACTCCTGCCCCCAAAATTGTTTAATGAAACTGTGATGTGTTTCCTAAAAAAAATTCAATTTTAACAAATTTCTCGCAAGAGAAATGTAACTTCTTAATTTTCTAGCCCTCAAAAATTGTCCATTTTTTATTATTATTATTGTTTTCAGGGTCCTTTTTTCCCTCTCCGCCGCACTGAAACCGTGATGTATTGTGTGGGACAAGGCCTTTTTCCCGACCTATATGTTCTGAGCCAATCCCCCTTTCACATCTATTTGAGGTTTCCCCCTAATAGTTGATCCACTGATGTAATCTGTTCTGCGTCGAGCGTAACAAAGATTCTAAATCGTTTGGCTTCCATGGCTGGGCACTCCAAGAGCAGATGGGAGGCCGTTTCTTCTTCCTCTCCGCACAATCTACACACTGGATGAGCTGTGTAGGCTCAATTCCTGTTAGGTTGTATCCTGAAGCTCCCATGCCAGTCACCATCCCCACTAAGAGTCTCATTTCCTTCCTAGAGAAGTTGAGAGCGGTTGAACTCCTACAATGGCAGGGCGTGTTAATAAAGCAATATAGAAGTTTGGAGAATTACAGTACAGAAAAGACAAAGAAGTCTATTGAACCTTTGTGCAGTAGACTCTCTCTTAATTGGCCCCGGATTTACCAATCACCTGTTTTTATTTATTCAGTTTCTTTTTTCCCCTTGACAGTCTTCGCGTCTTCACCCTCCATGACATTCCCGGAAGTAAAGAGGAGAAATCGTCTCTCTTTCACTGTTTTGCATATCTCAGTTTTGCTCGGCCTTTCCGAATTCGAAGGAAAATAACTTCTTTTGGTCTTTTTTTGTATGAATTACTTATCTGTGAATCAACAATAGACGAACTAAACTCATTCACTGTTCGTTCACTGTCTTCGAATTACTTTTTCCCCATATCATGTGGTGTAGGTATGTACATGGGCAAGCAAACTTGAAAGTAGAAGCATGAGAAAAAAATCCCGATTGTATCAGATCTGTTTTTGTCATAATTTGTCAGTAAACTTTATAATATTTACAATATAACCAAATAAACACTTGTTTACGAGCTTTATACTCCATGTATTACTTTACACTTATCTATATTAAATCCTCGTGTAGTTAATTTTTTCGAGGTGGTTGGTTAAGACAGGGCCTACTGTAATAGTAATTTCTTGTATTGTAATTGAAATTAGAACTGCCAAAAGAAAAAACTGTTAACAAATAAATATTAGATTATTTTGTACTTACCTTTAACTTCACGTAATTTTTAAACATATGTACGCTAAGAACCAAACGAAATAGAGAGCCACTAGTGACTCTAATGTCAACGATTGTCTTGAACTTGAGGTTGAGGACATTGTAGAGTTTGACTTCATTTGTCTACCTACTTTATGAGGTAGGTTGGTGATAACTATACTCTTCACTTTCCTCCTCAGATTATGGTAATTCAAAGGGAGGACAGTACACTTGAGACTGAAGTGCTGACACTTGCAACAAGCTGTGCTGACTCCTTGATGGGAGAATTAGGTTCTCCCGTATGCGAGAAAACCCGTATACCTTTGCGTATCTTTTCACGCTAAAGCTGGTTTCACATGGAGCAGAACGAGCGGAAGACAGAAGGACGGAAAAACCAGTGGAGGGGCGGCGGAGCCTGAAAGATTGTTCACATGAAGCCGTCACCTTGGTGAACGGAATCATAACCTTCCTACTGAAAGCCTCTCTGATCTGAAACCTGTACTTGCGGTTATCAACATTCCTGTCCAATGAGCTTGCGCGGAGGAGCTCTACAGAACACGGAAACGGTATAAAAATTTCTACCACCGTCCATAGTCCGCCCATTCCGACAACATGGTATCCACCATCCTCTACTGTTGTCCCAACAGCCAATCAGATTGCCTTCCGTCTTTCCGCGCTTGTTCCGCTCTATGTGAAACCAGCTTAACGCATGCACTGTTGGTATTCCGGTCTTGTGTAGTATAATACGTGAAAAGAAATACGGGAGTAACAAAAATACTCTATTCTCTCACGACTGTGTGTTTCAATTGCATTTATGAAATATGTCCATTAAACATTTTGGTTTATTTTATTTTCTAGGGATGCCTCAATGATGGCGATGAGGAGAAAAATTCAGGGACTGAGACCAGAACAGATCAAACAGCTCGCAAAAGAAGATCTGGATCTTCCCGTTTCTAAACAGGATTTCATCGAAGCAACCGCCAAGTGCAACAAAAGTGTGTCGAAAGAAGATTTGGACAAATACGATAAGTGGATGGCTGAATTCGGCTCATCGTGATGATAAACGTGTCGTTTTTTGTTTTTTAATGTCTTCAGGTTTGTGTTGCCTATCTGTAGTTATAATTTAGAAATATCGTACTTTTGTAACATGTTTTGTTGGTATTATGATGTTGAAACAGTAATATGATATGTAAAGCGGAAAATATTAGTTGATACATTTACCGTATACTTGCCTCTTACTCAAGGTTATTAGACAATATTCACTTTTGAATTAACTTTAAAGATAGCATTAAACTATTGTCCGCATTGATCAACATATCACACAGTAGGTAGCTGAGTACTTCCTACTCCCAAGAATAGTTCATAAAAACGAACTGTAAATAACTAAAACTGATTCTGGGCATTTACCAATGGGATTTACTATTTAACTATCTTTTTGATTGTGTATCTCAATCAAGTACATTCTAATTCTACTCGTAATACGACATTTTTATCGTGAACATTTTAGTAGAAAATCTTTCAAGACAATTACACAGAATCTACTCAAATTGATTAATAAATAAAATATAAATGGTTGGAAATTATCAAATGCTGAATGCTGAAAATTAGGTTCTTATCTTAGTTATGAATACTTTCGAAATCGTATACCAAATCAAAATTGTAAGAAAGACAAAATGTATTGCGAACTGTGATTCAATGCAACCCTTTTTTCGAAGATTTTGCGATCTGCCTCTTTATCGATTTATGGAAAACAATAATAAAATTAATATTGAATTGTTTATTAATTAGTTTTTTACGTAATTTTCATTTGAAATAGCCATTTGATTTTTTTCAGGTTTGAGGAAGAGGATGTATTTGTTAGATGCGTTGAAGGATGATCTAAACTATCAATTTTATACTAATCGAAGAAACGTTTTTATTAAACTACATTGTTACTATCTAAATATATTTCATACCAACCGTTTCAGTACTTGGGTAGGTACCTATCTGAAAAATGTACTGGCTGTGCTTTCAAGAACTAGAATACAACCTAACTGAATATCCACGTCTGCCAGCACTCTTCCCATAAATAACTTTTGATTAATTAATCATAAGTTAACTTCTCCATTGTGTGCGTTCAGGAACATTTTGTTATTGTTCAGTAACAATTGTTCCGCTATTCTTTATACCACTCTTCATACCGCCATATACCTTAGCAACGGTATATAATTTATGTTACTACTTACTTCATACTTATTTTGAGTTTGTTTCTTATTATGTAATCTTGATTTTCGTATATATTGCAGCACCTGTTTTATCTTTGCAATATAAATTATTTTAGTTATGAAATCCACGTTCGAACATAACTGTGGAATTTTTGTGTTTGTCACGTAACTTTATTTTTACTGTTCATATTTATGTATAACTAGTAATTCCTACTACTGATTAGTCCGGTTTCCTAGTCATAATATGTCCAATATAACCTTCCAAGATACGAGTATGTCGAATTTCGATGTACAACAGCTTATCAAGGTTAGCAAGAAACATCAAATTGCTTAATGTTCGGTCGGAAAAACAATTCTTGGTAGTATTACATTATTGTAATAGATTATTATCATCAATAATTATTTCTGTTGTGATCAAGCCTTTGAAACCACATGATCTTTCGTTTGATTAGGACGTTCTTGTTAGGTCGACCAATCTCGTTAGGATTATTGTATATTTTCTTTTTAATTTTCCTATCAAAACTGTCCATTTTTCTTCAGTATTTCCGTTTAAGGATGTATGTATTATTGAATCACTCTTATAGAGTCTGAATTCTGTGATCGAATATTCATTCTACATTTTTTGTAGAATGTCATCAGGATTTACTTGCTTACTCTTAGTTTATAATCGCGTTCATTTTTACAATTTTGACGTTTTGTCACGCCATTGAATAATTTTATGAAACGCGGTTTGATTTTTGACTTATTGGGTCGCTATCCTTTAGTGGACTGAACGGGGCCATGCAAATGCATAAAGTCGGTTATAAACTTTAATCAGGTTTACGTTGTTCCGTACTTCCTGTATAATTTTCATTAAGTGCACTTAATTATTGTGAAAAGTACTGTCGGTAAACATTTAGCGCTGTTGCTGATTGAAGTAAGCCAGGTGCGCGTTACGGTTTACCTAGTTTTAATGTTCGTTCGCTCATTTCCTTTATTGTTCAATATATTATGTATCTTTGTTTGTTGCATGCTCTTGAAAAAGGTTTATGATGGTTTTTCACCCCTCTTTTAAAGTTGTGTATGATTCTTTTGTTGTTGAATTTACATTACTGAATTGTGAACTACTTTCCTTCGGTACCTACGTTATTGCGATACTAATAATGTATTGATGTCCTAACGTTGGAATCTTACAACTCGTTCAATATACTCGTAATATAATCATGGGATGGGGTTCTTCAGTAGTTTCACATTATGTAAGGCTTTTCGTTCTGCTCATAGGCTGAGTACTTACCTATGTAACGTTATAATTAATTATCTCGTATTTATTTCATTTATGGTTTTCAACCAACTGTATATACTTAACTTTAGTTGTAGATCTCATTGCGAGTTGAAAAATCAAATTAAAAACCTTTTTGAAGTATCACCTTGTTCTAATGTCGAGCTTACACCGCCACCTTTTCCTGTCTTTTTGTCCTCGTTATACTTCTCATATATTCTATAATATTGCATTTCCGAATTGATTTAGACCTTTTACACTTAGATCTTGATTTAGAAAATTATAATGCCACATCTTAAAAAAAAAGATCAATTTCCTGATAACCAACTAAAGGAGGTAAGTATATGTGAAAATGAAATCATACTAGTGTTTAAGCACAAACATTTATTAGATGAACACAAGCTTTTCCCATAAATAGCTGTTAGAATCAAGGAAGATTTTTTTTTTAGCATGGAACATGCTTTAGCCTTGGACTAACTAGCGAAAAACGTTACGCGGATGTGTCTCGAAATTTTAGCATGGAACATGCTTTAGTCTTGGTCTAACTAGCGAAAAACGTTACGGAGATGTGTCACGAAATTTTTTCTTTTGATTTTCACGTACAACCAAGCCGTTGCTGGGGAAATGAAACTTCCTTAGTGTTTATGGGACAAAAATCGTTCTCCATTCGATGGAAAGCTCTCGATTTACCACGCATTTCTTTCGTACTTTTTCCTCTATTTATGTAATAGTTTTATATTTATTTATGTTGTAATTGGATGTAGTAAACACTGCCGCTTGTTTTGTTGTCACTTGGTTGAGAAGTTAATCTTGGTTATAGTAATTGTAGACGCGCACCATAACGGGAAATTGCCTACCTAGGTAATTCCTTCTAGTTTCTATTCTATTTGTCGTATGTATCTCTTGAAAAATTTTGTTTTTGTTACATGTTCCATGTTTCTTGACTTTTAGCCACGGGCTCTAAATAATAACATCCGGGGTGTCGTTTTTTTTCCGTCTCATCAGTAGTGAAACATCCAGAATATTACTTATATTGCTACTCTTAGGAGTTTTCAGATTCATGACAAGCTTTCGAAAACGCTACTTTTTCTTATCCCTTCCTCTTATTTTTTACCTGTCTAATGGCAGTGAAGTAGTTACTTATTACAATGAGGTTGTAGTAGATGTGCTTAGTTGGTACAGTGAGGTACTTATTACTACTGATAATTTGCTCGAGCCCAAGTAGAGAAACGCTGCAAATTATTACACCAAGGTTTATTATTCTGAACTAAATAGCTCTCCCAAGCAGGACACCATCTTGAATATAATCATTAAACGAAATCTGGACCTTTCCTGTTATCCGACCTCCAGCGCTGCCTCCAGATAGTATGACGGCCAACGTAAACAAAGCATCGTTATCTTTTTTCTTATCTAGTGTTTGAACTTAACCAATGACACTGGAAAACATTATCTTATTAACCTTCCGGCACTCCTCGGATGTTTTCACTATTGCGTTTGCTCTGAGTCTTTTTAAAATTAATTTCGTTGCTCTTTACGTTGTAATTGAATCAAAGGAAGGCGCCCACTTTTTAACAGAAAAAACTATCCTCCCGTAGACGATGATTTGCCCACAAGGCCACCAATGCAAACTCTACCTTGGAGAAAAAGCCGTGCAGCTCGCGCTTTTGAGTTACTGTGTAATATTTCGTCTTGGTTCCTACTTTTAATTTTGGCTATGGTTGCTCGTTTTGGTTTTGATTTAAATGTTTTAATACAAGGTGCTGGTTGCATTCATGCTTTTCACTCGTTTCCCGGGTATTATCCCATGGGATAACCACTCATTATCCCATTAACCACCGGGTATTATCCCATGGGGCTGAGGGGCATTGATTCTAATTTCATTCCTAACTGATTTACGGTGATGGATTTGACATGAAATTTGGCATGTGGAACACAAAGAATACGTAATGGAAGCGAGTCGATCAGCTGTGGGGCCTCTAAGGCTACTCTATTTCCAAATCGACCAACGACGCTGCGATTCGAAGTAGGGCGCCAAAGGTTTATAAAACCTGGGTCATAAATCACAAAAATGGGGTCTAGTTGGCCCTAAAAACTTGGCATCAATTTTGATCCACCCGAAAGGGTAAAATTAAAGGGCTGACATAGTAAAAAATTGTGACCTCGAACGCTTTGAGAAAAAGAGTTTTCATTAACAGATATTATTCCGTAATTGAATGGGATAATACCCGGGGTGATAATGAAACGAGTGAAAAGCATGAACCACCCTAACCATCCCAATCATTGGTGGTCGTATACTATCAGGAGGCAGCACTGGGCATGCTGGCGGTCGTATAAAGCCGATTTCACATGGAGCGGTATGTCCGGAGACGGAAAGACGGAACGCAATGTGATTGGCTGTTGGGACAACAGTTGAGGATGGTGGCTGCCATGTTGACGGTATGGGAAGGTAGGAGGTCGGCGGTAGAAATTTGTATACCGTCGCCGCTTGCCGTCGAGCGTTGCGCAAGCTCATTGGACAGGAATGTTGATAACCTCAAGTAGAGGTTTCAGATCAGAGAGGGTTTCAGTAGGAAAGTTTATGATTCCGTTCACCAAGGTGCCGTTTCATGTGAACAACGTGCCGCATTCCGCCGCCCCCTCCACTGGATTTTTCAGCCTTCCGTCTTTCCGGTTGTACGCTCATACCGCTCCATGTGAAACCGGCTTAACAGTAAAGGTTAAGCCGATTTCACATGGAGCGGTATGTCCGGAGACAGAAAGACGGATCGCAATGTGATTGGCTGTTGGGACAACAGTTGAGGATGCTGGCTGCCATGTTGCCGGAATGGGCGGTTGGCGGTAGAAATTTGTATACCGTTGCCGCGTTCCGTCGACCGTTGCGCAAGCTCATTGGACAGGAATGTTGATAATCGCAAATAGAGGTTTCAGATCAGAGAAGGTTTCAGTAGGAAGGATATGATTCCGTTTAGCAAGGTGCCGCTTCATGTGAACACCCTGCCGCATTCCGTCGCCCCCTCCACTGGGTTTTCCGGCCTTCCGTCTTTCCGGTTGTACGCTCATACCGCTCCATGTGAAACCGGCTTTATTGTACAATATCTAATGTAACTGCATAGGCGTAGACGCTACCGAGGGAACATTAAATGAAACACCTAGGTGCAGTTCACTGGTTCTTCCGTATTGAACAAGAGCCAACTGAAACTGGCCTACCTACGCTTTACGGTGTCGTATCGGTGACAGAGGAAGAATAGACTCGATTTCGTGAAGCAAGAGTTCAATAGGAATTATATTCAGCTGATTCGATCGACGGAGATTTTTTACTATGTTTCACCAGTTGTACCTAATTCACTCCCTTGTATATATATATTTTTATCCTGTCAATGTTCTAGCCCCGTTTGCATGTAAACAACTCACACGCGCTGCTCCTTGCTCCTGCCACTCGTCCTGCCCGTGCTCCCTCCGCTGGCGGTTTTCGGTGCGGACTTCAAAGGACAAGCAGTACGAGTGGTGGTGGAGGCATTATGTCAACACCCCACTAGCGTGACTCCCATTCGTACTCCAACCGCTGTCCACATTGCGTGTTTTATTTCTCTATAAATTTTGTTTTGTGTATTTTTTTAGTATAATTTTGTAAGGTACCTAACCAGCTATGACGACCGATTGGACCAATGAGTTAACGTTGAAAAAGTTGAACTACAGATAAATAATTTATTAGACTTAGGAGGCATAGAGCCGATGCTGCCTCTACTTCCTCCATCTCCCGATGTCGATACGGAACTGGGAAGTATAGGCAGCATGTAAACACTCACTGCCTTCACAGGGGGAGTTAATGCGGCAGCCTCTCCGGCAGGGGCAGTGGAAGTGGCTGAATGTGAACGGGGCTTTAGGGAGAGCGAACAGATGAACGTACTACGACCCGGGTGGTTTCATTCGATTCTTTGGGATAATATCTATCGATTACAACCATAAAACCATTACTGTCACCTTGAAAGTTTTCGAGATCTAGATTTTTGAATTTTTCAGTCCTTAAATACTACCCTTTAGGGTTGATCGAAATTGATAGTGAGCTTCTCGGACTAACTAGACTCTGCATGTGATTTCTAACCCAAGTTTCATGAACTTGAGACCAGTAGTTTCGGAGAGGAGCTCTGGACAGCGAATTTTTTTTTATTTATTGTTTTAATTCTACGCATCTTGAAAAGTAAACCAACAAATTTTGAGGGTGTTAAAAAATTTCTTTGTCGATCACAAAGATTCATTATTGAAAATAATTAACCAAAATATATAGCTGTTCGTAGACTCGCTATTTTAGATAAAACTAATTCATCTAGATAAATTAGAATGGTACCGCCTCCAGGAGCTATTGATTCTGCCATATTTAAAGCCCAAAACAGATTCACTGCCCAACATTCATACAATTACTGACGACTGATCCTGATCCATGCGTTTTTGAAGTATGAGTCCCAGCAGAAATTACTTAGTCAACGCTAAGCAATGAAATGAGCTGATCTCAGTATTTTATTGCTTGGAACGCTATGACCACTTGTAGGAATCAATGTCGCTAATGTTTCAGTCAAAAATTAAAGTCTAATGTATTTTTTTTAAAACCACATAGCCTTTGCAGGAATCATTAAAAAAAACATGACGACGAGTACGTACGTTCGACAGCACGTTTTGAGCTGCACTTTTGAGCACATTTAATAGAAAAACAAATTCAAACAAAATTTAAAAAAATGTTTTACAAAAATCACTAAAAATGGCAAAAAACTGCTAAAAATATTTACATTTTGATTTTAAGCGGAATATTACTCAAAGAAAGTTAATCAACTATATAGGTACTAGGTCAATCAAAAATGTATGCAAGAAATCAAACTGAAAGATTTACGTAAATTTGTGTTGAAAGATCGATAAAACTGCACAAAGCTAAAATCCGAAATTTTTTTGTAACGCTGACTAATATTTAGAATAAGATTTTGGCCATAAAATTGATAATATAACATTTTTATTGTACTAAAAGCGCTCGCGTTTCAAAATATAATACGAAAATTCATGCTCTATGACTGGAACTTTTCAATCCAAAACCTTTGTTTGAGGAGATCTCCAAAAATTAAGGGAAGGTATATCTCGCAATACATACACTTTCATTGAAAAGATCGTGTAGGAAATTAGAAAATACAAAATGATGAGAATGTTGATGATAAAAAGTGTAGACAAAAATTAGCTTGACTCGGATGGTCAATCTTTTTCATCGATGGTACCATCAAAGGTGTCCACATACACCAACCTACTATTATTATAGGTACCTATATTCTATTATCAACCTCCACCCCTTAGTTGTGCAGGCAGAACCTTTTGATTATGAACTCGAAGAAAATTATGCTTACTTAAAAAATATTTCCTTCAGATTTCTGGAGAGACCTCTGAAAAGAAATTCGAAAAGAGTAAACGAGCTGCGTCCCGCAAATCGAAGGAACTTTCCTTTCCATCCGATTTCTCTGCTCATTATACTCCAGAGCCTCGTTCCAAAAATTATTTACCAACTTCAGGTTGAAAGATACTCCGACTCTCCAGTCATGGTTGTTTATGTTGGAAGACTTCTTCTCCCTAAGCCCTTAAAGTTGATTAAAAAAATTGTTTTCGCAAAAAGGGCTCTGAATAGGGGAGGAAAAGAGAACCGAGACGGAAGATGAGAGAGATGTGCGGGGTCGGTAAGGGATGTAAAAGGGCGCAACCATTTTCTGCCTTCGCTAATGAGAGTGGGCCGTCTCTTTTTCCCATCTTTTGTACGAAGGTTTCCCACCAATCAGAGAGCTGCTTTCATTTTTTTCTTTTATTCACAACATTATAATAACGAGCGCACAAAAAAAGTTAAAAAAGAAAGAGAGAGAGAGAAAAAGTCGGCAAATGGGAGTAGACGAGCTAGTGGAATTGAGCTGTGAGTGGTTGGAGAGGGAAGGGGGAGGGGGGGTAGACCATTTTGAAAACGGAGGATCATTATAACCGGTCTCATTCACCGCGAATAATGCGCCAGTGAATGCCTGGGAATCTCTTTTTAAAAGTTTTCTTTACGGAACATTCTGATTTTTATCCGACTGCCATCATCCGTACACCCTTTTTTTTCAATAGCTTTTCCAGCGATTCACCGAATAAAAACCTCTTGCACTTCAGGAGCCTCAACGCCGCAGTCGCTTCTGTTCCTTTTCATTCTCCGTAATTTTTGCGTAAAGCAGAAGAGGTATGGTGGACTGTATGTGAAAAATTAATTATGGTAGTAACAACTCGAAGAAATTTGTAAGATTCGTTATCATTATTATTGTTATAAATTATTACCGAATCTTCGTAGAAAATGAAGACATGACCCAAAAATTTAAAATTAGACTTTCTCTAAATTTTCTTCATGGAAAAAAGTCCATCGAAGTCCTTCGTAGTTCTAACTACGAAGTAGAACTTTAAAAAAAGTTATGGACATAGTTATGCTGAAAATGTACTTACATTTCATTAAGTAGGTACCTAGTACAGCTATGCTAAAATCGCTAAGAACTGCAATAAAAAGGCTTGAAATTCAAAATATTTGTTTGAAAAGTAGGTAGGTAAGTAGATTTAGAACAAGTTTTTTTGTGCCCAAATTTCAAAACACTAATATAAGTATAATACGAGAATTGAAGAAAATTCGCTCATACGATCATGCTAAACGACAGGAATTTTCATCATTGCATTCTATGAAAAAGCCGTGAAAGGTGAGTGAAGTGTGAAAAAAAAAATCTGGTGCGAGGCTTCACTCTACTTTCCTCACTTTGTATTCATTTTACATGGACGCTATCATGTTGGATCACATCTTAGAAGGATGGGGTTGTTATTCGATTGTTTGATTTTCAAGTATAGGACTCCATTAGTCCAAAAGTTTCTTCAGGTGGCTGTCAGTAAGAGACCGATGTATGAGTTCCTGTATTTACTTTCCGGGCGAGTAGGAAAGTGATAACTGTCTTCTAGCCATCCCTAAAAATTGCAACAAACTTCTGGTTTTGGCAGAATAACATGAATAGAGTAAATTCAACATTGAAAACTCTTGCTCGCCTGATGTATTAAAGTTCGAATTAATTTGAAAAGCCAGCTCAATTACTGTTTCGTCGTACAAAAACTCGTTAAGTTAGGCGGGGTTTACACCTGACGGGAAAAAACCGTCGAAACGGACGGGGAAAAACCGTCGCAGTGTTCGCGTTACACCTGACGGGCCACTTGCGCGGGCCCGTCGCTCCCACTCTGCATACCTCCATTTTTCAAACAACAAAATTCAAACAAATAACCGAAAAACGCCCGTCCCCGTCGGCGGGCGTCCCCGTCAGGTGTAATACTAGAGATTCATTTCTATGTGTTGGCTACTCCCGGCGGGCCCGCCCCGTCGGACGGGCACCGATCTCCCCGCAACATTCTGCGGGCGAAATTTTCCCCGTCGCGGGGATCGCCCCGCTCTCCGTCAGATGTAAGTCGATACACTTATTTCTTCGTGTTCTCCCAAAATGCGGGCCCGCAGAAAGGCGCGGGCCGGGCCCGCGTCCGTCAGGTGTAACGCGGGGCTTATGCTTCTTTATAGTGTTTACTGCCCTAAGTGGTTACTACTTTACGACCCGCCCAAAGGGTAATATAAGAAAGTCGTGCGATCTTAAAAAAAAAAAAAAAAAATTCTGCAACTCCCACAATACATGAGTATACCTATAGCTAGACCTTATCTGACCACACATCTTACGAACCGAAGAGATATATTAATGTATAAAAAAATTTGAACGTAGAAATCCAGCGATATCCGCATTCCCTGTGCCAACCGCGAGCATTCGCTGAGTTGATTTGGTTTTCTAAGGTTTGACTGAGTAAAGGAGGTGATCTCTCGAAAGGATTGATAACCATATATATAGGTACTCGTACATAGACCCAACGCCTGCACGTAGTGGCCGCCGGCTCTGGGAAGGTGGATTCCGGTGGATTTCTAAGTAGATCGTTTCAAATTTTGAGTAGTTTATTCCTCTTATATTCTTAATAACACGGAGGTATGTTTATAAATCTGTTCGTAACTTGTGTACAAGGTAGCGGCTTTATTGAACGACATAATCTCAAGAAAGAGCTTGCGGAAGTGAAACTATCTGTGGAATTGGTATAATTTCCATCTATAGAAGAATCTCTTGTGCTATTTCGACGGAAACTACGTTTTCCACCTATTTCGGGAAGTTTTTTGCTAATTACAATTTTTTTTATTCTGAAAAAGTGCTAAAAATTATGTTTTTACATTTATCATTTAGCTTATTACTGTCCTTAAAGCATCTTCCTGGACATGAAGAGTATCGAATATCATTTGTATCGAATAATAAAAGTAACTCCTCTGAATTTCATCAATATCCTTCGAGCTATATTGAAGGAAAGACGAAAAAGGAACTGAAAAACTACGTTTTTTAACCTCTTTTTGGAAGTATTTTCATAATTGCCTCCCTTAGAGTATTTTCCCTAGGATGAGAGGTATCTAATAACATTTGTTCCCACAAGAAGAGTAACTCCTGTGGATTTCATCAAAATCCCTAGAGCCATTTTGGAGGAAAGACAATAGAAGTGCTAAAACGACGTTTTTTAACCTATTCTGATTCAGCGCCGAGTGAAGTATTGATTTGGGCACAACGAAACTCATAGGATAGCACCATGAAAGTTTCATAAGACCCGGTTGGATATTGCGGAAATTAAGCTTGTTACAAGGATTTGCGGACTTACACACAGATACACACACAGGGATAGAAAGAGAAAGACACGGAACGAAAGTTGTGCAGAATAGTTAAACGTAAAATGCGAATGGAAATTTTACCACTATAAAAAAACAACAGCCGTTTGATTTTAGTGGAGACCACAACTATCTCGAAAGTGAAAACAATGCTTCCGCAATCTATAGGTAGAGATGAAATTTAGCATTTAGGTACCAATACTTCACTGGCAGTTACATCGCACGGACAATAAACTCGATTTCGCAACGTTATAATAAATTCCATTAGAACTAAATCACCTGATAATTCCAATACTGGCATTATATCAGCTCATATTTATAAGGCAATTTTTATGTATTCCAGTATCATTATCCAACGATCTTCGATGGAATTTAAAGCTTGATCGTATATTCAATAGATCCGCTAGCAGCGCGTGATTTCTCTATCTTCTTGCACTTAGAAATTCGAAGGTTTTTTCTCGATGTTCAAGCCTTTAGGGGAAGCGAACTATTCAATGTACAGCGTTGTGGATGGTTTTAATCGATTCTTAGGGATTCAATTTATCATTGACAAGAAAAAATTATCACTGTTACTTAGAAAGTTTTCGAGATCTCAATTTTTCCAATGTTTAGCCCTTTAATACAACCCTTTAAGGCCGAGTTTTCATAATCTTTCATGTTTCCGCTCATGGGAAGGTTTTTGAAATATATTTCACAAAGCAATGGAGACTATATTTTTTAAAGACATTTATCGCTAATTTCGGAAATAGGGTCAATAGTTGAAATTGATTGCTTTAAAGAAAAATAAAAAATGGCTTTTTGCGAGGAAAGTATTGAGAATGTGATACAATGTTTTCATCCCCATTTTTCAGTCAAAACCACGCCAGCTTTCAGCAGATTTCATAATCTCCAGGATTTTTTATAGAGAGGTTTCAAGTTTTCATTTAATTTTTCTTTATGTTTAGGCTGGTGGTAGGTTAGGTCTGCAGATTTTGTTTTTCGAGAATCAATTGTCATTTTTCTTTCAGGATATTTGACTCTGATTTCGAAAACACAGTTAAAAGTTGCAATCGATAGATTTAAAGTAATACAATAAGGGTTTTTGAAGCAAAACCGTGGTTTTCTTGTAAACCAAAGATCTTTGAAAAACGGATTGAGATAGAAAATCGCGCTTGACGGCGTTTTCTTGCATCAGCGAAATTTCTAGAAAATGAAGCAGTGGGCCACTACTCTCATTTTATGCATGTAGACTTTAAATATTCCATGTCCTGAGAGGAATTGTGTTACGAAAAAGTTTACTTCTCCATGTTTTCTCTCTAAACATATCTTGATTAATCGTCCGGTTGGACAGTTGATATGCAGTAGGACCCACGCAACGCCTGTAAATATACTTATATTATGATTATGGTTAACATTTTTCTAAATAATTTGAGTGATTTTGTAATTACCTATTATAATTAGGTATTCCAATACATTTCTAGCATGGTTCGTATCTGACTAGGTTTGTGTACTTATCAATGACATAAATTTTCTCTGTAATGCCAAAGGGAGATTTCCTATACAAAAATATTCCATCCTGTTCCAATGATGATACTTGCAGTTCAGTGCCCACCAAATTGTGACATAATATGTGCCCTCTAAAGCCTTAAGAACCAATGTCTTCAACAAATTACTGAAATTTCGTGTGAGCCATCCTGATGAACATAGCTATCTTTGCAGTCTCACTCAAAGATAACATATAAAATAAAATAGTCAATGATGACATATAAAGGGGTTCGATGCCTAAATTGAGTCAAATGAATTCGAGAAAAGCACTACTTCTCGATAGTATGGCAAGGGCGTGATTTTTCCAATGAATCGTACATCGAAGAATATTAAGTTATATGAAATCCTCCAGTAATGAGACCACCTACTGTTGATTTTCGACCAAAACCCTGTCATACTACCCCAAAATCCACTGTCCAAACGGACCAGGAGGTGTCGAACAATGAAGGATAATAGAGCCAAATAGGATTCCGGAAGGGGAAGCCTGGATGACAAATCATTGGAAGCGCTATCCGATTCAAAGGCCCTTCGCTGAGGGTTTCAGCTTATAACTGGGGGTGTTATGAACAGATGATTGCCCCTCTGATGAAATGATAGTCGCTAGATTGGCAGTTACAATCCCTTGAATGGGACGACGGGGGTGATGCCGATGAGAGAAAATGTAAAGTGAATTACGGGGCTGCGGCAGGAGGGCTTTTGCAGGAGTAACTACGACAAACAACTGTTGAAGGGGAGCGTTGGCGGTTCCACCGCGCATCATCCGCTTCCGTGAGTTTCCCTGGGATTTCTCGTGGGCTGATCCGGCGAACACCAACGCGGGGGAGTTGAAAAGCATCAGTCAATAAAACGGAATGTTGTTGGATAAAGTCAATATACTCCTTTAGATACATTTTGGTTTATTATTTCCGATAATGAAAACTTGTCATCAAATAGATGATAGAAAATCAATAGGCGCAATTGCATACATATGTAGTTGGTACGAATTCAGAAATTAAGCTACTCACAGCTTACTTTCCTAAAGATCGGCTTGAATTGTCCCGTGCTGTTGGGTAAGATCTAGGCGCGATTTGCCATATAGTATAAAGACAGCATGACATGTTTTACATTTAAACATATATATACGTCTACATAATACGATCTTTCTATACTATTAGATAAACTAATATAACGATATTGATCTATTTTATATCAAAGTTCGATTTGGACTGAAGCCTTGATTCGGCAACGTTATTTGTATTTGTATCTATATGTACCCCTTTCTGCGAAAGCTTCATTGGGGCTACCCATTATGCACATTCTCGACGCCCACGATGCTTCTTCGTGATCTTTTCTTGGCAGCTCCAATGAGTAAGCCAACAGAAGAACCCACAGACTTACCTACTTACATTTGGGAACCGCAAATGTTGGCACGAACCTCGATGGAAGTGAGTTCTTCAGCCAAAATCTTCGGCCTTTTCAAACTCCTCGATTATTCCCTTCCTTAGGATCTTGAAGACAAACAGACTCCAGTCTACCGATTGGGTGGATATCGAGGCCTCATATTCACTCACAGTCACAGCAGGTTTCCCGCAAGAGACATAACCTTTCTTTATTCTGTGGAGGGGATCCATGGCTCCCTTAACTTTAAAAAAAATGTTCGACAATATCTTTCTCCCGTTCATCCTTACCAGTCGTCAATGACTATTGTTTTTCTGGAGGAGAGAGAGATGAAGGTTAAGGGCCTAGGCATTCTTTTTGACAGTCATCTCAATTCCTCCGACCATATTGACGACGTCTGTTCTAGAGCCATGTGAATGCTTGGATTTATAAAGAGGAATACCCGGGAATTCACGGTTCTTTAATCTTTTCCCCGACAGCTCCTGGATAGTCCATCTTCGAAATGTTTTCCATCTTCTCCACAGATGGTGTGAGCTTAGTTCAGATGTGTATTAGCTTGCCTGTTTTGAAAAATTTTTGAAAAAATACCTACCTGAAACCCCAATTTTTTGCGAACTTCCCCAGAAATTTTTTTTTCACAAATTTTCAAGAAAATTGGGCGAAAAATGGCACAAACGTGGCATTTTCCCAGAAATTGGCAAAAATGGCTTTTTACCTAAAAACCCATCTCCTTTGACCGTTGCATATCTCCTTAGTTAGCCCGTTGCTGGAGAATGCGTCTGTGGTCAGGTCCACGTATTATTTTAATGTCATTGAAATGATTTTTTTGCGATATGTCTCATAGAGATTGGGTGTCTGGGACGCATTCGACTGTAGTGAAATGCAGAAATTAATGGGCCTGGAAGTCCTAGAGATGAGACAAGAGCTGGCAGACGTGCTCTTCATCCACAGTTTGGTGAATGGCTGCTGTCCCGTTTAAACTTTTACGTTCCATCGTACTCAACTCGCAACCCAATACTATTCGCTTGGAGGGCCTCTAATTAGATGCCAGCGAGAATTCAACCATCTAGCCATATCGTCAGTAGGTGCGATATCCTTAGTGTTGGCGATCGGACTTTTAAAAGTACTGCCAAGTTGTTACTTCAGAATTATGAAAATTCCTATTTCTCGCGATGTGTTTTATTTTACCTACTATTTAAATGTCTATATAATTAGTTGTTAAGCTACGTCAAATCAAATCAATTTATATAACTTTATGTTAATCGGGCAATCGCCCGTGAAAGTGCATGCAAATAAACAAATAAATACCCACATTCAAGCGGTGTTACAAGTTCATGTTTAGGTGTTGTACCTACCTAGTTTTTTAGCACATTTTCTTGAGGAAAAAAAACGCCATTGCATTCAGTTTGTCCGTTTATGTATGTGTATCCTCCTAAAAGAGCTTCAACTCGAGAACAGCTGGACCGAATTGACGGGATGGGTCACAAAATGATCAGCTAGTCATTAAAAACAAAGTGGTTGCATAAATTGTCATTGATAATGAGCAGCGTGAGCTGATTTCGTGTTTCAAAAATCCAATTTCTCTGCTATTTTCTAATTTTTTTTTCATTTTCCCTCACTCCTTCCGGCCGAAAAAGCCTGTTTTCCCCTCTACGACTTCGCAATCGTGCTGAAACGGTACCGACCTTTTTCTAACGCCTCATTGAATATCTTTAAAAACTCAATATTTTACCATATGTGGTCAGTTTGTGCGTCAAATGGGCTCCTTTTGGAGTTCTCAAACTTTCAAGTTATGGGTCACTTCTTAATATAATGTGTAGAATCCAGATTTGCAATAAAAATTGCGGGTTCCCTTTTGAAAAAACAAAGTTGGTGTTAAAAATTACGAATTGTTGCACAATTACGCGGTGTGCGAAAATATCCTGGTTAAATTTCTCTCAAAAAATTATAGGGATTACCTTTTTTATTTCGTATATTGATAGAGTTAAGCCGCTGGCAGAGATTTAATCATGAGACATGTATAGATTTATTTTATTTTTCTTTATTTATTTTAAATAGCAGATTCAGAATTTGTTACAAATTTGCTACAATCAATAGTTAAACCAATTCCTTTAATCTCAGTCTTCACTTTTTCATAATCAGCTCTCGTTTCCATAGTAAAATGGGCCCAGTGTTTCTTAAAGAACATTACAGCACAATATGTACCTACTTACCAATCTTCTGAAATCGGTTGTGTCGTTATAGTGATTTTGTTGACTAAAAATAATAATCCAAAACGAAAATGAAAGAAAATTCTTCCGACACGGATCACCGTAAGAGGAGGGTGAAACTTCGTGAATAGGACTTGACGATGATCAAGCCCACCATGAGAAACGAGGCAGATTGTTTTTAATTGACCAATTACGGTGAGGAGAGAGGGTAATGCCCCCCTGCAGCTACGAGACCAGAACTCTTCAACTTTTACGGGAACCGGCCTTTCTACGGATGTTTTGCTAATTGTAGTAGGACGTTCGGAGACGCTACGGATGATATAAAAGTTCCAGCCAGCGGGGGATCATCATTTGGTTTTTGTCTTTCACAGAGAGCCCGAGGGTTAGCGCCTCCAATTGTTCCCTGGGTGCTTGCGAGTGATCGCTCGTGCGGTAATGGGTACGTTGGACCCGCTGAGCTGCTCCCTTTATTTTTGAAGGGCGGATTTTGAGTTTGGAGATGAAAGCAAAACACTAGAAGCTGGATGTGGGGGTCGAGAAAGTGTGCTTGAGATCATAGTTGGTGTGAATTACCTAGGCGTGTGAAGAGCTGCAGTTATTGTTCCCCGTCATAACTCGAAAGGTTTACAAAAATCCGCTATTTAGCATAAAGTTTCAACATGTGTACCTTGATGCATAAGCTCAATTCAGGTTTATTATTCACAATGATGAAAGAAAAAAAAAGAAAAACGAGAAAAAACCATCCTTTGAAGTTACGAAATTCGGCTAAAAAATTGAAGATGTACATGAAATCTAGTCCTGATATTTAATAAACCTCAAATTTCATTTGAAATGTTTATTTGTTTTCGAAAATCGTTATCTCAAAACATGTTAAATAAATCAGACGGTTTTGCGTTTTGTATTGATAGATTCAATTTCTTCATTGAATCGAATGACACTACCTGAAGTAGGGTGACCTGTTGTACCGAGGGCCACTTTTTCTTAAAATCGTAATTTGAGTATTAAAGTACCCTTATTTCATACTATTTTTACAATTTATCATTGAAGCGACTCCTTAGTAACAATTTTCTTCCAGTTTTTTTCTTTCAGATTTTGTACCCAGGGCCGCCATCTCATGTTGTACCCAGGGCCGGCCTTGGGTACAACCAAAAATTGGCCCTGGGTACAAAGATGTATCAAAAATTAAAAACTTGCTTACCTGCTATAATTCTTCATTAAATCCTATAAAGTCATTCAGAACTCTTTAATAAGATGTTAACCATATAGTAGTACCACTGAAACGTGAATATTTTTTCTTACCTTGTTCACTTGCACCTCAAAAACACTCAAAATTTTTACAGCAGAGGTCGAGAACACCATACAAAAACTTTTGACAGCCCTCACGAGTTATCACCTGTTATCATGAATACTTAATATGGAATTTTTACATGTGCTTGGAAAAAGCTATGCAGCATGATAGACACATCACTGTTATGATCTATTCTTCAGCTTCAAATTTTGATCGGCCCTGGGTACACCAGGCCCTGGGTACACCTGGTTACCCTACTGTATGATTAACTTTTCACATTCCGCAAAGGTATTGGACAATATGTTGGGAAAAATGAATAATTATAACATTTTAACATGACTGGGAATCGTACAGCCATTTTCAGATCTATGCTGAGCTTCAGCTGTTACTTTTGGTCCTATTCGGTTTTCTCATAGTGTCCTGTTCTTGATTGAACTGTCTGGTGGTCGTTGGTTTGTTTGTGTTGGTTAAGATCCTACATAATCTGCCAGGGGTACTCGGCTCATGGAAACACCGCCCAACTCTGCAAAGGCCCACACCGCACCTTCTCACGCGAGTGCAAGCAGCTTGTGGTAAGGAGTATGCAGATGATCCATTACCTTATGAAGATAAGACCTTTTCAGAGTTTGGTACGCTCTTCTCCACACAACCGACCTTACCCTACGTATACCATAGCACTAGTCCCCTAGATAAGTTCCAATTTACTCCAATGATGGAACACTGTCACTCACGTCATCTCGCCACAAGCACTAGGTGAGGCTGACAGTTAATCCTCAGCTCTTATTGAACCATGCTTGTGCGTAGCCACCCTATCTTTACAAAGGTAAAACCGTGTCATCCTATACTTATGAAAACATCAAAAATTGCTTCCAAGTCTACCTATTGGTAGCTAAAGCATTGTTTTAACTTTTGTTGTCATGAAAATTTTTGTTGTTCCCAAAATTTTCACTCGCTTTTCACGTTTTAGACCATCTTGAACTATTTTCAAGTCTGTCTGTCAGTCGTGTGTCCACAAATCCTTGTAAGAAGCCTAATTTCCACAGTTTTCATCCAATTTTGATGACATTTTGTAGGAATGTGCGGGTCAGAGTGAATATAGTCTCCTATCATTTCCATTGTTCCCAAATGGATACCTCTCTGTGCTCATGTGCAAACAAATTCCATCAAGCATACTTTTTTCAAGCTCTAGTTGTTCTATCTCGTTCAAATTTGGGGGACAATTGGCAAAAGACGATTCAGTCATTCCATACAATATCATCATGATTATTTCAGTATAGTCACTGCCACATGCTCGAATGTGAAATCCTTGTGAAAGCTTAATTTATAGTTTTCACCCAATTTTTAGGGAATGTGTGCATTAGTCTGTAGATGGTCTTCTATCAGTTTCATTGTTTCCCTATCCATACTTCACTCTGTGCATGCGCAAACGCAAATTCCATCAAGCAGGAATTTCTCACTCCCTAGTAGTTTGATCTTGCTCATTTGGAAGTTAGTTGGGAAAAGACCATTTAACCATAACATACATTTTTCAACATGAATATGTCATTGATAGCTGCTGGGCTTGCGCGAATGTGAAATCCTTGTAGCAAGCCTAATGCAATGACAGTTGTCTTGCAATTTTGATTAAATTATTTAGGAATTTGTGAGTTAGGCTCACAAGACAAATGCGTTTGTTTTCCCGCGCCGGTATTTGTTGGACGAAAGCGCCGGTGCTTTTTCCGCGCATCTTTCATTGCTCCTAACTTTGTTACAATCGTAAGTTATTAGGTTATTTTTGCGCATAGCAACTAGGCCACCAAACTATTCACATCATTTTGATCCATTTATCTAACTAGTCTATATTTTAGTAAGCGGATTGATTTAGATTTTTTTTATAAATTTTTTTAACCCTTTTTTTTAAACTATACCGCATCATTCTGATCTGCGAGTATTTGTCCTAATTCCAACTTGAATTCCCTTTATCATTTGTCTACGTCAAAAACAATCGTCATAACTATTGTTTAGTTGAAACCACCGGCGCTTTTGGTAAGTATTTGAACAACAGACCAGCGCTCTTGGCTGCAGCCTTGGCTATAGTTGGGCCCCACTTAGTTTCATCGTTAACAAATTAATACTTCACTCTGTCATGCGCAAACGTAACATCTGTCAAGCATAACTTTCTTGTAGCCTAGTTGACTATTTATACGTTGCATCTTGGTTCACTATTTCCCCCAACCATAGGACCCCGGTATGAAATCTTTTAAGATTATATAAAATATTTCATTGATCTATATATATTATTCATGATATGGATACCGTGAAACTACGTGCCATACACAATCTGGCAGACTTTTTTGTTGTTATTTAGATATTTTATGCTGGAATTTTAATTGGATGCCCCGGATAGGTAGGTTACCTGGTAATGTAAGCTACATGTACAAACTTTCAATGTAATTCTTTGAAAAAATCAAGTTTTTGAGCACAAAAAGCACTCATACTTCAAAAAATGTTCTAACAAATCTCTCGAAATGACGAAAAATTGCTTTTTATTTTTGCTAAATCTTGATAAATAATTTGCTTACATTTCATTCAAACGTGTTAAAAAATTTGTATATGTAGCACACAAAAAATTGTTTTGAACAATAATTTTAGTCTGTAAGTACACCTCACACAATATTATATAGATATTCTCTATAGATATTCTTTTTTTTTTTTTTTTTTTTTTCATAAATTTTATTTTGTACTGACGACTCGTACTTTTTCTGTAAAGGATCATGATGGTGAGGTCTAATTCATAAATAGACAGATATCGCCGCTAGACCAATTTACGATGACTCAACTCGTTATCGTATACATCAAATTGTAGACTACGCAAATTGTAGGAGGCTCCGTAACGAGGATCAAGCTGTGAGGCGGAGAGCTCTCTTTACGCTTAATATGCCGTGTTTTGATTGTCGCCAGGGGGCGGTTTTAGGGGCGGTTTGCGGGGCTTAGGGAGCTCCCGAGATTATTCATAACAGGGGAGGGTGGAGAGAGGATTCTCCCACTTCTGATCCCGGTAGTTATGCAGATGATGTTCTCATTAGCCCCCTTCGCCCGCTCGCAGCGTCCCAATCAACTTCATCCCTTCGTCATTTTAGAAGCCATTCCCCCGGCTTGTATACATAAACTCGACAATCCGACGCCCTCCGACGTCAAACTCGAGAGTTAAATTCCTAAACAATTCATTTCCCTTCCACGATCTTTTCTTTCCCTCTCCTCTTCGTCGTAAATATGATGCAAATCGCGGTCGATGGTGTCATTTATAAATATTCAGCACGATATTGTTGAGATGACAGGCACTACAGACCTAAGTTTATACGAATGCTAATGCTAATAAGACGAATATATTATAGAAATTTCTCATGATAGCACTACTTTTAATTGTATGATAGTACAAGCTATTCGGTGAAGAAACTTGAAAAGAAAGAAACTTCAAAAATTGCAATAACTTCATTTCATGATAAAAAGGTCAATAGGTAGCCTATAGTTGAATAAATGACAGGTGCAAATGTTGGCTATCAACATTTATGGACATTTAAAAATTGACGGACTAAAAGTGCATTTTGCACGGGACGACTGTTGCAATCCTGACCACTATTATATTATTAAGTAAACCTCTGTACCTTGTTGTCATCTGCGAATAATTATTTTTTACTTTTGGTAATTTGAGTCTATATCGAACATTTTTTCTTTCCCTGACGTCTAAAAAGAATACTAAAGGTTCACTTTTAACGAATTTCATAATGCTCTTTACGTACAGTTGATGAATCGTGTGCAAATTTATTTCCCTAAACAGCTCATTAGTTGGGTAGCGCCATGGTTTGTCAAAAAGAACCTTTAAGAGTTATTTTTTGAATTTTATAAAGTTTGTCAAGTAGGCACGTACGTTACCCCCGAATAATGATTGAATATTGAGGAATAGACTGAAATAGCGCCAGATAAATATTTTGAAGCTGTACATCACATAGGCACATTTCCGTAATTTTTGACACAGTCAGTTTACATGTAAATCCCATTTCATACGATTGTCAAAGGCCACGTCGAGGTATACTAGGTGTTCCACTTTTTTAATCTTCGGACATCTACATGGTGATTCTACACAAGTGTGAATAACCAGGGTTTCTTCTTGCATTGATGTAGGGTCGAGTCTTCTTGGTATATTCAAGAACTTCGATTCGGATGGGTTGACCGTGAGCATATTCGCACTCATCCACCGTCCAATAGTACGTAGATCAATTTCTGCACTGCCATGTGCTTCCCTCCAAGTGTTTCCTGTATTACCAGGGCCACGTCGTTAGCAAACATGAACACACTCCCCTGGAAGTTCCTTATCACCAAGCTGTTCATATAGGCGAGGAAAAGAACGGTCCGATCGAAGTACCCTGAGAGCATCGATATTTTTTAATGAAAACGTTTTCGCTTATTGCGTCTTCTATATGGACAGCTTGCTCTCTGTCACTCTGTCAACGCAAATGCCGGATTTTTCAAGCTTTTCGCCCAATTTTTCTTTCGATATGCAATCAAAGGCCTTGGCGACATCAAGGCGTCATAACCACCTTTTCCCCCTGTATCCATACTCCTGTAAATCTCGTCTGTGGTTTTAAATAGGGCGTCCTGTGTGCCGATGTGTTTTTAGAATCCAAACTGCTGCCTCTTACGATATTATTTGTATAATTTGTATTGGTGTCAAGGTAGGACACCAATCGAGATTTAAGGAGCTTTTCGCATATCTTTGTTATTACGGTGCTTAATGAGATCGGACGGTAATTGGCTGGATCAGTTGCATCTCCCTTTATAAAAAGTGGTTCGACTTTGGCTGATTTGGTATTTTATGGAAATACTCCTTTGGTAATACCCATATTGTAGAGGTGAGATAGTGGGTCCGGTATGACTTCTATGATCTCTTTTATTAACTGAACAGTTAGTTTGTCTGGGCCTGGGGCTGAGCCTCCTTTCATCGCACTAACTGTTTTAATAATCTCATGAGTTTCAATTTTATAAATGAACATACAGTCGGGATGGGTAATAGGAGAATCGGTGCTGTCCCGCACAGATTCCTGGATTGGTGTAATTTTGTTAGCTAAAACCTCTCCGATAGTAGCAAAGTAATTATTTAAGATGTTTGCCGCATCTTTGCCGTCTTGAACATTTCCGTGTTTCAGTATCTAGTTCTTTCATGGGAAATTATTTTTACCTTAACCTTTTTGCTGCCTCGTTATTTCCCACTATTTTCAAGTTACGAGTATTTGTTCCTGTCCAGTTTGTTTTGATAATGTTGTTCTTTCGCTTATTTAATTATTGTATTCAGCGTGTTTCTGTACGATTTGAAAGTGTTTTGCAAAGTTGTGTTAAAGGGTTGCTTGTGCGCTTTAGCACAAAATCTATCTCTCCTTCCTATAGATTTGAGAATACTTGGTGTAATCCAAGGTTTTAATAAAAACATAGCTTTTGCCGTAAACTGTCTGAGCCAATATAATAATAAATAAGAGCCACTGACGCACTGGAAAGCAGCAAAGCGCATTCTCAGGTTTTGAGAGGTACAACCGTTAATGAAGTTGGTCTATAAGAAAACTGATCAGCCACTGATCTGGTTCGCGGATACCGACTGAGGAAATTGCTCACTTGACCGAATATCACTCAGTGGGATGGTGTCTATAATGTCCGGAGGAGCGATATCTTGGGAATCACGAAAGCAGCGAACTGTGGCTGCACCTACTACGGAAGCAGAATATTATTCATTGACAGATGCTACCAAGGAAGCACTTTACTTGAAACGACTCTTTGTCAGTCTTGGACATCCAATCGAGGGGGCGCTGTAGCTGAAGAACGATAACGACGGCGCACATGATTTACTGGAAAATCCTACACATCATCGAAGGACAAAGCACATCGAGATACGAAGGCGTTTATCCGGGACGCCATTGAAAATAAAATGGTGACGAAGGAATATATGCCGACTGTATGCCAGCAGATTTCTAGACCAAGACGACTTCTTCACGTCAGAAGCATGTTCTCAAGCACTGGGTCTCCAAACGCTCACTTGAGGGGGCCTATTGGAAAAGTCAAGTTTCGGTCTTGGAATTTCCTCCAGTTCAGCACACATGTTGAACTAAACGCCTTGTTTTAATTACGATGTTAGATACTAACAAAAATATATTCAGTCTAGGATGTTCCACCATTATTGATTGTTCACTTCATAGTCAATAAAATAGAATTTAAACCACTGTGAAATGACACTCTTCAACGCAAAACAGTGTGGTTTTATTATGGCGAAGATATAAACGGGGTTGAGAGGAATATCTCCCTTTCTTCGGACTAGGTACTGCTAGGTATTCGACGGCAAAATAAAGCAGGTAAGTGCCTACTAAAAGTTATTCATGACATGGTTACCGCGATCCATCGTGATCAGCTGAGTGAAATGGATTCCCTAGGAATTTTAAGTTTGATCCTCTTCTAGAGGGAACTTCGTTCATGCCTAGAATAACAACAATATTAACTTATTCAGATTGGTTGGACATGTAGATAAGTATCCTACTTTTGAAGGGTGTCGTGAAGCCAGTTTTCGAGGAGTGTTCCTGGACAGCAGTCAAAAAAATAAAAATAATAAAATAAAATCTCATTTATAACTCAATTTAAACGAATAAATTTGTTTGACGCAATTTTTCGATGAGCTGCTTGTACATGGAGTTTCGACGAGTTTCCACTCAGGGCGAGAAACCGACCAAAAACTTGATTACATTATTTTTCTGAAGAGTTTCTTTTCGATGAGTTTCCAAGTACCCAAAATGTCTGCCACAGAAACATATTTCTACGCTAGCTTCTACTTTCTTCACTAAACCGTAGGCATGGTTTCCTGAGCTGCTAGGTACTTTAGTATGACGATTACTGAGTTGACGTCACTCTTAATTTTCGTGCCATAAATCTGGTGTGTAGCAAGTATGTTGGGCTGGAGTATAGGTTAGCCAGGCATTTACCCTCTCCAATGAGATTTTAGGCTCTCAGATCTGGATGATTCATAAAATGCATAATAATATGAATAATTTTATGAACTCGTTTATGAAAAACGAAAAAATTGAAACTTTTTTAACCAGACTTTGGAAATGAGCTTGAGTAGTCTAACGTACCTATTTGATTATAAAAACCACATATACTTTACTATAACATTATACTTTCAAATTAGTAATATTAAAAATAAAAGTAAAGGGTAAAAATTTGTGCTATCTGGATAGTAGTGGGTCGCCACTATCTAATATTTCAACTTATTGGGTCCCAATGGAAGTCGAGTTGGAAAATACTGGTTTAATATATGTATGAATAAGAGATGATTTCCAACTGATTAATTTTTTATTAAAATCAACTCACCGTCAATGTCCCAATTTTTGTTTTATGTGAATCGGGTGATCGCATTGCGGATGAACGCACGAACGCTATGACGGCTGAAAACTAAGCATGTGAACTAAGCTTAATTCATATTGTATGGATAACATGGAATTCTAAAGCAATAGCAGTTCTAGAAAGTCTCATTAAACAGTTGGTAGCTACGTAGTTACTTCAAAGCTGGATGCTAAACCTCCTTACCAACCGCACCTTACCATCAATACGCCTTAACAAGACACTCGATGGATGTCCACCACTAGAGGCCCTTCACGGATCTCCATCTTTTGTTATCTTCCTTTCAACCTCACAATACATCCCAAGATGATAGGGCCAGGGAAAAAGGTTTGTTGGTGTTCGTTATGTGCCTACTCGTAGATACTCGCAGTAATACTACATCGGAGTCTTTGAAATTCTGCCGACTCACTTGAGGCCGTATACCTTTGACCAGCACAATATGCTTTTGGAATATCTATGAATCATTCCATCACAAATATCAACAATGGCTTTTCGGCAAACCCCTTGCAGGGTGCGGCATACGGTTTTAAAAAAATCATAAAATAGTTCATTTTCACTCAAAAACAAATTTATTAGATGCTCACCCACGAAATTGTTTATGCAGTGCGTTCTTGGGCGTTCGGCAAATTCGTCCCCTTGAATACTCTAAGCCTTGAGGTGTCCCCATAAGAAAAAATCGCATATGGATATATCTGGGGATCGAGGAGGCCAATGAACATCGCTAAACCTGGAAATAAGGCGACCAGGGAAGAGAGGGCGAATATCGTCCATTGATGCTCTGGCTGTGTGGGCGGTCGCCCCATCCTGTTGGAACCACATACGTCGGGTTGGAACACGTCGCCGTCATAATTAAGTTGGTGATCATTACGACGTAGGGTTATGTTGGAGAGAGTCTACACGAACTTCCAAGAACGCCTCCAGCACTGCATCAACAATTTTGGCCACTTCCTTGCGAACCTGATTGCATCAATAAATTTGTTTTTGAGATGATTTTTTAAAACCGTCCGTCCTCACTGCCGCACCCTGTATTTCTAGGTAAGTACCTACTTGGGCGAACGTATGGATAGCCAACGTGCGTAATGCCTAAAAGAGGAATATTGCCAGAATACAGGCCAAGAGAGCTATGTTTTTACACGAAAAACCTTTTTTGACGTTGAACCTGAGACTGGACGTGAACTTGATGTGTTAGGTTTGTACGTTTTGCTTCCGAGTCTACCAATAGGTAGCGGGAGCATTGTTTTCACATTTTAGAGATGGAATGTTTTTAACTCCATAATCGAAAGTTCCACTCTCATTTTATGATTGAGACCATTCTGAACAGTTTTTGTTCCTTATCAGTCTGTCTGTTCGTGTTTTTGTGTGTATGTGTGTTAGTGTGGCTGTCCGTGTGTCCACAAATCCTTGCACCACATGTAACTTCAACAGTTTTCAGTCGATTTTGATAAAATAATCAGGGAATGTACGGGTTAGTCTGAAGATGGTCTCCTATCTGCTTAATCGCTCTCAAACTTATTTATTAACTTATTTTATTAACTTAACTTGTTATTAAGCCTGGTACATTAATTCCAACTTTTCCCACTTAGACCACCAAAAATGTATGATTTCCCCTCAAAAAGACGCTCCACGTAAGAAAGACGCCGAGCCATAAGATGCATGGCTAATTTGGGCCAAGCCAATAGTCGTATCGACATCTACTAGTACTTACAGTGCATTCATTCTCTCACTTCAAGTCTTCAGAGGCTAATTGTACCAGGAGGCTGGAATCCTTCTACTGTCTTGGCCCGAATTGGATGATATCATGCATTAGATAGCGTTGAACGTCTTTTTTGGGAAATATTTAGTAACTTCTGCGCATGCGCAAATGTGAAATCCTTTTAGCAATCATGACTTTTGACTAATGACTAATAGATGCAGAAGATTTCTAATGGAGAGTGCTTGGAAGGCTAAGCAAACAGGGGGAACTTTTACTGGCTGTTCAGGATGAAAACCTCGTTATTTGGGCCATATTATGAGTGGGAAGAAGTGGAGGATACTTGAATTGGTTAATGAATGGAAAATCAAGGCAAGCGGCTAATTGGAAGGCGTCAAAACTCTACGTTAAAAGACTTTTACAAGTGGTTTGGTGGATCATCGATCAAACTCTTCCGTGAGGCTGCTTCAAGAGCATCACCAAACATCGAACGGAGCCAGCTTTCAAAAGAGGAAGAAAAACTTATGAAAATAAACTTATTATTACCTCAAAACTACTTTGTGTTTATCGAAGAGAGGCGTTGTAAATATATTTCAAGTGTGCCAAATAAGCACCATTTCGAATTCCAAAATTATGGGTCAATTATAATAGATCAGTGCCAGAGCTCAAGTGATCTAAGTGATTGCCCACGTTGTAATTTTTCTGTCTTCACTTGTCTAAGAAGACTAAAGTTTCAACACTACGTCTTACATAAAATTGTTTTCATTTTCGCTAAGTTTATGATTATTAATGAAATATACCTGTGTAGTGGATTTAAATATGTTTTACTTGGTGTAGGTAGACCAAGTGGGACATTTATATTCTGGTTATGCGGGTTAGTCCCTGAGGTATTCCTGTAAGGAATGTGAGCGAAATCGCCAAGGTCAGCTTGCTTGGCGGGAGGAACTGAGGGGTAGTTCGTGTCGCAGCCGCTTGGAGCACTGGGCTCGCATAGTGGGTGCTGGGTTCGATCGGTTAGGTGCTGAGCCGTTGTGTAATATTCCGGCCTAAGATTTATATCTGTAGGAGGAATATGTTGGGCTTGGTTGAGGTACTGAAAAGTATCCTTTGTTTTTAGCACATTTGGAGTGTATTTGACACTCGGATCGGCCCGCCGTGTTCCGCCTCCCCTTGCATGAGGAAATAGGACGGGCGGCGCTCCATCGAAATATCCGAGTTTATTGACTCGTTTTCGATACCTCTACGTATAGAAATAGAGGGTTTGGAAGGTGGACTCGCTTGACAGAGCTTCTTTCCTTTGCTCGGATGTCAGGGTCCTACCTTGTAGTCTTGAAAAAGACTTCCTTGGACGATAAATTAGAGCGGATGAGCTGTGTAATTTATCGGCGTGCCCACAGCGGTCGGTGACGAGCCTAGTGCTACGAAACCCGGGCGACACGTCTCGGAACGTCCCAGCGGGCGTACGATCTAATGAGAATATCAATAGATGTACCGGGTGGCGTCCTGACAGAAGAACTACGTTGGGCAATGAGCAGGATGAATAATCACTGGACTCGTAGATGCCAATGCGAGATCTGTGTGGAGAGAAGGTATGCCTTGTAGAAAGCAGTAGAAAGCCGTTCCGAGATGAACTCGGTAGCAGAAGGATCGTCAGCGTAGAGCGTGTAGAATCTTCGTACTTCAGAGTGTAGTCGTCGAGAGCGGTGAGTGGAATGAATTTCGGAGGGCTCCGAGCGGGGTAATTATAGGGAGGTGGCCGCCTCCTGCCGCCTCCTGATTGGTCCGCTTAATTTCGTTAATTCAACTGTGTAATCTCATTGGCTCGCACATTGTTTTCTCAGTATCTGCGAGTATGATAGCTGAGCTGGTCCTCCGGGGTGTTTTCCCCACGTCCGTCGCTGCGACGGGGTCCCCAGAGGTGGCTTACGAGCGTCCGTTGCGGAGACGGTGGCCTTGAGTTGTCTTCCCTGCGTCCGTCGTTTAGACGGGGTCCTCGGGTGGTTTCCCTGCGTCCGTTGTTCAGACGGGGTCCCCGGGGTGGCTGCTGGACCAGAGGTGGTTGCTTGCCGCCTCCTGGTTGGTTCGCCTATTGTCTCTCGTGTAATCAGTGTTTCTGATTGGCGAGTAGGCTTGTTAGAATTGTCCTTGTTAGTTTTAGAGGACGTTTGATTTTCTGTTTGAGTTTTCTCATTCAAGGCGACTTGATTCGAGATACTTGTCGCGTCTCTCTCGCCCAGTAAGTGTTTAGGGAGGTCGCCTTGTATGTTATTAGTTAATATTTCACTTCTGAGAGAGAATTTCGTATTTTTTCTCTGGTGAAATATTTTGTTTGACGGAGTTATAACTCGACGTCTTATAAATATTTGTGTGTCGTGTCTACCTCTTTTTGGTAGCCCTGAAAAGGGCTGTTGAAAAGAGGGGGTGGTTTTCACCACAACCTGCATTTTATAATTGAGTTGATTATTATACCTACATATATACTCGTTAAGGAGGACCCGCTGCAAACCTTTTTCGCGGAGCAAAATTTTTGAAATTGTAACCATGAAGTTATTTTAAAAAAACAAAATTTCTTTAGAATATTGTTCAAGTAGGAATAAATGGAAATAGATAGGTAAACTAAAACATGATAATAAAAATAAAAGTTCAGGAGAAACTTCAACTCTCTCAAAATTACTTTTGCACATTTCAGTTTTTCGTTTCTACAAAAGAAATCACTTTTTTACATTGTTTCTGAAAATGTTCTTCAAACTTTTTTTTATCCAGTCAATGATGAGTAGCTTGACATAGACAATCTGTACAGCCTGATTGTAAATTTTATCTGGCTCCCAAAATCGCGTATTATATTGATACACAAATTAGCCTGCTCATAGTCAATGAAGCAAATGGGGGTAATCAAAATTTTGAACATTATTTTAGAAATAATGAAACAATTCACTGAAATAGGTGACGGAAATTATTAAATGTTTCTCATAACCTTAAGCTATTTAACCGAAGTGAAGATTACGATGTATCACACAGTATGGAAATCTTTACTATCCACACTTTAATATAGCACATATTTATCATTTTCTGTATATTATACAACACCACAAACACTTGAAGGACTCTACAAAGTTGAAGCAAAGAGTGGAAGCTAAGCAGCAAGGGTGGAAACCTTACGGATAGTGATGAAAAGCATTATTTGTTTCTTTGCGTCATTACTTTGTGTTTTGAGGTTCACCCTTCTAGATCTTTCCTTCAAGAGGTTGCTTTGTGTTTCCACTTTTTGCATGGCGTTCTTTCTTCTTTTATTTCTCGTTTTCTCTTCCTTTTAAATGAGGAACTACCTCCACAAAAGGTGGCTCTTTAAAGAGTAAAAAACACAATTTGTTTTTCTGTTTTTCACCCCCAACATCACCTTAACAAGCCGACTCCCCTGAAGCTACCTTATAATTACTACGTTTTTCTTCGCCTTGCTTTGTTGTTAATTACGCTCCTTTCGTTTGGGTTGGATAGTGGTTAAAGGGAGACCATGTTAACAGCGAGTTGGCTTTGGAAGCAGAAAAAATTAAGGTAGAACCTTGCAGTTTTAATGTACTACAATGTTGGAAATGTTAACTCGAATCTCGAGAGAAACATTTCACTTCTTGCTCTGTTCTTTTCAAACCCGGAGTCAAGGAATCTGATACGCGTATACTCGTTAAGCTAATTTTAATTAGAATAGAACTCTAACCACCACTCCCCCTGCTTTATGGTGACTTTAACCCTATCTTTGGTCTTTCTGGGACCAAAAGACACCGCCTAATGATATGCCACTTCCATCCATCAACGGAAAGAACGCTCACTCCTTAAAATGTAATTTATTGGTGTTCAAGAGAGAAGGATTTTAAGTATATAGAAGAATAGCTGTACACACAACGGCTTACTATTTGTTTTTATTTATAGACATACCTTCTGCGGAGATGCGTATGAAACATATGCGTCTTACATACGTCAATTCATATAAATATTCATAAATGTATACAGGGCGTACACAAAACAGGTCCACCAAACTGCAGGGGTTGATTCTAGAGCTCATTTCTGATCGAGAGTTCCTCTTAGGGCACGTTCCACCATAGGGGGTTAATCCCGACTCGGGAGTTATACCTCAAAAACGGCAGTGACATAACTGGGTTAACTCCGGATTGGTTCGTGATGCTCCGTGGTGGAATGGGCCCTTAGACATTTTTTTAAACGCAAAGTTTTCAAATACCTAGGTAATTGAATTTTTAAGATTTTTTTCGAGTTTTAGACCATTTGTCACTAAAACGATCAAAAGTTCCTTAATTTGCTGTGTAAATTTAAATTTGAGGATGCCGTTGGAATGAGCATTAAATTTTATATCGGATAGATATAAACCTGACCTTTTTTAAGAATTGAGGTTTGGGATATGAAAAAGTCCACTGAAAAGCAAATTTTACCTGATTTGGGAAACCTCGAGTTTTTTCAATCGGGAATTGAACTGATTGAGAACCAATATTTTTTCGGGGAAAAAAGAAAGGTAAAAACTGCGCCGAGATCTCACCTTTCCAACGGTGTTGTCAGTTTTTACTTTTACTTTTCTCATTATGGGAGAAAACTTTGTTTTAATGTTGAAAAACATTGTTTTTTCAATGAAATCGAGGGTGTTCTTGAAAAATGACTATAAAAATACGAGTTTAGGGTCGGTTTCTTTGTATTTTTTTTTTAAGCTGAATCGAATGGTACCTAACACTTGCATATCTCTCAAACCCCATCATAACCGAATTTTACACTATAGCTGACTAGTTTCACCCCTAAAAACTCATGAAATTTATCACTTCAAATGAACTCAAATTTATGAGTTAAATGTTAAACTTGATTATAACGGGGTTTTTATCAAATTTTCTTTTCAATTTAGACAAACAGATTAAAGGTATGATGCTCGATGGTTTGGTTGAATTAACCAAAGAGGATAAGATTAGGAGTTTGATTCTATAGAATCTTACAGTGATAAATGGCTAAAAATATCGAGTCGTTATGAATGATTGATCACAATCAAGGATCTAATAAGAAATATCTATGCCTAGGAAAAGTGATAGCAAGTTAAATCTTCAGGAAGTTACCAAATAGCTGAAGAATATAAACATAATATATGTATACATAATCTATAACAGAATATATGTAACATATATAAGATTACCGAGGATACACACACCTCAAACAATTAAGGGATAAGTTTTCTTTTTAGGCGCCAAAGACCCCAGATCAATCGGACAAAGTTCACATTATATCTGATTAGGTAGACACCTAATAGAAATCTCTAACACTGAGAAAAGGGTGGAGTTATTTTGGGCCCCAAGCACGGAAGCCTGGTGGCTTATTGTACTTTTATGAGAGTTTTGCGTTTAATCAAAGAGATTCAGCCCTCTGGTGAGGGATGTGAGTCCTTTGATTAATTATTCGCTTCGAATAGTCATCATTGGGGTTTGTACCCCAAAGAGTTCAAATCTACGATAGTGAGTGCAGGGCACTCAAAGATTATGTGGGATACTGTTTCGTCTGTCTCTTCGCATAGTCTGCACAGGGTTGAGTTTTGTGTGACCCCTATGCGGTGTAGGTGGAAACGTAGGGGTGCAAAGCTGGTTATAAGGCCGACTATTGTTTTAAGTTCCCTACGGTGTTTCCTGAGAAGTCCCTTGGGTCGTCCAAATGTTTGGATTTTAAATGCTCAGATTTCATTCTGTTTTGGCTCAAATCGGAGCTTGATATCGGTAGGCTTTCTCAGTGTTTGAGAAAACCAAAAAGAACTGGGTGCACCCCATCTCCATTAGGTACCTACCTAATCATGAGATATAATGTGAACTTTGTCCGATGGGTCTTTGTCCGGTGGGTTTTTGACGTCAACAAGAGAAAGCGATCCCTTAATTCTTTTGAGGTGTGTAGAATTTGAAAAATTTAACGTGAACGTTCGTAATTGGATAAATTTTTGGGACAGTTCGGAAAAATACACGAGGATAATGAGTATAATGATGATAAGGATCCTTTACGATAACTAACGAACTTATTCTTCAGAGTGTAAACCTTGCACCCAATGACTGAGAGCTTCCGGAAGAGTTGGGAAAAAACCTATCAACGGACAGATTGTAAATTGCAATCATTTGATTTCTTTTGTACGATACGATTTTTGAATAATAAGTAATGAAAAGGATTTTGGAATCGGGGTCGAGAAACGAATGAATTCTTCATTATTATTCATTTTGAAATGCGTTAGACTCTGTTAGGTTTCGGATTCTTCAAAAGGATTTTTATTAGAGAAATTTTCAAGAAAAATGAAATTTTTTCAACACATTGCAACAGCAACTTTTCTTTAAACCTCGCTACTATAATTTTAATAACAGAAGCTTACACCTACAGGAAGCATACAGGAATTTAGAATCATACAGGAATCCAACTTTATAATAACTTAATTTTTTGTAAGGTAAACACGAAAGCAATACGATGCACTGCATAGTTGGGTGTTCAAGGGTTGACAAATGACAAATTATTCCACTGAGGACCCTTAAGAAAACTCTGGCAACGAATCTTTCCTCCGTTATTTCACTCTCGTGAATTATTCATTTGGTTTTTAAATGTGAGCGACAGCGTGTAAGCGCATTTTATTTTGCAGGCGCGAGAACGCCGTCGAGTAGAATTGTTTTCTTATTCATTATATTCATAAATGAACACTTGATGACCATTAAGAACGCAACATGGTGAAGTGGTGTTTTGCCAATGTCAAGCCGGTATTCCCTGACATGCACACCCCAATGAATAATGCAGAGGTGTGTAGAGGCTGAGCTCCTCTCGAGCGCCTTGCGGCATCGATCAGGGATCATTTTTGTAAGGGGTTGGACGGAGTAGGTACTGCGGAAAATGTCATGTCTTAATCCAAAATTGGGTGAATAGAAAAAGTTTTGAACTTCAAAGCTAAGATTGGCGCCTTCAACATACCTACTTAGGTTTCGAATGTTATGGTCTAACCGTTAAACACAGAGTCAAGAAACCTTTTGTATACTAACATTTCTTATCATCATACCCCAGGTCCTGAGGAAAGGACCATCTCCGCCGTAAACACCAGAGGTTGCGAGGATCATTCTCTAAGTTTTCATACTTCTTATGTCTAATGGTACGTACAGAGGACAGACCCATAGAGCGTTGTCAACTTCTGTTCGCAAATCTGTTACCTACGTTATATGTTGGAGCAACTGCGAATCATGCAGCTGATATGTAGGATTTGTTATTCCCAACGGCTTTGTACTTCCACTCATCATGTGCTTGCTAAATAGCTGAATTTCCCGTCTTTCCCGTTTCTTTATGATGTCTTTAAGCACCCCGTTTTCCTTTCCATTTTAACCCCTAATTCCCGAGAACTGAAGTAAAAAGGTTTTTGGTGAAGGTTCTAGTGCATAAAAACAATTTTATCATTTAATAATGATTAACAGGACGTTTCCATTTGTTTTCGTCACGTCATGAGCGTCACGTCAAGGTGGGGTTTTCTATTGATTTTCACTTACAACCTATGCGTTACTAGGGAAGTGTAACTCCCTTAGTTTTCATAGCAGGAAAATCGTTAGCCACTTTTTGCAATGCTCTCATTTTATCACAGCATCTCATAATCCCTAAGCCTCTGTAGTGTCAAGGAAAGCTGATTTATTACACTCAGTTTTAAACTAACAAGGGAAACACCCCCGGCGGAGATGCCCCGGAAATACCCCCGGAGATGTCGCTTTGGTTTGTGATTCGTCTTTGGTTGGTTAAGTAACCATAATGAACTAATATGTGAAAAATATTTGAAAGTAATTCCCAACAGAAACTGGCAACGACTTGGTTGTACGTGAAAATCATTGTAACCATTTAAAGGATCGACCAAAGACGATAAGGTTGTATTCGATAATCATCAGAAACGATTGCATACGAGTCAGCAACACATTGGGACATTTTATGTCTTTAGTTGTAGACTCGTATGTGTTGCAAACTCGTACGCAAGCTTTAAGAGCCACTCAGCTGACCCGAACCCTGGGCATCTTCAAGTAAATGTCCTAAAGAGGCTACATACGAAATTACAGCTTCCTAGAGTGTAAAGCATAGAAATTACCTATTAAAATGATTCAACCACCGCTTCACAAATCAAACCGTTCTCGCAATATTCGGATCACCTGCTATGAATCAAATCATCGAAACACCAGCTCAATGAAATCATCAGAAATTAACAAGCGGTTGCAATCATGTTCATAGTATTAATTTTCGAGAATGATCACCTGTGTGTAAACAATTATTCATATAACCATGCTCATAACTCAGCTTGTTGGCCACGCACTTCGCAGTAGTTAACATAATATGATTGGATAAATCGAGAGCTTTCGAACGAATGGTCAACGAATTTTGTGGGATGAAAAACGAAGAAGTACCATTTCCCTAGCAACGACTCGGTTGTAAGCGGAAATCATCAGAAATTTTTCATAACGCTTTCTTCGTCACACTTTTCGAGTTATATGCCATAGTAAAGACATAAAATGTCAATTAATCATCTATACATACAAAGATCGAGTTATATGCCATAGTAAAGACATAAAATGTCAATTAATCATCTATACATACAAAGTGATAACGCTTGAACGCCTGCACCGATTCTCTTCAAATTTTTTTTAAACTGACCGGCATGAAGAAAACTGGTGCAGATAATTCTACCAAGTTATAAATCAGATTCCTTCATATTAAAAAACAAGAAAAAGTGCAAAAACGAGGGAAATTCTGGTGCAGATAATTCTACCAAGTTATAAATCAGATTCCTTCATATTAAAAAACAAGAAAAAGTGCAAAAACGAGGGAAAGTTGTAGAATTTGCCGGTAGAGGGAGCGCAAAGTGACGAACCAAAACCCTTCCTGTTGTTCCAAGAGGTACACGTTCATCGATTGTCCTCATGCATTAAACGTAGTATATTATGGCCACAAATAGCCAAAGCTTCTTTGACACACAATATGCGTGCAGACGAATCTGAACAACTCTTCGCAAGTTGGTTGCTTAGTATCGGAAATGGCGAACCTTTGGATAAAGAAACTTATATTGAGGGCTGCATTAAAGTACCCCAGGAATGTTTAGTGGATAATAAGATTGAAGACCACGTATTTGGAGAATCACTAGATTCATCATTATCAGAATCATATAGAGATAAAGTCATCTTATGTCCAAGGAATGATGACTGTCTAGAACTGAACAACAAAGTCGTTAGAAAGCTGCCCGGACAACCTAAAAGATATCTAAGTGTCGACAGTGTAAAATGCGACGATCCAGAGGAAGAAAGAAATTACCCTATTGAATTTATAAATTCTATTACCCCGTCTGGAATGGCACCACACCAATTAGACTTATCCGTTGGAGCAATTGTAATACTTTTACGAAATTTAAATACTAAAAAGGGTCTTTGCAATGGCACGCGTATGATTGTGGAGCAATTACACAACCTATTTTTAGACGTGACTGTACTCTCGGGGCCAGCAGCAGGAAAAAGGGTGTAAATACCGAGAATAGACCTTGCTCCAAGTGACACTGGACTTCCTTTCCAATTAAAACGCAGACAGTTTCCCGTTAATCTAGCGTTCGCAATGACAATCAATAAATCTCAGGGGCAAACATTCGATAGCATTGGACTTTATCTATCTGCTCCAGTTTTCAGCCATGGACAATTATACGTCGCATTTTCAAGAGTTCGTCGCTTTAGTGCAATTAAAGTTCAAATTAAGAATACTGAAAATCAAGGACAGTATCAGAATGGTTTAGTATACACCCGCAATGTTATATTTCCTGAAGCATTAGAATACATTTTGTAACTGAATGAATGTAACTTTTTTTAATACAACTTGAATAAATAAAAATTAAGTTGAAACAGAAAGATTTTGCTTTTTTATTTGCATAATTAAAGTTTGTACTTGCATCCCGTGGTGACACGGGCTTTTCCACTTGTAGTAAATGATCTGACTGTAGAACCGTAGGTCTACCGTCCGTTTTTTTTTTTTTTTTTTAATATCATGAGTTTTTAATTAAATTGTTTCGACAGGTATTCAACGATGATCAAGCTAAAATAAATTACCTAATCAAGAACTTGAACAGCACATGCAAATGGATTCAGAATTCAACTTGCAGAGTTTACTACAATCGCCGGAAAGTTTGAAATTGCTATGGTAACGAACCAAAATGCCTCCTGCGATACACGGATTCAACAAAAACCGTGTATTGTCGGTCATTTCCGACTTTCTTATCGATACTGCTGATAATCATATCTTATCATGAACTTGGAGTTCGGGTTTGAAATCTCTTCCAGCTGTATCATTCGGTTTTATAAATCCAAAGCAGTGGAACATGAAATTTCTAAAACGCTGCTGTGGTCCGAAATGTTATTTGTGCTGCATGGTCATCAGCGTTTGGGCCATCATCCAACTCACTTGCCTGGGAGCGTTTTTCTGGGTTCACGGCGTGGCATTGTTGGAGGATGTTGCTGTTGCAGATCTCCACCATTTTTCTTCCGCGAAGCACTTCTACGAACTGGTTGATAAGGGGTACCGCCAATCTGCGATAAACTGCTTTGTCGCTGTTGGTCTATACATTGTCACTTTTATTGTATCAGGCTGGAACATGACATTTGTCTGAGTCAAGGTCACTGAGCGTTTTTTGACGTAAAGATCTATCCGCGAAGCATACTGGTTGATTATTAGTCTATCAGTCACTTTTATTGAGGCTAAGAGAAACCATCACGACAGATCAAGGTTAACCAGAGAAAGAGTAGATTTAAGTGGTCAATTTCACCTGTTTTAGTTTAGTTTATCGGCTGAAAAAGAGTTTGTCGAGGGCATTCCGAAAAGGTTTAATATTGAGGGTATCGGATGAAGGTAGTGTATAGATCTGTTTGTGGATGATCTGTGTTCTAGTTGTCTATAGGCACTCTATGTTCGAGAGGACAGTTTTTCGAACTAAATACTGAAGCGAGTTCTCAGCAAATATTCAGGATGACGTAAATCATATAAAAAAATGCACTCCCGCACAAGATCGATAAACTTTTCATTGATTTTTACCCTTTCACCTCTTATTTTGCCTATGTTTCTCTATATTTATCAAGTAAATATGTAACCTAAATTAGCTTGTATTCCACCTGAGTGGTAACAGTTTAGACTAAAGAGTATAGAATAAAGTGGATGTGACGCATACCTGAAAGTGTGCTTGCTGTTGCTCCATCAGCAGAATCTATGGAAAGGTTTCCAAGATCAAACACTTAAATTGAGAGGGGGGTTAATTGGATTGAAATTGGCTCACACCTTGTAGTTGAAGGGTTAACTCGGATTATGTATGCCATTTCTATTTGGATAGTTAGTGAATATACATTGCACATAATCGTTATAGTAATTATAATGGTATTTTCAGGGGCCGAACGAGGATATGAGAAGAGTTCAGTCAGACCCATCTGAAGGAAGGAGAGCTTGAACACGTCAGAATGGACTTTTGTGACAACCTGGACACGTGTTTCACTAAACAATGATATTTTGTATGTATCTTCTTTCTTCATAGAGCTCATTTTCGTAGCATATTCATGTATGTGTCACTCGGATAGGCAGAATATAGGTACTTTACTGCCGGGTAATGTTCGGGATACAAATCCGTACCTTGTACAAGTAAAGCAATATTGTAACAAAGAAACATTTTTATTTTACCTAATTTGTTCAAATGTGTTGTTTGAAAATAGCCAAATATTTTGGAAACGACCTTTTTTGAGTTTTTTCAACGAAAATTGAGTTTAAAATTGTTTATAAACTCATGTATGCTAAGTACATGCAATTATTCACACTTGATATTACTTCTGAATGTTCTCTCTCTCTCTCTCTCTCTCTCTCTCTCTCTCTCTCTCTCTCTCTCTCTCTCTCTCTCTCTCTCTCTCTCTCTCTCTCTCTCTATGTCTTCCCCCCTCTCTCTTTTGAATGAAGAAAGCATGGATGTCTGCTCCACGAAATATTACATGCGTGTATAGATTTGCCTCTTTTGCCTTTCTCTCCTAAATTGATATTTTCACTCAAATTTCACATTCCGAACAATTTTCGTATCTTGTCTCTATGAGAGTGTTTGTGGTGCGCCAACAAATCCTTCTAACAAGTTAATTTCTACAGTCTTCATCCGATTGTGATGCAGTTTTCAGGTGATGTGTGAAATCGGCTGTAGGATTTCAGTTTCATTGTTTACAAATCAGTACTTACTTCACTCATACGAACGTTCACTTACTCACTCGACGAAGTTGTGGAAACCCATTTCAATACGGAAGTTTATTAAAAACTTTGTATGTTTCTTCGAAAAATAAAGAGTTATAATGTTAAATCAATTTCAACGGTTAGGTCATTATCGTTAATTATTTGTTACTAATGATGAACCGTCGAAATATATTTCAGCGTACTTCACTTCGGGGGGTAGTCGGTAAAAGACGATTCAATCATCCCATGTATCAATTCCAACTCAATCGTATCATTAAGAGCTGCTGAGCATGCGCAAATATGAAATCCTCGTAACAAGCATCACTTCTAGTTTTCATTGAAAATTATTTCTTGAACTTTTCTGGAACTTTAGGCTGAGAATTGTCCCCTATCAATTGCATCAGTCAAAAATTAATGATTTTCACTGCAAATATAAAATCCATCAGGTGTCATATTCTCACGGTCTATTCAATCTCGCTCAACTCGAAGCGTTGCACAAGGTTTCCTGAGGGTTTTGGTGGAAAAAATTCCAAAACCACGAAAATCGATAGTAATGCATACCTATTACAGTTCTATTACGCTATCTAATAGCGGAGATAATACATTATTTTGAGGCCTAATCGTTTCATTGGTGAAGTTAGCTAAGGTAATTTTGGACTAATGAATGGTAATTTTGCATTAATTTTATTAAAACCCACGAAATATTAAATTTCAAGTTGTATTGAGAAACTTTAGAGGTCGTATGATCGTATCAATGGTATTTCACTTGGCTTTTATGTTTCACAGCCATTTTTACATAAAAACTCACTGTTTCAAATTGTGCGAATTACCTCCATGAATTGAAGACAATCAATATTTGCAGGTGTTTGCAGAATGAACGAGTTGAAAATTCAAATTGAGCGTTAAATTCTGTAAAGAATGATTTTAGTCAGGGGCGTCTCTAGACAGAAATAGAGAGGGGCGATGAATCATAATATTCCCAACTGAACCAAAAGTTTTCCTAACTCAAAAAAGGGAAATAAAAAAAGAAAACGTATAGTATCATTTATAGTAGATATATGCTACCTACAGCTGATATCTGTTACCTATAAGTACTTATTTAATACACGTAACGCTTCTGTAAAATGAATCCCAATGTCAGATATCGTTTGGAATGCCACACATGTATTCATTTTTATAAACTTTATGTATGAACATGTACATGCAAATAAAAACGTTGAACACTTCAAGTTAAATTCAAGGTAAAATTTTGAGTGATTACTCCGGAATGGATTTCCATTAAAAAACTTGCCCGAAAATATCTGCTCAAAAAAGCCCAACCCCTATAATAATTGGTTAATTTACTACAAAATATGGACACTATTCATTCGAATGTGCTCTAAGAATTCTATAACAAAAATGTTTTTACGCTAGTTAAAGTCCCATTTTCTCCCAATCATTTATTATTTTTCTCCGTTATTGAACGTCCTCATCACACGTGTCGGTAAGGAACCCTAAAAGCGTGCGCCGCTCCTGCCCATTGTTAGTCCTGCCGTCGCACGTTGGTCGATTTATATATGCTCTAACACTCCTATACCAAATCAATGTGTAACTTTTTATTTAATAAATTAGGTACCAATATTAGTTTCCTTAAAGCCAGTTTTACATCATACCAACAAGTAACATATATGTAGGCGTTAAAGAGCTTTTTGAAATTTTTCTTACGGACGAGGGTCAGTAAAAAGTTCGCGTGACGAAAGAATTCAACATTTTGTGACGTGTGAAGTATGAGGGAAGTTGTTTCACTAACCGACTGATGATGATGAAATTTCAAATAGTGTCTCTCATGGGGCGGGTATAATATAACAACAATATATAGGCGGGTAGAATATAACAACGTGAAGAAACATCGAAATCATCTGTGTGAGCTGTGAAGCTAATTTCTTTCGTAATCACCCTAAAATACTGCAGTTTGAAACGGAGTATCTTTCTATACCTATATCAGGACCTAGAGGAGTAAAATTAAAACCTCCAGCACCACTCTGATCAGCTAGTGAGCTGTGAGGCTAGTTATTTTCCTAATCGACGTAATGCTAAAATTGAAAACGACCTCTGAAGGGCAGATAGAGAAGAATTACATGTTTGGAACCACTCCTATCAGCTGATTTTGGTCACGGGCTACTCTCTTTCCGAGTAGTCTTCTATGCAGAAATTTGAAACGGATTCTCATTAGAACTCGTCAGATAAAATTGCAATGTGCGGAACCATCTGCTGAATGATTTGAAAAATATATCTGTTTTTATCATTAATCACTCGGATTCTTAGTAATTAAGTAATTTGATTGATTATGTATATGTAATAACGGGTGTGTGAGAGATGGATTGCTGGGAGAGAGGGGCTATCTCCAACTCTGCGTTACTACTGTGCTATTGGAGAGGAAGCACTTGCATATATAAGGTACTTGCTGTCTCCAATAAACTAGAAAGGTTAGCTGGGGAGTGAATCTATTAATAATGAAATTTGCAGGAAACGTGGCTTTGGAGGGTTTCCCGGGTAGTGAAGGGGTTACTTGAGAGGAACTTTCAGGCAAAGAGGGGGGAGAAAGAAAAGTATTTGGTAAACACAGACAAAGCAGACAATGGTAAAAGAAAGCTCTTACCTTTGCCAAAGCTGGAAAGCCTATCTCTCATCATATAAAGGTGCTGTGTTGCTTCTGAGCTGAAAGATATTTGATAGCAATGCGTCACTCCAAATGAGTCACGAGTCTATGACTGTTACTATGTTGTTCTTTCTGAGATGTTGTGTGCAAAGCAAATAAGTTAAACCACACTAATTTAGCTGGAAAAGAATTGAATGACCTCACCTCAAGTCCATTGCGTATCTACTAAGGCCTGAACAGAAAAAAAATTTATCAATGCGGAAGATTTGTTCCTCAAAAATGTTATAGGTATTTTTCTTCCACACCGCTGAAGCAGGAGGCAAAGAGACTTGTTTTTTGTATCTCTCAGCTTTATACCTAATTGTCAGTCGTCTAGAAATTTAAAATAAAAAAATATAAATAAAGTTCAATTTCGATAAAATTTTCAGTAATTTTGCAGGTTGGCTTCTAGACTCTTCCCTAAAATTGGGTATGATAAGGTGTAATGTAGTTTCAATAGTTCAATAGTTTCTTTGCTTTTGGCCGCCAACAATTTCTTAAATAAATCCTTGTGGGAATAACTAAGGAAGATATACTGCCCATCCAAATCAACTGACATTTTAATGCTAATCCCCTTAAACTCATGGAAGATCAGGAAGCTCCAAATTATTCTTCACAATTTGTATGGTTTTGCTAGGAAAACACCAGCATCACTCATATTAACTTAGTATCCATATGTTCCACATGTTACGCGAGGGATGTGGACTTTGACAACCCTCGGATAAGTTGAATAAGCATAAATTGAGTCTATATTACTGTGTGAAAAAAGGTAAAAGTACTCAGTCATGCAGCATGACTGATAGAGCGAATTTTCAAAGAAAAGTTGTAGATAACATTAAATTAGGCACTTAAATTCTGATCATTAAGGCCAACCATGTCCTGAATAAAACTTGGGGGACAGCCGTTTGACGAGATCGCAAAGAAAATTTTAGAACACGAAGCCGAACTCAAATATGTGGTCAATTAGTGGCATTTTTCACCTAAAACCTCTGGGAGAAGTCGCAATCGTCCCAACGCTTAAAAAAAAAAAAAAAAAAAAAAAAAAAAAAAAAAAAAAAAAAAAACCTCGGTCCGCTGTCCGAAGCTTTACTATAACTCGTCAAACGAGTTCCACTATCTGCTTTACTAGCAGATACCATGTTACATGGATATGTCTTGGATTGGGGATTTCATAATGGTTGTCCTCGAGAGTTGTAAACAAATCCTTTATCTTTGGACTGTAGGCGACGAAATGTAGGATAAAGAATTTATTCTATTATTCTTGGAGACACAATAAGCATACTACACATACTGTTGAAGTTATTTCTCCAATACAGGCGCTATCATTTTTATGTTCACGATAGCCTGATTTTTCATTAATAATTCAAATTATATCATTTATCGTTTCGTTATTTTACTGAGGACATCTTCAGATCTTGCTTTCTTGACATTGAGTTGACTTGGTGAGCCACTGTTTTATTTGACAAATCCGTTATATTCGGATGTTTATAAATTTTTTCCTGGACACACCAAGATCTGAAGATGTCCTCATTAAGAGGATGAAACGTTATCAAATAAAACAATAAATGAAATAATTTCATTTATTTTCCCTGGGCCGCATCCCGACTAATCCCAACAAGAGAAGCCACTCCAACAATGAGTTGTTTTTAACAGTCGACTGTTGTCAAGAGGATATGAAAATGTTTCCTATGGAGTGGAGTAAATGATGCTATTGCTTTACGTTAAGAATATTGTAACCGGCTTATTAAAATTGTTTATAGTCCTATCAACTCAGTTTAGGAATGTAGCCAGGTACGTAAGCAGGGGGAAATTGGTAGCTTGAGATGTGAACATTTCTCACATAAATCAAACGCTTTCCAACGAGTGGCGAACGATTTCTGTGCGATGAAAACTGCGGAAGTTCCATTCCCCTAGCAACGGATGGGTTGTACATGAACATCATTAGAAATTGTGACATAAAATTTACGTCACGAAAACTGTTGGTTGTCCCCCCAGAGCAAAGACATAATTATGGGCATTTTAACACAGAATGTGTTTTAGCCTTGGCATCTCCAACCGAAAATGTTTTGCAACGATTTCTGATGATTTCCGCTTACAACCGAGTCGTTGCTACCTAGGGAAATAGTACTTCGTCATTTTTCATCCCACAAAATTCGTGGACCATTAGTTCTAAATCTCTCGATTCATCCAACAATATTATGTTAACTACTGCGAAGTGCTTGGCCAACAAGCTGAGTTACGAGCATGGTTATGTGAATAATTGTTTACACACAGGTGATCATTCTCAATAATTGATATTGTTAACATGATTGCAACCGCTTGTTAATTTCTGACGATTTCATTTTTTTCCTAAAAATCTATTTTTCTCACTTATTATCAATGTTAGAGACCTGGGGTGGTTGCAATCGACTCAGCGCCGAAAAATACTTCGACTGTGACACCTCATATGCCCTTTTGGTCAAAACACCTATTTTTATCATTTTTTGGGCCACTAAATTGTAAATTTGAGCTAGAAATCCTGGGACGATCGGGCTGGCCAACGAACTTGATCTGTCTTCGGCCACGACGAATTGTTCTGCGTTGGAACAAATTTTGATATTGAAAATGTCCTAGTCGACGGGTCAACCGGAAATTTTGTTACGGAAATTTTGTACGCAAAGAAAAAAAGTCGCGCAACCTATAAACAAGTTAGGTGTTGTTATGATTGTGTATACTAGCATTGGAATTACTGAGCAACCTATAAACAAGTTAGGTGTTGTTATGATTGTGTATACTAGCATTGGAATTACTGAGACATTTTCAATGCGATAAGAGAGAAAGTTCGAGCGGCCTGTTGACATGGATATGTCTTTTGGCTGGGGGTCAAGGAATTTTTCGCGACACTTTTTTTTCCCGACCGGCACATTTTCTATTGATTTTCACGTACAACCAAGGCGTTACTAGGGAAGAGTAACTCCCATAGTTTTCATAGTAGGAAAATCGTTCGCCACTTTTTGGAATGCTCTCATTTTATCACAGCATCTCATAATCCCTAAGCCTCTGTAGTGTCAAGGAAAGCTGATTTATTACACTCAGTTTTAAACTAACAAGGGAAACACCCCCGGCGGAGATGCCCCGGAAATACCCCCGGAGATGTCGCTTTGGTTTGTGATTCGTCTTTGGTTGGTAAAGTAACCATAATGAACTAATATGTGAAAATATTTGAAAGTAATTCCCAACAGAAACTGGCAACGACTTGGTTGTACGTGAAAATCATTGTAACCAGTTAAAGGATCGACCAAAGACGATAAGATTGTATTCGATAATCATCAGAAACGCTTGCATACGAGTCAGCAACACATTGGGACATTTTATGTCTTTAGTTGTAGACTCGTATGTGTTGCAGACTCGTACGCAAGCTTTAAGAGCCACTCAGCTGACCCGAACCCTGGGCATCTTCAAGTAAATGTCCTAAAGAGGCTACATACGAAATTGCAGCTTCCTAGAGTGTAAAGCACAGAAATTACCTATTAAAATGATTCAACCACCGCTTCACAAATCAAACCGTTCTCGCAATATTCGGATCACCTGCTATGAATCAAATCATCGAAACACCAGCTCAATGAAATCATCAGAAATTAACAAGCGGTTGCAATCATGTTCACAGTATTAATTTTTGAAAATGATCACCTGTGTGTAAACAATTATTCATATAACCATGCTCATAACTCAGCTTGTTGGCCACGCACTTCGCAGTAGTTAACATAATATGATTGGATAAATCGAGAGCTTTCGAACGAATGGTCAACGAATTTTGTGGGATGAAAAACGAAGAAGTACCATTTCCCTAGCAACGACTCGGTTGTAAGCGGAAATCATCAGAAATTTTTATAACGCTTTCTTCGTCACACTTTTCGAGTTATATGCCATAGTAAAGACATAAAATGTCAATTAATCATAGTAAATGATCTGACTGTAGAACCGTAGGTCTACCGTCCGTTTTTTGACATTTTCATGTCTTTCATATGGCACATAACAAAAAATCGTCACGAAAAAATTGTCCCAAGTGGCCACAACGATGATTATGACCATCAGAAATGACGTTAACCATTCGTCCAGTTTTTTCCCTAATGATCCCACGATTCTGAGATTTGGTATGTAGCCCCTTGAGGGACTTCTGAACACAACTGACCGATCCCAGATCAGCTGAGTGGCTCTAGAATCCAGTTTTTCCCCTAATGATCCCGCGATTCTGAGATTTGGTATGTGGGCCCTTGAGGGACTTCTGAACACAACTGACCGATCCCAGATCAGCTGAGTGGCTCTAGAATCCATTTTGACATTTTCATGTCTTTCATATGGCACATAACAAAAAAATCGTCACGAAAATTGCTAACGAAAATTGCTCACGAAAATTGTCCCAAGTGGCCACAACGATGATTATGACCATCAGAAATGACGTTAACCATTCGTCCAGTTTTTTCTTTAATGACCCCACGATTTTGAGATTTGGTATGTGGGCCCTTGAGGGACTTCTGAACACAACTGACCGATCCCAGATCAGCTGAGTGGCTCTAGAATCCAGTTTTTTCCCTAATGATCCCACGATTCTGAGATTTGGTATGTGGGCCCTTGAGGGACTTCTGAACACAACTGACCGATCCCAGATCAGCTGAGTGGCTCTAGAATCCATTTTTGACATTTTCATGTCTTTCATATGGCACATAACAAAAAAATCGTCACGAAAAAAATTGTCCCAAGTGGCCACAACGATGATTATTATGACCATCAGAAATGACGTTAACCATTCGTCCAGTTTTTTTCCCTAATGATCCCACGATTTTGAGATTTGGTATGTGGGCCCTTGAGGGACTTCTGAACACAACTGACCGATCCCAGATCAGCTGAGTGGCTCTAGAATCCAGTTTTTTCCCCTAATAATCCCACGATTCTGAGATTTGGTATGTGGGCCCTTGAGGGACTTCTGAACACAACTGACCGATCCCAGATCAGCTGAGTGGCTCTAGAATCCAGTTTTTTCCCTAATGATCCCACGATTCTGAGATTTGGTATGTGGGCCCTTGAGGGACTCCTGAACACAACTGACCGATCCCAGATCAGCTGAGTGGCTGTAGAATCCAGTTAATTCCCTAATGATCCCACGATTCTGAGATTTGGTATGTGGGCCCTTGAGGGACTTCTGAACACAACTGACCGATCCCAGTTCAGCTGAGTGGCTCTAGAATCCAATTCAACATTTACATGTCTTTCATATGGCACATAACAAAAAAATCGTCACGAAAATTGCTAACGAAAATTGCTCACGAAAATTGTCCCAAGTGGCCACAACGATGATTATGACCATCAGAAATGACGTTAACCATTCGTCCAGTTTTTTCCCTAATGATCCCACGATTTTGAGATTTGGTATGTGGGCCCTTGAGGGACTTCTGAACACAACTGACCGATCCCAGATCAGCTGAGTGGCTCTAGAATCCATTTTTTTCCCTAATGATCCCGCGATTTTGAGATTTGGTATGTGGGCCCTTGAGGGACTCCTGAACACAACTGACCGATCCCAGATCAGCTGAGTGGCTCTAGAATCCATTTCAACATTTTCATGTCTTTCATATGGCACATAACAAAAAAATCGTCACGAAAATTGCTAACGAAAATTGCTCACGAAAATTGTCCCAAGTGGCCACAACGATGATTATGACCACCAGAAATGACGTTAACCATTCGTCCAGTTTTTTCCCTAATGATCCCACGATTTTGAGATTTGGTATGTGGGCCCTTGAGGGACTTCTGAACACAACTGACCGATCCCAGATCAGCTGAGTGGCTCTAAAATCCAGTTTTTTCCCTAATGATCCCACGATTCTGAGATTTGGTATGTGGGCCCTTGAGGGACTTCTGAACACAACTGACCGATCCCAGATCAGCTGAGTGGCTCTAGAATCCAGTTTTTTCCCTAATGATCCCACGATTCTGAGATTTGGTATGTGGGCCCTTGAGGGACTTCTGAACACAACTGACCGATCCCAGATCAGCTGAATGGCTCTAGAATCCAGTTTTTTCCCTAATGATCCCACGATTCTGAGATTTGGTATGTGGGCCCTTGAGGGACTCCTGAACACAACTGACCGATCCCAGATCAGCTGAGTGGCTCTAGAATCCAGTTCAACATTTTCATGTCTTCCATATGGCACATAACAAAAAAATCCAACTGACCGATCCCAGATCAGCTGAGTGGCTCTAGAATCCATTTTGACATTTTCATGTCTTTCATATGGCACATAACAAAAAAATCGTCACGAAAATTGCTAACGAAAATTGCTCACGAAAATTGTCCCAAGTGGCCACAACGATGATTATGACCATCAGAAATGACGTTAACCATTCGTCCAGTTTTTTCCCTAATGATCCCACGATTTTGAGATTTGGTATGTGGGCCCTTGAGGGACTTCTGAACACAACTGACCGATCCCAGATCAGCTGAGTGGCTCTAGAATCCAGTTTTTTCCCTAATGATCCCACGATTCTGAGATTTGGTATGTGGGCCCTTGAGGGACTTCTGAACACAACTGACCGATCCCAGATCAGCTGAGTGGCTCTAGAATCCAGTTTTTTCCCTAATGATCCCGCGATTCTGAGATTTGGTATGTGGGCCCTTGAGGGACTCCTGAACACAACTGACCGATCCCAGATCAGCTGAGTGGCTGTAGAATCCAGTTTTTTCCCTAATGATCCCACGATTCTGAGATTTGGTATGTGGGCCCTTGAGGGACTTCTGAACACAACTGACCGATCCCAGATCAGCTGAGTGGCTCTAGAATCTAGTTTTTTCCCTAATGATCCCACGATTCTGAGATTTGGTATGTGGGCCCTTGAGGGACTTCTGAACACAACTGACCGATCCCAGATCAGCTGAGTGGCTCTAGAATCCAGTTTTTCCCCTAATGATCCCACGATTCTGAGATTTGGTATGTGGGCCCTTGAGGGACTCCTGAACACAACTGACCGATCCCAGATCAGCTGAGTGGCTGTAGAATCCAGTTTTTTCCCTAATGATCCCACGATTCTGAGATTTGGTATGTGGGCCCTTGAGGGACTTCTGAACACAACTGACCGATCCCAGATCAGCTGAGTGGCTCTAGAATCTAGTTTTTTCCCTAATGATCCCACGATTCTGAGATTTGGTATGTGGGCCCTTGAGGGACTTCTGAACACAACTGACCGATCCCAGATCAGCTGAGTGGCTCTAGAATCCAGTTTTTCCCCTAATGATCCCACGATTCTGAGATTTGGTATGTGGGCCCTTGAGGGACTCCTGAACACAACTGACCGATCCCAGATCAGCTGAGTGGCTCTAGAATCCAGTTTTTTCCCTAATGATCCCACGATTCTGAGATTTGGTATGTGGGCCCTTGAGGGACTTCTGAACACAACTGCTAGAATCCAGTTTTTTCCCTAATGATCCCACGATTCTGAGATTTGGTATGTGGGCCCTTGAGGGACTTCTGAACACAACTGACCGATCCCAGATCAGCTGAGTGGCTCTAGAATCCATTTTTTTCCCTAATGATCCCACGATTCTGAGATTTGGTATGTGGGCCCTTGAGGGACTTCTGAACACAACTGACCGATCCCAGATCAGCTGAGTGGCTCTAGAATCCATTTTTTTCCCTAATGATCCCACGATTCTGAGATTTGGTATGTAGCCCCTTGAGGGACTTCTGAACGCAACTGACCGATCTCAGATCAGCTGAGTGGCTCTAGAGTCCAGTTTTTTCCCTAATGATCCCACGATTCTGAGAAAACACACATGAAAATGTCCCAATGTGTTGCAGACTCGTATGCAAGCATTTTGAGGTAGTTTCTCAAAATGTGGAAAACCCTAGCAACGGCTGGGTTGTACGTGAACATCATTAGAAAGGAAAGTGAAACTCGGTTGTAAGCGGAAATCATCAGAAAACGCTTGCATACGAGTCTGCAACGCATTGGGACATTTTCATGTGTTTACCTATGAATGGTCAACGTCTGTTTTTTTTTTTTTTTTTTTAATATCATGAGTTTTTAATTAAATTGTTTCGACAGGTATTCAACGATGATCAAGCTAAAATAAATGACCTAATCAAGAACTTGAACAGCACATGCAAATGGATTCAGAATTCAACTTGCAGAGTTTACTACAATCGCCGGAAAGTTTGAAATTGCTATGGTAACGAACCAAAATGCATCCTGCGATACACGGTGTGGTGAAAACCACCCCCTCTTTTCAACAGCCCTTTTCAGGGCTACCAAAAAGAGGTAGACACAACACAAAAATATTTATAAGACGTCGAGTTACAACTCCGTCAAACAAAATATTTCACCAGAGAGAAAATACGAATTTCTCTCTCAAAAGTGAAATATTAAATAATAACATACAAGGCGACCTCCCTAGACACTTACTGGGCGAGAGAGATGCGACAAGTATCTCGAACCAAGTCGCCTTGAACGAGAAAACTCAAACAGAAAATCAAATGTCCTCTAAAACTAGCAAGGACAATTCAAACAAGCCTACTCGCCAATCAGAAACACTGATTACACGAGAGACAATAGGCGAACCAACCAAGAGGCGGCAAGCAACCACCTCTGGTCCAGCAGCCACCCCGGGGACCCCGTCTGAACAACGGACGCAGAGAAAGCACCCGAGGTCCCCGTCTAAACTCAAGGTCGTCGGCTCCGCGACGGACGCTCGTAAGCCACCCCCGGGGACCCCGTCGCAGCGACGGACGTGGGGAAACCACCCCGGAGGACCAGCTCAGCTATCATACTCGCAGATACTGAGAAAACAATGTGCGAACCTATGAGATTACACAGTCGAATTAACGAAATTAAGCGGACCAATCAGGAGGCGGCAGGAGGCGGCCACCTCCCTATAATTACCCCGCTCGGAGCCCTCCGAATTCATTCTACTCTCCGCTCTCGACGACTACACCTCGAAGTACGAAGATTTCTACACGCTCTACGCTGACGAACCTTCTGCTCCCGAGTTCATCTCAAGAACGGCTTCCTACTGCTTTCTACAAGGCCTACCTTCTCTCCACACAGATCTCGCATTGGCATCTACGAGTCCAGTGATTATTCATCCTGCTCATTGCCCAACGTAGTTCATCTGTCAGGACGCCACCCGGTACATCTATTGATATTCTCATTAGATCGTACGCCCGCTGGGACGTTCCTAGTCGTGTCGCCCGGGTTTCGTAGCACTAGGCTCGTCACCGACCGCTGTGGGCACGCCGGTAAATTACTCAGCTCATACGCTCTAATTTACCGTCCAAGGAAGTCTTTTTCAAGACTACAAGGTAGGACCCTGACATCCGAGCAAAGGAAAGAAGCTCTGTCAAGCGAGTCCACCTTCTAAACCCTCTATTTCTATACATAGAGGCATCGAAAACGAGCTAATAACTCGGATATTTCGATGGAACGTCGGCCGTCCTATTTCCTCATGCAAGGGGAGGTAGAACACGGCGCGGCCGGGCCTCTTAGCCCACGCAGCGCTACCTACCCGCTGCCCGGCCAGTCCGCTGTTCCTAGCGACGGCTCAAGGCTCGATCCTCGCGACGAGATCGCCTTCTCACCTAACGTATTCACGAAGGAAACGTTAGATCAAGCCTCACCTATACAAAAGTTCGAGGATACCTTTCAGACCCGCTCTGAAGTCAATCATTATGATTCGACAAAGATTTCCGAATATCCACGATATTCGACACAAGGCTACCCGGCCGATCCGAGTGTCAAATACACTCCAAATGTACAAAAAACAAAGGATACTTTTCAGTACCTCAACCAAGCTCAACATATTCCTCCTACAGATATAAATCTTAGGCCGGAATATTACAAAACGGCTCAGTACCAAACTGATCGAACCCAGCACCCACTATGCGAGCCCAGTGCTCCACGCGGCTGCGACACGAACTATCCCTCAGTTCATCCCGCCAAGCAAGCTGACCTTGACGGTTTCGCTCACATTCCTTACAGGAATAACCCAGGGACTAACCCGCATAATCAGAATATAAATGTCCCACTTGGTCTACCTACACCAAGTAAAACATATTTAAATCCACTACAAATGGTGACCCCGCCTTTGAACAGGCTTAACACGGAGCATTTCGTTCCCTCTTATGAAGCTAGTGGATTTCAGGGAACCACTGCGGGCGTGCGACCCCCGCCGGGCCTCTACGCCCCACATCTCACTCAACAACCCTCTACACAAAGTGGCTTTCGAGCACTTTTAGAGGAGATGGGAGATTATCAAAAACCAATCTTCCAAAAGAAGAATATCGATCGTGCACTCGCCGAGTTCGATCAATACTGCGTGTGAAAACACCTGAGAACGCAGAACGAATGCTTCTCAGCTATATACAAGTGGGTACCAGAAGAAATGAGGGAAGCTATCGACTCAGCTTACCTCACGGCACCCCACGCACCTTATGAAGAGGCCAAACAGCGCCTACAGCGAGAATACGGGTTGTCCTTACAGGACAGGCTCCTTGCACTCGAGGACCCCGCATCTCTCGCCAAAAAACCCAGCACCAAGTACCACGAAATGTACTCTAAAGCTGTTGGGTACTTCTCAGAGGCCCTGATCACTCAAAAGTGGATCGAAACTCTACCTATCGAAGCACGAGGTATGGTCGCAGCTCAGCCTACCACGACCGCCCGGCTCGACCTAGCTGATACGCTACACGCGTACAAAACAGAGAATACCTCTCTCAACATACGAGGAGTAGAATCTACTCCGAAACCCATGAAAACTGGTTTCAAAAAGGCCCTCTCACAACAAGCTGAGTTCAAACCCCAACCAGTAGAGAGTAGGCCTCACAAACCGACGGCCTATGTCTGTCGAAACCACGCACGTTTCGGTAGCGAAACTCGCAAATGTGCAGACCCAGAACACTGCACTTGGAAGGCAAACACTGCCTCCAAAACTAGCAAAAAGGCAGCGACTATAAGCCAGCCTAAAACCTGGGTTTCAAACGAAAATACTCAGAGATCGGTACAAGAAAGTACCGTTCCAACCTCCGACGTAGAGAGTTCGGAAAACGAATAACTGCCAGTGTATCTGAGCCTATACACCGGCAGTCTACTGAGTATAAAAGGCTTTTTTTCAAGTGCAAACTAAATGGCACTGAATTTCTCATCGACACGGGAGCAGAAGTGAACATTCTGCCCCACAATGTCACCAAAAAATTGGGCTTAAAAATTCGTAAGTCCAACGTAAAGCTCACAGCAGCTAACGGAGCCCCTATAGACACACTAGGGCGGGCTGACACGACAATTAACATCGGCCTCGGAGACATGACCACCGATTTTATGATCACGAAAGTTGATCTAGCGATCCTCGGTATACCATTCCTCGAGTCTTGGGATATCGGAATACGGGTCAAACACAAATACATTTATAAAGATAAAATAAAAAGCTATGCCGATCAAAAAATAGCTGCAGTCATGAACAAAAAATTCACTGACGAACAAATAGCAGCTACTATCCCTCATCGTGACAACAGCCCTCAACCAGAGGACGTGCAAATCACGGAGGACGAAAACATTCGCTCTATCATTGACAAATACAATGATAAAATGAGCAAACTTCAAGGAAAGTGGAAAAACAACGGGGTTTACCACCGTATAACCACGGAAGGAACACCAGTACACTTCCGAGCAAGACCCATGGCGGGCGAAAAACGGGCTCAAGTCAAAAGTACTTTTGACAAAATGCTTTCCGAAGGCATAATTGCACCATCAGATTCCGAATGGGCATCCCCGTTACACTGTGTGCCAAAAAAAGACGGGTCATGGAGGATCACCGGCGACTACCGTTTCCTGAACGCGAAAACGAAGAAAGACGCCTACCCTCCTCCTCACATTCGCTCTTTCCAAGCGAATTTACATGATACACGAATCTATTCGACAATAGATTTAAAATCGGCATATTACCATATTCCGATGCACCCAGATGACGCTCATAAAACTGCAATTATTACACCTTTCGGTCTTTATGAGTTTAAGAAAATGAGCATGGGTTTGGCCGGAGCGGCTCAAACATGGCAAAGATACATGGACAGCATCATGCGAAAATTTGATTTCGCATTTGTATACCTAGATGACATCCTGGTGGCTTCTAAAAATTATAAAGAACACATGAACCACCTCAAACAAATTTTTGACAAGCTAGGTGAACACGGACTTCGAGTAGGTTTTGATAAATGCATTTTTTCAAAACCTACCGTCGATTTCCTAGGTTTCACTATCTCGAAAGAAGGGATAATTCCTAAACGAGATAAAATAGAAGCCATAGAACAATTTCCTAGGCCAATAGACGTACGAAGTCTACGCAGATTCCTAGGTATGTGTGGTTTTTACCGAGCTTGCTCAAGTAAATTCGCTCACACGGCACAACCTCTGTATGACTCCATTCAGTCAAACAAAAAAAATGACAAAACACCTATCGAATGGACATCAGAGAGAGAAAAAGCTTTCAACAGCTTAAAACAAGCAATGATTAAAGCTACATTGCATAATATCGCTCATCCACACCCTACAGCAGAGTGGAGAATAGTCTGCGACGCATCCGACACACACGTCGGAGCGGCACTGGAGCAGGAAATTACAGACAAACACGGCTCGAAATCTTACCAACCATTGGGATTTTTCAGTAAAGAAATTCCGGAACAATGGAAGAATAAAGCATCATTCGACAAAGAGATGTTCGCCGTTTACCAAGCTTGCATTCACTGGCACAATGACTTGGACGGCCGATCTTTTCATATTTGTTCAGATCACAAGCCTCTGCTAGGCACGATGCTTAAGAAAAATGCACATTTTTCTAAAATGAGATTGAGATGGCTAACATACATCTCTCAAATGACAAGTGACATTCGTCATATACCCGGAGAGAACAACGTCGTCGCCGACGCACTCTCCAGACCCTTCGATCCAGTTGAAATTCAAACAAAATCGATTTCAACCCAAACTGACGAGGGTCCACCCATAGCCGAAATTTCGCAAATTACGGCTGCAATAGAGTGCAATCTTCTACTGCACATTTCAAATGCACAAATTCGTTCTCCTCCTAACGCAGAGGACAAATTGAAACTCACACGAGTTGAATTCCCTCAAGGAGAAATTTGGTGTAACCTAGACCTAGGACACCCAAGACCTTATATTCCAAACGAAATAAGGCAAGAAATAATCAGCCAAATTCACAATTTGGGACACCCAGGTATACACTCTACAGTGTATAAAGTTAAACAAAGATATTTTTGGCACGGACTTCGTGCAGATGTCTCCAACTGGGTCCGAGCGTGCGAGACTTGCCAACGAGCAAAAATCACTCGCTCCGTGAAGCTCCCTTACTCCGAATTTGAAACGGCTAACAAATTTTCACATGTACACGTTGACATTACCGGACCCTTACCTTTAGCTAAAGGAGGGAAACGTTACATTCTAATGATGGTCGATAGAGCAACGGGTTGGCTAGAGGCAGTCCCTCTTAACAACATCGAAACAGCCACGATCACAAACGCCTTTATCAATATTTGGGTAGCTTCAAAAGGCGTACCTAAATACATCACAAGTGATCAAGGCACACAATTCGTATCAGATCTATTTAATTCCATTATGGAACGTCTCGGAGTAAAACATACTCACACGTTACCATACAAACCGTCAACAAACGGAATGGTAGAACGCAGAAATAGATCTTTGAAAGAGGCTCTCAAAGCACAAAACGAAAATTGGCTCGACGCCTTTCCAAAAGTACTACTCGCCATGCGTACGGCAGTAGACCCAGCAACGGAAACTACACCGTTCCAAAAACTTTACGGAATTGACGTACCACTCCCAGGAGACATTTTCGTAACTTCTACTAACCTGAGAGGTGGGTGACTGCGCTCGAAACACCCCAACCGGCGTCGTCGTTAATAACACGACGTCTTGGGGGGGCGCCTGTGGTGAAAACCACCCCCTCTTTTCAACAGCCCTTTTCAGGGCTACCAAAAAGAGGTAGACACAACACAAAAATATTTATAAGACGTCGAGTTACAACTCCGTCAAACAAAATATTTCACCAGAGAGAAAATACGAATTTCTCTCTCAAAAGTGAAATATTAACTAATAACATACAAGGCGACCTCCCTAGACACTTACTGGGCGAGAGAGATGCGACAAGTATCTCGAACCAAGTCGCCTTGAACGAGAAAACTCAAACAGAAAATCAAATGTCCTCTAAAACTAGCAAGGACAATTCAAACAAGCCTACTCGCCAATCAGAAACACTGATTACACGAGAGACAATAGGCGAACCAACCAAGAGGCGGCAAGCAACCACCTCTGGTCCAGCAGCCACCCCGGGGACCCCGTCTGAACAACGGACGCAGAGAAAGCACCCGAGGTCCCCGTCTAAACTCAAGGTCGTCGGCTCCGCGACGGACGCTCGTAAGCCACCCCCGGGGACCCCGTCGCAGCGACGGACGTGGGGAAACCACCCCGGAGGACCAGCTCAGCTATCATACTCGCAGATACTGAGAAAACAATGTGCGAACCAATGAGATTACACAGTCGAATTAACGAAATTAAGCGGACCAATCAGGAGGCGGCAGGAGGCGGCCACCTCCCTATAATTACCCCGCTCGGAGCCCTCCGAATTCATTCTACTCTCCGCTCTCGACGACTACACCTCGAAGTACGAAGATTTCTACACGCTCTACGCTGACGAACCTTCTGCTCCCGAGTTCATCTCAAGAACGGCTTCCTACTGCTTTCTACAAGGCCTACCTTCTCTCCACACAGATCTCGCATTGGCATCTACGAGTCCAGTGATTATTCATCCTGCTCATTGCCCAACGTAGTTCATCTGTCAGGACGCCACCCGGTACATCTATTGATATTCTCATTAGATCGTACGCCCGCTGGGACGTTCCTAGTCGTGTCGCCCGGGTTTCGTAGCACTAGGCTCGTCACCGACCGCTGTGGGCACGCCGGTAAATTACTCAGCTCATACGCTCTAATTTACCGTCCAAGGAAGTCTTTTTCAAGACTACAAGGTAGGACCCTGACATCCGAGCAAAGGAAAGAAGCTCTGTCAAGCGAGTCCACCTTCTAAACCCTCTATTTCTATACATAGAGGCATCGAAAACGAGCTAATAACTCGGATATTTCGATGGAACGTCGGCCGTCCTATTTCCTCATGCAAGGGGAGGTAGAACACGGCGCGGCCGGGCCTCTTAGCCCACGCAGCGCTACCTACCCGCTGCCCGGCCAGTCCGCTGTTCCTAGCGACGGCTCAAGGCTCGATCCTCGCGACGAGATCGCCTTCTCACCTAACGTATTCACGAAGGAAACGTTAGATCAAGCCTCACCTATACAAAAGTTCGAGGATACCTTTCAGACCCGCTCTGAAGTCAATCATTATGATTCGACAAAGATTTCCGAATATCCACGATATTCGACACAAGGCTACCCGGCCGATCCGAGTGTCAAATACACTCCAAATGTACAAAAAACAAAGGATACTTTTCAGTACCTCAACCAAGCTCAACATATTCCTCCTACAGATATAAATCTTAGGCCGGAATATTACAAAACGGCTCAGTACCAAACTGATCGAACCCAGCACCCACTATGCGAGCCCAGTGCTCCACGCGGCTGCGACACGAACTATCCCTCAGTTCATCCCGCCAAGCAAGCTGACCTTGACGGTTTCGCTCACATTCCTTACAGGAATAACCCAGGGACTAACCCGCATAATCAGAATATAAATGTCCCACTTGGTCTACCTACACCAAGTAGAACATATTTAAATCCACTACACACGGATTCAACAAAAACCGTGTATTGTCAAGGAATGCTGATTTATTACTCTAAGTTAAAAACTAATATTGTTTTGTAACCATAATGAAATAATCTTGTGAAAAGAAGGCACACATGGTTGTTATACAATTGAGTAGTAGGTACCAACTGGTAAGCAGTAGGTACTTGACATATCCATGATCTTTTGTTTTTCCCATCAAGGAGAAATTAAAATGCTTGATTAACACTTTACTTCTTCTTAGAGCGTTCGCGCTATCAAAATTTAATTTAATACGATTATTTATTGGTATCGCGTGAGCAACTTTTTTATCTCTAAACTTTTTTATTACGATTACGCCCAACTCTGAACCAACTAAATCAATTCAGACTGACTCAAGGGTACTACTTTATAAAGAGGTGGGAATTTCCTACTATATTCATAGCTGGGTTGCTTGTATCAAATAAAAGAAAAATTATTAACTGAATTCATCGCGGTCATGTTAAATTATGACGTTTCTGAACAATAGTATGAAATGATATTTAAATCGTTGAAAAGTTCAGATAAACTAAACTTCAAGTATAATAAAAAACGTTCAAGTATGAAATTTCTGGGTAGAAGATTTATAAAAATATGAGACAGTTTTCTTTTGATTTTCACGTACAACCAAGCCGTTGCTGGGGAAATGAAACTTCCTTAGTTTTCACCGGACAAAAATCGTTCTCCACTCGTTGTAAAGCCCTCGATTTATAACGCATTTCTTTCGTACTTGTCCTTCTATTCATGTCGTAGTTTTATATTTTTTTATGTTATGAATGGATATAGAAAACAATGCCGCTTATTTTGTTGTTACTTGGTTAAGAAGTTAATCTTGGTTGTAGCAATTGTAGACGCGCACCATAACAGAAAATTACCTACTTGTTAATTCATATTCGTGGAAGAATTGAGCATCGTCGAGACTGGCTTACAGCAAATTCAGTAATTGTGTGTCAATAATTTTTTCATGTTTTCTAATTGTTATTTTATTTAAAACAATAAAAAACATTGAAATTACTGAGACATTTTCAATGCTCATAGCTGTTCTCTCATAAGAGAGAAAGTTTTACGCCGTATTTTAAGGGAGTTATCATCTGGAAACACCCTATAAATATATAAATAAATCATATATATATATATATATATATATATATATATATATATATATATATATATATATATATATATAAAAACTACTAATTTATATATATACGTCCGTTAAAATCTAGGATTGAGTTCTTTGATGTATGAAACGGATTCGTAGGGGGGTCCCCGTCCCTTCAAACCCACTTTTCAAAACAACACCAAAACCAGATGACAAGATGGGTCTCCCCTCATCAAATTTTATTGCATTGCCTTATATGTACAACTAGGACCGCTGTCAATCCTAAGTAGTTTAAACGTTGAACTATTTTAGTAAGATGCCTGGTATTTCACTTCAGGAACAACAAAAATGTATATATTTTAAAACCATACACAAGCCTAACTAGCGGTTACTCAACAGTTGGTTCACCTCTTGATTATGCCTACGTATTTCAAGCCCGAAAACTCAAAAATTGTGGATAATTTTCAACAGGTAACCGCATATTGCGTCTTGAGTTTAAGCATAACAGTACCAGTAACCCTCTTTAGCGGCCTTGGGACTACTTTCACAATCAGCATCGTTTTGACCGGAACATTACTCCAAAAATGACCCATGTCATCTGCATTACAAATTTACTCAAGTACTTTACTTATTCGTCTTAAGAAATGATTTCAGCAAGTTTGCTTGAGAACTGCACTGCAAACACTTGGTCACCGGTGTCAGCATCACCACTAAGTAATTTTTTAATTTTGACATTGTGAAGACCTAAGAGGTGCTTTGAAGATCTGAAGAATGACGTAAGTTGGAACCTCTGAAATTCTAGCACAAAGTGAACAAATATAGCATGATGTGAGCCTCTACATTGACTCTGCCTTCTTTTGTTTGTGTGACTATGTGACTTTCTATCTGTTCCGCTCTACAAGTCGCAATTTTGAAGCTCTCGACTTGAAATTCGGTCGGTAGGGTCCTTAGGACCCTCTAAAATATGGTGAACAGGTTTTGGTGTCAATCTGACAGGATGTTGCGGCGATAATCTACATCATCTAACGAGACACCCCAGAAATCCGTGTTTGGTATTGATTTCGATAGTTTTGGACGACTTACAGAGCGAATCGAAATGATGCAACGACGATATTATTCGTCAATAATCGTCGAAGATAGGGGCGACAAATCTCAAAAATAATTGTTCATTGTGGTTTATGATGTTTTTTCGAATGTTGAATCGAATAGATTAACCCTGGTGAAAGCTCAATCTATCGTCCTTAGCAAAAATTTCGATCAAGTATCAATTTTTGGGTTGTAGAGTTTACACATTCACTCGAACATCGAGAGGGCGTAATTTGGGGCTATAGAATTAAAATTTGGCTGGTGTCTGGTGTCGATCGGATATGACGCCGCGGCGCCATAATCCTTTACGTCTTATGAACATAAGTTTCGCAAAATTTAGGTATATTGAAATATTTTTTGGTTCCGACAACATCAGATGTAAACAGTAGATTTTACTTAACTCAAACTTCATGAGGAACCTGGTCAGCGGACCAACTGGTTGTTTCTGTATTACATAACCCTTCTTCTCAGATCACTACGTCTAAATAACACACACGTGCACAGACGGTAGTTACAACGATTAAGGTCAAGCCGAAAGTCAGCCTTCTCCTACATGCGTAAATACTTCGCGATTCACGGTCGTGTTGACAATTCTGTTTCCTTTGAATACTTTGGCGCTTGTGAAACGCAGGTGGCATACGCTGCTGCATAATGTAGGTGGCCGTACGTTGCTCCTGGAGGTCTCAGTTTATTCATTGAACTGAGTATTATCTAAGCAGAGAAAAAAACTACCCATTGTTAAGAACAGTTTTGAGATAAATATTATTTAAATTTGTTTTCCATTGTTTTTCACTGGTAACCCTTGGTGTTGAACATTTTTTTCTAATTTAATTACAAAGGTTCATTATTGGGAATATCAAGAGCAGTTTGAAGGTTCAAGCCTGATCTTCTGTAACTATTAGCCACAATTTACTTGGAAAAATTATGAAGATAGGTATGGATTATGGAAAGATAGCTGCTTTATCAAGGCCGTTGAATCCACGAAGGTTTTATAATTGGTCGGGTGTTATCCGTAATATGGGAGTTTAGAAGCTCGTAGGCGGAGCCAAGCGAACGCGGCTTGAGGTCTCCCGGCCAACCGCTGAACGGCTCCAAATCACCCCGAGCATGCGCCGCCCGTGCGACGTCCTTGGGGGTGGTTTTGACTCCCTTTTGCCTCCATTACCGCGGATAACTTCTCTGAAATCTGTTCCGCTTTTCATCCCTTGGAACCGAGTTCAGGGGTGAGAGCTCCGCCTTGTAAACAGTTGTCGGTAAACACGGCCGCCCTCCTCCTTCCGCCGTGAAGTTCACTTTGTCCGCATCGGCGCCCAGGCGCCACCCACCGTCACATCATCGCTTCCTCCTTCCGGGTAAACATGTCGCGTCACTAAATGGTAACAATTTTTTTTCCTTGTTAAAACTCGACGGTTGAATTATCGAAATGACGCAAAATCGAACGTCCTTCATGATCAAAGACCTACTGGGGGATGTCATTGAAGAGAGCGAAGGTAATGTCACTTTCAACTAACTAACTGATTCCAATTTTGGGTATTTCATCTTATATGACCACACATACCATACGGATCGAAATGTTAGTGGCTATTACAAAAAATACTGTTCATTAGGTACACATGAATACAATATAGATATATCATACCAATATTTAAAAGATGTGTAACAACAAAATAGAATGAACTTACACTTACATGAGAAAACCTAACCTCGTTAACACCATGAAAACCTCATTAACAACATGATCTGCACAGCATACAACTTCAATCTCAACTGACTGCTACCAGCAGTCCGCTGTTGTGTACTACTACAAATCACACGTTCCATCTTTGCTGACTGTGTTCCATCTTTCAGGCCTTATTTGGGACGGCTGAGTAATACTTGCAATTTACTGAGTTGCCATGATCAGCTGGGGCCACAATTATAGCATGTTTCATGTACCTATTTATATATCGGCTTTCAAGTGGACAGCATCCGGGTGTCCAAGAGCGTGGAAATCCCGCTGCGAGGCTCGGAGTTCCGAGCATTCATTATAAGTGATTAGTCAGACATATTATTAAAGAAAAAATTCCCGTTCTATTTTTAGCGAATTTTTGTGGAAAATGAAGCAATTTACTAACTTGGAACTATTAATTTCTGGCACCCAATTCAGTCTTTGAGGCCTAGTAGTATGATTGTGTGAGTGAGGAGTTAGTAGTGTGTTTACCAGGTTCACAGGGAAAAGTTTTGAAACACGAAGCACGATTTTGTAGGAACATAATGTGTTTGACTACAATTACAACAACCCACACTATGCTACAGTCATATACCAATTTGTCTTTCATATATTTACAAAATGAATGAGTATTATTATTCATCTATGTCATTGAGCCTGAGCCGAAACTCTGTATAGAAATATCAAAATCGTTGGGATCATCCTGGTTTACCTACTACAATCACAAAATTTGAGTGATTTTCGGATTTTTAGTGTGTTTATTTTAAAGATTATTAATTTGGAACCGCCGTAGATAATGCTCAGAGTTATTTCCATCCTGAGAGGTTTTGCCATAATACAGAAAGAGATTATCGACCCACAATATGTACGTTGTCAAATTATCAGGATAAGGCCGTGTCCTACGTGGACGACCAAAGCGCGCGAGCGAGCGACCCGCGCGTGCGAGCGAGCGACCAGCTGATTTCAAACAAGGTAAAACAAACGAAGTGTCCTACGTGCCACCGCCCGACGCCGCGATTCGCGATGAAGTCGCACGCTCGGGTTTGATTTTCAAACCGGTTTGATTTTGGTCGCGCGCTCGCCTGGTCGCGCTGCCGGGAGGTTATATTTGTGTTTTCGAGTTTTGTTTGTGTTCCCATATTTTTATAATTCTTTCCCTGGAAATGGTAGGTATTGACTGCGATCTTATTATTAGTGAAATACAAAAAAGAGAAGCTTTGTGGAACAAGTGCAGTAAATCATATAAAAACAGATTTTTGGTAGAAGAGTCGTGGGAAGAGGTCGCGAATCTATTGAAGTTGCCAAGTTGCATAAAATATTTACTAAATATTTTCCTGATTTGAATTGCAGAAGCTGAGCACCTATTATTATCGCGGGAAGGTCGGAAATTCGGTAAATGTTGGATAGTCCGGGAAAAAAGGTTATTTCTAAATTCGTCTGCTTCCTTTGCCTGTACACCTTCTCAGTCTATTATAATGTTGTATAATAAAGTAATCGCTTTAACAATGCGCACAGCATAATATCGCAAAAATAGAAACAAATTTTACACTGGTAACCTCGCGAGGATTCTAGACGCATACTGTGGACGCCCACTGTGGACACTGTAGCGGCGCGCGCGAGCGACTTGAGGTCGCTCGCACGCGAAGGTCGCTCGCTCGCGCTCTTTGGTCGTCCACGTAGGACACGGCGTAAGGGTCCCTTATCCTGATAATTTGACAAGGTTTTGCCATAATGTTTTCCCTCCCAAAGTAGCTCATTTGAATTCCAGAAAACCTGATAAGTTTTTGATTTTCCTAGGATTTTTTTTAAACAATGAAACACGGTGGAAAACTTCCAAAGAAAAATAAAGAAAACGAGAAATTTGTGGTTTCATTTTTCCAATGTAAATAACTCGCGTGAATTTCATACAAATGTTTGGAATCAATCGAAAGAAATTATCATAAGCGTTTCGCTAACTGTTTGTTAATTTATGCTAAAATCTATCGGGTCCTGTTGCTTTTTATCCATTTTATCTGCCCTTCTCCTGCGTACCGCCCAAAGAAAAAAAAAATTAAATTATGATGAAAGATTTTTTCAATATTATAATCTTATTCAAGTAAATAACTTTCAATAACCTTCAATGTATAGAAGCTCAAGCAAGAAAGCTACGAAAAAAAGGTGGAAGAACTCCTAACAGCGGCCCAAGAAGATCCTCAAAGCAGTGTAGATCATTGGAAATTATGCATGGATGCAATCGCTACAGCAGCTATGTAGGTACTGATGATCTAGGGAAGCTGTAAAGATGAGAGAGAGAGAGAGAGAGAGAGAGCAGTGGTACGAATATGATAGAGTAGTGCAGGAAAGAAAAGACGCATGGGAGAAAAAGAAACAACGTCCAGTCCATAAGAGAATATAAAATACGAAGAATCGCAAACAATACGAGAATATATAAGAAGAGAGCACATAAAAGGGAAAGCTGAAAAAGATTGAAGAACTAAGCTTGGAGAAAACGCATGGATAATGTACCAAAAATTAAATATATGTGAAAAGGGTACCAACCAAGAACCACACATTGCAAAGGCAGGGCAGGGAACGTTATAGAAGCACTAGATGATGTTATAAAAAGGTGGGAGAATTATTTCTTCGAGCTTCCCAATAGACAGAAGGAAGCTGAAGAACACTCCCTGGCGAATCAAGATGAGAATGCAATAAACAACTTTGCAAGCCGAATCAAACATCCCTCCTATACAGAAACTTTGGCAGTGATTTTGTCACTTAAGAACCACAAGGCGCCAGGGGAGGATGGTATTAACGCCGAACGGCTTAAAAGCTGAGACGATGATCTAAAATGGGTTATTTCGCGTGAAACTCCAAGACTAATGAACCACTTTTCATAAATTTTTCACGAACAGCGTAGGTCAGCTTCGGGATGGTCTCCTATAAATTGTATTACCGTCGGATCAATAGTAGTGTGAGAGCATGCACAGCCATGAATTTCTGATAACTTCGTCATATTTGGTCGTATAGTAATTGGTTCTTTCGTCTAATGCTAAACGCCCATGTTAAGTGAGGAAGCTACACCTCACTTGGCAGACTTTTTTTTTTTTTTCGAAGTTTCCCCTGATGACAGCTTTCCCCATTCGCAAAGCCGCAGCTCCTTCAAAGCTTCATAAGATTTTAGCTCTCCACTAGCGTTTGCGGGTTCCCGAAACCGCATGCTGCCAGCGCGTCTCCCCAAAAGCCAATCTAGCTCGCAACCATATCCATATACTGATTTTTGGTCTCTTACAAATGTCAGATAGCCTTTCTGCCAGGACTTTCATGAAGGCAACTGCTTGCGGAGCCTATGTTACATCTACTGAGCATACAAGTGGGGTGAATGACGCATGGCGTTCTTCATATGCCTGTGAACTTCTTGCTTCTTGTCTTGTTCAGTAGATGTTGGGATTGCAGTAGTGTCGCAGTGGTAAGGGAAACATGGTAGAGGGAGGGGGAGTCTACAGATTAATGCAACCCTCTGTGGCTCACATACATTTGGTAGATCAGGATTTGGTCTATGTGGCAGAAGAGAATAGTTATCTTGATGGTAAAATAGTTCAAAACACATCTGTAACAAGAATGACTTACTGGGTAAAAACTTGCCCCATGTTTCCAACCAAAACGATTTTAGTAGATTAGGACAATCAACTATTATGAATCGAAAAGGATCGTGAAGAATTTATATTCAAACCTCTTACTTATATTCTAATGCTACCAATTTGACAAGTGTGCGGGTTAGTACATGTATTTTAATAATCAGATTTCGACATTATAATTGAGGGTCAGACGGATGAGCTTAGAGTGATTGCCAACTGACATGAGCAAGCGGTACCTATCTCAAAGGTAGGTAATATAATATGTTTACTTATTTTCTTTATGATTTTCGTATAATATAACCAAATTAGAGAGCAGAAATGTTTATAAAAACATTACCATCTATATTATTATTTATTTATTTATTATTTATTTATTTGAAGACGGGGTAAGCCCAATTAACAACAGTATAATTATATATGATCGGTTCAGAATTGACATGTCATAATGAAAATATAAGATAAACAAGAGAAAAAAAATTAAATCAGCAAGAGAGATTAAGTTTATGATATCAAAACAATACCGGGGACGTAATAATAAGTGACTTGAGAGAATTTAAAGAGTTCGTGAAAAAATCAAAATCAGGATGGTTGTTCAGAAGGAGATTCGCAGAGCGAGGGATGCGGTGCAGAGGACGATTTTGTAGATAATTTGTTGCAGAAAACTGAATGTGGAAGATTGCTGACTGACGACTGGAGATGCGAGGAACTGAGAATTTAGTTTCATTATTGAAGATGTTAATATGGAACATGTTTCAGTTACCAACTCAAGGTCCAAAAACGCGATGGAATGTGTCAATCGTGTTACGAAAACTTGTGGGAGGTTTTCAAATGATTACCGCTTCCTTCACTCTACATGGGAGTGAACTTTTCGTGTTCGATATATCTGTTGTCAGTTTTTCCAGCTAATTCAAAAGGTAGCGAATAAATTTGGAGCGAATTGTTCAAACGAAGATGATTTTATCTCAGCACTTCCGAAGACCAACAAGGTATCTTTGGTGACACCGAATATCGGATGATCGGCAAACAAGAAGAATCTCACATTGGGGAAGATCAATAACACGTCATTGATGACGAGAACGAAAAGTCACGGTCAATGTGGTCACCCTGTGGAGAACTACAGACGTGGCATGCACGATATGATGATGCACGATCTTGAAGCCTTATCAATCTCACATGAACCGTCTGTCCTTGAGATAACTCAAAAGGGGCCACAATAACCCAAAGGACTTAAAAACTACTTCAAACATTCGACAGATGAGAGATTGTCCAACGCCTAGAAACAGTCTGCTGAGAAGCTGGTAAGTGCTTTCGTCCAGCAGAGAAGGAGCCTTTTCATGAGATGGTATCTTTGCAGAACTTCTCACTTTACAGAGCTGGACCCACTGTGAAGGGTGCAAGCTTGCTGATCCGGAGGCCCCCATACTGGCTGTTAGGTGGTTTTCCGTATACGAACTAAGCTATTGTCAATGCTAAACCCTATCCTGTTGATGGCTCTGAAAAGTGTAGATGAGGCGATTCAGATCTTAAATTGTCCCGACTGATGGATGTTGAAGTTTTGTTAAATAGCTTCTACGTATCGTCGCTTTATGTTCGAGTTGATCAATGGCAGACTCAAGTAACAATTCTGGGTTTTTGAGCTGCTTTAACAGTTATTCTTAACAATAGGGACTTACGTTGTGCGAACCGAACCTCTAGCAAACGGTTTTAATAACCATGCTGTAAGTTTGTTTTAATTACCATTGTGTATTTTACCCAACTTTTCGTAGAAAAGGGGGTATGCATTTTCTTTGCGTTTCGGAGCGTGAAGAACATGTTTACAATAGTCATTCATTTTCAAATTTTTTCAAATTAAATTTGTTTTTCTCTATATTTTTGAAAAATAAAAATTTTTCTTTTGTTCCATCTTCTTCAGTCCGTAAAAAGACTGACTTGGTACCGATACAGATATACTACGTCATAACAATTTATTAATTAGTATTATCCTGAATCCTCTGTATTGATACATTTTGAGGGTAGGAGTGCTACTCCTAGGATTTTGAGGAATTTAATGGTACACTTTTTTTACGACTTGCTACTCATAATGCTACTCTTTTTTTTCATATATTTTCCAGTCGATTATTTGGGTTGCATTGACAGAGAATTGCACTAAAATAGATCCCCATTAAAATTATCGATTGACTAAAATATGGGCGAGTCCAACAAACGGATCACACGCTGGCAGCTTCGCACCCTCCTGAGGGTGAAAGAGCTCGAAACCACCGACGGGTCACGAAGTTGAAAGCGACACAATGGGATCCCCCGTTGAGACACCGGCCGACATACGACAGTCGTACGACTTGCACCTTCCATCACCACAGGCGACTTCTATTGTACTTCACTAATGACCGATTTACTTGACGGTTTTAATTGTGCTCAGACATACTCGCGTCATAAGATATTTGGCCTTCATTATAAATATAATACTTAACATGCGTTCTAACGAAAATAACTATTTACCAATAGAATAGAGGGACCTTAACGTATGTTTGTAATTCACTCAAATAATTATTTTTTAGATAATACCCTGTAGCACAAATACACGCTGTTATAAATAATGAAAACAATGTATTATTGAATTTTTGAAAGAAAATGCTGCAGTTTAATAATAGAGAGAGAGAGAGAGAGAGAGAGAGAGAGCGATGGGGTGGGAGTGGCCACTTCCCAAAATTCTATATATTGATTTTCACTTCTGTCATTTTGAAAATGTATTCCATTCGAAATTTGGAGCAATTACAACTGCATTTTTGAAGATGTGAATATATATTAAGAAAATGCACTCAGAGACTGGTGAAAACTCTGGTTTACCTAGTTGAAGAAATGATGTTCTCAGATCGGAACCCTGAGTTTTAACCGATAGGTACCGAATAAGGCTCATTCCCATTCCTTTAATCCAGCTATGTTTCATGTTAGGCTCAATTTTCTAGTTAAAGGAAGGAGAAGGATGAAAGCGAGGATTTTCCAGTGCCAATCTTTTCTCTGGGCGTACGTCAATTCCACCGGGTTTCATCAAGTAGAATAAATTGGCAACGTGTTTTTTTTTTTTCCCCCACAAAATCACAAAAATTACGTTCTCACGGACGCCAATATCCAGGAAGGTGAGTAACCACACTCATCACCACGTTTGTCCGCAGTAATAAAGCAATATGTAAGTAATTATTGGTAATGCGAGTACTTCCCTCGCTTTCTCGATATCGTTCTCATAATTTTCATTATCATACCTCAACCATACCAAAACTTTCAAATAGGTACCAGCATTCAGGAAATGAACGAGCAGATAAACCAGACTGCCGACTCTAGAGGTAATTATGTTTGTGCAGTTTCATAACACATCAGATTCGAACAAGCGAGAACAGCGGACAGTTAAATTGGGGAACAAAATTAATTTGAAAATCAACACGTTGGAGTCGGTGCAAAAAAGGTAAACAAAACGGTATATTATTTATTTATTTATTCATTTTATATTTTTTTGACTTGATAATTGATAACACACTATCCTCAAATTTTGTTTATGGTGATTCCCATTTGTTAACATGATTCGTTTTTGGACCGATTGTTTTGAGAAAAGACGAACACTTTTTTGAAGACGCAGGAAGCATTGGCGGAATAAACTTATCATTAGTGATAACATCAGCTAATCCACTAGAATTGAACGGCGCTCCGAGCTTTTTATGTATATAGGTACTTAGGTAACTACAAAAAAAAAAGGTTTATTTATTTACTTAGGTGGTATTAGATAATAATAATAATGAACAGCAATAATTAAAGTAAATAATTAGAAAATATCAGAAGTTACGTGAGTGAATCGGTAAGAAAAACAATTAGGTATAAAGATGTTGATTAGTTTGGAAAAATGAAATAAATAAAAAACGAAATTAAAACAGTTCTGGTTTTGCAAGAGGCTATTAAGATTGAAGGTAGATCTTTAGTTGGAGCTAAGGCATGTCAGGCTATGGGTGTAGTCAAAACCGGTTGTTCGAAGGATTGGATCAACCAAGCTCGGCATTCGGTTGAAAGGACAACGTAATTGTTAGTCGAATGAAGCAAAGAGGACATAAAACAAAGGGCTGATGAATTCGGGACATTCAAGTCCACTTACCAACAGCAATATGGGCTCTGGAGGCTGCCATTAAACTAATTTATGAAAAACACCACATCGGCCACTCGCCGGTCCTCGAGTCTGTGAGTATTGTGGGTAGCACACTGTTGTATAATCCACCTGCTGCACACCTTCCTGACGGTCCTTATGCACCTTATTGAATGGTGACTATCTGGAGCCATAGATCTACTTACATCTATGGTTAAAGCAAAAAGATTCCATGACTGGTAGAGTTGAGTGTACAACTCTTGAGGAAGCCCAGGTCTTCAAAGCGATAGAAGCCTCGACGTTCTCATGATCGCTGAATGACAGTTCAGGATTTAATAGCACACCAAGATCTTGAGTGCTCACCAGAAGTGCCTGAGGAAGACCATTAATAAGATAATTAAACGCTATTGGATCCTGAGAAGGATGCTAGGAGGCAACAGTGCATTTATTCTGGCTTAGGGCAAGGGGGTTGCAGGAGCACCAGTCCAAGGCATTGTAGGCGCAGATTACAATCAGAAGAGGCAGATACTCACGAAAATACCTTAAGATATTCACCAAAGATTTCAATCTTGACATTACCCGATGGGACCAGGGAACCGACTCCATTAACCAGCAACCCTTCTAATAGCTATACAAAGTATTAAATGGTACCTATCCAATGTTAAACTGATAGATTTTGATTAACCTATGTGTTGTTAATACTATTAAACGTATTTGTTCTTTCAGGAGCAGAAAGTGAGACAGAGAATGGCACGAGTCCAGACGGCGGACGCAAAGACGAAGACGGAAAAGGTCGCAAACCTCGGCGGCGGCGTACAGCCTTCACCCACGCTCAGCTGGCGTACCTCGAACGGAAGTTCCGCTGCCAGAAGTACCTGTCCGTCGCTGATCGCAGTGACGTCGCTGACGCTCTCAATCTGTCAGAAACTCAAGTCAAAACCTGGTACCAAAATAGAAGGTGAGTTACACACACATTAAAATCAACAGGTACCTACATAAAATTTTCCTAAATAATAGTCTACTATAAATTATAAGCTACATTAGCGCATTTTCGAGAGGGGAAGAATAAGCTCTTACAATGGCTACAAAAATCTTGAAAATTATATTTCTAAAAATTATCCGAATGAAAATCCCTTCTGAGGCATTCTGGAACGATTCCTGGACTTCAACATCATACCCACAAGTATTTCTTGGTCCTCGTTCTCTGCCGAATCTATCACACTCAGCTACTTTTCCGCCATGTATGTTATTTGTGAGTTCTGTGAATTTTTGGAAATAATGTGAATGAGCACAAAATGTGCTGTACAGCGATCTTTTCTTTTGTGAGGCCTGATTCTTATTTTATTTTATTTATTTTTTTAATTATTATTATGTAGGTAGTATGTTTTCCAAGGTCTGAAATCGTTTGGCTTGACACAGCCAAACATTATTATGTAAATTATGCACTGTTTTAAAGTGCCTTATACATAAGGCACTGTTAGATGCTGTTTCTAAGTGCCTTTTATTATTACTACTTATTAATAGTAAAGTCAATCATCTTCAAATAGCATGCGACTAATAAAATCTTAATCGAAAAGTTTCATGTTCCTAATCTATGTCAGACAATAATGATTAGTAAGTACTAAACACAATTTTATCAATTATTTAATGATGTTGAGCATCTTTATTCATTTATTTGTTTTTTGTTTATTTGGCACAGTTTTAAATAACATTCAGTCATATATTATGCATGATCTCTCCTTAAAACCCTGTATACAGAAGCTACGTTCTTAGTCACAGTTGGGAAGGATTGTTTTCAGAACCGGGACAAAAAACAGTCTGGAACTATTGGAACTGCCCTCCGAACGTTCACAAGTCCGTGCGTTCGAGTTCCAGAAAAGAGGGAACTGTCAGAACCATTCAGAACTGCATTATCCAGCGCTGCGGATCTAAAACTGCAAAAGAGAAAACTCAACTGCGCCTGCGCAGAACCATTCCAAAATGGCAGAACCTCCATTGGAAACGAAGCTTACATGGACATTGTGGTCTTCTATGGTCACTCCAGATAGTTTAACGGGTTTTTTCCTCTGGTAGAAACTTTATGTAGACCCAGTCAGAAACAGTGCAGTATTTGATGGCCTCGATGACCTCTAGAATGAACGCAGCATTCGGTTTATACCTGACTTGTTTTGAGGTGGTCACAAATCTTGCTCTTCCTTTAAACTCAAAGGAGATCACAACAAAAACACTGGGATCCATCGGATAGATGCTCTGTTCACCCACGCGCATGGACAAAAGTAGTTAATAATTTCCTACTACTCCGTGGAACGCAAAGGGTACCTGATCTCTTAAAATCTGCCTGATGTAAAAAGGGCCTCTTATTTCTTTAACTTTAAATTATTTATGGAGAGAAAAAAAGTGGGTTAGGCCCAAGAACCAAAGTAAGTTAAGAATTTGATAGTTTGTAAGGTCGAACTTGATGCTCGAATATGTATTGTGAAAAGTTTATAGGAATCAAAACTAAAATTAAATGATAATTGTTCCCAGAACTAAATGGAAGCGACAGAACCAATTACGGCTTGAACAGCTACGGCAGCAAGCGGTCTCCGAGAAGGAAGCTGTCAATCAGCAGTCGTCAGGTGACTGCTGCCCGCCTTTCCAGCCTCCATGTACGTTTCTTAGCACAGCTGCTGCCATTTTTCGAAACGTCACCTACGTTCACGGATGCCCCTTGTAATCCACGTTATACCAGAGAAATTGATCTATTTCTAGTCATTAATCAGTGATATCTGAATGGAAACTAGTCTTGATATCTAAATAGGAACCTGGTTGAATAATTTCCGGCATTTCACGTTTTGAATGTCCCGTCATCTTCATTGTATTAACTGTATATATTCATCTGGAATTTAGCGAAATGGAATTGTAATATAAAAATAACATCCATTAGCTATGCAGAACTGAAAGCTTTACCGAAAATGTTTGCACTGTATGCGTATGGACAGTCACTATCATTAGGTCGACTTTTGTTATCTTTTTTGGAAGAATCGAAATGTACGAAAATCTTGTACCTCTCCTTGGCGTAGCTTGGTAACACAAGTAAACGAAAATATAATTAGGTACTATTTACCTACTCATTTATTTATGACAAACAGTACTGTTTAATTTGAGTAGGTATTTCAAATGGTAAGTACCTGTGATTTTAATATTCGACTTAGATAATATTGTAAGCTTTAAAACGTAATGCGCAACATGATATAGTTCAGTAGGTATAGGTTCTTATTATAAATACCAATTTGACTAAGTACTTGGTAGTGCAAATCTTATTGTTGGAAGCTACATGATTAAGCTGCAGATGTTGAACGAACCTTGTGAAATGTAGAATGTGTTTTTCGGTATTGAGAAAAACTGCATGAACTTCGGATACATGTTTCACAAACCTAACTATCTGGACAGAGAATCTGGTCTTTTTCCACGAGTATTTTGGCAAAGCAAGAGTTTTGGGTGAGACGAGAACATTCATGCTTTTCGAGAAATTTATACTAACAGAAATGCAGTTACTTAGAAATGAATCGTTTGAATTGAAATGTTATTGTTCTGATTGTACAAATGCATGTATGACTGTTACTTTTATACCAGAAACTTCAAAAATCAGGAGCCAATTTTCGAGCTCATTTCTGATCGAGAGTTCATCCTAGAGACTTTTTTTTAAACGCGTTGTTTTAGAGTTATTGAATTTTTATGATTTTTTTTTCGTGTTTTGTACTTCATGCCATTAAAACGGCCATAACTCCACTAAGAATCACAGTACACTCAAAAATAGAACGTCATTGGAAAGAACACAGAATTCCCCTCTCTCTGGTGCCAAACCAACATTTTTTGAGCAGGCTTAAAGCGTAAGAAAGGAGACCAAAGTGCAAATTCTCAAAATTTACCAGAATTTGACTTTTTTCCTTCCGATTTTTTGCTCTTGATACGTATTGCTTTTGATAGGCTCTTCACGGTAAAAACATTCTGAGAATCACAGCTTTAGAATGGTGAAGGCAAATTACTTTTACTCTCTAATCGTAATGAAGCAGAAGCGTCGTGATGTGACGACACAGCGCGACCTGATTTTCCGGTCCCCGTCCGTTCGGAAAACTATTAATTTTCCTCAAACTCTTATTTTCGTAGAAGGTCATTTTTCAAAAACAAAAAACCCTCGATTTCATTTAAAAGAAAAAAAGTTTTACAACATTATAACAATTTTTCCCCTAATTAACAAAACAAAAGTAAAATTTACTTTACCGCAGGAAATCTGAGATTTTGGCGCAACTTTTAGGCTTAGTTGCAAAAATTCACGTGCCAGATTACAGGCTTCCTGCCTACCTGGATACCTTACCTATGAGCGTTTGATAAAAGTGGAGCTTTCTAAGATTTGACAAATTTTCCTTTTCAAGTTCACTTTTCACGGGTTTCGTCGATTTAAAAAAATATGATTTTCCATCAGGGAGATCGGAACTTTCACACTCTTTCCAACGGTGTAATCAGATTTGAATGTGCATGTAAATTGAGGGAGTTATGGCCGTTTTAATGTCATAGGGTAAAAAGCACGATGATAAAAAAATCTCAGAAATTAAATAATTCGGAAAGAAAGCGTTTAAAATAAAATCGCTAATAGAAACTTTTGATCAGTAGAATCGGGTCTGTGACCGCCACCAAATGAAACACCCAGTATACCAAGAATATGGAGAATGTGAACACTGCCGTGATTTGTGCATTGTATCAGATCGTTACAAGCCATTAAAGTTTGGCACGCGAAATACATTTGATACCTATGTATTCTAAATTCAAAAATTGTGAGATAAAAAACACAAAACAGTGGATACCTAGTTTGTTATAATGTAACCTATCTAACATAAAACACGCAAAAACAGTCTACGATGGACCTACGATCTAAATACAAATGTACATGACATGCCTATGTATAAATCTGTTTAATGTAGGTATAGGATAATTAGGACGTGTTCCTTGCGAATAAGTAATGGCTACCTTCCAGCACAATACGATTCGCCGATGAATTGTGACAACTGATTGTAAATAGAATACCAGAAGTATGTACATATTATAGTACTCACGATTTATAATAGCAATTAAAAAGCAAGTGCAATAAAATATATTATAATTTTTAACCAGATGCTGCTTAATTTAAACGATATTGTAACATTTATTGACAGAATGGATTATATATTATATACAGTCTATATATTCATTATTGGGTCTTGTTCTAAAATGAACCATAATAAAATGTGGAAAAAGTAGGAATACATTATTTATTTTAATTTCATATCCTACTGCCGTAATTTCATCCCATTATTTCTGTATTAGACGGTTCTCCTACCCTGATTGCCTACTGATCCATACAGGGTGTCCCAAACCTAATGGTAGGTACAAATTAAAGTGGTCGATTGTAGAGCTTATTTCTGATCGAAAGTTCCTCCTAGAGATTTTTTTAACGCTTTGTTTTTTAGTAATTTAATTTTCAATATTTTTTAAAGTTTTCTATCTTAAACTGTTAAAACGGCCAAAACTCCCCAGAGTCACTGAAAACTCAAAAATAAGGACATCGTTAAAAAGAGCGTTAATTTTTTGTCCACCTAATGCCAAATCAATATTTTTTAGCCGACGTAATTTGTGAAAAAATACGTCTGAAAAGCAAATTTAAAAATTTTTCCACAATTTAATTTTTTTTTAATTTTAGTATTTTTTTTCTTAGTACAGACCATTCTGGAAAGGCATTCAACGGAAAATGGGCAAGAGCTACATGATCCCTTATTTCCTTTATTATGGGGAACGAACGTAAAGTAACCAAGTCCGATTTATTGAACCTATTTGTCCATAAATCAAAACAAATAATGTCCTTCTATTTAAAAAGTTTTCGAGGTATCGAATTTTATTTCAACCCTTAAATACTAAATTTTACGGTTGATTGAGAGTGGTACCGTTGTAACGGGTACATCCCCGGCCATTTCTGAGCCAATTTTCATAAAGTTTTGTCCAGTTATTTCGGATCAAAGCTTCGGAGCCGGCGATCCCCCCCCCCCCCCCCCCCCCCCTTCTCCCTCGCTCCACAGCAGCACAAGGGGGTAGAAGTTGTTATATTTATATATAACCAATTGACGTGATTTATTACACTGCTGAAACTTTTCATTAGGATCACAAACGTCTTGGAATTTAAGCCATATTTCCGAAACAACAGAAGGTATTTTCCTGTGTTTCACCCTTTGAGTAGGTATAATAAGATTATAGTCAAGGGTACTAGTAGTTATGGTTCGTTGGGGCTATCAGCATCCTCCTGGACGGCGCATTGTGTTTTCCCCTCCTTCAAGACATATCGGTCGTGCGGGTTTTGCCTACCTAACAGTTGACATTGACAACAAGTAGGTACTTTGTATCTACCTACCTAGCGGTTTTTTCTACAGATAGGTAATTTTAAAAAACGAGCTTCTTCATGGTAGGTATGTTATAGATAATGGAATAAGATATCGCAATTCTTGGTTCTCCACCGTGTTCAGCGCTTAAGAAATCATTGAAATAAGTTTTCACTCGGCCAAAAATGGAAACAAAATTTTCTTTCTAAGGAAGCAATGTATTAACGTGCGGGGGGGGGGGGGGGGGGGGGGGATTTATCCAAAATCAAGATTTTTACTCGTATTGTCCCCAAACTGTCGTGTGTCCCCAAATCCTTGTAACAAGCTTATATACTTTTCATCCGATCTTAATGAAATTTTCAGGCACTGTGCGGGTTAGTCTGTAGACAGTCCCTTATCAGTTTCATTGTCCACAAATTAATACTTCACTTCACGCAATAAATTCCACCAAGCATTCATCTATGGTTTAGTCGTCCAATTTCGCTGAACTCTGTAGAAGAGCAGCAGATAACGATTCAATTATCCCACTTCACTTTCACACATTATTGTGTCATTAGATGCTGCTGCGAATGGGAAATCGTTGTAACAAGCTTAATTCCTTCAGTTTTCATCCGATCTTGATGAAACTCTCAGGCAATGTGTGGGTTAGGCTGTGGGTGGTGAAGTGGGAACGTATTTTTGGTTCACTTGTCTAATTTCTTTTCTTTTTCTCTTTTTAATATTACCTACTTTTTTGTTACTTATTTGTTATGAATTCTTAGACTTGGTTAGTGTCTCATTTCACTATAATTATATTTTTCCCAGAACAGCAAACTTATGTTAATTTAGAAATTTATGATATATTTTCTTATGCCTAATTAATTGTACGTGAACGTTAATTTCAGTTTCCAAAATTGTTTCCAAATAGAAAACCTCAAGAATAATAAAATTTGCGCCTGGCTCGCAACAGATAGTCCTCTATTATAATTTTCACCAATCAAGAACTTCACTCCGCGCAAGCGCCAAAGTAAATTCCGTTTAGCATTATTTTCCAGAGGCCTAGTCGTCTGATATCGCTCAAATTGAGATGATACTCGTGGTTGGAAAATGCCGATTTAATCATCCCATATCTATTACAATACGATTGTATCAAATTAGTAACTGCTGGGCATACGCGCTTGTGAAACCTTTGTAACGAGCATGGCTTCTACAGTTTCCATAAGATTTCCATGAAATTAATGTTATTGTACAGTTTATGCTGTAGATGGTACCCAATGACGTCATTGCTATCGACCCACTGGTACCTACCTAGCTTTTGCGTAAGAGCAAAGAAAACATCTATCATCAATAATAATTTTCTCACTGCCGAAGGTAGTTGTCCTTCAAAATTTCCACTTACTGCGCCTCAGAGCGATCCATTTCTTTCCCGTATATGTCTGTCTGATGTCTGTATGTCATTGTTAAAACCGAAACTCACCTATGTTCAGTCCGACTTTGATGATATTTTCAGGAATGTGCCGGTTAGCTCTTATTCGGTCCCCTATATCCTTAAGATGGTGAAAACCGTTGGTTTGGCGGTATAGAATGTACGCATGCGCAAACATGAATTATCTGAAACACCAATTCCTGAAGATCTATCAGTCTAAGTTACAATAAGAGAGGAAGATAGATAGCTCGAGTTGGCCGACTTTTGTCATAATCATGTCTTGACTTCGGCGCTCAACCGCGATAAATTTAAAAAGCTATACTTTTTTCTATGCCAGATTTCTTTCTTTTATTTCTTTTTTTTTTTCTATGCCAGATTTCATCGTACAAAAATCTTACAATAGTCGTTGGATGGATCTTTCAATGTTTGGTAAAACCTTACATTGTCTAAACAGCTCCGAAAATGACAGCAACTGAGCTACACGCAAAGTAAGAACTACAAAACCAATCCTCGAGGTAAGATTAAGTATAATAAATTGATTTGGTAGTAACCAGGCTGGCTTACTACGAAGGCGGATGCCGTAACCAGTACATGAAAATGTCTCTTATGGTTGAACACTTATAGGTAAGATGTATATTTTAAAATATAGAATTAAGCATTAAGGAGTTCAGTATATACAAGTGTTGAATCAAAAAACAAACAACTCGGGTTAAAAATAATTTTTGATCGATTACAAAGATACAAGCATGCAGATTTATTCTTTTCTGAGGTAAATAGCCAACGTTTTTCAAAAATAAGGCAGAATGAACATTTTTATTCGAATATAATCTAGACCCTTTTCTTATTTACTTGAGCGGAAGAAATGCCGTTGCTACAAAAAATACGTTTAGTTGACATGAGAGGTCATAGCATAGCTACGTTTATTGTCCTTTTTACCTCGGGGGAAAACCTCGAGCTCTTAACGTTTTGTGCCCTTAGCGTCGGCCAAAGTCCTCACGTAGGCCACGTAAGGGCTCAAGAACGGCAGGACAGGGAAGGGAGGGGCACTTGAAGAGTTTTTGGTAAGAAAAAGAGGCCCTTTCCATATGGCCTAGGGGCATCAAGTGGGCGGGAAAAGTTGTCCCCGGTCTTCCCCCGCATCCTCGGCACCCACCTTGCTCGAAATGGCTCGTTTATACTTCTTAACGAGTTGGAAACATCTTCGTTCGTCGCGGGGAAGTAGGTAAGTGCGGTGGTAAGTGGTCCAGAAGCACGTGATGGAGATGGTAGGTTCGCTTGGGTAAGGGGCGTATTATAACAAGTATTTTTAGGAGACGGCTCTATCATTCTTTTATTTAAAGTTTCACCCAATCACCCATTTCAAATACTGACAATAATATAGTATGATTGTGTGTAACCAAAGGCCTCGTCGGAGGAAGTAGGTAAGTGCTCCTCCAGAAGCACTTTGTGGAGGAGGTGGGTTCACCCACGTGGGTGAGGCATGGGGAGAGGGTGGGTATATCTTATATAAGGTTTTTTTTTTTTTTGAAAGTGCTAAAATTTTTTCATTCAACATTATCCCTATTACCCATTTAAAATAAGTGATAACAGTATAGTAATTGTGTGTGGCGCCAAAGAGCTTGCCGGGAGAAGTAGGTAAATTTGGTGGTAAGTGGTCCAAAAGCTGTACATGTTTGTACATTACCTCAAACTTAGCGAGGCTCCTGGTTATCGGTCCCGCAATATTGATTGTTAGATCGGTGTCTAAGACTCGATAGGGTTAAACTATTTCTATGCCAGGGGACAATTAAACTCCTGCGCAAATGGTGAAGTAGCGGGGTGGCGTGCCTTTACTTATAATTTTCAAACGGAAGACGATCGCATCCTAAGAAATTTGACATCATCTACATTTCCCGACGCTGATTAGAGAAAGAGATGATCGACCCACAATATGTATGTTGTCAAAAATGTTCAGGATAAGTGTCAAAACGAATAAAAGTCCTTATCGTCGAGCTTTCGGTTTATATAAAACCATCATCACATATCAGAACTATAACTATAACAATCAGAACAGAACCTTTCAGGCTCAGCACAGAAACAATAATAAATCAATAATAATAGCACAAAATGAACACAAAGAAAAAATATATATCAGGCCAACATAAAATAAAATAATAACAACAACCACTACTACTTAATTAAGTCCATAGGTCAAGAATCTTCTATGGTGTCAAAATATAGGACACGGTCATGGATTGTGAGTTAAATGTTATTACTAAAAAACGCTGCAAATTATTTAACAAAGGTATTTTTCAATTGAGTATGATTGTAGTTTTAGTTGGCTTGCGTACGTCATAAGGCCCGTCCAGACTCCTCGGCGTGTCCTATTTCGAGTTGCCACAACCTATACTTCTATAATTATATACGCATGTTTATATTTCTCGATTTGAGCTCCTATCTATTCAAATAATTATTGCCTTAATAATATCATTATCTAAGTACGTACGTCTAAGTACGTGATTTCATGTCTAATTTGACATGTTCCAGATTCAGATAATTTAATTTCAATGCGGCGTACTGAAAATATGTGAATATTCATCTGTCTATTCATACTTTGCTGCGGGCAATAGTTTGTATTCGTGTTTTTTTTTTTTTTTTTTTTTCTAATATGGAATCAAGAATAGTTCTACAAAAGTTTGATAAATCAAAAGATTGATTTACTTGATTTCGTCATTCCAACTACATTTCCAATGAGAAACGCCCCAAAAAGAAAAATTTAGTAGGTAGCTAATTCCAAGCGTTGTCCAAACGGTGCCCCTGGCGCCGTTCTGCTACGCCCCTGGTGACGTGCCGCTATGCCCTATTTTTGGCTCATAGCACCCATGGGTGTGGAGTGATCGAGCTGGCGAGAAGTTAGGACCAACTAGACCCCAAGTGGAGTCTATGTGCGAAAGAACGGATTTTTTAAGTCAATTCTAAGGCCTTTTATGGCCCGGACGGTGGACGGTGGACGGCGGACGGACACTGCAAATTTGGATTCTACGCACTTTGAAACGTAAAATGGCAAAGTTTGAGGGGGGTTATAAAAATTTGACATGGATATGTCTTTTGGCTGGGGGTCAAGGAATTTTTCGCGACACTTTTTTTCCCGACCGACACTTTTTTTCCCGACCGGCACACATTCTATTGCTTTTCACGTACAACCAAGGCGTTACTAGGGAAGAGTAACTCCCATAGTTTTCATAGTAGGAAAATCGTTCGCCACTTTTTGGAATGCTCTCATTACCACGACATTTCATGACCTCTAAGCCATTGTAGTGTCAAGGAATGCTGATTTATTACTCTAATTTGAAAACTAATATTGTTTTGTAACCATAATGGAATAATCTTGTGAAAAGAAGGCACTACATGGTTTTTATACACTTGAGTAGTAGGTACCAACTGGTAAGCAGTAGGTACTAGACAAATTCATGATCTTTTGTTTTTCCCATCAAGGGAGAAATTAAAATGCTTGTTGACATAGACATGTCTTTTGGCTGGGGGTCAAGGAATTTTTAACGCTTTTTTCTTCAAAAAATGCGAAATTGATGAATGTGAAAAAGAAGTTTTTATTTTGAGTTTTCGTGAGGAAGCTTACGTTTTTTGGCAGTACAGGCCGTACATTGAGTACCGCTGGCGTCAAACCGTTTGTCGGCCCATTAAGTCCTCTTAACCTCGTATTCTACATACTGATAGGTATGATTTAGGATCAACAAATTTGTTGCTATACGATCACATAGGGTTATTATTGAAAATAATAAACCAAAATGACAAGATAAAACAATTCAACAACAACATCCAACCTGCTCAAATAAAACCATGTGAACACCTATCATAGAAACATTTCTATACATACCAAAAACAAGAACTGGTTGCAGTTGAGGCTGAGTATATATAACAACGGTTGGCACAGAAATAGGACTCAAAAACTAAAGGCTAAAATTGAAAAACGCTAAGTAGTTTTCTTTCTTTGATCACAGTGTGACGTCATCAGTTCAGGAAATTTTAAAAAATCATTGAAGGAAAACTTCTCATCATAGCAGAATGCGCGGATGAAGTCAAATTTCTTAAAATTGAATCTATTTCCATTTTAAAATCCCCATATTATGTTCGTCGCGATTTGGAGGCACGCAGTCTAAGGGAGCATCGACTGCCTGAAAGACTGTTCATTTTACTGTCGAAATACTACACACCATAATATTGTCTCTGAATACAGCCTTTACTTATAGAGTTCTGTTAATTCGTCCATTTAATTTCATCAAGTAGACCTTTTGCAAGAACATCGTTCACTAGAGCCCCTTGCAAAGTGATCATAATATTATGTCGAGGAACCAAATCAGCTTAGTACCAAACTGATGAGCCAAATCTGCAGAGGGAATTTGGATAAGTACTTTCATTTATGAACCGCGGACAAAAAAAACCGACCGTCGTTCAGTACAGCCCCTTGCAAGGTGATCATATTATATCAGTTTAGTACCGTATTGAGGAACTACTGTAAAAGGACTAAGTACCTTCATTCATGAATAGCTACCAGCAAACCACAGCCAATAAATAGCGAAGGGTAAGAACATTTTCCAATTAGAAGTACATAATTGGATGTGACACTGCAACAATCGTATTTAATTTATACCTACACGTTGAAGCTATATATTTACCAAATCGTGTACTGCAATGTTACGTATAGGTTTAGTCTTGCCCGTTAATACCCATGAAAAAAACAGACATTTCGAGATTCAGAAGCGAGCCGGCGAAGAGCTTTATTGGGTCATTTGCAGTGAATGGTTCGTTCAAAATTCAAACCTCTCTCATCATCCTACAAAGCGTCTATAGATTTCCCACCCTCTGAAATAACCCCAGGGGTCGGTAGGAATCCTGGCGAGCGGCCCAGTGAATAGCCGGCTAATAGAGGATGTCCCTGATTGGGGCCGCACGCCCTTCTCTTCCTAACCCCTCTGTCCAATTTCTGTATCGCTTCCAACAGAACGCCTCCCACTTAGTTGATCCTCCTTCCGCGATTTGGATGATAATTGTGTCTAATTATTTGTGAATCATCTTTCGGTTTTCACAACAAATCAACCCACACTTGTTTATTGGCTCTTATCGGGGTTACGTATTCTTGAATAGAGTGGAGTGCGGTTGATTAAAAGGCATTCGACAAAGCATTATATTCATATGAAAAGAGTTTTTTGACAAATTGATGCAAACGAATAAGTTGAAAGATTCAATGGTCGCATTGTGTAAACTAGTAGGGACTCAAAGGCAGAGAGTAGACAAATCTGAGTAATTCTTTGAAATTCAATAACAAGCCAACATTGTACTCCAACTCATAAAGAAGAAGATTTTACGGGAACCTTCTTGCCGAAAATTGTCATCCAACAAAAAAAGTTCCAGTCATGTAGCATGATCATATGAGCGAATTTTCGTGAATTATTTATCATTGGTACTATTCTAAGTTATTGCTTTGAAAATTGAGGACTTTGGGTAAAAATAAGTTGTTAACTACCAATTTTATAGCAAAACCCCTTTCTAAATAATAATCTGATATTCAAAAAGAGATTTTGAATTTTTAACTTTTTTGCAGTTCTTATCGATTTGTTAGCTCATTTTAATGAAATTTTGAACATTTTTCAGCATAATTTTGTACATAAATTTTTTAATGCTCTATTTTACATTTAATAAACTTTATTTGAGCAATATTCTACTAAAAACATACATTTAACAATTTGTAGCCGTTTTTTGCTATTTTTAGCGATTTTTCTAACACTTTTTTGAAATTTGACTAATTTAATGAGCTCAAAAATGCTAGTCAACGGACTCCTCATTTTGTTAGGAAAGCTTGATTTTTTGGCGCAAGATCGAAATTCTTATCTCAATCCTAAGGAGAAATTTTCGAAAATGTTGATTTTAAAATTTTTGGAGCGATTACAATAGCTTGACATGTAACGGCATAATACAAAGCTTTTTTAAAAATTAATTAATTTACTTTTATTAGTATTAGCTATTTTATTATTATTATTATTTTTATTATTATTATTATTATTTATTATTATTATTATTTTTATTATTATTATTATTATTTATTATTATTATTTTAGTTAATTTTTTTCTTAGAATTGAAGTGTTTTTGGACAGTGATATTGCGAAAATTTCCGTCACATTTTCAAAACGGGACTACCAAACCAACAACCTCCCATAATTACATTGAATCTACGATGATTTTCCAATAACAACCGATCCAAATAATGGTTTACTAGTATTGAACGTGGTAACTAGCGCTGTTGGGGCTTTTATCTTATCACAGTTACAACAATGTCATCCACCAACGTGTGAGGCGTCTGCGCGAACGTAAGGAATTTCGCAAATTTGCTGATAATAACGACAGGTTTAGTCGTTGCACAAAAACATGTACCTAATACCTACCACATGCTTCTTTTTCTTTTACGTCAGCTTCTCCGATGATAAGTATATGATGGTCGGCTTTTTCAGTCTCGTTGTTTATACTTTAACACACATCAAATTTGATACTTTTAAACATAAATATATGTATCCCCAACTCCACACACAGAGTGAACTGGTGGGTCCGCTGAAAAGCCTCAAGGATTACTTAGTTGACATGTATTAACCTTTTGTGGGAACATCTCAGAACGTATAGGTAGGTACTATAAATAAGAAAAATAGGTACAGTAACCGAATTTATAGGAAATGTAATCCTCTAGATGTTATGCCCCGAACAAAAAATAACCTAGCCCATCTCGAGAAACACAAATCAGAAATTATAGGCAAGAGACTGACATTTTACGACCAATTTGCCAATTTTGGGAACTTTGAACGACTACCTTAAAAACTATACTCCCTACAATAAATCTGTTTCATCGGATATTTCTTTAAATCTGTCGTATCTGACTTTATGGTAATATTATTTTTCACTAATAAATGTAACAGCAGACGTGGCTTCATGAAGAAGCATAGAGAAAATACGTTACGAATCACCTGATCCAAAGAGGATCATTATTCGCTAGATTCATTAAGCGAATATCGCAAACAACTAAATCTATATTTGAAGCAATTAACTTTAAAACCCCTAATTTTCCTTCACTCCCATTGACAAGTGGACTTTAACATTAAATTCAGCACAGATAAAAATACATACTTATGGCCCATATAAAAATCTTTGTGGGAGGTTATCTTGGTGAAAAGCACATGTAAAGTACCTGCTTCGCACAACCGTGCGACGCCAATCTAGGCAGCAAATCTGATGCACATAAGGAGCTCCAAATGTCGAGTTGATAGGTCCAAAATAGCTTTCGGAAAATACTTACCTACCCATCTCTTTGCAGAAAGCAAGAAGTAGTGAACCATTATATTAGGGGAGAGATTGTAAATTCTTGAGAAAACTGGTTATTTATTCATGAATGTCACTGCTCAAATATGGTGCATAACCAAACTTCCCAAAGACGATTCAGTAACCATAAGTGTCACAATAAATATCAAGTCACCTTTTTGGTGTCCCGAACAATTCGGTTTCGTGTTTGTCTTTAGACCCACTAATCCCGTGTGAATACATGAATATACTTAACAAATACATTTACATATATACAAGATATCCCAAAAGTACCCCCCCCCCCCCTCAACCACCAACTTTTTTCCACAATTTTGGAGATATCGAAGAGAAACTTGGAGTGGTTTTTGGGGTGCCTGATACTAAGTTTTAAGCAAATAAAAAAAGTCTGCCAAGTTGGATGTGGCACATAGCTTCCTCGCATACCTGTCATGAATGTATAGATAATTGAAAATTTTCAAATGATCTTGAAAAATTCTACACCAGAAAAAAGTAAATCAAGGAGTAGCGTGAAACGTCATAGTTGGTCAATGAAAAAATTATACTCAATGTAATTTACGTTTGCGCAAGCGCAGAATGAACTAATGAGTTGAGAACAATGAAATACGTACGGGACCATCTCCAACCTAAACCGCGCATTCACTGACAATTTCATCAAAATCAGATAAAAACTATGGAAATTAAGGTCGTTACAAGTATTTCACATTGGCACATACGCAGGAGCTATTAATGATACAATCATGTTGACATTGATATTGGGTAAAAAAGTCATATTCTTTCAACTATCATCCAAATTTAAGCAAAATCGAACAACTAGAGTGTGAAAAATGGAACATAATGGAATTTACGTTTGCGCATGAGCAGAATGAAGTGTTTATTTGGCAACAATGAAACTGATAGGGGACCATCTACCACCTAACCCGCGCATTCCCTGACAATTTCGTCAAAATCGGATGAAAACTATGGAAATTAAGTTCGTGATAAGGATTTCACATTGGTGCATGCGCAGTAGCTATTAATAATACAATCATGTTGAAATTGATATAAGATGATCAAATCGTCATCCTCCAACTATCGTCCGAATTTGAGCGAGATCGGACGACTAGGGCGTGAGAAAATTATGCTTGGTAGAATTTACGTTTGCGCATGTGCAGAGCGAAGTATTAAGTCAAGAACGATGAAACTGATAGGAGACCGTCAACCCTCTAGCCAGCACATTCCCTGAAAACGTCATCCAAATCGGATGAAAACTGTGGAAAATAAGCTTGTTACAAGGATTTGCGGACACTCGAGACACACACACACACACAGACGGACAGACACGGAACCAAAGTTGTTCAGAATGGCCTAAAACGTAAAATGAGAGTGGACATTTTGATTTTGTAGAACAAACATTTTTTTTTCTCCTGCAATGCTAGAGGTACTTCGAAAAATACTTTTCCATTTTTCGCCAAGTAACATCTGATTTTAAAGATTTTTTGTTGTCGTGCTGAAAACGATAGTGAAACCAGAATTGCGAAATCTTATTTCGTTCTCATATTGGAGCTGATGAACCAAGAAGAAGTGCGATTTTTTCTAAAGGTAGGCCTTTTTTTAAGTACCCAATACTCCCCCCTTTGTGTAGCATCCAGCCATATGCTGAACACACTCTCTTATTCAGCGATGGTTCGATGACACCTGATGGTATTGGCCTTGCTCTATGGAGCCCTAACTTCCAAGTCACTAGACGCTTACCTCCTGTTCCGTCTGTGTTCACAGCAGAGCTGTGGGCAGTGACACTGGCTGTTTGACACTACCAGCTATTGGGAATATTGAATATATTGAAATTATGGTATCTGTATTGACTCACTAAGTAGCATCGAGGCGATTAGGGACACGTATATGATCCCTGCGTATGTCACTACACCGAGCCACAACATTGGGCACAAACATAAGTTTTATTTTTGGGTGCCAAGCCATGTGGGTATTCACGGCAATGAGTGTGCTGATGCCCAAGCAAGGAGAGCCATCGGTGATGACTCCATCGAAATGTTGTCATGCGCATTGAGGACCAAATCTTCTATATGCAGCATGAAGCCAATACGATCTGGCTCGAGCAATGTCAGGGCGAGCTTAAGCCCGGTTGACCATTTTATGACCCACCTTCCAAGGAGGGACCGAATAGTGATCAATCGGTTAGCCACTCGCCATACCATCTTACTCCAGACACCTGCTAGATCCAGTAGCTCGTGATGCGTGTGGGAGATGTGGGGGTGATTTGTCTATCTACCACTCATCGGAGGACTGCCCAGCCCTCATGGACCAGCTTGCACCCCCCCCCCCCCCCCCCCTAGTGGCCCCTGTTGTGTACCTGAGAGCCACTGAGCTTTACAATGAACTGTGATATTCTGATCTGTCATATATTTATTTATGAACATCTATTCATACCTTTATTTAACTAAGATGTGTAGTATTTATTATTATAATTATATTTATCAGTAGCATTTATATAATTGTAAGCATCATCTAGTCGTAGTTTAGTTTTTATTATGGGGTATTTTTATCAGCTGTAGGGATAAAAAAAGTGTTCATCACTGTATCCCTTGAGGCAGAGTGTGGCGATGCCTCGCTTTGTGGGTGTTGTTATTCCCCCCCCCCCCCTCTGATCAGCCAGTGGAGTCCGTGATGGCAATCCGTTTAGTGACGAACGGTCAGCATGGCTCCCCTTTGCAGTGACCCATTGACACCTTGTTGATTGCCACTAATGACCCTTCCAGTTGAGATGCGAATGATAAAATGAATAAAAATAATAATGACAAGTGGAAAAGCCCGTGTCACCACGGGATGCAAGTACAAACTTTAATTATGCAAATAAAAAAGCAAAATCTTTCTGTTTCAACTTAATTTTTATTTATTCAAGTTGTATTAAAAAAAGTTACATTCATTCAGTTACAAAATTTATTCTAATGCTTCAGGAAATATAACATTGCGGGTGTATACTAAACCATTCTGATGCTGTCCTTGATTTTCAGTATTCTTAATTTGAACTTTAATTGCACTAAAGCGACGAACTCTTGAAAATGCGACGTATAATTGTCCATGGCTGAAAACTGGAGCAGATAGATGAAGTCCAATGCTATCGAATGTTTGCCCCTGAGATTTATTGATTGTCATTGCGAACGCTAGATTAACGGGAAACTGTCTGCGTTTTAATTGGAAAGGAAGTCCAGTGTCACTTGGAGCAAGGTCTATTCTCGGTATATACACCCTTTCTCCTGCTGCTGCCCCGAGAGTACAGTCACGTCTAAAAATAGGTTGTGTAATTGCTCCACAATCATACGCGTGCCATTGCAAAGACCCTTTTTAGTATTTAAATTTCGTAAAAGTATTACAATTGCTCCAACGGATCTAAAAAAAAATTTGAAGAGAATCGGTGCAGGCGTTCAAGCGTTAAGCGTTATCACTTTGTATGTATCCTATTATTATAATGATAAGAAAAAGAAAATTTGGTCTGAAGAAAATATTATCAACAACTACACTTTACCACACACAGAAAGGCTCCGTTCCTAATTTCAGAATCTTAAGTACAATATGAACGAAATTAGCTGAAGAGCTCACTATGTAGATTAAAGTGGTACTTCCTCCAGCTGTAATTATACTCCATCACTCCCAGAGAGACTCCGTTCCAAATTTCAGAATAATATTGAGTGCATTAGGAACACACTCTGTTGCTTAAAGTCGTGGTTCCTCAAGTTTAATTATACTTTTTCATACCTAAAAAAACTCTGTCCCAAATACCAGCATTTCAAATCGAATACGAACTAAATTAGCTTTAGAGCTCACTCACCTTATAAATAGTATGTTTCCCACAAGTTGTAATTAAATAAATACTCTACCACACCCATGCTATTCTCTACTACTATGCTTGCAATGGATTTATGTAAGCCCCACCCCAAAAAAAACTTCCCCTAATTAAATCTATTGGCCCAAAGGATAGAAATCTTTCCGTGTTGTGCAATTCGTGGCCTAAAACTTTTTTCAGCAAACGATATTTTGCAAACATTTGATGAAGTAAGTTGCAACACCGATATTGGATTCTTTAACTAGGTACTAAGTTGTTCACTTGGTCGACGTTGTTAGGCTTTTCCCGATTCAGGGTGTCATGGGAGGTTTGAGGTTTTGAATGTAGCCGAAAACCTGGCCAAGAACTCGCTGATCATATTGGAAAAAACAGAATGACACACTCACAGACATATATTCATTGTTATATAATGATTATTAAACCATTGATACTGTGTATGGCCTAGTTATGTAAAACATTTAGAAAACTATCTATTGTTTTCTTGAATTTTAAGTGTCACACATTTTCTCACAGTGTCTATTGGATAATGACTACAACACTTATTTGTACCTACCAAGGATGGTAAATAAATCAAAAGAAACTCTGCTTCATTCAGCAGCTATCTTTAATGTCAGCGCCCTAACTAAACGAAACGCTTGCATACGAGTCTACAACACATTGGGACATTTCATATCTTTAGTTGCAGACTCGTATGTGTTGCAGACTCGTATGCAAGCTCTAAGAGCCACTCAGCTGATCCGGACCCTGGACATCGTCAAGTAAGTGTCCTAAAGAGGCTACATACGAAATTAAAGCTTCCTAGAGTGTAAAGCATAGAAATTAGCTTCAAGAGCCACTCATCTGATCCGGACCCTGGGCATCGTCAAGTAAATGTCCTAAAGAGGCTACATACGAAATTACAGCTTCCTAGAGTGTAAAGTATAGAAATTACCTATTAAAATGAATCAACCACCGCTTCACAAATCAAACCGTTCTCGCATTATTCGGATCACCTGCTATGAATCAAATCATCGAAACACCAGCTCAATGAAATCATCAGAAATTAACAAGCGGTTGCAATCATGTTCACAATATCAATTATTGAGAATGATCACCTGAGTGTACACAATTATTCAAATAATCATGCTCATAACTCAGCTTGTTGGCCACGCACTTCGCAGTAGTTGATATGGTTGGATAAATCGAGAGCTTTCGAACGAATGGTCAACGAATTTCGTGGGATGAAAAACGACGAAGTACCATTTCCCTAGCAACGACTCGGTTGTAATCAGAATATTTTCGTGAGCAATTTTCGTCAATCAATTTTCGTGATGTTTTTTTTTTAAGTTTATATGCCAAAGCAAAGACATAAAATGTCAAAAATAATAACCAAAAAAGCTACTAGTAGGTAGGTAGGTAATAGTGAATTAGATTGGATAATTCCACAATATCACAACCAACCACTATGATTCAATTGACGCAAAGCTTGACCTGAGCAAATAGAAAAAGACGACGTGGATTTGGACAAATTATAAAAATTCGATTTGTATAAATTGTGTTGTATTTGTATTTAAACATGATCTACATAATTATTATTATTTCCCAATATTACATAAATTATTTAGCGTACAGAATCGCATAAAATTAAAATAATAAACACACTCCGGAATCCAAAATGGATTCCAGAGCAGTTTGACCTCAGTTTAACCAGTCTTATTCTATAATCAATGTTAACACTTTACACACTGATTACAATGAGAAAAATAAAATAAATAAAAAATTAAAAAAACAACCTACTTCACTTGTATTATTATATAAATACAACACAATAGAATTAGAGTTAATTTAAAACTGTACATCATTCTCACAGATCCAATTAAGAAAATAACAAAAATTAGTTTAAAATGTTTGGACGATCAGAGAAAAGCGCAATACGGACATTGGATTTTCACAAGATCTACTTCTAACGTAGATATAGTGACCACAATATATTTCAGTGAGTTTAATTTATTCATAAGAATACGTATGACACATTCCATGTTCACGAAATATTCGTACCTAACAAAACTCAGTTTGATGATTAGAGCATTGGAACTTCGAATGTCATTTCAATCGAGTTAACTCATCCAAAATGGCTGTTGAGCAGGAAGATAAATAAAAGGAGAGGAAGAAGTTTATTGAAGAGACCAACATAGTCCAAACTTTTGGATTACTAAAATTAAGATTAGACAAGCAAAACTCTTTATTTGTGGAGAACAAAAACAATCATACGCTCTCAACAACAAACTTCGAAACACTGATAAATGTGAAGTGGCCAATGCAGAAGACACGACTTTTTCAACTCGATATGATTTTCTCAAGGAGTGGAGGTGGAATTAATCCATTTTATATTTATGTTACCTGATTGCACAAACTGGGTTAAGAGAAAAAAGGAACAAATTAATTACCCTAAATCATAAGAAATATTGAAATAAAAGAACAACGAAAATTAAAATAATCGACGCTATCAAAAGAATCTATTTTAAATTCCGGTCATGCACTTAAAAGTCATAGTACATACTCTATATATGCATGCACTAAACGATTTCTCTTTAATAAACTAAAATTATTTACAGTTAAAATGGAAATATTCAAACAACGATGCATGTACACGAATTCCAACGAGACACCCACGTGCATGACATTATAGCCAGAGATATAAATATGAAAAAATATCAACACAAATCGTAACAATGCTCAACAAATGATCTTTCTATTTACTTGCTAAAAATAAGTCTTTGTACAAACCCCTTATTAACTACGTATGTACAAAAAGCATTGTATAAAAATTTACAATATTTGTTTTGTGTTCGGGAAACGTTGACTTTACCTTGGATTTTATTTTTAATAAAATATACCGATTATAGACAACTTTCCAATAAAAGCCAGAAAACTTCCAGCAATTTAAACTTATAGAGATAATATATATATTTCAAAGAATCATTCCCATAAAAATAGACGAAGGCACAAAAAAATCTCCATTGTAGAGAGCATAAATTGGCTTGAGCGAAGGGACACCAATTTGAGAGAGAATATATATAAATATTATATGTAACAAGATGATTTATATAATGTCCAAGGAGATCTCAACAACTTATTTCTAGATAAAGTTCCATTTATACCTTTTTATCACAAATTAACATTGTAGAAAGCGTTCACTACACTGTATAGGTTTGGTTCACTGAACTTGTAGTATCGTGTTAAATGTAAATGGCGTCCTGTTGTTTTGTGTTGTTATTAGGGCTTGAGATTCCTTCGGACCAGTCAGAGTTGGAGTGCGGGGAAGAGGAAGACCAGTGCCAGGGTGACTCTGGGGAGGGGGTGGGAAAGCTCTCGGGAGCGTGTATGCTGTCCGAGGGTGGCGTAAGGTAGTGGTAGTACTGTTGGGGCGGAGGTTGTGAGGATTGCTGGGGCTGCTGTGTCGATTGTTGGGGCTGCTGCTGTTGCTGCTGGTACATCCCCATCGTGTAAGGCAGCTCAGAAAAGTCGAACTGCATGACAGCATGGACGGCATGCTTCTGCTGGGCAGCCTGCCGCATTGCGGCCATGTGCGTCGGGGAGGTAGGAAGCTGAGGACGCGTTTTCCCCGGAGACATGGTGACACTATGAGGTGGTGATGGTTCCTGGAATGCCGAACCCACTGTCTGATAAGCGTAGGCAGGCTCAAGGCTCAGGCTATGCAGGCTCTGCATGGAGACAGCACCTTTGAGGCATTCGTCGTATGGAGGTGGCAGCCCAGGACTACTGTACACACCATTCCCACTATCTTGTCCTCCCCCAGGGACAAGATCTTCTTTCTTTTTCTTCACACTGGGCTTTCGCCTCATTGTAACTTCACTCTCCGGGCTGTTGCCAGAATCTGCTTTCCCACGCTTCTTCCCTTTACTGCCTTTCCCTGAAGTCCCCACAGGCGCTGGCCCACCCATTACTGCTGGATGGCCCAGTAGATGAGGGTGACTTGGAGACCCTGGAATCAAGAGAACATTTTGATATAGATACTGTCCTTTGAATCAAAAATATTATCAAGGTAGTCTCATCACTTTCAGAAAAGATACAAGCATGCACATAACCTTCTAAAAACACTGCTAACATCCTTCAAGTTCATTTCAAATTGTCTTGCTTCACGGCAATGCACCAGGAAGCAAAATGCAAGTCGATTTTAATTTTATTAAAACAATCCAATGAAAAAACATTTTTTTTTTTTTTTTTTTTTTTTTTTTTTTAAGGGTTTATAAAAGGTCCCCATTTGAAATGGCTCAAGTTAAAGATTCAGTCAACATATTTAACTAAAGTTAAATAGCTAAAGTTAATAACATAAAGTGACAGTTAGACGGATAGGTAAGGACTTCTATATTCATTTATTATTATTTTTTAGAGAATTTTCGTAAAAAATGAAGATGGCTCCAAAAATTTTGAAAAATGTCTATTGAAATCCGTTTTGAGACATTTTGAAACCTATCCTAGAGTTTAAAACTTTTTCATATATACTTCCAGACGATAACACTCCTTAGGATTGAGATACGAATTCCGTTCTTGCGCCAAAAAATCAAGCTTTCCAAATGAAAGGATGAGATCGTTGGCCAGCATTTTTTTAGCACAATGAATTGGTCACATTTCAAAAAATGAGCTAAAAAATCACTAAAAGGCTAAAAAAATTTAAATTTATAATTTTTAGCAGAGTTTTAGTCAAAATAAGTTTATCGACATTGAACTAGAACATTAATAAAAATATGCACAAATATATGCTGAAAAATGTACTTTAGTATCATTAATATTTGCCGAAAAAATACAAAAAAGCCAAAAACCAAAATCTTTGTTGAATTGCAGAATATTATTAAGAATGAGTTATTTGCAATAAAATTTGTAGTTACCAATAATTTTTCCTTCCTTTCACTCAAAGTCCTTAATTTTCAAAACAATATAACATTATAAGATACGACAATTTACGAAAATTCGCTAATACGATCATGCTGCATGACTGGAACTTTTCTCTAGTATATATAAAAGATAAGATAGATACTGTGAATAAAATAGTATAGTCATAAAAATACCTATGCATTCATGAATTACCTATAAAGTACCTATGTATTCATTTATAATTAAAGGCTATAATAAAATAATGTTGATCAACCAGTTTATTTATATTTATTGCCTTACTTTCCCACATTACTCATTTGTTTTTCAATAGTATACATAAAATTTATCAATGCTGGGGACTTTAGAGGAATTATGTCATGAGCCCACTTTGTGGTGATTGAAGCTAGATGATACATCATTACGATATTGATAGAAACTCGGCAAATTTAGCAAAAGAGCCTAAGTTAGAATTTACTAATAAGGCAGAAGATTATCAAATTCAATATCCAACTGGTTTTGGCTTAGAGGTGAACGTGTTGGAACGTGTTGAAACACTTAGAGATACCATGCGATAATTTCAGAGACAAGCCTTCACAACAATAATTTGTGGAATAACATTTGAACGTACTTTGGTAGAAAGCATTACCTATAAGTTGCCCGTTGGGTACAACAGATAGGACTTGTGGTGAGCGGGGAACGTGTTCGTCAAGTAACCTCACGATGTCCGTGTGAAGTCGCTCGCTTGCCACATCTCGAGGAAGTCTGTCCATGTGGTCGGTGATTTCTCGATTAGAGAAGTTGTCTAGAAGTACTTTACAAGCTTCAAAACTACCCTCTTTAGCAGCCAGGAACAATGGAGTCTCGTCCTACAGAAAAATACAGGTAGATGATCACTAAGTTGGTAGATGATAACTCCAAAAAATATTGCGAGAGAAACAGAAATCAGTCATAGATTCATTAGGGGGAAAGAAAACCTGATAGTTTTTCATCCCATTGAGAATGAATAAATGAGAAATAAATTCTTACTTTATCATCTTGAGCATCTCTGTTACCCCCGTGGGAGAGTAAAATATTGACTGCATCAACATTGTTCACTGCAGCAGCCCAGTGAAGAGCAGTTTTTCCAGAGTTGTCAGAAGCATTAATATCAGCATCTGCATTAATGAGGTCCTCTACCATGCCCTCAATAGCAAGCCTGGCAGCAAGGATAAGTGGTGTAGTGCCATCATGCATCCTGGCATTCAGGTTTGTAGCTCTATTCCTCAGGAGGATCTGGAAGGCACCCATAGCATCTGCAGCAACGGCTGCATGCAATGGAGTTCTTCCAGTGTTGTCTTGTGAGTTGGCTTCAGCTCCAGCATCGAGAAGTCGCTTTGAGGCGTCTGCTCTTGCATACCTAGAATTATGCAAATAGTACTTATTACTACTGGTCCAAAGATAATTTAAGAGTAAAGATATATACCTAACTGGAATGTATTCTCCTTCAGGTTATATTTAATTATGATAACAGGTACCAATAAAAATCGTATTTACCTGGCTGCCAGGTGAAGAGCTGTTTCTCCAGTCTTGTCCATGGTTGCATTGAGATCAGCACCTTGAGCAACTAGATCCGCTATGACGGCAGCTGTTCCATCTTCCTCGTCCTCTTCACCTGTATCCAGTCCACCACCCTTCACAGCAGCCACCATCAGTGGTGTCATTCCACAAGGTCCTCGAACGTCAACAGAATGCGTCTCCATTGATGGTGGAGTCAGAATAACGTTTCGTGTGTCAGGGATGTGCTGAGTCCACATATCATCATAATCTGTCACAGCTGTGTGATCACTGGCATAGCCATTGTCTCTGGCACGTTTTGCTGGCGGGAGCTCACTCTCATCATCAGACCAATGTGGTTGAGTGACACCACCAACGTCCACTCCCTTCGAAAGATTTCGCATTTCTTGTCCATCTGGGCCTCTCCTCCTGGATCTTCTTCTGACGCTGGTACTTTAAGTAATAATGTATCAAAGATTAGAACCACTTACAAATTAAAAATAAAGGAGGATGGTTTTTTTTTCAAAAGATCTAGTTATGATAACACTACCAACAGCATTTAAATTTCATTGTCATAGTGAATTAAGCCAATATTATTCAGTTGTTTTGAATGAATGAAATGTGGTAATTTGGTTTGAAATTTATGTCTTTAAAAGTAACAAGAAAACTTATTACCTGGTAGTCCTCAGGAACCCTTCAGGGAACCATGTGATTCCATGAGCCCGTTTCCTCTGTGCAGTTACCAAAACGCCCAACAGAAGGCCAACCAGAGTGACCAAGATGATACCAATAAAGACAAACTTTCCAGATGGTGGAACATCAGGCATAGGAGGTTCAGGCTCCTCAACTCCTTGTACTTTGAAGATGGGGAATGAGGTGGACAGAGCATGGGAATGTGCAGTAGCCGCCAAAAATCCAGCCGCCTAAGAAAAATGAATGGATAGGTAAAATATCACCATAAAAAACCATGATAAATAACATAAGTAGGCTCAAATGAAGAACCAAAGTTTCAATTTACAAAATAACAAACTTAAATATTTTGGATGAGCATTAAATCTTATCATACCTCACTTGCAGATGTAAAACACTCTGCACCAGGCAAGTCTGTGCACCTCCTGTTGTCTATTTCAAGATAAGCAATGACTCCCTGAGATCCTTCGCCTTTGATTTTCCAAGGATAAACCATTTGACGTCCATCCAGCTCTTCTTTCACCCGTACTGTAGCTCTTAGTTGGTGCCCAATCTGGAACCAGATATTATTGCATTAGTGCACGTCAACAGATGGTGCAACAATGAAACTAACATTACAGACAAGTTACAACGTTCATCACAAGGGTACGGGAAATCGTGGTTGTATAAGTTTATAAGATGGGTAAGAAGGAAAGTTTCTTGGTTGAGATGCATATGAGAAAGAACAGTAAGAATTTGGTTAGGTAAAACGAGGAGCTTTTTGATAACAATTAGGAACATAATAATAATCAACTAGAAAAACAAGCTAACTAAATAACAACAAAAACGTATGCTAGTGGTGCGAAATATCATAAATAAGAAGGTACTTACGTCTCGCAGGAAGGAAACTAAATTTGCTCTGAACATTTGTAAATCCATAAGCACGACGACAGACATGGCACCGTCAGCTAGTCTAGGGGGATCAGGTTCGCAATCCAATCCATCCCAATTACATTCAGCATTGTTACATCCATAGTCACATCGCCCATTGGCATAATGTTTCTGGCAGTAAGCATCGTATATTGGGCTGAAATTGACAACAATTTTAAAACCATTATAATGACTTTTTACAAATTTGAAGCTATTGCAGTAAGTCAATCTTCTCTCAATTCTAACAGATCAATTCTAACAAAAACTTTTTAAATCCATATTTTCATGTAACTAGTAGTTATCTAAACATTTAATCACTATAAATCACATCCTACCACTACCATTCATTACAGACTTGATTTGATCAGCAAATCGCTTTTATAATTTACACTCACTTGCAAGGTTGAAGATTCTTTTCACAGTCTCGCCCGTCGAACAAGCATTGAGGATTGTTGCACTCTTCATCACAACGGCCATTCATGAAAACCGTCCAGCATTGTATAGATGCTGTACAGTTTCTCCAAGGATTAACACCTGCGATGGAAATTGAATATCAGTATAATTTACAATTGACAGAGTTATAAAGGCCAAGGTTTATTGTTAATTACCACTTCTGGAAGGAGTTAAAAACTAGCTTTAAAAAGGTTCAAAGTTATTGTTACTTATTGAATCTATAATTAATGAACCAAAAGCCATTTTCATCATACACATTATGATAATTGGAACTTAGTTTCTCTATTTAGAGAGTTAGATATAGTTTAAATTTAATTAATATTCTCCTCACCCAAAGTACAATCGTTTCCATCAAAACCACAAGCGTAAGTGTTGCACTCCTCGTCGCAGCGATAATTTCCTGCTTTTGCTAGACAACCATTGATTTCACAAGTTTTCCTTGCAATGTCGATTTCAGATGGTGCTGATTGATGAACCGTCTGAAATTAATAATAATAGCAAATCATGAAAAATGCGGGTAACTACTTACGAAATATGCTGAGTGGTGAGAGGGGAAACAATACCCCCCCCCCCCCCCAACGAATAATGGGCATGGAAATGTTGTGAGGTCGATCACAATCGAATTAGAATTATATACAATGTTACATGGTATCATCGATTAGGATTAACTTGTTTTAATTGATTTTAATTGAATTGACTTTTTTTCTATTATTTAATTGCTAGAGAATAATCTGATCATACAAAATGTATCAATTGGACATTTAAAGAATTATTTTTGTGGAAAGCACTAATCCGCCACTGTTCTAAATCTTTCTTGTAAAACAGTTACTTAAAAATTTTCTCAAAAAATAAATGTAAAATAGAAAAAAGACCTTTGAAGAGAATAGGTAACTAAGATAACTTCAACAGAATAATTTAGGCGTCATTTTCATGAGGGTTTGTTGAACTAGTTGAAAAATGTAGTGTAAGGTTTCTTTCTTTCACTTTAGTACTTTTGTAGGACACCTTCTTAAGGCCGTAAAAAGATATTGGCTACTGAAAACAGAAGTTTCCGGAATTGGATGCTACATCCCAACATTAATAGAACAGTGTGTGTAATAAATCTTGGGAGCTGAGGCCTGGAGTTTTTAATAACTTGAAGGCTCTCAAAAAGTGCTCACCATAAAATGCAACAACTTTGCATTCATACTCAAGCTTCATCCGATTTTTGACTGATTTTTCAACTTTGAAATTTTTGAAAACTTGATACATATTCTTATAGGAAATTTTACGCTGATTCCGAATATACCACATATTAGTATGCTGAAAAAATTATTTCGCACAACAAATCGCAAAAAAACAGGCTATTTTGAAATTTTTGACCACATTTTTGAAAATTTCAACCCGAAGATGTAATCCGATCATGCTGGCCAACGAACTTGAACTTTCGTTTTGTGTTCTTAACATTTTAAAATTTGTTTGAAGTTTCTAGCATAATTCTACGGACAGTTGTCGTCTGGAATGACACATACATACATACATACATACATACATACATACATATATACATACATACATACATACATAAAAAAATGCGTTAAACTTCAGAATATGATTCAGAATAGCCTGAAACGGATTTCTGCATAAAATGTTTTTAAAAATTCACATTCTACAAATTTTTAGGCGAGAGCAATAGCTTAATTTTCTTCAAAAAAAAAGTACAAGTTTACTTACATTTACTGCAGCATCACGACCAAGTCCTCCTCTGAATGATGGGTCATACATGTTGCAGTTCTTTCCCCTCCATTTGGCTGGGCAGTAGCAGGCATAATCGCCCACCCGATCTTGACATGCCCCCTCGTGTTGGCAGGGTTGAGATGCGCATTCATTGGCCGTATCCAGTTCACAGTGCGTTCCTCCAGATCCTGGCGGGCACTCGCAAGTGTAGCCGGATCCTTCCACAGTTCGACATAATCCGTTGTTTTGACATGGATTCGAGGCACAATTAAATCCAAAGAATTCACAGTTTCGGCCAGAAAATCCCTCAGAGCACATGCAAGAATGTCCGCCTTCCAATGCTGTGCACACTCCACCGTTCATACAAGGAGAACTTTCACAGAAATTGACCTGAAAAAAAGGAAAGCAAATACTCAGCGAACATGCTACCTAACACTCTCCTTATTTTGGGAGACTCATCATGTTAGCATTCTTCAATTGAATAAAAAGCAATAATCTAAAGTCAATTGAATAAAAAGCAATAATCTAAAGTCCTAAACCTACTCAATCAGAATCCTTTACTAGTCTCACTATATGGCTCATTTAATTTAGTAAAGTGATTGCCTCCTGAGATACATTCCAAGTCAGGTACCCACCTATCACATCACAATACCTATCATCAATAGTAGATTCTTATTCAGCAATTTGAAACCTACCTTCACTTCACAATGTCGTCCCATGTATCCGGTTTTGCAGTTACAGTGATAGTTGTTGACTAGTTGAACACAATCCTGGGTGCCAGGACCAGCGCAGGGGTTGCTGAGACACTCATTGATGTCACCTTCACAGCGAGGACCCACGAAACCTGGTGGACAAGCGCATTCGAAACCTCCAACCTTGTCTATGCACGTTCCGTTGTTGTGACAAGAACCCATAACGCAGTCATCCACATTTATTTCGCAAATGATACCTGAAGCAACAAACATACGTTTAGATTATATATGTTTCTAGGCCCATTGGTATCCCTAATTACCAATATGAAATTATAGGTTAATGTTGATTAGAAAAAATAAATTCATATAGACAAGATAATAATGAATAAAATAAATGCTTAATGAAAAATAAAATGTGGTAGCTTACCTAGTGTTCCATGAGGACACGAGCACAAATAGTTGTTGATTTCGTCGTGACATGTACCACCATTCTGGCAGGGGTTTGGTGAGCAGTCGTCCACATTTAGTTCACAGTTCTGTCCTTGGAACCCCGTGGCGCAATGACATAAATAAGCACCGACTAAGTCTTGACAAGTGGCACCATTCTGGCAAGGGGCGGACTCACATTCGTTGATCTCAATGGAACAGTAACTTCCAGTATAACCCTCGCTGCAATGGCATCTGTGGCTATTTCCAATATCTTCGCACGTACCGTTATTGCAAAGTGCATCTCGGCTGACTCCTAAAACAAAATGAGAAACAACGTAAGAACTCATTGTTATTGGTGATATTAAGTTGTTATTCATATTTTGGCAATTGAAACAATTCCTTATTGTGATTGTTACTGTGCTGCTTAGAAATTAAATTCATATTGCTACTAATATGAAATGCTAGTTCACAAAGCTTCGATAAACAAAAATGATTGAAAAAAGTGTTTTCTTCTTCTAGAGTTCATAACTACATCTATACAGAGGTTTAATGCTAAGGGAATATACTAACCTTTCCGAATACTGGCATCTTTGCAAGAGACCATTTGGACATCGCAAACTTTTCCTGTCCAACCTGGAGCACAAACGCAATGGTAGGTATTCTCCTTTTGTCTACATTGAGCACCATTCTCACAGGGCTGTGTGGTGCACCAATCAACGAACTGATCGCATCGTTTTCCTTCGTATCCATAGGGACAGTGACAAGTGTAGTAATGTAGATGGTCCATGCATGTAGCACCATTGGCGCAAGGGTTTGAATCGCATTTGTTAATCCTCGTTTGACAATTGGATCCCGTGTAACTGTTGAATAGATAACACATAAATAGTACAAATCAAATTAAAATTTCAAATAAATACATGAGGAGCGCATTCAGGGATTCTAATTATCAGATAGATAATTGAAACGAGAAAGTTGCAGACTTGGCCAATCTGCACAAACTAAAAGTGATCCAACAAAACACGTAAATACTAAAGTAAGAAATTTTAATTTTGAAAAGGTTCAAACCATGGATGAATCATAAAAATCTGAATTTAAAGAAAAATTACAAACCCAGGTTGGCATATGCAGGTGTAAGAGTTGATGCCATCCACACAAGTTCCACCATTCATGCAGGAAGAGTCAGTACAGTCCTGGTCATTTGTTTGGCAGTTGATCCCAGAGAACCCAAGAGGACAGGTACAAGTGTAAGAGTCTACATACCTGAAAACACAAAACTGATGTTAATAGAAGGTACTTTCAAGAACCACTTGGGTAGCAATGTCAAACAAATAGAATAATTTGTATAGAATAATTATAGATTGAGCAGGTACATACTGAGTGCAGGTAGCTCCGTTCTGACATGGACGGGATAGACATTCGTCAATGTCCTCTTCACAGTGTTTTCCACCGAACCCGTCAACACACAGACACTGATAGTCTCCGATACCATCCAAACATGTACCACCGTTTTGGCAAGGGACTAGAAATCAACAAAAGTTGTTATAGAAAACTCACGTTTCAAATGAAACAAAAATTACTTATGTAGGTATGCAGTGATTGTACGTAATGCGATATACGACATCTAAGGTAGATACAGCTTTAATATGTAGGAAAACTCACATGAAGCACAATCGTCAGTATTGATAAGACAGTCAACACCTTCGTATCCTTTGGCACAAACGCAGTGGTACGATCCGTTGGTGTTACGGCAAGTTGCACCATTCCTACATGGGGAGGAAAGCAGACACTCGTCAACGTCTTCGTGGCACAGCCTTCCTGTGAACCCTGGTGAGCACTGGCACGCAAAATTGAGGTAGTTGGGTGATGGTGAACATTTAGCACCATGTTGACACCTATGAAAGAACAGTAGCACTTGAGTAAATACATAGAATGGAAAAAATTGTATTGAAAAGTGACTATCATCAGGTTTTTCAGAATTTCTCATCATGGGAAAGCAGCATGCCGATCTGAGAGTTTATAACTACGAACATTCTAGCTCTTTTAAGACAATTTTATATCTCTTGATGAAACACTTCGTGTTATTACAAAAGAAAAAAAGTAATTTTCTTGAAATTAAGCTAGATAAATGTTCTAAATGTGCAGGTATTGTCCTAGGAGATGGAGACCATAATTCAAAACCAGTAATGCATTTTTACTTCAAGAAAGTGGGGGTTCTAAATTCGAAAAATAGTAACAGATCAGCAGTCAGGAAACCTTGATAACCCTATTATTTGCATAAAATATGTAACTATTTGTCTGAGTAAGAATCTATAAATCACAAATTCCGGACGCAAGGTATAATGTATTTTTCCCACCAAGCAACTGCCCAATAACTGTTTTTGCTCTAGATTTGAGATTACTTTTCGCGCACAACAATTTTGAATGTTCAAATTTGAGCTCGCGAACTTTATTTTGAACAATTTTGCTAATACATCACGAGGCTATACGTTTTTGCTCATTTGGGGTTTCGATTAGAATTTATTATGGTATAATAATAAATTATTCAATTTTCAACCTTTTTTCAAGCACATAATTATGGAGTAAGGGTGGTATATCTTAAACTACTTTATTAGGACGTCCCTCTGAAGTTTTGTCTTATAGGTAAGACTTCGTTAACAAGAGGGACGCCTATTGGAACTAATCCAGGAGGGTGGGGACAAGCATGACAGAAAAAAATAACCATAAACAAATCCGTTTCAGACCTCTCCAAGACCTAATCCGTGAAAAAAACCAGAGGTGTTTGGAGTTGTGTGTGTGACAAATTTTGTCCACGCGGCCCAGGTCCCAGTTCTTAACAGATTTTCGAGATTCTTTCTTTGTTCGATCCCAATTTTAATGTAGTAGTGCAACAAACCTTGGGGGAATTTCGGATTTGCTACCGTGGGGAGGGGGTTGAGGGGATAATTATCGATTCTTATTTTGTTCCATTACGAATTCGATATAGTTTTGGAACGTTTGTCAGGGGTTTCAAATTCCATCATGGGAGGGATACTGATAAATCATGATGTTTTAACAATTCTAGTCCGATTTTCGTGATTATTTTTTGTTCAACCATGAATTCGGTCTAGTTTTGGATCGTTGAGGTATCATGATTTTCAAATTTCATAATGGAAGGGGTGAATGGAGGGGATATAACAGTAATAAATCATGATATTTCAACTATTCTCACCAGATATTCATGATCTTTTTTCCGATTGTGAATTTGGTCTGGTTTTCGAAAATATTTTTCATATTGAGACTTAAATATTTGGCGAAAGAAGCGAGTTTTCATTTCGATTCCAAGGTTTGATATCATCACTTCGATATATTACGAAACGTTAAAAATAATGATAGTTCGATTTCTGATAGGCACCCCAAAACGAATTTCCAAGGAAACTTGTTTCTTAAAAGAAGCAACTGACAAAAAATTGTCGGCTCATTGCAATTACTGAAATTTGTACTATACATGTATAATAAACACGCTAAGGCTAATAATGAGGCGATAAACACAAAAGAGGATCCTTGAACAATACTTTAGGCATTAAAAAATTACATACTCCTCGAGAGGGGATTAAAGGCCCCATGTTTCCCTATTTTGTTAGTCTCCTGTTCCTATTCCTTTAATGCCTACCACCTATTAGAAGGATTTTCATGATAGAAAAGCTAACTTGAATCATATCAAACTGCCTTGAACCATAATATTCGCAACATGAGACAGTATAGTTTGCAAAATATAGGCATTAGATAACAGAGTTTGAGTACTTACTTGTTCGGTGAGCAAGGGTCCAGTTTATCTTGGCATTCAGAACCTGTGTAGGGAAGCTGGCAAACGCACTTGTATCCGTTGACCAAATCGATGCATGAGCCCCCGTGCCTGCACGGATTTCCAGCGCAATCGTCGATGTTGGTCTCGCAGTTGAAACCGTTGTAGCCAGCAAGGCATTGGCAACTGTAATAGCTGAGGTGGTCCTGACAAACTCCCCCATGCTGACAAGGGTTGGACGCGCACTCGTCGATGTCAAATTCGCAACGCTTCCCACCGTAACCTGGGCGACAGTGGCAGATGAACTGGTTGAGGCCGTCTTCGCAGGTGCCACCATTCAGACAGGGGTTGCTGGCGCACTCGTCAACGTCGCTAAGACACCGGGCGTCGTAGTAACCTCGCGGACATTCGCATTTGAAACCGTTGACCAGGTCAACGCATATTCCTCCATTGGCACAAGGGTTCGAAGCACATTCGTTTATATTTGTTTCACAATGCACCCCTGTGTAACCAGGTAAGCACTCGCATGTATATCTGAAAGAAAATGGAATAACGTTAATCAAAACTCATCACGAAAATGTGGATGTATATTATGGTACATTTGCATAGATACCCTGTTTTCTATAGCACTATGGGTCTAATTTAGATATAATGTAAGTATTATGTACCTTTAGACACCAAAAAATGTAATTTTTAAAGTTATTTCCACATAAAACGTTTCATCGCCATATCTGACTTTGCATCTTATGATCGTTTATTTTATTTGACAGTTTAAATATTGTGAAAAACCACGAAAAATAGGAGAAAACAAACATTTAACTCAAGAACGGAAAGGCCTATCTATTTTTCGTAAGCACTTGCATACTATGTTCCCATAATTAAATTCATGATTGTCACAGTAAAGACGCTAACACGCGGAAGAAGGTGTTAGCTATTCTTCATTATGAAATTAACATGACCTATTTAACAAAAGTTCAAAGGAGAGACACTAAATTATGGGACTCAAAAAATCCAATAATACCTGTTGATTCCATCAACGCATTTAGCACCGTTTCGGCAAGGATTGCTGTAGCACTCATTGACGTTTATTTCGCAATTCAAGCCTGAAGTGCCCGGGCGACACCTGCACTGATAGCCGTTGACTAAATCCTCGCAGTGCCCTCCAAACTGGCATGGGGACGAAGCGCATTCGTCCAGCTGGTTTTGGCAAAGGTAGCCAGTGAATCCCGGTTGGCAGGCGCATGTGAAGGAATTCTCGCCGTCGATGCACTCACCGCGGTAACAGGGCGAGGACTGGCAGTCGTTGATGTTCGTTTCGCAATTCGGCCCTGGAAAATAAATGAACAATCATTCCACTTTCAAATAAATGCATATTTCTTCAGACAAAACTATATTCACGGAAAGTTCACGTTCGAATGATTTCATGAACTACTCTGCTTGGCTACAGAATATACCTATATTGCTTTTCAAATCGACACTTTGAAACACGAACCTAGAGTATTATTTTTACTATCCAGTTTCATTCTCAAGATCCAGAAATAATTCAGAGATTCAGGTCTAGCCCTAGAAAATTTTCATTTTCACCTACATTCATAAGATAGGTTGTGAGGGGAGGATAAAACGTTGTGACCAATCCTCTTGTTTCTTAATTTGTATTCAACATCCGAGCGCTTTCGCCCGTTATACTCCTATAAATTTGAATTCAAACATAAATAGATATTTTACTTTTACTCAGCCCCCTCCTCTCAATTTGGATATCATGATAGTGACCTTGTTTGCTTAAAGAATAATAACTCCCCACTTATACCGTCCTTGCATTAAACGTTCGTAGTAGTGAACCAAAAGCTGGTCATCTTGAAGAACCCTGACTATTCTCCTCATGAGATTATCATTTGCAAGGAGAATATGTATAAATACAACCAGCAGATGCAAGAATATTATGCTACTTTTTACCTGAACCCCTTGGCGCCACTGATTGAAATAGAGTATTTACCTCGACCCACCTTAACTCAATCCCTGACGAGACCCATAACGTGATGTTGAAAACAAATTAAGAAACATGAGTATTGGCCACAACGTTTTATCCTCCCCTCACAACCTATCTACCAGAGCAACTGAATGGCATAACCCAAACATAATCATTCATAAGACATTAGTATCGAAAATTTAATAAAATTCTTAAACACTGAAAGCAACTGACCAGGAAGTTGAAATCATTATGATTCTTATAGAGTGATCAATTACTTCAACCCCATTTATGTGATTCAAAATCGTAACGTTAATTGAAAAATATCCACCTTTTTGGTAGAAATGGAGTATTTGCAATGGTCAGAATTTTGTATTTTCGAGCTCTAATTTTGATTTAACCCAGATAAAAATATAATGTAAAATTCCTTTTCTACGAAAATTTGCTAAAATATACAGCTTGTGATTCTAGAAAGATGACCTCAAAAGCTTACGGCGAGGGCATCTCAATGAGCAGCGGTCCTCCTCCAGATGGGCGCGGGAAGGGTTGGCGTAGGAACCTCGTTATTCTAGTATCGGTTGGATCCATTTCCGCTCATCGAATGGACATACCACACACATGCCTTTATTGAGAAGTCTGAGGTCATCTAACTAAACGAATAAAAAATTGCCCTGCTCTCCATTGAAATTATCACCCTGAATAATTAATACTTCTACAATATCCATTCAGAATAGTGTAGGTATTCCAAACAATATTTCAACTAAAGGATCTATGTGAGAGTTGCCCAAAAATATTAATGTGACGGCTATCGATAGGATTTGGGAAAAAGAGGGTTCATAGAAAAATACTCGTTTAGGTCATCATAATCGGCCATCTTCGGAGGAACCTTCTGCTCCCAAAACTCAATTTTCACTTGTTTTAAAACGAAAATTTTAGAGGGATTTTAAGAACACTGAATCCAGATTTGGGATCAACAGTACGACATTCTACCTGAATCCTATTTCGACGATTCATACTTGGAAACTTGCATAAAGACAGTTGTTTAGAACGGAACCCTTCCTTCGCTCTATAGGACGTTTGAGAATAGTACGTAATATCTGCTTTAGAGAATGCGAATATCCTCATCCCCTCCTCGCCCCGTCGTTGGAATACATAATAATTGGGCGGGGACTTGGATCAGAAAGGACCTCAGAGTGAATCACTGCTTTGGAGGAGCTCACCTTGGGGCCTTCTCCCCACCTTCTGAGGTCGGGCGGGAATGTGACTTGTTCTTTTGGGCGGCCAACGCACCGCCCGGACTGCACAGCTCCTATCCAAGTGGGAGAATCGAAAATTCAGGGAATCCCTGGCCTCCACTAATCCCGAGATGCAACCGGTGCAATGAATACTATTCTATGAATGGTTTTTTAAGTTTCTTGTTTTCGTAATAGGAATTCAGTAGTAGATTAAAAGGGATGTTGTGAGGGATGCGAGTTCAAGTATGAAATTAAAAATAACATTTAAACTTGAGCAATTCAATCCTATTTTGAAATTCCGTTCATATATTCCCATTTCATAATTCATGCTCGTACTAACGACTGCTCAGAAGAAATGGATTTATGCTGTCGGAAAATAGGTTTACTAAAGCAAGTAAATAACGGTAGGTAATTGAGAATACATACTACAACTGAACATGGAACTTACCAGTAAATCCAGGAGGACAGTCGCAGGTGTAGCCTGCTATAGAATCCCGACACTTTCCTCCGTTTCGACAAGGGCTGCTGATGCAGTCATCGATGTTAGTCTGGCATCGAGTGCCAGTGAAGCCGATGGGACAAGCGCACCTGAATCCATTGATGAGGTCGTTGCAGGTTCCACCGTTCAGACATGGGTTTACCTGACACTCGTCGATGTCCACCTCGCACTGAGTTCCAGTAAATCCTGCAAAGAAAAAACAAAAAACAATGAGAACATATACGTACATTTCAATATGCAGCGCCGAGCGATTCAACATAAAAAGAATGAAATAGGACACAAATATTTAGAAAATAATATAATTTTTTAGGTTATTCTATCTCTAAAACAAACTACATACATAGGTACCTCCAGATGTAAAAAGTCACATTTTGATTTTGATGTTCGTATTTTGAATATTTTTAAGGATTTGAAATTAAATGTCATTATGTAAGCTCGTTTTGTTTCACACAATGAGTGGATATGAATTATTCACATTTCCTTCCAGAAGTACAAGTTTTTGTATCAGGTAATTCATTCAACTTCATGGTCAACTAGGTTGGCCTCATATACTTAGCATTTATAGGTACCATAAACTACAACACATTCACTAACCAAAAGTAGGTATGCACCTACGTATATTCTATCGCGCGACATGCTAAGACTATCGCTTCTCTGCTGCCTCTATTCTATCGCTTCTTTACCACATAAGAAATTATAACAAGAAGGTGATTCAAAGTTTATAGGTAGTAGAAAAAACTGAGAGGGATCTTGTCCATTTCCATTGATATCAGTTGAATATAAAACGACAGTCGTTTTTATACCAAATTTAGAATAAATGGTGGTTTCAGATAATAGTGTTTTCATAGGTTCAATTATGATTTATGACTAAATTTTGTGGATGTTCGATGGCATGACCTCAAATCTCGGTAAACTAACTGTTTATTCGAAAGAATTTAACGATTTGAACATCACTGCCTTTTATTTTTCGCGTATCGTGTGAAAATCCCATTAACACTCACGGCAAACCTCTCACAACCAAGGGGTTTTTTCCACCCGAACATGTCCAAGATTGCGTGCGAATCCTCTGAAGAGATGAAAAATGCAATATGCACGAAGAGCTGCGGAAGCCTTTTACATTAATGCAGCTTCCAAACAAAGAGAAGATATTTACGTTATTCGAATGGCTTCTTGGTGTGGTGAGAAAAATGAAGGTGCGCTTCACGAGTTTCGAAACTTGGGTCGTTTTCCCATCCTACTTACAATCAACAATACAACATATCGAGTGCGAATGAATACGAAGAATCGGATACTCCATTCACCCAGTGACATTTAGTAATAATCCAAGCCCATCACTCAAAAATCCGTTACCTGCCGGCCACTCTTCATGAAGGAAATAATGAATATTTTCTGTGGGGACCAATCGAAGGAGAGAAAACAGGATTTCAACGACTTGCGTTTTATAATTGTCTTTCGATTGTAATTCAGGAAAACGTTCAAACCCTATCTAAGGGAATACAAGTGACTCCATATGAAAAAGTACCTAATGATTTTAGCTTCCTTTGGATTGCTGCGTAGGAGATCGGTCGATGAAATTACGATCCAAGATAAGTTTTTATCGCGTAACCACGAAGAAAGGCTTGGGTGAAATCGTTTATAGAAGCACAATAACAAAATGTTTTTCACTCAGAAAAGAATGTCGAATGGTTTTCAAAGTCTTGGTTAGAGAAGAACGTTCTCTAATTGTTCCGCCAAATGGCTAAATTTTTCCCAGAGGTCCTTGTGTTTCTAATAATTTTTTTTCCACTCTTGAAATCCCTATCGATTTCCGCAGTTACCTGGGCTGTTATCTTTCTTCCAGCGCCTTGTTTTTTTGTAATCGTCGTTTTTCTCGTAGGTGCCTACTCTATCCTCCAGGGAAAAGATAATGGTCGGTCTCGGAGATCCTTCCAGCCGACCATATTGCTGAAGTCACCCTTCTCAGGCCTCATTTACATGAATCATTTTGCCCTCGACTCAGGCCTCCGGGGCATGTTTCGTGAGCTGCAGAGCGTGGATTTATACTGTGTACCTCCAAGTTGATTAGCATAAGGAGCCCCACAATGGGCCTTTGTGGACTTGGGGTACAATACCAAATACAGTTAGTTCATTACTATTGTCGCAGACCCGGGGACTATACACGGAAAAGAAAACTCGGGCTTTGTTCTTTTTTTCGTCTACGGAGGTGACAAATTTACCAATCTCCATGCTAATGATTTGGGCGGCGACTTTTGTTGTCCAAAGGGGAAACAGTGTCTCTTTCATAGATGGTTCCTTCAGAGTTTTCTGTCTCTAGTACTCCAGGGCCTGCCGTGCCGCCAGTTCGTGATCTTGGCGAGATTTCTGGGTCGACGTGACTCTTCTTTAGCGCTATCTGCAGAGGGGGCGGTTTGATAGCCTCATACGTGAGGAACTCCGCCTGATGACTTACGCGGATGTCTGTTGGATGGGGGAAATCTTGGGTCTCCCTATCAAATCCTTCCACAGCAAATGATAAGAAGAAATTCATTGCGTAGGTAAATTAAAAATCAATTCTGATAATGATAAAATTTTAAATAATCATCATACCTTCGGTTTACTACCATTGATGGGCGTACTCGTAATTGTGAATGCGAATACATTCACAGAAACCCTATTCTGTGAATACAAATATATTGGTATACATAGAATAGGTTTTCTGTGAATATATTCGTATTCACGATTACGAATATGCCCATCGCCGTTTACTACACATCCCACAGCGTTGACTAACTATTATCTGTCCAAACAACAGTATCTTGCAGGAAACAATCTATTCGAAGAAATTGCTGAGGTACCTACGCAGAAAACTATTGAACCAAGTAAAATACCTATTCCTGAAATTACAGTCAGATTACGATCGAGCACAATTCGAAAGATAGACGATTGAGGGTAGAGATGTGTTTTCACATTCTTATTCATGACTCACAGCCTGCTAACCGCTACCATTGGTACCTACTTATTACCGACTGATTTAGGGCAATGCAGCCGCAGTCACGATTTCGATTGTTTCGAGAGGCTAGCACCGGAGCAGAGGAGCCATCAAGTAATGATATTGGTTCTAATTGAGGGTCAAAGGCATATGGATAACTGCTTCCAAGAACGACGGAAACAAATCTGAAGCAGTAAGCTAAATTTTGGTCTAAAACTGGACCATTCAAGTATCAATTGATTTTACATTTTCTAAAGTTAGAATAATACTGTGAACTGACTATAGTATAAATAGCAAACTCGGAATATTAATCGAATATGCAGGTATTAAATAATATCTTCACCTCTCCTGAGTCGAGAATACATGAAGAATAGCCAAAGACAGGAAAACCTGATTTTTCAATGTCTATAATTATTATTAAACGAAGTATACATCAGGTCTTAATATATCTGCATAGGTGTAGACGCCTACCGAAGAGAAATTAACTAGATTAAATAATACACTTACACTTTCCTAGTATTTAACACGAGCTGACTCACTACCTGAAAATTAATTATATAAAATAAATCACCCATCTACGCTTCAGAAGTTCTTCTACAGGTGACAAAAGTTATAGCAAACACGGTTACGTAAAGTGAAAATTCCATTGGAATTATATCAGCTGATACGAGCGTGTTAGTTAATACAAGGCGGTTTTTGCTATGTTCTACCAGTTATGATTTGCTCCCATGTTGTTGATTTTTTCCCCTCCATATCAAAGTTAAAGCCCAATAGGGAAAGCGAACGGATAAACGCAGAGATCCAGGTGGTTTCATTCGATTCTTTGGGATAATAACTGTTACATCGAAAGTTTTCGAGATCTCGATTTTAGAATATTTCAGCCCCTAAATGCAACCCTTCAGGGTTCATCGAAATTGATGTCGAGCTTCTAGGACCAACTAGAACCCCACATGCGATTGATAACCCAAGTTTCATGAAAATCTCTGGACGGCGTACGGATGATTCTTTTCCCCCCTCCTATACATCTTGACACGTAAACCAACAAATGGGGGGCGGGGGGGGGGGGGACCTTGTTCGTCATTGAAAACAATATACCAAAATTAACGACAGCGTAAAAATCCACAAGTCGTTCAAGGATAAATTCCATAAATGGATTCTATCAGATCAATTTAGGAATTAACCTAAATAATTTTCGACATTTTGCTTGATTTATCTGGAGCGCTAAGAAAGAAGCTGCGTTCTTAGTTTCATTAACCTTTAGTCATGGGGGCTGCTTTGTTGCAGCTCTGCTACATTTCTAGTGTTGAACTATTTCACAATTAAGAGGCATTGTAAAACGTGCGTCTGTTCCCAGCTCCAACGTGGAAAACCGCTCGATTAATTCTTGATTAATTGATTGTGAAATCGCCAAGTTCGTTAACGGGGCTTCAGGTCCCGGGAGTTTTATGGCTCACGTCCTTGATTTAATTAAAGGCGGATTAGGTAAATCTCTCCCTTTTGCGTTCTTGTTCCCATCAGCGTGTCCTCCTACCGCTTCCATCAGCGCTTTCAGGGAGTTGGCCCATTGTTAACAAACCGCTAATAAATCGTTTGTTCATTTTTCTTTTCACAAAGCCGAAGCTGATGAAGTCTCCATTTGGAACTAAAGGTAATGCTTATGGTCATTAGAAAAACGAGAACCATACGAACCATTCCCTCTCACCCGAAATCTGTGGGTTTTCACGGCCATTTTTCTCACCCACCGCTGTGATTTTTCTTCTCCCCCAAGGTAAGAATTCTCTATTTTTAACTTATGTATTTTTTTTTTTTTATTCATATTAGAATAATGTGCAGGTGACTTGAAAAAAATTCTCACTTTTTCTATCGCCCCCCCCCCCCCCCCCCCCCCCCCTATTTCAAACTCATCTGACTAAGCCCCAAAGTGAAAACTCAGCAAAACGATCCAGTATATCTTCTGGACAAGGGAAAAAATCAAGTACATAGATCGCTTTACAGATTGGATGACGCCATTTCACAGGAAAGCCAAAAAAACAAAAAGGTTCATTTTCTTGTGCCGTCAGCGATGTTTGAGAAAGTTGTTTGCGTTGTCTTGGTCGATATGAAAGAAATAATTGTTGTTAATTTATATGAAGACGATTTTTTATTCGTGTTTCTTACATGTTATAAGTAACTTCTTCCAAAATAAATAAAAATCTCACTTTTTTGTTAAGCAAACATATTTATCTGCTAAGATATTCCTAAAGAATTCGCATTGGAAGTTTACAATTTGAGAACCTAAAACTTGGCCAAAGATAGCAGCTATTATAAATTCCCGTAGATATAACAATGTAGAACGAGTAGTTCGTAATTCTCTAGGTTAGGTATTATTCACAGTTCGAATAGCTAAGCAGAGACTTGTGTGAGAAAACATCTCGTTTTGAAAAAGAAACAGCCGGTTAAACAATTATACGGTCCCTTAACTTGGAATGAGTGACGAAGCTCTAACAAAGTCTTTAACTGAGAAGAACAACTGAGATTGCACGCTTGCCCGGCCGCGAAAACGGTAATGTTTAGTCAGCGTCACGGCCCGTGACCGCCCCGACACTTTTTATCATAATCCAGTTAGTGACGGTCATACAGGCTCGGGAAGGGTATCGAACTTTGCCGCAACCAAGGTATCGACAGATCCATCTTCCTATTGCAACAACCAAACCTATTCCTATTGCACTATGGGAAACCTCTGAAGCGTACATTTTTTAACGCTAGGGATGAAAACAACGCCAGCTCTCCTGCTAAGCATGCAGGATGCTTCAACGTTTCGCCACTTCAAGCAATGTTCAACATTCACGTTTATCATAATAAACTATTCATTGGAATAAATGAACGGACTAACATACAGGCCCATCAAGAACATATACTATTGCAACTACCAATAAGAAATCTCCGAAGTTTGAATTAATTTCAACGGTATGGATGAAACTAACGCCTCAACATTTCGTCAATTCGAAAATTGTATAGACTCCTACCATATGAACCATACTCATAGGAATAATTACAATTTTTCGTACCAATAAAATAGTGGAATGAAGAAATTTGTCAACGAAACAATCATTCACGAAATTTAGAATCTGAACTTGAGCATACCGCAATTTTGAATAGGTACAGAAACAAAAATAAAAATGAAAACAAAATGATAAGTTATTCCATAAGCAACAAAAATGATGAGTTTAAGGACTTTTATCAGGTCTTGCTATTTTCAGATACATGTTAGTTCGTGTGGTTTCTTCTCGTCAGTCTTTTTAGCAGGTCGCTTACATCAAGCAAATGGACAGCATCGATGTTGACATGACCTCTTAGTCGCACTTCGTGGGCGATGACAATTTTCCTGATAGTTTCATCAATACCACCTTTAAATCATGGTGAAATATCGTTCTGAATGTACCAGAGGGTGCATTAAGCAAGTTCCTGAGCACACCATTTTGAAAAGTCCGATTGCTCTAACTGTGCAGCCCCACAGCTACACTCCGTAAGTCCTTACTGGCTTTAAGACGTGGTTTTAAAAGGTTGGATTGTTTTGTACAGACAATTTAGATCGCCTGCCCATTAAACAGGAAATGTTTTCGAGTTTGAGGGTCAGTTCTGTTTTGTCTTCTTAACGTGCGATTTCCAACACAACTTTGCATCTAACCTCATCTCCAGATATTTTGCTTGAGTGGCGTAAGGGATGGATTTGCTACTGAGGTAAGCGGGCAAGTAGCTGGTTTGAAAAATTAGCAATAATAATGTAAAACTAAAAAAGGTTGGCTAATCATTTCACATTAATCTCACTGATTTGAGGTTATACGAGTATTAAACTCAATACTATTGGATGCAGTGACGTGAGAACTGTTGCCCTTCTGTACGTCAGTTGGGTTTCGTTTTCAAAATTGGCTGTTATGTAGTCCGAGAACGATCTCCATGATTTAGAGACCGATTTGGTCTGCCACTGTTTGAGAGGGTTTTGGCGATACCATGGTTTAGCCCAGTCGAAGGTGAGAACTTTCGGAGCTAAAAACCGATGATTATCTCCGAACCCCGTCCAAGCTCTGGGTGGTGCCGTAAGCTTTGGGAGCTCATTCCGCAGTATGACAAGCGCTTTCCTAACATGATATATGCCGAGATCAGTTTCTCTCTTATTTGTCTTGGAATCGGCCGAGCGGCCTTCCTGTTAAAGTTGGATTTTTTCTGTCGCCTTCTCGGATTTCGCGCCGCGTCAACAGAAAATGCGATTTTTCCATGATCGAGCGGTTAGGACGGGGAAACCCGACCTCATCTATTCATAGGCTTCAACAAGTTTAGTGCCCGTGAGAACACCTTACCTTTTGAATCATAACAACGAAATATTTCCATTCTTGAAATGAAAGAAAGGCTTCTAATAAACACGATGCCGACCAAGATATCTACTAGATAATATCTACGAGACTACACGGTCGTTTGACAAGAGTTGGCTTAGGTTGTTGCAAATATCTTGTAGATAGAAAGTGCGACCTTCTCACATTTTTCCTTTTTGATTTTGATTTCTGATTACATCCTAATTCCCCCTTCGTAGTATTTTTCCATTCTAACGATTATAATATATAAAATCAACGAGCTTATATAGTGATACGATCTCCCTCACTTGAGGCCACTGTAATATTTACGTACTAACATTTTGTGAACAATCGTTATTCCTTGACTGAAGACGATACTTCTAGTGGCAGAAAGGAAAAAAAAAAAACTACCGAAATGTCCTGCCTATATCAGCTGCTCAGAAGCGCATTGCAACGTGGATATGTCTTGAATATACTCCCTGGTTTCGAACATAGGAACAGTATATATTTGAAGTACTCCTGTTATCCTTTAATTTCCATAAGCGAACCTCACATACCCCTTGCCCCCAGTCATAAGACATCCATTATGTATGTCACAATCAACAGACAGCAACATTGATATCAGCTACCCATTTTGCACTCTCAGTGTTGGAAAATTATCGATACCTTCATGATAACTGTAACTTAATTGTAATTGTGGAAAAATTTACCTCCCATACTACTACTATTATTATTCTATGGATCATCAGACTTGAATTTAACGCAGCCGCTTGCCTACACTTTAGAAAATAGACATAATCTTGACATTTTTGGTGACGTAACTTGAACCTTGCAGCTTGTGACCAACTCGTCCATTCCAATTTAGATATTGCTCAAATTGGTTTTTAAGCACATTATGTAAGCTTTCATAAAATTCTTCAAGGAGGATAAGAAAGGGGAAAAGTTAAATTAGGTTTTTTTTTTTAATGGTTTCGGTATTTACATATTATTTTGTCCTTTGTATTTGGTACAGTTTCATCTATATTTTTATACTCGTATTTTCAAAATTTTGAGATACACAAAAGATTTGTTTTGAGAACAGTGGTGAAACTGTACTTTTTCGCAATGGATCATTGCAAAAAAAAAAAAACTTTAATTTAAACATTATCATACTTAGACAAAAATCTATAACCAACTGAAGTCAAATTATACTGATTAATTTGTGATTTTGAAACTCTGGCAATAAAATCATCATACTTTCGACGTCATGGAGTCTCAAAACTAGAATAATGTGGAGCTCCCTGTCTTTAAAATGCAGATAACTATTTGTGCCCCCAGCTTTTAGAGTCTGCTTAGTCGAATCATTATATATTATTAAGAAGAAAAAAAGCGTCTCGATAAATATCTAAGTCGTACAAAATTCTGGACGAAACTATAACCGGAGGTTTTTCTTGAACTCAACTGAAAAAGTGGACGGAAATATCTTGCCTCGAAGGATATGACGTCAACCACCCTAGAAAGAATCGTGCGATCCAAATGAGAGGAGAAAATGGGGAAGGATTAGTTTTTTTCTTCCCGACTACGACTCCTTCAAGCTCTGTGGAAAGGACATTATTATTCGATCCTGGAAGCCACTCTCGAACTCGGGTCGATCCCCCCAAAGGCCCGGGGGCCCTTCCATTATGAAAATAGACGGAGGATGCTGAGTCTTCTTACCACGACCGCTATCGACTGAAAAACAGAATCCTTTTAGTGGTGGGAAGTGGTAAAATGCGTCCCACCAACTCTGTAACTATATGACTGCCGCCTCTTATTACGGGCCCGAAGACTTGAATTCCGAGGAATCACTCAATGTCGAATAAGAAATTACGAAAATATCCACCGATCGTACAGATTTCGCATTAAAAGTCGAGGTGGAAAGATGATTCGGTGTTGCCGTATGGTCCTAATACAGATTTAGCGTTTATTAATAAACCCATAAGAAGAATTTTCAGGGAATTCATCGATGGAGATTGTTTCTTCGAACAACATCCGAACAGGCTTAATCCTCAGGAACAGCTGCACCATAGCTAAAGGCACTGTTTTGACAGAACAGGAAGAAAGGGATAAGACGAGACCAAGGACCTTTAACCGAAAGAAAATTAGCACATGAATGATCGGTCTAAAGAGGGACGTACAATAAGTGAATCACATCTGCTGCGAACCAACAAGCAAGCGCCATCTGTTGCTGCGGTCTGATAGAACGTTTTGGAATCAGTAGTATACCAACTTCAACTAACTTGTTGTAATGAGACTCTTTGAAACACCCATAATTACATTATTGCTAATCAGAGGACTTTGATAATTTATTTTTGAAAGAAACAATGTTTGGTCGATCGTCGTATACCAGAGGATATGAAAAAAAGGATGAAGTAAGTACACTACTAACTGCGTATACAAAATCGAACCGAAGGCCGCTCTGACGTGACCATGTTAATGCATACTTGTCTAAACTCTGAACATTATAGAACACTTTGGAAATAAAATGGAGTGGCTAGTAAAGTTTATTGTGTCTGAAGCGATGCTGAAGCGAGTACCAGTACATGGGTATCCGGTTTCCCGTCGAGTCTTCAAGATTCAAAAAAAGGGATATTCGCCTACCGAGAATACCTCTCCCCTATATGGGACCGCACCTCAGTGTGGAGACAATCTCAGAAAGGTTCTTGGTCTTCTCAACCGCACCAAGACTGGTTCCGTCGAGTGTTTTTACAAGCCTCCCACTAAAACTGACATCTTTTTTGAAACATGTAAGCCTTTCTGAAAAAAATCTTGTTCGTCCGAAAAATATGTTGGTTTTTTATCGTATGGACAGTGTAAGAAATGGGAATAGGAGAAGACGCCCACTGTTTGCGGGTTAGTATTTCCTTCTTATTGGGTCTTTACCCCAGAAAGGGTAAATGATTTAAGATTACATCTGGGAGAGCAAAAGCCCGTAGTGTAGTAGTGGCGGGGCAGAGATGAGTGGAAGGAAGGGCGAAACCCCCCTCGAGATTACAATATGGAGTTGGAGAGAATACTAATGCTGGCGGCAGACACCGCATTCCGAGGCCTCACGGCTTTGTGGTCCGGCCAATCCTGCAGTTATCAGATGGTATATAGCATTATGGTATTATAAGGTATAAAACGCCTAAACGAGTTTCAACTTGGCCTCAACACATCAATATGCGTGAAAACTTGAAAGATAAACTGCTAAACCACATTGTGAACGATTATATTTATGCTTGATTAAGTTTATTATGTCTCATTTCATTCACTGTATGAGAGAATCTGGTGATGTCGATCATTCTGTTCTAATTGTATTCAACAGTAACTGAAATTCAAGGACAGGGGTTAGCAATTAGGTGTTTTCCTTCAAACAATAGCAACTCCAGTTGACCATTAATAACGTTCCTTCAACTAGATATCTCGTGCTCGTATCGTCAAGTGGAATTTATGTCATGAAGAGTGGATGGGATGAAGATGGAGAGAGATGGATAGAGGGTATGAGATGGAGGAGAGAGAGAGATAGATAGAGAGACGAAAATTTGTAGTAGCTCGTGTCAACGAAGTTTGAAAACAAGTTTCACTGTTTCTCGAGGCTTCGAAAGAGGTGGGAAGTGTGCTTGTGTATGCTAAACATTTCTTCATGTATATACATATTCAATCTGACAACCACTAAATGGTTTCCAGTGTCTCATGTAGATTATTCATGTGATTGCAGAGCGAATCCATTACCAACCATAGTCGATACCTTTTAGGATTAATTTGATTTTCAAACTTCACGCATCATTCACAATCACTGGTCTTTAACAAACTTCTGAAATTAGGGACCTGAAACACTCATCTCAGGTCCTATTAGCTTGCTACTGGGATTTTCTAATCCGGAATGCTGCTACTGGGTTCACGATTTGCATTAATTAGGACCAATTTGATGTAACTCCGTTGATGTCCTCTCCGTGTCTCTTCAAGGCTTTTTCTCTTCGAATTACCGTGTTCAAACCCCTCTCTCCTCCCACCACGGATAGAGGCCAGGTAATAGTCAATAATTTAAGGCCGGGGCACCTCTCATTACTCCAGGGCACAATGCCCTATCAGTCCTCGTCTGAGGTTCTCGTCGAGGACCTCTCCTGCCGAGGGAAACGAGGAATCTTAATTGACGAGTGATTGGCACGGGTAAACATTCATTGCGTCAATCAGTTGAGATGGAGCCCGCTCAGAGTCGGTCTGTTTCTAGAGAAGAGAAGGATTCTTAAGATCGTAATTGCTTTCAACCGTAACGGAGGATCGAGACTGTCTCGTCAGGTTGGCAAGTTGGTATAACCCTGAGGAACCCCGGTAGCATCACAACCATGAATTAAATTGATATACATTTTTTCTTGCTTAACAAATTTAAGCGGTTTTGACGACTACATGCATTACCACACAGGAAGCCTCAAGAACGTACTTCCGTGTGGCACAGCAACATTGAGGTCAGCATAATCACACAATGTTGTGAAATACCAAATTTCATAATACAAGTGAATACAGTCCGGTACATAGGCAGGTAGGAGAGGGAATGTAGGAATACAAACGCTTATAAACGCTCACGAACTGCCATAAATTTGTGTTGAGGTATTATGTATATTAAAAAAAAGGAAAAACCAAAAAACTTGAATTACCTTAACAAACATTCCGTGCCAATAGATATTTAACACTCCGATAGTTGTGAACACACGGAACTCGTTCATCACTCGAAGGTAAGCTCGGAAACTTCATGCTAGGAAATTCTTGCTCTTTAATCACCTGATTTTTTACATTGTAAATTTTACCGTGCCGGGTATGAATGGCACGGTACTGAGGATTCTGAATCAAGTTAAGGTTACGAACACCGACTCTGGACAAAGTTAACATTACAGATAGGTTAACCTTGATATAATTCGAAACTTAACATTGATTTGAATGATAGAATGAGCGTGACCCACGCATTAATTTTATATTTTTAAATGAAAATAGATTCCATTCTAAGAAATTTTATACCACCCGCACTCTCCTACGATGAGCACTTTTCTTTCTATGATTGAAAAATCATAGAAGTTTGCGCTAGTGACGTCACATTTGTAGGCAGGGGGGTCCCGCCCAGGCGGGAGGGGTGCTTCGACGTCACCAGTGTGCGAAACTTTGAAAAATCATAGAAAGAAAACTACTCATCGTAGGAGAGTGCGGTTGACGCCAAACTTCTTAGGATGGAATTTTCTTCCATTTAAAAATGTTTAGGACACCTTTTTCGCACCCATGGGTAACGCTCATTGCAACTTTCAATCAGGAAAATGACATTCATATTCCTTTGAGAATTTCTTCAGTTCGTCAAAATTGAGGAGTCGCGTATCATGCGAGCGTCTACTAATGGTCGGTCAACAAGCTCTACTTATGCCAATTAAAAGCAATTCGACGCTCCCTCATTCACGATGAAGGCCGCAAAAGTAGAACCGGTACAAAACTGTCTTTCATTACAATTCCTATGAGACGTTTCGTTAGAATATAATTTACGGAGTCCAGCTAACATCATATAGCATTTTACAGATAGAAGTTACGGTCTTTTTATAGAGAAAATCATCTATCCACCCGAACGCGTACTAATAAATCTGTAGGCACCCAAAAATTACTAACAATACCTTACAAGCATGTAGCAAAGTAGATACGTAGATTGTAATATAAGTAGTGGTACTGATGATAATGCGTTAATATGTACCACTACTAATAGTTTCAAAATACCGGGAAAACCGAAATATAATAATTATATAATAATAATTGACAGAAGTATACCTACATCAAAAAGAATAAAACTTGCATTAGGTTAAGACACTACGCGATCATATTATACAGGGTTTCCCAAAAGTAACCCCCACCTCCCTTATAATCTTTTTCCAAAATTTTTGAGATATCAAAGTGAAACTTGGAGATCGGTTTTGGGGGCTTGAATTGAGTTTTAAGCAAACGAAAATCGGAAAAAATCCAGAAATTTGAGGACTAACCAAATTGCAGGAATGCTTTATAGGCATGCATAATCCCTTGTGTACAGTTCCTTTCTCCCATACGATGCAATTTCACCGATTAGCGAATTTTCGTAAAACGTGAAGCTATTGCGATGGCTCCAAAAATTTTAAAATTAAAATTTTCGGATATTTTCTTAATTGAAATCAATCTGTTTTGAGACATTCGAATCCTAGGTTTGAACCTTTTTAATATACGAGTATAACACTCAGTCCTCAATTTTCAAAACGATGTAACATAATAGGTATAGTACGATGATTTACGAAAATTCGCTCATACGACCAAGCTGCATGACTGGAACTTTTTTTTTTAAATGTTATTATATGATCCACGTTATTTGATTGAATGTTCCAAAATTAACGTTCTTCGTGCACGTTTAAAAACTTAAGACAACGTGAAAATTTATTATGTGTAGTAATAATTATTTATAAATCTTTTTTGCCAGGTGAAATTCATCAATGAGGGATAATAAACCAAAATATGAAACTATGAAGTTGAATATAAGTATACCTATGATTTTACAGATTCCTGCAGGTGAGCATTATTCTTCAACAGAACCATTCAGCCTCTGTAGGGTCAATATAGGAGTATTGATATAGTGCGCAAATAAATTGTGTCGATTTGGAATTCGTCCCAGATTCATTTTTCATCGAATAATCAAGATTTCGAAAGTCCAACAAAAACCATCCCGCCCACAACTGGTTCACGTTCGACCATATACCACGACGAATGATATAATGGCGTCTCACCAGCAGTGGTAGGTACCTTCTTCCCTACATGATATATCCCCGAGGGCGAACCGCAAAACGCCCCGGGCACCCCGCTGAGCTAAATGTTAATGTATTCCTTTAATGGAATTCCACCGTATTTGCTTTTAGACTCCTTCCAAGCGAAATGTATTATAATTTATTTAAATCTAAATCTGGTTTCGATACCTGACTTATTGACTATGTATGCAGCCTCTGTTTTTTTATATGATGGTACTAGTAATCTGTGCACTCAATTATTTCAACAGGTTGGAAACTCGTGTTAAATGGCACCCATTACGTTTATCTAATATGTGGCGTGAACAGCTGGAGGTTGTTAAAAGGGTGTAGATAGGTAGTATTTCGTTCCTTCTGCTAAAATCTAATAGGAAACTAATCGGTTCCAATGGAATACGATGAATACCTTTTTATTCATTTCTAAAGACTCGAAAGAGCAGTCAAATAAATTAATAACAATTAAAACAGGAAAAATAGTCAGTTCAAGAATGCAATTCTAAATGATGTTCAGATTTTTCATTCAATTCTCGCAATCAAAAGTAAGCAACGCCTGAAGCAGGTAAACTCTGCTTGAGTGTGACCTAAGACTGGAAGTGACGAAAATTACGTATTACCCACCCTCGCATCGGTAAACTGGTCCAAAACATGCACACACAATCATCCCATTGAAAAGCTATTTTCGAAGATTAAAAAGAGGTGAACTTGTATCATCAAGAGGTTTCAAGTGGATTTTAATTTTTTAAATATATTCGAACTTCCAAATGACGGCAATTATTTTCAAACAAGAAGCAGACAACTGATTTTTTTAGCATTAACGTAGCCCTTCAGCAACCTGAACGAATCCACTTGTGTACAAGTCCGCAATATGATGAGACACTTTAACGATTCCGTGGAAATGTCGTTCAGGAATGACAAATGTCACCGCTATAACCTCAAAACATTGAATCATGAATATGTACATTGTAATTGTATGGGTACTGCAAGGCCCAAAGGGCGCTGCATTCCAAATGTCAGCACCATAAGTCGATTTGGAAAGAAATTAGCCCCAGGAGTCCCTCAGCTGATTAGTGCGCCTCCGTAATATAAGTTTCATCACGCATCTATTCAATACACCTAAGCACGAATTGGAGGCAAATTTGGAAAATTTCTGGTTTTGTTTCGGTTCAAGACACTTCATTTATTTAGCCAATTGAGCAGCTTCTGAATGCAACACTTACCCTTATTTCATTAATACAAAAACTATTCACGAAATGAATAAGAACGTCATTCAGTGAAATTAAAATTCAACGGGATTCGTGAGTGTATAGCAGCAGATGCAGATGCTGTTGCAGTTTTAGTAAGAACTTGTCTTTACTGCGAAGTCAACTAGAGGAGAAACCAAGAGACACAATTCCTCCTATTGCTTATGGCCGTTAATGAGTCTGTTAAGAGTTCTGCCGGCAACATTAGGAAACGCTGTACAATGCGTTTGAGTCACAATGAATAGAACGAGGGGAGCCTTTTATTAGAAAACAACTCGTTAATCATCCGCTGGAAGCGTCCGTTCCTTTTTGACCCGGCAAGACAAGGGTCTCCCTTCACAAGCTGGACGTCAGAAGCTGAGTCTTGGCGATAATTTTCACGTAGAAATGTGAGTTCGAACGACTGAATGCCTTCACTCCTGCCTACCACCACGCTCTGACAAAGATGTGATAAACAAACGAATGAATGGAAAGATTGTTCATTTAACTTATTTCCATTCACAAGTTGTATGAGAGATTGCAATATTACTCTTCATAAAGAACCACAGGATATGAACCACACATACTCAGAAGAATGACAACACATTTTGAGTTTGTGAACAAAAATACCTAGTCGTATTTCCGCATAATTCTAGGAATCCATGTTGAAATGAACATCTTGATAAAAATATCTAAAACAACAACAAGGTATAGTACCGAATTCCTTTCAGAAATCGAGCAATTTTCGCGAATGAATTCCACACATTGTAAAGGTGTGGTTCGAGAATGTGTCCAAACATCCCTAAGCGAGATCCGCATGATGTCATCGTTAATAAACATCAAGACCATTTCAATCATATACATAAGATATCCTTCACATTATTTGTTTTTTTGTGTACAATCAAGTGTGTCTCAAGCTCATTTACCAAGAACTTTTCATACATTTACCTTAGAAGGAAAGTAACACACGTTAAATTTTACGTAAACAATTTTCCACGAAAATGATGATTTGTGAGCGGAATAATGATCAAATATGATATCACAATGATATGACAAATCGCTAATCAATCATAAATAGAACAAAAATTACACAGCTGAATAGTTACAAATACGTCAAGTCAATTAAGTATGTCTAATGTCTATCGTGTGCGGAAAATTTTGACTTACCAGGCATACAAACGCATCTGAAAGTCCCTGGATCGTCGAGACAAGACCCGTCATTTTGACAGGGGTGGGATTCACACTCGTTCACATTAGTCTCGCACCGTGGCCCAGTAAAACCTTGTGTGCAGTTGCACATGAACGATCCAGGCGTGTTGACGCAAACACCATCATGCTCGCACGGGGAACCTGGAAAAGTCGCATTATTTGAACATTAGATGTCATTAGAAAACGATATATTCGAGTCACAGGATGCTGGAATAATTATTAACAAATTTATCAAAATGTAGGTACTTATAGAGCAATGTGAAGTGGTATGACGACCAAACGTATCAAATGAGTAGAGATGGCAATAGATACATTTTCTTCTGGCCACCTGTTTTTTTTTTCAAATGCTATTCATCTTGATATATATACATCAAAGTTTTGCAGCGTAGCAGACGATGGCGATTTGAGAGGAAAATATGGGGGAGGGGGAGGACGATGGAGGATTTGCTGGGTGTCTTTTCGACCAAACGTAGAAACCCAACTTGATTATTTATTTGTTATTGAAATTCGGAGCAAACCCTAATAAAAATGATGGCAAGAATACAATAATTATTGCAAAATATAGGAATACGTGAACATTGCATAAGGTTATACCAAAATCCACTTTTTCATTCAAGTGTTGTGGGGGTGCCTAATATGCTATACAAAAACAAAAAAGATTTTTTTTTAAATATCCAAAGGAGGGGGAGGGTTCGGATATTTGGGAAATTTCGTTCTACATTTCTTAGATTTTTTAGTGCTAAATACTATGGAGAAGCCTGATTGAGCGTTACCCATGGGTGCTGAAAACGTATTTTAACTATTTTTAAATGGAAGAAGATTCCATCCCAAGAAGTTTGGCATCAACCTCATTCCCCTACGATTGTGTAGTTTTCTTTATATGATTTTTCAAAGTTTCTCCCCCCCGCAACTCAGTTTGGCGTCACCAGTGCAAACTTGGTATTCAGAACACAGATGGTGGTGGTGGTTTGTGCTCAGTTAGGTACTTTGTTTTAGGTTTTAATTTTAGTTCAAATAATAAGATAAGATCTTTTTTATTGTCTGGTGCATAAATTTCTCGAAACGTTGGCCTAAACACTTTATTTCATTGACCGATTCTCACGATCCAGAACAAGAAATCCCGAATATTTACTTAGTTTCTAAAATTACCTACTGCACACTGGTGACGTCACATTTTGAGCTTCTTCCTCCAAAGATCAGCCCAAAAGTTGACAACCTTGAATGGATATTATAGTATCCATAACTACTTCCCCGTCATTTCTGTTTTCTCTCCAATTACGAGTAGATAACAGTGCTTTATGCGGGAATGTTATAATGATGGATATAAAGACGGGAAGAAACATTTCATTCGTCTTCCCCCGTGATCCTCAGAGAAGAAAACTTTGGTTTGATGCTGCTGAGTGTACCATTTACTATGGCTGATAGAAGTTGATGATAGAGTAGAAGTTGAGTTAAACTAGTGCACTGAAAGATACTGGTTTCAATTTGAATCATTTTAGTACGAAAAAGAACGGAATTGAATAGAAAATATAATATAACTCGGTTGCTTGCAGTTGTAATGTTGTAAACAGAATTGTCGCTTATAGAGCAGGAATATTTCGTTGTACAGCCAACTGGTGGCGCGCCTTGCGGAGGAGTGTTTCTCGCCAATGTCATCAAGATCACTTGTTAGGTTGTCTCAACGGACTCATGGATCTTACACTTCGTGCATCCAGCCAAGCCAAATACACTGGTGACGTCATCAAAACTTCGGAATTAATTAAAAATCAACGACACGTCTCTCGCGAAAAAACTAAATAGGTATAATCTAAACTCAATCTCATCTTTCAAATAAAACATAAATAAAAATACATGGGTAACGCTCATTGATGGCTTTGAAAATTTATTTGTGCGCCAGAGAGGGGTGTGCAATACAATCAACGGCATTCATTCAAAAATATCTTATGGATTGTTCTAGTGAATCGTTATTTTAAAAAAAGTGAGAAATGCTTGAGTACATTGCAGGATAATCTGCTACAATTCATTGCGTTCAAAAACGTGGTATTTCGATCTCCAATGAGTGTTTGTGGAAGTCATACTGCACTCCAAGAAGAAGGAAATGGAATAGTAATTTTAGGGTTTTGTAACCACAGATCACAGAAGCGTTCTTTCCTGTGTTCTGTGTTTACAACGTAGAAGGAGCGTCTTAAAGGTTAGTTAGCGAGATCCTGTGTATGTAAGTGAGAGATGCTTCCTTACACTACTTGAAAAACGAAACTGAATGATGGATCACGGCAGCGTTTATAAAATGAAAGTATGTCAAATGTTTCATACGACTGTCATCAGAAGTCGTGCCCGTTAGTTTGAAAGTTGTATGTATGTAATATATGACGTTGCTCGTATATTTTTCAATTTAAAAGCCTAGGTATGGGTGGCGGTAACGTGGGAACGCGGGTTTGAGGCGATCCTTGCTAATTACAGGTTGCTTTCACTGCCTCGGGTCTCCAATGGGGCGGCCCCGCTGTGTAACAGAAGAAGAACTGCTCTCCAGGGCCCCGTTTTCAAGATGGAATTCAACCCGGAGGTTTTCAACTCTAATTGAAGTCGGTTCGTTCGATTTTGCTACCGTATTGAAAAAGGAATCGATTTCCTATCGTTTTTATCACTATTTGTCGGGTAATTGGAACTGATTGGAAACAAGTGAGGACTAGGGCACGGATGCTGCGAATGGAGCAATTAAATAAGGATCTCAGAGATAGTTCAACATCAGAATGGTGTCAAGAAGCAAGGAATTCATCTTACAAATGTGATTTGAATGACAATTGGCTGATTAAGTATATGAAATATCGGTAGAAGTACCAAAAACGAATGATTTATTGGAAATTTAATCGAGAGTTGGTCGGCCTGAACTTTTTGATATTCGTGAAGTTGTTATCAAACTCTTCCGCATGTTCAGGAATTCTCTCTACCGGTTGCTTAATTTTTAATTTTACATCATCAGCATTTGACAATAAACATTTTTACAAACATTAAATGCCATTGATGATAAAAAAATAATTATTATAAATAAACTCGTTTAGAGATTTATAGTAGTTTTTCAAATCGCTGCAAATCAGAACACCTCAGAATGCTATATCCACGAACCTATACAACTTAGGTGTATTAAAATATCGATGTGCTCGAAACCTCAATTCTATTGTGTGAATATGGATATAAAACATATACTCACCTAACTTAAAAATGATGAATAAAGTATTGATGAGTGAAGTATTTGTGTATTATATACAGATATTTCCGTGGATGGGTGTTCTTAGTGGGCAATTTTGGTCTAGTTTAAACTAAGGAAAAAGTTGGAATTGTACCAAGAATTATGAAGGAGCACAAACAATGTTTTGAGAAAAATCACCATCCAATTCATGAGTCTATCATTGATTGAAAACTCAACAGCTCAGCTAAAAATGGATTGGGCCCCAACATACGTTATTAAGGTTCAACGCTTATCTCGTTAGGCTTGACGGCAACCGATTATGAAGAATGATTCCTACGATTTCCAAGCAAAAAGGCTGTAGACGTGACTTATTGACGTTCTCAAACATCTTCATCCGGAAATGTGCCACAGCGACGCGTTTAAGATTGTATCAGAAGTAATTGGTAAGCGCGTGGTTGGCCCGTCCGAGCTCCACGAACGAGGCTGGGAACGTCCGTGGTCCTTCTTTCACGACCACGAATTGGCCAATTATTTCTAGGAGACGAGAAGCGGGTGCACTTGTTTCTGTGGATGTAATACTACAGCTCGCTATACGCTAAAACCTCACATTCTAACTTTGGATCCATTGATATTTTTGTAAAACATATACTATATAATATAAACACCTATTGAGACGGCATGGAGGGTTTATGTATATACTCCATTTACACTCCAAACTTGCTGAACGGAAGAGAGTACTGTTCAGACAGAGGGGTAGGAAAGGATTAATCGAAATTCCAACATGAGGTTATTGCCGACATTGGATAAAGTGTGGAATGTAATTGAATTATGCATTAGCACAGAGCTGGATCTATTAGGAAGGCTTCAATAAGAGTAACATTGCCTGGGTTTGAGTAATAACCGTTTTAATAACACAATGCTGGCAACGATCATTTACTCAGCCAAAATAAATTATTCTTTTTCGCATATAATCGCGAAGATATTATATTCTCGAGTGAAGCTTAAGAACCTCTTCTTTGGATTAGGGAGAGATTTCACGTTTAAAGTTTCAGCAATGAGTTGAAGCTGTCGTCTATCAAAAACCATAATGAAGGTTCCACTTGGTCGTGACATGAATGTTAGCCGAGGACCCTCGAACAAAAGCCAAAGAAAGGGGTTTCACACCGACTCCACAGGGAAGGATCGCATCCTCATCCGCCCCCCTCCTCCCAGTTGATAAGTAACCCACTACTCCTCCATCGTTCACTATGGCGAAGGAGGGTGACGGGAGCAGGTTATTCAATATTTTTCTTTGGACCTTAATAGTTTCCTGTCCCAGTTCCAGGGCTGAACTCGAGAGGCTTCACGCGACCCTTTCCTACGTGGCCTTCGAATGGGCCCCTTGCCCAATAATGAGTTAAGAGCTTTTTTGCCGGGTTTATCGGCTTGTAATCAGAAAATTATTCAGGTTTTTAAACTCGGCTAAAAGCCTTTTTCAGTAAATACAACACAGTTATGTGAGGCCAGTCAGGTTCATCTTATATAAAACGGGTACAGAACCCAATAAGATATCATTTTGGACTTGGTAACTAAAGGTGCAATGTTTAAATATTAACAGTAAAATAGTTTGATAGAAACGAGCGCACCTATCTATCCAAATAATATGACATACGAGAATAATTTTAAAATACACAATTTTGTGTGAGTTAGCGGTGTGAAGGAATTTCTATGAATATAATAACCGAAGGGCTGTGTATTGTTACGTAGAAGAGGCGGCATTCAACAATAATTTACTACGTTTTTCAATTGGCAATTAAAGCTCACCATGTTCGCATTCGTCGATATCTTCAGAGCAGTCTATTCCTTTGTAACCACTGGTGCAGGAGCATGTGTAGGATCCATTGATCGGGCTAGTGTCGCAGTTTGCACCAGCTTGGCAAGGGCTTGACGTGCAGGCGTCTTCCAGATGGCAGAGGAGTCCTGAAAGAAAGAGGATTATTGTGATTTGGTCAGACCTGGAGTATAAAATTTCAATAATAATTACTGTTACAGAGTAAAACTTTGGGCAAAAAGAAAGAATCCGCTGTTCATGTTAAGTCTAGAGGTTTTATTTGATAACGACACGCTGAGTCCATCAATGTATTAGGTAATACTTGGATTCCCCAAGGGTATGGTGTTTACATAGTAAAAACGCTAGGATGAAACCTTTCTGTTGGCGAAAAAACCCATCCTTCGAGGCCGAATAACAGCATCGCTATTACAGAAATGGATGTTTCAAAAGTGCGACGAGCGAGGGTGGAAAAAAGCGGGGTCACATAGTACCTATAGTAAACACGAGGTTAACTTTGGAAAGGAAAGCAAACTCGTGAAGCTCACGAGGAAGAATTTGAATGATTCCCTCACACACGTTTCGTAGGTCTTACGATCATCATCAAGATGATCTCAGAGCACGCCTTTCGACAACAGAACATTCACACAGACAAGTCGAGGCCTCACCTCGCCAGTCTCCTGGGACAACAATGGCGACCTTTGACATTTTGATGGGTTCCTTACCTATGAAACGCGGTAGCCCCTGGCCCACCGAAACTTTCTCTTCAATGTGGTCTGCGTGCATCAACCGTATTTCTGATAGTGGAGGTTATTGAATGACCCGAAACGGAATAGGATTCATTTATTATATCAGGTGACATGGTTTCCTTTGTGTTGAAACTTGAAGTGAATGGAAAGTTGTATACAGCTATAAATTACGAATGACTCCAAGTACCACCATAGTTGAATACAAACTTGTTGATGCGAAAAATAACTGCGGTAGGTACGTCCGATTCCAGTTCATCTATTTTCAAGTAAGCCATCATGTGATGACAACTATTTTGAAGAATACATGAATCGAAACTTCATGAAATTCGTTCTCATTCGATGCGATTGATGAAACACTTGTGTTGACTTGGGACCGATGGCCGCTGAATTGGAAGAGCCATTACTCAGTTAAGGCCCCTCCGTCCGGTGCATAACTGATCTGACCTCAACGCGTCATCCTCTAGATTTATTTCAGTTTCCTAATACATATTCAGTCCGATCTCTTCCACTAATAGTCCAATCAGTTCTTACTCCCACTTAATATCTCCATGTCTTCCCAGGCCCCGACAGCCACACAACTCATCATAGCATACTTTTTTGTATCGAGTTTTTTTATAACAGAGACCTCGTCTAATGAAATGATTCCAGATGTTCATTTGTAGATGAGTTACATGACAAACATTTGTTAAGAAGTTCTGGCTCCTCGAAAATAACATTAAGAGTAGATCGTATCAAAGCTCTCCCCACAACGCCTTCACGAGCACCAGTGAGTCAAATTTTTATTCTACAACTAGCCCAAGCGAGACGTAAAACATCCATCACATTACTCACATCATCAAGTTTTGAATTCATCATAAAAAAAAGAACAGTGTAATTTTGTTACAGTGTTTTGGTGCATTCCAAGCAGTGAGCGTTAAGTTTTTTCTGTAACGAATAGAGATGAAATAATGACTGCGTTTATAGTAAATAGTTGACCGCCCGCCCTATTAAAACGTTACTAGTCAATTATATTTTGTTCCTAATCTCTGAAACTGTTGTATATTAAGAATAAAACTATCATGTGAGAAAGTAGATTGATTGCGATCATTTGATGTACTGTTTTGGATGCTGTAATCCCATTTTTAGGACAAGATTTCCAATCAAGATTTAGCCAACGTTATTCCAATGTCAATCGGCTATCCAGTACAAATAGTAGGTACTGGAGCCAGGTCCGAAAATAGGTACCTAGTAATTTGCGGAGAAGGTTTGGGATTAGATTTTGAAAATTTACTTAGTCCGTTCTGAGTGAGAAAATCTTAGTCTGCCATCTCAAAATTGGTGGAATACGAAATGGCGGCCTCATAAAGATGGCTTAATTTGCCCATTTTAACGTTTTTCTCTAATAATTCCTAAACCGTACATCCTACAAAAATTTTAATTAGTAGCCAAGCTGTAGAGCATAAAAAAACAAAACGGTTCGATCCCGAAACTCTAAATTACCTCTTTAAGCGAATTAAAAACAATTGAAAATCGATCCAATTTTGGGCGTCCCCCCCCCCCCCCCCCCCCCCAATACTTTCCCCCTTCAAAATCACCTAGTATTGGCCTAATTTCAGTCTGCTAATGCTCATTCTACAAGATCAAATACTCTCCAAAGTTCGTATCGAGCATATTTTAGCCTTTCCCCATTGACTTACAGCGGGACTTTTGAATTTTATGTCACTTTACACATTAAGTTCGCAAAAACTTTACTTTTAGAGCAAAAGACTAGACGTCCTTAACAGATAATCTCTTAAAAACGCCTGGAGTTTTCCCCTTCAAAAACACCTAGCGACCTCAATATTGGTCTGATTCAGGTCTGCCAAACCTCATTCGATTCAGGGTTAAATACTTTCCAAAGTTCATTTCGAGCAAGTTTTTGCTTGTAAAAGGCCGTTTTTGCGAACTTTATGTGCAATGTGACATAAATTGATAAGTTCGGCTGTAAATCAATAGGGAAAGGTCTTAGCTAAAATATGCTCGATATAAAGATTGGAAAGTATTTCATTTTGAGTAGAATTAGCTTTGGCAGACTGAAATCAGACCAATATTAACGCCACTAGGTGATTTTGAAGTCTAGACGGGGGAAAGAGAGGACTAGCCCAAAATTAGCCCGATTTTCAATTGTTTGCAACTCCCTTATTTTGAGAGATGATTCAGAGTTTCGGGATCAAATCTTTTTTTTTTTTTTTTTTTTTTTTTTTAACTATACTACTACTTTTATACTCTAAAACTTTGCTACGTATAAAGATTTCTGAAGGGTGTATGGTTTAGGAATTATTAGAGAAAAACTTTAAAATGGTCAAATTAAGCCATCTTTATGAGGCTGCCATTTTGTATTCCCTCAATTTTGAGATGGCAGACAAAAATTTTCTCACTAACGGACTAAATTTTGAAAAATCTAATCGCAAAACATCTCTGCAAATTACCTCCTATTTTCGGACTTGGCTCTAGACGACGAATAGTTGGTTGTACATCGCCTAGGAAATCAAAATCGATTCGATGTAAGAATTCCCCGGTAAATATTGCCTAGTTCAACTATAAAAACCCTTAAAAAACTAACCCAAGAGTGAATATCAATTTCATTCCGAGCAAGCTTTATGAAGAAAAAAGTCATTCAATGGGGTATAAAGCGAACGGGAGTAAAAGTTTCCCTCGCTCTCTAGGGCCTCCCTCAGGCGTATGCCTGGGTCGCGTTGGTTTCAGTTTGAGTTTGAAATAGACAACACGCGATTGAACAATAAAAATCTGTGAATCCTTTGCAGATCAATCCAAATCCGAGAAAAAAATCCTAGCCTATCTCTGTGTGTCTAGGGGACGCAGCTCAATATATTATCAGCCAATTATCGGAGTTTTGGTTAATGATTTTCAACCATTCAATTCTAAACGACAAGAAAATAACCGCTAACCGTCTAAAAAAATAAGATCCTGTGAAAAATGTAAAAAATAGAAAACTAAATAATCTGTCAATCCTCTATCTGAAATTCCGGGACCAAAGTTTGCTTTGATGCTGTTCAATTCACATTCACTCGTCTTGATAACTCTGAAGCCCTGATTAAAGCAAAACGTCAACCGAAAGTCTGCTGGAAAAGGCAGTGAGATTAGTTTGTGGGTTGAGGGTGGAAGGCATTGTAGGCCTCTTCCAGTATCAAATTATAATTCGCATACAACTAGTTTCGCCTAGTTAAGGTATATTAGGAAGTAGTAACATGTACCAGTTGGGTCATTGACATTGCTTGTCATATTTCCCTAGCACTAACTTCTTGCAAGTCCTTATTCTCCGTCCTCAACAAAATACCATAGATTGGTGATTTTCGCTGGAGGGCTCCCCAGATTCATTACCACTGTCATGACCACTGTGTTACTAGTACCACTAGGGTCAAGTATGTATATTTTGAGTTTTAGCAGTGAGTTTTTCATTAAAGTTGAACAATTTTATGATTAAAAGTGGAAATAATTAGGAAGAAGTAAGTATTTAAACTTTTAATCATAACATTTTTTTACGTTAATGAAAAAATCACTGCTAAAACTCAAAATATACATATTTGCCCAAATGTCAGTAGTAACTCTCATGACAGTGATAATGGATCTGGGTAGCCCTCAAGCTAAAATCACCATTCTGTGGTATTTGTTGAGGGCGGAGTATAAGCACTTGCAAGGAGTTAGTGCTGGGGCAATATGACGAGCAATGTCAATGTCCCTACTGGTACATAGTTACTACTTCCTAACTTAACCAGGAGAAACTAGTTGTATGCGAATTATGACACTGGAAGAGGCCTACAACATCTTCCACCCTCAACCCACAAACTCATCTAGAGTTGGCTACCACCACAGAAACTATTGCAGTGAGATTTGTTAGACCGGGAAGGTACCCAGATATTAGTCTTATGTATTTTCCAGAATAACATTATTCGGGCCACTGGACAAAGGAAATCCTTGACACAATGAGAGGGCATCAAGTTTAGATGCTGCAGATCTCCGAGGGTTCAAGCCAATTTAGCGGGATCCCGAGGTTACGTAAAGAGCTCGGATAAGAGTAGGAGAGAAATGACGGGGAGCGGTAAGGGGAGGGGAAAAAGCAATGTTTTGCCCGGAGGGTGCCACGGCACTGGAGATATTAATCAGGTACTCGTAGTCTAATGGCGCTTAGGGTTGGACGTAGCCCTAGGCCCTCACGAGTTGCGCTGGCGAACCACGAAACGGACTTCGTCGGTTGAAGAACTTTCAAGCGAACCTTGTTATGTACCCTTCCAAACCCCCTTCTCCATCCCGAATCTTCTTTTTTTTCTAAAGAGTCATTCTTGTTCAGAGTCTTAGAACACTTAAGAAACACAACAGAACGAGAAATGATTTTCCGAGCAGTCGGGAACATTCTCACGATAAGCTTCGATACCGAGAAAGCTCCTTTCCTTTACGTAATAGGGTAATTTAATGACAGCTTCGCGCCTAACGAGGGAAAATGAATGCATTTTTTCCAGTTGCGAATTACATGATCGAGTAGATCATTACAGTTTGTCTTGTTTCATAACAAAGTTTTCTTATAAACACCTAACGAGATTGATTTAGTACGTCAGAAAAAGAATAACAGAAGTGAAAGAAGTGAATTCCATGACGCTTCAGCGTCAAGTCATGTTGAATCATTGTTCGAAACGATTATCTGATCATAAATTTAGTCGTGAAGTGTTCTTCTTTCCTTTTACCACGGCCTGAGGTGAAAAGACCCATTAAATTTCAATAACATCATTTTACCGGTACCATCATTTTTCGATCAGTTATAACAGGAATACGAATAGTCTACAACCATCGTAGCTCTACTGAAGTAGTTAAAACTTAGCAAGAAGAAAATCTTCCTCGATTTTTGTAGTTAATTTATATTTTAAGGGCCATTTCTGTCATGAGACGCAACAGTTTGACTTATTGGGATTTCGCCTCGCACATTTTACGGCATAAACAGTTGGTTAGTGACTTTGGTCTGCCCGATTTGAAATACATCCACATTTACTTATATCTGGCTATCCCCTGTTACCAGTGTTAATTTTTAGAAATTCTCGTTATAGCATAGGACGTTCAAAGATCGACTAAGTACATCAATCCTGCAACACCATTTTCCACAGAGAAGTAAGAATGTATTGTATATGTATGTTTCAAAATATAAATTGAGTTTAACGCCGCAATCATAATTCCTTAGAATAGCCGCCAAACTGAAAACCGTACAAATGGTGGGCAAGTATCTCGGCCAGATGATTCTCTAAATCCATTTTCCAGTATTTCTTTCATGATTCAATTATTTTGTTCTGGCAAATTGTCAATTTCCCAAAATATATTGTTCTGAAAAATTATGTCTTGAATATATTATTCTTCTTTGTTTAGTTGAAGATTCAAACCGCTATTTCTGTGTCTACACTTTACTCGTGCAACATTAACCACCTTTACGCATGTAGCAGTGAATTAATATTAACCATCAGCAAACTAATAATGATATTCCACCCGCACCCCATGAATAGGACATTACAAGAATTTCCCACAGCTGATTTCGAACTCTAGGAATCAGATTCTTCGCCTTTAAAAACCCCTGAATACAAATTTTCAACTCAAAACTCCAAATGGTTTGGACAAAATGGCGATAGAAAGAAACCGAATTGATATTACCTATATATAGGTTGAGGGAGGTGAGGCACCCCCAGGCGTAGCAACCACCGTGCAACGCTGTATCGACCACCTGTAGACATTTGATATCCTCCATACTGCACCTTTTCAGAAAGCTCTTTCAGGCGATGGAATAAAATACAATAGGTGAAATTGCAAATTCGTACAGCAAATTAATCCCAAGACAATAATTTTGCCCCTGGGTAAATGCTCCGAACGACTAAATACACTTGGTTTATTATATGTAAAATTGTCTCACCTGTTTTTCCCGGAGTGCACTGGCAGTAAAAGCTTCCGACCCTATCGATACAAGTGGCGCCGTTGAAGCAAGCCGCGCCCTGACAGTCGTCAATGTTCTCCGAGCAGTCTTTGCCGGTCCAGCCGTTGACGCAGATGCAGGAGTAGCCGCCGATGGTGTTGGTGCAAGTCGCCCCGTTGTGACAAACACTGGGTCGCAGAGAGCACTCGTCGAGATCCTGCTCGCAGTACTCGCCCGTGAATGTCTCCGGGCAAATGCACCGATATTTGTTCACATCGTCAGCACAAGTGGCGCCGTTTTGACAGAGGTTTCCGGGGCAGTCGTCGACGTTCTCCTCACAGTTCTTGCCTCTAAAACCTGCGAATGTAGAAAAAACGAATTTATATCAAAGCTCAGACAAATCAGGATAGAAAGGGAATGAACGTCAAAAAGAACGGGTTGAAGATTCCATTCTAAGAAGTCTGATATCAATCCGCACTCTCCTATACAGTTTTCCGCAATGCTTGATGTACGATAATTTTGTACCGCATCCAGAAACCGCATACTTCAATGTACGATGGCTTTTAAAGTTTTGAGTGCTGGTGACGTCAAAGCACCTTTCCCACTTGAGTGGGATCTCATTGCCCAGTGTGACGTCACCAGTACTGGAAACACTGAAAAATCATAGAAAGAAAACTACTCATCATAGGAGATTGTGGATGTGCCAAATTACTTAGAATTGAATCTATTTTCATTTAAAAATATAAAATTAATACAAGGGTACCAAACATTCAATACACCAAGAATTCCTCAGTTCAATTCAGCCAAGAGTCAAACAGAAACAAAAAAGAAGAAAACAAAACAAAAAGAAATCAACGCAAAACATGTGTGTTTAAATGTGCAGTTAAACGGAAGAAAAGAAATGTCTATTTCTCGAAATGAAGGGTTACTACGTTAGATCGATTTGGAAGGGTTATGTCATCATCATTATGTAACATACATTAATTGACAATACCCACATAACAACTAATTGTCCCAATAACAGAAAATTAGGTACTGATAGTGAGTTAACTGTGAGAAATCGATCCAACATTGTAACTCTTTCGTGGAAATAGAAAACATTTTCATTACCTTCCGCTTTCTTCACTACCTTTATGTAGTATGTCTGTATGCCTTTAATCTGAACCGCAATCAAGAATGCATTACGCGAAATAAAAATTTAATAAATCGATGGTACTCGTCACGGTTGAATCCGTAATTAGATCTCTCAGCGAATCGCTGAAGAAAAATATGGAATTTCACAGCTTTTATGAGCTTATGATGAAATAGGATTTGTACTTAGCAATAAATCAGTTCTGTACTGAACCATCAGATGGCCCTTGCGAGGTCATCAAAAGCATCAGAACGAGGACGACCGCTGGTCGACCTCGTCAAAGCATTTTCATCATCACGTGGTTCGAACTATGACAATATTGGACACAATCAAGGGTTATAAGTTTCAGGTAGAGACTCCATGTGTAATCAAGAGCTAAATGATCAGAAACATGGTGTCATCAGGATTGCATAATGCACCAGATGAGTATAATAAAGTTGGAGTCTACGATTCATCGATTCTCTACAGAAAGAAATCTCATCTTAGACATATCGCCTGACGAAGCGTCCAGAGTGTAGTCCCAAGATCTGTAGAAGTACCAGAGGAGCGTGCTACGGTAGAATAAAACCGATGTTCCGAGCTTCAACCCCTATCTGAACTCTCCATCTATTAACTGCTTACTCGAATCAATTAATTGGGACTCAACTCGACTTTACGAGCATTTACATTTAGATTACTAAACCTCACCTACCGCCCCGATGGGACATCACATTCTGTTCGATTTGCTAACATGATTTATCTTCTGATCCGGACGCCCAACAATGCATTACCTTTTTTGAAAAAGTAAATTCTGAGGTGAGAAAAGAGTGAATAATAAGTGATGACTAAGGCATGATTAATATTTCATTGAAGTATCACGTAAGGAGAATCCCGTTGAAGACTCAGTAACAAAAGTTAAATGATTGTCAATATCAACGGGCAACGATAAACATATCTCTTTCCTCCAGTGGTGAATAATTCCTCTGTCGGTTACATAATTTCCTCCCATTTGTATACAACGAAGTATCTAGCCACTGGCAAGCTAACTAACAGCAATGAGTGATATTTATAAAATAGACTAGTGAGACATTCAAATGCAATCACAAGACTGTTACACGACCAGTGGTGGGAAAATTGAGAATATTTATTTTGAAGTTGGCTATGCGATAAATCTGATTGTGTGCTTAATATACTGGCGCCGTCCCCGTATAAACTTGGCCCATTAAAATAAGGAACATGTCCCTCATTTCTTATGAAGCGATCCTAATCTTTTGGATCCAACCAGACAACATGCTGTGTAACCGGTAGTAAGGATGTTTTTCTTTCATTTTTCTACCTCTGACGTTGAAATTGAGAAATCAGTTCAACAATCTGGAATTCCACTTTTCAAGTTGACGGTTCTTTTTTGCGACAAATCCTCCCTTCTTAGACCTACGGGAGAACGCTAATTGCCTCTATACGTCACTTACTTGGATGCAAATCAATTAATTCTCTTTAATATGCATATAGAACAGGTTTTTCTGAGTCTTAGAGTCGGTATCTTCACTATCTAGAGTTATAGCGGGACCTCGGCTCCGTCGCAACCAATTATAATGGTTTGTCTCATGTAAGTTTCATACTAAAACACATCTGCGAATCAATAGCCATTGGCAACCTGGATATTCAGTAATTTTCTTCGTGAAGCAAATATTATCATTTTCCGCATTCTAAAATATTGGTCATCTCATACGAAAAAGGATTAGTTACGTAATAATTGTCTCTGAGTCCTCAATGTTCGTACAAAGAAGACAAACACACGGACAGATGGTGAAGAAATCACATTCCATCGGTACACATAAGCTGCTTAGCGGTTAGGACGATTTATTGTTCCGGTGAGATGAAAAGCTGTTCACCTATTACTGAAAAGAATGATAGGCACATATAGGTGCACTAGCTGAGCCCGCTCGCTTCGCTCGCTCATCCGAGACATTAATGTAAATCACAATGTGTCATCACTTTAATTTCAGATTAACTGAGTCAGTACTGCTAGGGAAATAATATTTACAGTATGAGAAATACTATCAACGCATTCAGAGAGGCTACGTTCTAAGGTTCAGCACCTATAGCGGAATTCGGCGAAGTTCAGCTAAATTAGCTACAGCTCTGCTGATTAGAGCGTTATCTCAAGTCGTAATTATGCTGTACCACACCCAGAGAGACCCATTCCCGCAAATTCTTCCATTCAAATTTCAGCAATCAAGTTTCAACTTGTACCTAATTAATTTGCCCCCTCAATGTAACCACTGGATATAACCTTAGTTACGTTAAAGACGTTTTGAATATCAAGTTTTGAAGATCTATCTTTACGAATAAAAACTGCTAGGCTCAACCCACTAAAGACGTTTTAGCATCCTTGAATTCGTTATCGAAAATTCTTTACGCGTGAACCCACTCCGTCCGCGTTTAACGTGAAAAGTTCAACGCATGTCCAGTTTTTCCTCAATTACGTAGTTGTTTACCCGGGTAACGTCGTTAGGGGAAACGTAGTTCTCGTTGTTGGAGTTTGTCTAGGGGATTTAATATAGCCTAAGTTTTATTCCGGAACTTGCTCTTCAATTTGCGCCCACCCGCATGGAAATGGGTGCAACCGTTTGGACATTTAGAGCGGACAAACAATTTTCACTTTTATAGTATGTATATATATATATATATATATATATATATATATATATATATATATATATATATATATATATAGCTGAAATTACCTGATTCGTAAATGAATACATATAATATGATTTCAGTTTAGGACAACAGGAAATTTATTTTTCTATTGAATAACTTTTTAGCCCTTCGGTGTAATGGGAAAGTAAACCACAAACAGCGTCCATAGGTACAGATACCTTCCTAACATATTACCTATAGGGTAACCAGGTGTCGGTGGTACCGACGAGGGTCATCCCTTCGGGCGAGCTGACTCAGCATTTGCAAGCTCGTAACTCCTGAACTAACCAACTTGGTAACGAGTTCGTAACTAAAGATAAAAGACTTGCGGATACCCGTAATTTCTTCCTCGGAGCACCCGACCAACAAGGTATTAATAGTTCTCGAAGTGGAACGCATCCTCGCCATAAAGTAACAACTACATCCCAAATACGAAAGGTCGATCGGTTTAATGGACAGTGAACGTAACGGAGTGAGAACTATATCACACGATTTTCTTCAGTCGGAGGGCAGAGTTCATGACTTAAATTAATATTTTGAATAGCCTCGTCATGATAAATGGAGGATCGATCGAAATGAATGCTAAGCAGAACCCAGACGGCGAAGAAAATCTTTTTTAACGTAGAATACGTTTTTACGGAGAACTTACTGCCGAAAATTGTCATCTAATAACGCAACAAAAAACTGCGAGAAACAACGACATATTATGCAATAAGGCTTGTGCTACTATTGCCTTGTGATCTCCGAAGCTAATTCCTTTGCAATTCAACCTATGGAGCCAATTCATTTGATATTCAACCTACGAAGCTAAAATATGATATGGAGAAACCCATGGTAGGTCTAGAAACGAATCGTAAAGTCTAGAGCCCCCAGATCAGCTAAGACCCGGAGCTAATGTTGCTATTCAACCTATGAAGCTCAAATTTGGAATGGAGAACCCATCGGACGGCTAGACACATCTAAAAACGAATCATAAAGTCTGAAACCACCTACGTAGATCACCTGCGTGGGTGAGTTCGAGAGCTAATTTCTTTACTATTCAACATATATGAAGATACAATTTGGAATGCAGGCCCCGTGGACATCTAGAAAGGAATCATAAGGTCTGATGCCCCTTAGAGCTGCTACTTCTGCTGGACTGAGATCCGGAGCTATAGTTTCTTTGCTAATCATCACTCTTTAGCATTTAGGCGCAAGATGGTTAACTCCTAGAATAGTCTCCACATTACCACAATGCAAAAAAAAAAAAAAGAATAAAAGATAGCTAATGCGCATGTGCAAAACGTAAAATCCTTTTTGGAATGCGTGATTTCTTAGTGATTGACACTATCACTTATCGGGGAGTTCAAGTTTTTTTTTTTTTTTTTCTTTCTTTTTTTTTCTTCTTCAAATTCCAACGTCACTTCCGATAATTGCAAAAACATCGGGTCGTTGCTCTTCTATCTGACCAACCAACATGCAGCGGCCGGGAAACCTTCGGAGCGTACAGAATGCGGCCGGTGAGACTGCGGTCTGCCGGGATGGGAGTTTCAAGAACTAGCAAGCGGCCGCCGCACCGCCAATCCTCATGCCCATGAAAACCAAAAGGGCCGTAAAAACCTGAGTAACCTATGGCACCGGCTTTTAGAGCTCCGGGCGAGCACCTGATTTACTGAGCTTGACTCCTTAAGTGCCAATAACCATGCAGAATGTTTCTAGCTATACTGGGGAGTATGGTTTTCAAAGTATGGGTGCATTCAGCGCGCAACAGTTACCACCCTGCGGCTCAACGCTTCGCATGAAATATTGAATGGCTTCGAATCCGCAAGTTCACCCAAGGGCGATTGGAATAATGATGTTGGTTAGCAGTGCTTAAATTAACAGCGTGCATAAAAATATTGCAGTTGGCAGAGACGATCAAATCTGAGTTTACTTGTTGATGGGAAAACGACATCATGGCGTATATGACATCAAGTTTTTGAACCAAAATTTGCGAAAAATTGTACGGTACGTTGTCGTTCTAAGGCTTCAATAGCTTAAAACTTCAGTAACAAGGAGGTTTAAGCTTCACCACTTAACATTACACAGCCTTCAGTAACCATTCCCAATATCTGATAATGCGTTTAGTTACCGAATTTTCGTAGATAATGAAGCTGTTGCAATGGCTCGGAAAATTTTAAACATCAAAATTTTTGAAAAATTTCTTCATCGAAACCCGTTTTGAGGCATTCACTGATCTAAGTGCATCCGAAATCTTTATTGCATCTCTTCTAACTTCAGATAAACGAATTTAAACGACAGTTCATCTCATTTTCTTTAAGGCACATATTGTTCACAAACTTTTATGTGTGTCATTAACAAGACATAAAAACTTGTTTGAAATAATATAAGATGCATTTAAGAATGTTAGCCATTTTGTATTAACACTGCAAAATTCGAAAATGATTTTACTAATTCGAATGAAACTGAATACTGATCCCTTACTCTGGGCTGCGTTGGGACAATGAATCAGCTTCTCCACATGTCTCCTATTTTTAAGACTGATATAAATTATGCCGTGAAATACTTACTGATCCCTTCATGGTAATCAAGGAGTACCTACTCAGTATGGTCTTATTGAAATATACCTTAGCTGTTTTCAAGTTTAAAAAAAATCGAATTTAAATTCAATAAAACCTTATCACATGAAGGACCAACAACCAGTAGGGAGTACCAAGTAGGTACTAAAGTGTTTTATGATTTTCATCAACTCACAGTAATAAAAGGCAGTAGTAACCAGACATTAACATTTATGCAAGTCTTCGCTAAAAAAAAGAGATAGGTAATGTTTAGGTTTTGCTTGCAGAGTTGAATGGCTTCAAATGTACTGACTTCTGATACGGATCCCCTCCTCATTCCGAACACTTCATCTTATTGTTTAGCACAATACGATGGGACACCCGAAGATATTATCAGAACAATTGACTTCTTTACATTTTACTTTCTAATTCGACAGCACCATCTCATCTCCCCATATAAAGGACTTGCCTTAGGAGAAAGACGTTTGACTTCTAGAACAAAGGGAATCTCGTGTCCAAGCTGAGAGGTACTGTCCTTAAAAACGTGTTGAGCTCCACCCCATGCAATATGCATCACCTTTCCTTTCCGCGCAGAAGTGCTTATTGCATTACCACTGAGATAGAATGAAACAGAATAAATCGGTAAGACCTTTTTTTGTTAAGCAATATTCAAAATTGAGCGGGTTAACTCAGACGAAAATTATTGTGTGTGGATCGATAATTATTATAGCATTCGTTCCAATCACACAGCTTTGCCTAGTCGCCACTATAATTTTGTGACAATCAACACAATGATGCGCAAAGCATATCTCACAAGAACGAATCGTTCGTGACTGATTTATTAGCAGAGTTTTTTAGGACTGACTTACGGATCGGTCTTTATATGTTTCCATTCGAATTCCATTGTAATTGACTCGACGAGTAGTACTATATACATGGGATCTACAATAATTGTAGAAATTTGATATTGAATGTTAGTAATTAGTGGTTGTCTATACATTTCATCATGCATGTATTACGAAATGTCCGAAACAATAGTAGATGTTTGTGGTTAATTTATGGGTTTCCACTGACTTCCTATATCAACAAACTGATCTAACTTAGAGATTTGGGAGGCGAGGTAGGTATAGCGAAGAAATTTGTGAAGGACCCGACGAAGCTATACCATCAAGGATTGAGGCAGTAAGTGAAGAGACATAAGCTCGACGGAGCAATGCCATCGTGCACTCTCAGTAAAGGAAAACAAGGTTAGGCGAAGCGATATCATCTTTCACATTGTGTAGTATTGGGATAGGACGTATAGTACGGGGAAACAATGTCACCATATGTGTGTAGAGAAATGAAGAAGGAAAAGTGTTGAACGAATGGATACCCGCCCGGGCTCTACACGTCTGTTTATACTCAAATAAGTGCGCTGTGCGCCTGCGCCGACCGCTGGCTGGTTGGTTGGTGTGAGTAATAAGGTAGGTACATAAATCATGGACCGGGTGCGCAGTTTATTGTTAAAACCACACCATATAAGGAAGTTCTCAACAATGTTGTTCAAAATGTTGATGACAATTTACAATCTAGAAATTAGTAACTGCTGTTACAACTTATATGTATCAGTTATTATGCATATCGTCACATTTGTTTGTTGAAACTTGAGTTTTAAAATAGATGATTATTATTTGAAGAGACGTCATTTTTTAATAACTCATAATGCCAAATACATCGAATGCTGCAAAAATTTTAAATGTTGTAGCATGTGCACGTAATAAGCTAAAATTTAAGTGCATTCGAATGTAGGAATCACTTTGCATCTAAAGCACCAAGAAGTGGTCGGTATAGGAGAACGGTAGGACACTGCAGGGCCGATAACCATCACGTCCACCTATCAGCCTGGACGATCATAGACTTCTACCGGGGACCGTCGAAAGGGACTTGACTTTCTCTCATGATCGCGAGCGAATACGATCGTACGATTAGGGCGAACAACCCGGCCATAACCCCTATGCGGTCAGAACCGTTAGAACTACGCTGATATTAATATTGTATTACCCCACAACCATCTCTTGGCCAACCCGGGTGTCTCCCACGGTCCACCTTGCTCTCGACGCCTTCTGAGGCGACCCTGGTCGCACTTATTAATTAACGAGTTGACGCTTCGAGCCAATTGAAACGATAAACTGTTCTCGAGAAAACGGTTTTTGTATTGGTGACGCGGCTATGTCACGAACCGGTTTCATCATGAAGAAGTACTTTATAATTATCCACAATCTGGGTCGAAGTGAAAAAACCTGATTACGCACACACATGAAAAATTCGGCGAGCGCACGCAAGAGGTTACGCTAATATGCGTGCAGATTATTTATAACTAGTTGAACGCTTTCCAAGGCAGTAGCAACTGTAATTAAAACTCATACTGTACTTATTTTATATTACACATATGCCCTTATTCCTCTGCAACCTACTTTCAAACAAAAACGAAGAACAAATGTAAGATGTTTAATTTTCAATTCCAGTTCATCTGCTTCGAGACCATTATTGACTCAGCAGATTCGGAGTACTGATCTCCACCTTCCTTAAAAATGAAAGACTTTCAAATCGGTCTCTGCTTTTCTAAGAACAAGAACACACTCCATTCAGAAATCGAGAACTCCATCAGCATTTAGAGCAACTTTTCAGCACAACAGATCGGAAAGCCAGACTTTTTAATCAGTTGAGCCCGACCCAATAGGCCATTTTTAGGCGTGCTGAATAATAATCATTTCCGGAAAAATCACCGCAGATTGGAAGACTCAATACTATATTCCTTACAAGGGGCAAATAGTTTAGGCAATAATAATCATTTTCAGCAATCTTTATTGGCCCCTTAGTTAAGGTCAACATGTGCAAAATCATTCACTATTAATAATATAACCTTCCGATAATAACGATCAAATGGTCACTGATGGCAATGTACAGCAAGGCAAAACTCGAGCACAACAGCCATTCTTCAAATAATATTAGGTATTTCATTTTGTAATATTAGGCAACTCCGGGTCCGACAAACCCAGAGACCACTTTTTTTTAAATCCCTCTAACAGAAATATTATGACTAACTCATCAGCCAGATGGTTTCTGCTACTTCCATTGCTGGGAAATACGTGAAGAGAGTGTACTTGAAGAGTCGATGCGACGCCCAACCAACACCGCAACACTGAATTTAAAAAATGGCTAGCCACATTTTTAGGCCACACCCAGATGATTATCATCGGAAGGTTAAACTCATACGATTCTATTACCTGTGTTTCACCATTGAGCATACTATAATGGACACTATTCAACACATTCAAGAGAACTTGCCTTAAAATTCAACATATTGCAACAGTTCATCAGTGATTTCCATTGAAATTATATAAACTGTGATCGATGTAGATTATAAGGCGATTTTTGTTGTGTCCAATCAAGTTCTCATACATACACATATGGACGTTATTTTTTCCCGTTAAAGGTCTAGTAAACAGGGAAAACGAACGGATGAACGAAGTGGTGGCCCCATTCTATTTCTTTTAAATGAAATCTATTTGTGACAAACTAAAAATCAGTATTTTTATTTAGAGAGTTTTCGATATATTGATTTTCTTATATTTCAACCCTTCAATTTTACCCATTTGTATTGAACGAAATTCGAAAGTGATGAAGTACGTTGCGATGTATGTAGTTTAGGGATAAGTATGCATTTAGCGATATACAGCGACCCGTAGCCTAGATGTGGTTAGGTTTCCGACGATTTGAAAGGGAGATACCGACTTCTCTCTGCCTCCATGCACGCTTATCATGGAAGCAGGCCAAACATTTTACCACGGGGAAGTGGCTTTTGATTTGCGGCGCGCGAAAACCAGTTGATATTTAATCAAAAACGCAGATAAGGCAGTCGTAGATAGCCTGGATGCGGTTTTCGTTTGGTCAAGTGACCGCGAGCAGATAAGATGAGATGGTCAGGGGGAGGAAGGGCGGACCGGACGGAATATCTCGTGAGAAACCGCCGGTCCGGCCCGAAGGTCGGAGGATTGGCCTATTTATAACGACCCAGAGGACGAATTCCGTTTTGGAACTATGAGAAGCCTGAGCAGATCTGTCGCTTCCAGAGGCCTCGTCCTGAGCGGGAAGGAAGTGGAAGGTAGCGATAGGAAGGTTCCCACAGTTTACAGAGCGAGCCCCGTTTCCATCGCAGGAGACGATATCAGAGCAGGGGGAGAATGGCTTGCACACTGGCGTAGAAGAAGGGACCAGGGAGAAGGGGGACGCCCACGCTTTTACGGGAGCATCCTCAACCCGCTAACCACGTGACTTCAAAACCCACAGTTCACCGCGGCTCGTCGCTATCTTCACTGCCACCGTATTGATGGATCTAATCTGGACGCAGATGCTTCGACAGATTACAGACGATGCTTTCGGCAGCCAAACGATCGCTTGATAAATAATAACAAAACGACTTCAACATCACATTGTTTGGATGACAGTCCTAATTTTAAGATTTTCGTTCTTTACTTTGGCATTTCCATGCGTTAGATTTTGAGGCGAGATGGGAAAAGGGACGACAAAGTTCCAGTCATGCAGCATAACTGTATCATCGGATTTTCAAAAATTATTACATAACAATTATATTAAATTTTTCTGAATTCTGAACACATTCTGTGAACAGTATTAAATAATGACCAAATTATGGCAAAAATGCTCTTTCACAATAGTAGTCTGCTATTAAAACCAACTATCCGCGAATGTGATTCTTGTAACAAGCATTGCTTCTACATGTCTTCATTTAATTCGACGAAATTTTCTGGGAATGTACGGGTTAAGCCTCATTACTAAGCCTCTATTGATAGTTTCGCCTGAACGTGCACAAACGTAAAATTGATCAAGCATAATTTTTTCATGGTCTATTTACCTACATGATCTAAATTCTAAAGGTAGTTGGGAAATTGAGATTTGATCATACTATTCACCGTATTAGATTCATCACGATCATATCTGCGCATAACAAATAATCCAAGTTCCTGCTAACCTTATATTTTTCGTAGTAAATATAGGTGTAATGGAGATTAAGAACAATTCACCATAAATTTGTGCAGTTGAAGTTGTGGTGTACAATAATATATCGAAATTCTGATAAAATGACGTGACAATGATTAATTAAAATGGCATGTAGCACTAACGGTATATGTATACGGTAAATTATTTTTGATAACGTGAACAAATAACATTGTGCATCTATTATACATAAGTACCGTTAATGCGCAGCCGCCTGTGGATGAAGTAAATGGGAAGACATCATTTCTAATCATCTAATACCTACACCTACCCATTTGACGCAACACTCAATATCAACTTTAACCTTATAACTGATTGATTTATATTGTGCATTATGTGTACGGTAAAAACCAACTGATTTACATAGTAATTTCATTCTTTATAGCTATTCAGATGCTAGGAATCTCAAAACATCGGCTCGATCTGGGAGGTTCTCGTCATGAGTTTGTTCAATGACGCAGCTAAATCTGTAATGGATCCCCTTTCATACACCGAAGTGAGAGGGTACCGGGTGGAATCACAATATTTAATTTGCTATTGAGGCGAAGACTTGGAAGCAGCCTGCGGGAAGAGGCGGGCCGACGCCTTGTGTGTTTAGTATAATGGAGTGATTTGTGTAACTAATCCTGCCTTCTGAAGGCTCCTTTCAACTCCCCAGTTGTTTGCATTTCTACGTATGTGCCAGGCATTGGGAGTTTCCCATCTCATGAGAAGAATCATTCAAAAAATGATGAGACCTCCGCAGCATATTTTGATATTAATATTTTTTTGGGACTTTTTGGTAATACCCAAACAAGATTATGCCATCTTGTGATTGTAACAACAAGTATCAAAAAGTCTTCGTTTCAAATTTCAGCACCATGGGTTGAATAGGAAAAAAATTACCTTTTGAGCCCACCCAGCAGAGCAGAACTTCTCGAAAATTTGTTATATTAGCCCTTTTCAAATTTAAACTCGAAGATTGGTCATCATTTTGAAAAATCATAGTAACGGACGCATAGAATTTCTTAATGGTGGCCAAAACACACATTGTAATTCTCAATTGTAAAATTTTTGTTAGGTAAAACGTTGATGTGTGATGTGTAAACTTGTTGACGTTGATTTTAGGTACGAACAACATAATACATCGCGTTATTGTACAGTATATACATTGTAGACAAAAGTATTCTTTCTTTGTGTTGAGAAAGAGGGATAGCTATTCATTTAAAACGAGAAAAACAAAAGAATCAACTTTCCAAGAGTGCCTAGGTAGTAGAAGTGAACAAAGGATTTACGGCGTTAGCGTCTCTACCTAGTTCATCCTGTTCTGAAGTGAAAAGTGAGTCGGAAAATGGACGATCGGGACAAGCTGTTCAGCCTGTACATCAATATTCCTTACTGTGGGATCAGTCGACAGTGGGATATTTAGACAGAGAAAGTTGAGAACTTCTGACAGACGTAGGGATATGTTATAATGTGAAAAATTCTACAAGGAAAAAGTTTTCAAATCCAGGCATTGGTCCAGGACGATACAACTGAAAGGGTTTCTTCCTTCAGAAGAAACATTACTCATACAAATGCTTCTCAATATACTCCAACATGCATATCCAATATTCCAAATCCAATGGTTTAAAGCTGTCAAATTTTACGTCTACGCAGACGTCTAAGCCTTCGTGGTCTTAAGATTTCACATTAGCTATGGGTTGCAAATTATAATTACATAAGTAGGATAATGGTCTCTGAACAGCATCCTGGACCCGCAGATCTCTAGAAGGTAATTGTTTTAGTGCAACACTGAAGGGCTTTTATTACCTTCTAAAGAAACAACATAGGCTAACATCCTGGATGTCTGCCCACTCGAAATGAACGCAAAGTGTAAAAGAGAAATTTAAGTACGGTTAGGAAATTCCACTCAACGCCTAGGGCAAAGAGAATAACACCATTACCAGCTAATGACCGGACCGTGAGTCCGCATGCTCATGAGTGCACTAGCCGAGATAGAGCGCACCCTTTGAGTCAGTACGCACGCCCATAGTTCAACATCAGGCTGAACCGGAATCCACATGATTCAACGCCAAAAGGTATGCAAGCGTCCAACAGCGGTCTTAGGCCCCGAGATGGGATATCCGTGTTTAGAGACCCTACTACGGACGATTAGCGGCGTCGCGAGCATAAATTTGCGAACGGTCTCTTGTAGTGACAGACCGCCCTTAGGACCATTACCGCAGCAGTAAATCTTCGCACCAACTACGAGAGAAACACGAGAATCTATTTCAGAATCGATAGTTTCATCGCAATTATGGTTGTCACCTCTCTTGAACGAATTGTGGAAATAGAAACTCAAACTCGAAAAACATGAAATGCTGTATGAAGATATACGCACAGACTGTTGGGTGATCAGTCAAGAGCTCTGATTTTAGATGATACGACATAATGATACCATTAAGGTGCGAGAAGAAGAGTTGCCAACTACCACAAACAAAATTATGCTAGATGGAAAACATTTAATTTTTATGGCATTTAGTGAAAACTAAACAATATATTTTGAATGAAATACATCCTCTTATTAGAACACTTTTGGCAAAAAATGGGTACATCATTCATGTAAAATAATTTAAGTTAAAAATGTCTTGTCTATCTGAATCCCTCATAAACCCAATAAAAGATAGACCTTTATATTAAGAGCACGCTGCGGTGTCGGTCATGTTTTCTTTCTGCTCTCATAAGGAATCAACGTTATTTTCCCGACGTCATAAATCCTCGAATCATGCACCGATTTCCATGATTTTTTCAAATCTTCAAGTGAAACCAATCTCTAGCTATCCGTTTAGGCGTTTTGGGAGAAAAATGTCACTAGAAGCTGCAATTCATCAACAAAGTCACAGCTAAGAGGGTTACTCTCTTCTAGTGATGATTGCTTTGTTGGATGATGATTTATCGCAAATCTCCCCTGACGGATGTCTTCCTTAGCTCTTACGCTTCAATTCAAGTGTTCAAACGACAAAATCGGTCAATTCTTAATGATGACAATCAACTCCAAAGCTGATGGAACAGAAACTCCAACAGAAACTGGAACAACCATCAGACCTGAGTGAAAACAACAATGCTCAAAACTTGTTTCAAATCAACAAAAAGTTCATATTCAAATAGAGAAGACTCTCCAATTTATATGCTGCCAATGTTCCAATTCCAAGGGAACGTTCTTGCAACACATCATTCGAGTGCATACCTATTTTTCGCAATCTGCTACCGAGATCCACAGAATAAGGAAGGCTGTAACTTCTATTTTCTTACCATAAATTAGGATGTGCTGTATATATATTTCATCAAATCTTAATGGGAAGAAAACTGTTCTCCTTGGATAGATATCTAATAAAAAGCAGCATTTAACTGAAAAAAGCCAAACTGGAAACGAAAATTTAGTTGGGGACCATAAATATCATTAGTACAATGGTGTTCTTGCTCTTCAGCAAAGTTGTCCTCAATGGCTATTAGGTTTTTCCACATCACAATCAATATTATTAAAACGTACCATACGTTTTCATATTTTATGATGCTTTTCCAACATTCTAATTCATTATAGCCCTCATTCGTGATTAATTGGACAATACGAAATTGGTAATAGAAAATACGGAACCCAAAGGTTGGTATGACAATTATCCGACCAAATAATTGTTTAATTAAGAACCACAAAAAATTTGACAAGACAACATGTGCGTCCAATGAAGAATCCTCAGAGCACTGTCATCACGACTGATACGTAAATCCTCGGACATGGTGTAGCAAATGAAACGAGAATTAATTACTTATTTTTAACGACTAACAACCGAGATAAGAAATGAAGACAGTTGGAAAAGTTGTACATACAAAGTGGCATCATTTCTTATTTGATAACGTCCCCGGGAAGTACTTTGGAGTTGTAGTAACGAGGTACAAGTCTTGCGAGGCAGGGCGGATTAACTGGCACTCCCTCTTTCCAAGCTACAAGTATCGCATTGCATGTTAATTGTGACTGACGCCTACCAGCCTCCCACTAGCCAATTTCAGCGACGAAGAAAAACTAGTTTGGAGCACATGAAGGTATCCCAGCAGTTACTTAATCCAATTGTTATCGCGATACACCGCCTGTTGCTTAAAAGTGGTGCCGTGTCGTAATGCCATTGTGGATAAAATTATAATAATTAAAATCCTTTCCTAGTAATCATGAAGATATTTCACAGTGTGCACCTGATACAACCATTGGATATACATGAGGCAGCGTACAAATACTAAATTATCGATTTGGAGTCCTCAAAAAAGCATTTCATACGTTTAAATCAATTTTGGCGGTTTCACCTATACCGTTATTAAATTGGAAATATTTCATCAAATTGAAATATTATGTAGAAACACTTTAGAAACAAAATGCAGTAATCTATTTAACCATACGGCTGACATTCTGAATGCTCAGAATATTGATATTTCTCAATATTTCTACTCAGTCGTGTGACAAAAGTTGAACGTACAAATACTAAATTATCGATTAGGAGTTCACAAGAAAGCATTTCATATATTTAAATCAATTTTGGCGGTTTCACCTATACCCTTAATCATTTGGAAATATTTCATCAAATTGAAATATTAATTAGAAACAAATGCAGTAATCTATTTAACCATCAGATCAAGGTAGATGAATGATTGTACTTTTGAAATTAACTATTTATCCACTCTCTACAATGCTAGTTTGCAGATTTCGCACCTCTTACGCACTAAATTGAAATATGTATCAAGACTTCCTGCGTAAATCATTATTTGGAAGTAAAAAGATAAAACTTAGTCTGATTTGTAGTGTTCATGCAGTTCGATGAGTTGTTTTCTTTCCATAGTTTTTCAAAGTTTCCTGCACTGGTGACGTCACGCTGGGCAGGGGATCCCGCCCAGGCGGGAAGGCGCTTTGAGGTCACCAATGCGCGAAACTGAAAAATCAGAAAGAAAACTAGTTATCGTAGGAGAGCGCTGTTGAAACTTCTTACCTGCTGAATCTTCTTCCATCCAAAAATAGATGAAGTATGTATGCCTTTTACGCACCCATGGGTGACGATCAATACAACCTAACCACACCATGAACGCAAGAGCTCACAAAAAGAACTTTTCTGAACGAAAATAACATTTCACTAGACAAATTTACGAGTACATCTCACAATTTCAAACCAAACCATTAAAGGACCAGACCAGTAAATAAGCAACTTTCCAACCCACTAGCAATTATGAGACATGACTTTCAATTAAAGCCTAGCGATAAACACCGTAATACCCAAGTATCCTTGACCCTTGGAAACTTGAACGAGTCAGGGAGATGGCTGTTGAGGGGTTTCAAGTGTTAGGTACCCCGTTTCTCATGCTACGAGTGAGTTACGGCAACAGTCAAAGATAAACCCGAGAAATACACTTTACTCAGGTCTCGAGAGGTCCTCGTGAGGTTGCGGAGGCGGGAAACGCTCGCAGGACACCTTTACGCGGGCCAGTAATCCTTGTCCCTTGATTCCCTTCTTGCTCACCAACATAAATATTGCATCGCGCAGCGTCGTTGCCCCTTCTCTGCTCCACCTATCCGCGAACAAAGGGACAATTTATAGGGTCCTAAAAGACAATATCTACTTCCTACATGTCAACAGAACGAGAGCGCGATCGAGAGCAAAAGCCAGTGGGAAAATACATCTTCTTCAAGTAACTCGCTTCACCAGAACAACCCTTACACCACATACACCATTAATTCTGCAGACAACATTTACAATATCTCGAAGAATTTTCTGAAAAAATATCATTGTTTCAAATAACGCCGAATTCAAAAATACAGGTAACGAAATTCAATTAATGACGGTTTCTTGATCACGAGAACAGAATAAAAACCGAAATAGGCCACTCTCGTGGGTTCGAATATCTCATTTTTGATCTAAGAATCGAATTATGTACCCTTAAAAACCCCCGACTGCTCATTTTCAGCTAAAACTCCAAACGGTTTGGACAAAAAGTCGATAGAAAGAAACGGAATTTACGACATAGGACGCGGGCATGAGACCGTTTCCTTGTTATATGACATCATTCTGCTTTCTTAACACCGCTGTTTCAGTCACCTGCAATCATTCAATACTCTCCATATTTCACCTTCTGGAAAGCTCTCGGCAGTTGTTTCAGCTGATGTAAAAAAAATAAAATGGGTTAGGGCAGCCCTTTAAATCTCGATATGTGATTGGAGGATATTCGGAGCGGCACCCTTGAACTCTGTGCATTGTGAACGGGGATTTGAAAATAATTAGAGGGACGACCCTCCAGAGTAAAAATAACCCTCCGAAGTTTTAAATAAGGGTGGACAGTGCATTAGGAAATTTTACTGAAGGGAGACCCTCAAAGACCTCGTTTTGAGGCCCTCAAAAGATTGAGGGTAGTTCTGCCTTACCACCCTAAATCCAGTGAACAATGATTGAAACCTCAATTTCATCATACGTTCTGTATTTTAAGGGATTATTCCCAAAACATTCTAAAATTTTCTTTCTTTTCTTTCTGGCTTGTTTAACGGCATCCCGAACATTCGAATGCAAAGTGAAACGATTCGAGAATGACCTGAAAGACTTTTGCTATTCCGTGCTGAATTACCAATATATTATTTTGTATTCTCTTAAAAATTTCCCAATGTATATAACAGGAAAGTACATCGATTAGTATTTTCGAATATTCGCACGATTCGACCACTTCACCTCCAGTCATAAATAGGTACGTGAGAGGTTCGAAGCCGTGATGACCCAAACCTTCATAAGCTTCCCCCATTACGCTCGTCTCCCAAATTGAATCTGATCGTCCTTCCTAGACCCTCTAAATGGCGCCCGGATTAGGATCCGTCTGGTGAGAGGATTTCCTGATGCCGACTTAATCATCCCAGAGTGGATTATGATAAACGGTCGCAGGTCTCCGTTTCTTAGGAAACGGTCATTTGTCCCACTCGTTCATTAGGAACTTGTTTCTTCCCTTCAAAACAACCCACAAATTGCTTCCAATGAGAAAGTTGACTGATGTATGCTATGCTTAATTTTTTCCCTTCCGTGTGCAAACCACTATCACAGCCTATTTTCGGTGGTGATGGTTTCCGGATTTCTCAGCAAATTTTCGGCCGGTTTCTATGTTTATTAGGAATTCCATCTAATTTTCATGGGTATGGGAGGAACTACTTCTATCCCACAGTTTAATGCATAATTATAAACACATGTTTCATCTATTAATAGGCATCATTAGGTTGGTATCTTATTATAACATTGCACAAGAACACCCTTCTGTACACCACTAAACAAGGAATAATTCCTAGTTATGCAATGTTATAATAAAACACCTACCTGATGAAGTGTTTTAAACAGGTGAAGTATATATTGTAATTATGGATTTATTTGTGAAATAAAAGATCTCTCTACCTTTGGAGCGATGGAGTGAACCGTAATTAACTAAGTTGCTCCCTACTACAAATGAGAAGATTGTGAAGCTAACATTGTAAATGAAGTTAGCCAAGGTAAACTAACCCATGAGACCATGATACTACGATAACTATAGACCCCGATCCTGGCAACGCCCGGATAATCTGCTGGTATCCAGTAATTCCCGTTGAGAAATCTAAACTAGTAGTTCCCCCCTATTTCAACAACTTAAGTTTAACAAAAACGTCTTGCACACACCTAAAGCAGGAGTTCTTATCCTTTTTGTGGAGAATGAAGCTATTGTAATGGACCAAACAATTTTAAATTCAATATTTCCGAAATTTTCATAATTGAAATCCGTTTTGAGGCATTCTGAAACGAATCCTAGAGCTAATGCTGTGAGTGAGTGTTTATGTCAATTAGGGAATATTATATGGAACGAGCTATTTACCATAAAATTGGAAGTCAACAATTTCTTAGCAATCAAATAAAGTGCTCAAATACCAGAACAATGTAACACAACAAGTATCATAATTTACTAAAATTCGCTCATATGATCATGCTGCATGACTGGAACTTTTTGGATAGCGCCCCCTCTCCTCTATTTTGTGAATTCTATGCGTATAATCAATACTGATGCTAGGCAATCAATGCTGTTATCATAATAGATTTGGAAGCTAGTCAGGTCTTAGAAAATAAAAACTTAAATAGATGAAAACTAAATTTTTTACAAACATTTACCTATAAATTTTGAATTGCTGCAGTAAATAAATAAGTTTTGTAAAATAATAAATTTATTGAGAGTGAAATTTGTTCGTAGTTGTATGGCTTTTGAATTTGTTTCATAAGACTAGTGTCTTATTTTGGAGGAACGGTTGACACACGGTTACGAACATTAGGTCTCAATGACAGTAGATGAGAAAACATGACTCACATAGATTGGTTCACGCGAATCGTAGAGAAATTTTCAAAGCACAGTTACAAGTTTTTGGATAGATAGGTAGCAAATTAATCCAAAAATCTTCCAAATAATATTTTGAAATATCTTAACTGCCAAATCACACTCAACTATGAGGTGATTGTCAACTAGATTGACTGAGATGATGATACCAATATATGCGGCAACTCATGTTGACAAATATTAGGCACATTGGAAGCATCAATTTTTTTAAATTATCGTTATGTGGGTTTATAATTTCTTTTTCCTCGGCCCATGCTCATGCCCCCCTTGGACTCCTCCATTCACACCCTCCAGGTTGAGAAACCCTGCCTCAAAGGGATGAAAATTCGAACATTTACCTACATCAAGAAATCATAAATTCTAAGATAATCTGGAGCCTTTATAAGAACAAAGCATATGGTCATACAAAAGGAATTTAGGCAAGTAGCTCATTTAGACCTGACATCATAATAAAAATATCCAATAAAATTAATTTTTCATGATTTTGAAGAAAAAACTAGATTTGATTGTTAGTTGAAACTCTGATTTGTAAAGCGCAAGGCCATTAACGCTTCAGTAAGTAGGTGATAAGACAAAGGACTTAGTCCCTCATTCTATACGTATAATTATTTCATTAACACTAAGTTAATAATTTAATTTGATGGGGTTCATAAATTGTAACTGGAAATGGTGAAGGTCGAGAGCGTCCGGGTTTACTGTAGGACCCAACTAACGGGTTATGACGTCATCAGAATCGCCGATGAGGATGAAAGAAACTAAAGGTCAAAGGTGATCACTGTTGGTAGATTCATCCTAAATGAAAAAGAAAAAAACCTTTTTTCCAACATGAAAGAACGGTCGTAGGGAACAAAAAAGAAACCCAGGATGCCCAGGATCATCGTTGGAATACTTCAGATGACTCGACCGCGGAAAAAATTTCACGGGATGAACTGAGTTTACTGGTTGAGACAACGGTCGAGAAACCAGAGGGTGAACAGCAAAGGAGAGATTTCAACGTCATCAAGACTTCTACTGCTAACTGATGACATTGAGGAAATCCAACATCCTTCCGCTTGTCAAGGATTGAGAGGAGTGTGAAGATTCATCAGCAAAGTGAGTGGTAAGAACTTTAATGATGCACGGGTTACAGCAAACTTCAATTTAATGAGCGAAAATAAAATTCACACGACATCAGTCACTTCATAAACGCACAACAGTCTTATTACCGAGGGAGACTAATGGCAATTGGTTAAGAGAGTCAAAGAAGTTTCATTAATGATTTTTCATATTGAGTAGGTACATACCCGAGGTACGATATTGAAAAGACATAAACAGCACATGGCAGCCACAGTCGTTACGAACAAAAGGAGTCGTCAACACACAGCGATAATGGTAGTTTTATTTCCTTTTAAGAACTTTAAGGTGTTTTTGAGGACCCTCATTAAAAAAATAGTAGACTGTTTTCTTCCAGAAATTTTCCGCTCTAATTTTAACAAGGCAGAGGAAGTGTCAACAGTATATAAATCCAATTCCAAATAAATTAGCAACCTATGACGACATTCAAGATGTCAGTCAATCTAAATTACACTGGAGAAACTTCTTAAGAGGAACGTACATAAAACATGGTGATAATAGTATGTTATAAAATGAAACTTGGCTGAATTGAAATAGGGAACATTGGATTTAGTAGGTAGGTATAGCATTTCACATAAACATGAGGGATTGTTCACTGACCTGTGGGACAGTTGCACTCGTACTTCAACGAGTCAACTTGCTTGCAGACGCCATCGTTCTGACACGGAGATGGATCGCAGGGAAAATACTCGCTCTCGCAGTTCATTCCCGTGTACCCTGGCTCGCAGAGGCACCTGGATAAAATCATAAAACATTTTTGATTGATCATCTATTGAAGAAATATCTAATCTTGCTTAGTATAAAATATTAGGAAGGCCAAAAGTGCATATTGCGAAATAACATTAAGGTTGCAATGGAAAGTTCCAGTCATGCAGCATGATCGTATAAGCGAATTTTCTTAATCACCTATCGTGTTATAATATGTTAAATTGTATTGAAATTTGAACAATTTCAGTAGGAATGAATTGTTAAAAACTAATGTTATGGGGGAAAAAACTCAACTCAACGTTTGGTGACTCACAAAATATTTTGGATTTTTAGTTTTTTTTGCAGTTTTTACAGATTTTCCAGCAAAAATTGATGCAATTGAAGTGCATTTTTCAGCTTAACTTTGTGCACGATTTTTTTAATGTCCCAGTTAATCGTTGATAGTTTTGTTATGACTGAAACTCTGCTAAAAATTGTTTGACGATTTTTGGCCGTTTTTAGAAATTTTTAGTGATTTTTTAGGTACACTTTATGAAATTTGACCAATTTAATGAGCTCAAAATTGTTATCAACAAATCCATCCTTTCGTTTGAAAAGCTTGATTTTTTGGCGCAAGAACGGGTTTTTTATCTCCATCCTAAGGAGAGTTATCGTCTGGAATGACACACATATGAAAAAGCGCAAACGTCAGGAATCGTTTCAGAATGCCTCAAAACGGATTTCAATGAAGACATTTTTCAAAAAAATTTTATTATAACATTTTCCGAGCCATTGCAATAGCTTCATTTTTTACGAAAATTTGTTAAAATGGTGTATTCTATCTGTACGGAAGTAAATGTGATCAACTGTTTAGTTAACAATCAGTTGCTCGTCGTACAAAGTTATTTCGAGATAGTTCAAGTGAAACGTTGAAAAGTGTAAAAGTAATCAACATCTTTTGTGAGTTTAAAAAGTAGATTTTGAGACCCTATCACCTCTTTTCGCTCTACAATTCGTTCCCTGCACCATTAATCTCATCAATACTGGTAAAAAATTAGAATTACACAATTAATAAATCATTTTAATAAACGCACAAAAAAACCGGCAAATAAACTACATCTTTGTCCTCACAACTGCCCTTATAGGCAACGTAAGAAGAGCAAATCGGTAAGGTCCTTGTTTACGTGCTTCGCTCTACTTCGAGCTTCACATTTTCGGAGCCTCATTGACCCTTGGACAGAAATATGTGGTAGAAATATGTGGTAGAAAGTTGTGAACAGCCATTCTAGTTAATGTTTGATGAGTCTGTAAACGCATAAAATGAACAGCTGGATGAGAAACCCGCAAATATTCCTAGTTTTTCATCCATTTGATTTATTAACAATAATTCCAGCTACCTACACCACCACGGTTGCAGTTTTTTGTTTTTCTGAATAAGAAATTTCTTTACATTTTCTGGTTCATGGATACATATATGTAGGTGAGTAAGTACTTGAGTTTAGGTAGGTATGACACAATAAACTTGATTTCCATGAAAATACATTGAAACATCAACTGTGATCGTTAGAAAGTCGTTTTTAGTCCCTGAGAGCTTCCACTTCAAAATTCAACTTGGTACGAACTTAATCACTCGCGACGAAGTTGTGGAAACCCATTTCAATGAAAAACGGAAGTTGAAGAACAACGTTGTCTAATTCCACAAAAGTAAAGAGTTACGATATTATACTATAATTACAATGTTTACTAACATTGTAACTCTTGATTTTCATGATAATTACCTTAGAAAGATAGATTCTTCCTTAACTTCCGTTTTTCATAATCAACGTCGTATGTTGTAAGTAAAAACCAGGTCAACATTTCGTGATACTTCTTCGTGTTCACTTCTGTGAACCACAGAATTTCAGAACGAGGGTCAAAAAACAGATATTTCCACGTCATCACGTCAAAACAACACGGAACGAATAACTGAATCACAACTCCAACAGCCCGGATCACCATAGAAAAGAAGAGTTGATTCCGAATAAATCCAGTTAGCTCAATTCGGTTTTCAAGGGCTAAATCCCGACTGTCTTTTAACCCCCTTCGCTCCTCTATGGTGCAAAGACCCTTAGATTGTCCTAGAATCAACCAAGGGTCAGTTCATCTATGCCATGTTTAGACGTTTTCAAAACTCTTGAATTATTTATGACACTCAAGTATCATATTTGTATTACATTCTTAGCTCTAGAACTGTATAAAGTATTCAATGTACTCATCCAATACTTATTTGTATTTGTATATTTGCCCTTCATACAATACATCACAACACTTGTGTACTTCAAAAATAGAAAATCAGCACGCTGTGTACTACGCATATATGTGTAACTAAGCAATTCCCCTAAGTACCCAAGTGTCTTTGCCTCTGAAGGAACTGGTATTTTACGCCAGAGTTATTTTAACCTTGAGTGTCCAAGAATGCCACGATTATTCCTCTTCCGAACTTTTGAATTATACCAATAAAAGTCAGGTAACAATATGTTGTTGTTCTTCGATTTTACTGCTCTAGCGCTGTATCCAGTGTGGATTATATTCATCCAGCAATACACAATCCGCACGGTGCATACACATTTCATAAACTGTATTAGCTTTCGAACTGGTATTTTATGCCAGTGTTATTTTACCCTTGAGTGTCATATAACCATATGGGGATTGGTTTAGCTGTGCCATGTTTAGTTCTCTTCAAAACTGTTGAATTACTCCTGTATAATTGATGTAATATGTTGGTATTCCTTGACTTTACAGCTCTAGCGTTGTATCCTGTATGATATACATTCATCCACCAGTACCTAATCCGCACGGAGTGTACTGCGCATACGCATTTCACAAACTAAGTGTCTTTGCTTTCGAAGGAACTGGTATTTTACACCACTCCACCACTATCAACAGTATCCTCAGTATCGGCTAGCTGCATCTCCACAACTAATGAACGTCCCCAGGGAGCCGGGATCGGGACGTAGCCGACTTGTTCTGCTATCTGGCCGTATCAAGACCATAGTGCAACCTCTTGTCTACAAGACCCCTACCGAACCGGTTCCCAACCTTTCTTGTTATAATTAGGTATAGTCATGCACTCCTGTAGGCATTTCCTTCTGGGTATTGTTCCCGTATAGGATGGCGGTTTTAAAGGGTCCCTCGGGCTTAAGCAACGCTAGAATGGAACGAACTCTCGATCACGAAGGAAAAGCGTTATCAGATTTGAAGCCTGGATCGCTTCCATTTCAAACCCTATTCGTTATAGAGATTCATAGTGATTCCCCCCTAAAGATTTACATTTCAAGAGGCCTTCAGCCAAAAAAACGAGGCTGGATAGCGATATGAAGTGTCATTCACCACGGAATACTTTCAGCAAACAGTAAAGGAGATATACCTACCTCAATAAGTTGAAAGGTTCGGAAAAATTAGTCAAATGTTAACTTCGCAATTCATTGTTAACGAAGAAAATCATTTATGGCAAAAGAACTGCTACGACCTGATCATTACTATTTCAGATTATTTCCACTATCTTCCACAGCCCGAAACTGTGGCAAAAGATGATAATCTACAAAAGATATCAGAGCCTCAGCAGTTCTCTGAGGCTCTGATATAGATGATAATAAAATGTAATGAATCGCTTATTCAAGTAACGAGTAGTTTAATAATACTTTGTACATCTGTGTAGAATGGTGCGAAAGCTGATTGAAATTGATTAGTAGGAATGAAATTGAGAGGTAGATTTAATATACATAGCAATCCCAAACCCAACAGGACTTACTCCAAACCAAACTAAGACATTAAACTGTTTGGTATTTTTTCGAATATATATAGAAGCAACATTAGAATAATTGTTATGGAAGAACAATTGAACAGATGGCATCACACTAAATAACTACGAGCAATCCACTAAAAACGTGTTAGTAGGACAACTAAACAGACGAGAATTTTAATGTAAAGGCATTTGCATGCCCGAAATTCCATATTTTTGTACCAATTTGGTATAAAAAACTTTGAAGTTTATTGGGAAAATTTCGAATTTAATTTAGACGATGTCAAATTTGGTTAGCAAAATCTTTAATTTGGCTTGGAAAATGTCCAATTCGATTGGGAAATGTCGACTTTGGTTTGGGAAATGTCTAATTTGATCGGGGAAAATGTCCAAGTTGGTTTAGAAAACGTCCAATTACGTATGGAAATGTTATAGTTTGATCATCGTAAGGTATAGGGATAATGGAAAAGAAATCGGCGAAAAATTGAAAATGTTACCAACTATCTCGAGGTATTTCGGTTAGATATCAATTAACCAATAAGGATTCTAGTTCGAAACAATTGCGGATCCGTTTTATCAACTATGAAATCCAACGAGATGATCCTCAGAAACAGCCTACCCCTGGAGCAGCCATCTAAAAAGTATTAAGGCCCCACTGGTTAGACGCGAGAGCCATCGTTTCTGCATTAGGAAGGGGTTGGAGATGATAGAGGGGATAATTCAGTGACATTAAGAACTGATGAGCCCCCGTGTTGTTGGTAATGATAACCTCGTGGGTACGTCCAAGAAAAAACCCTCAAACGAGATTGTCATTAGAGAGAAAGAAAGCTCTCGAAATGGTATCGCTCTGGATTGTACCGATTTCTTCCTTATGATGATGGCTACTTCCTTCTGGTTCCATGTTTTATCCCACCATTCTCAGATGGATGCTTTCAACAGATCATTCGATGATGATCCTCATTTTGAACACCGTTTTTTGTGTTCGGTACTGCAGAGTACAAGCACAAGAATTATGTGAAAGACGATAAATGTCGATCAATAAATACCAATGTAAATGAAAACAAAGATTCATTATTGAATCTTTGTTGATTTGTTAATGAACCAAAAAAAGTATGGATGGTAGGAATCACGTTGGTGGTGTTGTGTAATTTTTTTCCAAAGTTTTCCGCCTTTGATACAGGTTCTAGTCATGCCAAATAACAAATGGAGATACCAAAACGTAGGTATCTATTATAACTGTTTACTTGTGAATAAATGGTAAACTCGATTACATTTCTTCTAACGTTAATATTGGAGCAATGAAATTTTTCATTACTGATATGATGATAGAGTTTAGGTTATATAGTATTCCAAGATGAGTACCACACCATTCTACCACTCTAGACCCTTGACGTGAGACCCTTTGTTTCTCACGTTTAACATATTCAGCAAATCAACATTTTTTCCATGATCAGCAAAGCTGAACGGGGGCAGAAACATTTCAGAGAAAGGATGATTTCAACCAAAATATACTTGTGGGCGCTCGTACTATAAAAGTAAGAAGATTAAAACATACTTTCCACAGTTTGGTTTTCGAACAAAAAAGTTCATTGAGTGAATCCGTGAATAAAATCTGTATGCTCTCAGCACCGCTTGAACTATTTCTAGCCATGGATCCTGGGGATATGTCGTCGAGGGGTGCTTACTCTCAATCAATATGCAAACTAAAGCCAAGTAACGAGGGCCAACCAATACAGAAATAACCTTTAATAACCTTTGTGTAATAATTTTTAGCATCTAAGTAGGTAGTTATCATAGAATAAGCAAGATCAAATAGAAAAAGTGGATAGTGTGAACACCGCCTGAGCTGAGTTTGAATAGGTAACCAATAAACACGTTAAGCGTCCGATAACAGGGATATGTCAACGGCTAATTTTGCTATCTCAGGCCATAAGATGATATTGCATTGTTCTTATTACATCCCAAGAATTCCAACTTTAGCTGACTTCATCGAGCGATGGGTATTCTTATTATCAATATGCGAACCACGTATTCCCGTTCTGCTTGGGACATCTGTTTCTGAACGGCCGAACAAAAGTTACGACACCTGTTGAAACACACCAAGTAGTTTTGGTTCCTACAACTACGTACAAGTCTCACCGTTCCGTTCCGGTTCCATCAAGCGGCCTTCCCAGCCTACATCGATTGGAAATCGGTTTCATTTAAGTCTGACCTCAGCCGACTATTAGGTTAAATATAATGGCGACTGGGACCAAAAGAGAAGAGAGGAAGGACGACACCAGCTGAATACCAATGACCCTCGGAGAGGAGCCGGAGTATTCCGTTCAGACCTTTACGAGCATACCTACCTGAAACTCTCCCGGTATTTTGAATAACAATATTGTTTTCACATAGCGTCACTCGACTGTTTCGGACTGAGTGGGTGTGCTCTTCCGTTAGGCTCGTATCTCACCCGTCAATTATATCAGCTAATGGCTACCTGCAGCTGCGAAGGATTTTGGAGGCGTGTCGATAACCTAAAGTTTTAAACTCACGTATCGAATCAATGCTTCTATGCGAATACCAAATGTGGCCAGTTCACATTAAAAAACGCAGCAACTTATTACACGAAGATGTATTATTTCTGTATAATATAGCCCTTCTGCGCAAATCACTGGTCTAAAGATAATATAAAATACCTACCTAAGCTTATTTTAAAATAGTATTCTGAACTTTAAAAAAATTCTTTGAAATTGGCACGGATTCATTGAAATAGAATAAAGAAAAACGGGTAGAAATTCGAAAGTAATAGCCATAATTGTATCAACGAAATGTTATCCCAAGGACTGCTATATTTCAAAACCAAAAATTATTGTACTTTAATTTTTAATTTTGGTTTGTAATTTTCGAAGTGTCCAAATTGAGTCAAATTTGAATAAAATTAACCTGAGAATGATTGAAAAACACAATAGGAATTAGAAAAAAATCCATTCAGATTTAAGTTTTTGTACGAGATAGAAGTGAAGGAGCGCCGAAATCGGGTCTCCAGCTGGCAAAGAACTCATCATTAAGTAAATTATAGCGAAATTCTAACAGTGACAGCACTTTAGTAAGGTAGGTGCTCAGGATATTTCTGTGATTGTTCCTTGTTTCGCAACTAACAAGTGCAGCTACATCACTCTGATTTATAGTATCATTTAGGAATGCGATTGAAGCCGAAATCCCCAGAATAGAATCTATTTCAGCTTAGAAACAGTATAAGAGTGATTTTCATCACTATGGGTGTTTTTGATTCATCTCACTTATACCTCACCGCCATTTCGAATGCTTAATTTTTTGCAAATGATGTTGCAATCAAACGTGGATTTATGTATTATAGCACCGAAATGTCGCACCCTTCTAGTATGAGGTTAAGCGAGAATAATATGCATGGGTCGAGTGTTGTTTACTCACAATAAATTCTTATTCATTTATCGAAGCCTCAACCCGTTAAACGAAGGTCCAAGGCGCAATAAGGGCATGAGCACCGATTATACGAGAAGCTGATAACAAACTATGGATCACGAAAGTTGAAAACTTGAAAGTATTTAATTAATTTCAATCTTCTAACCTTATGGATAAAAAAAAAGACATGAATAAGTTAGAAGAGATGTAATAAACAGTTCGGATGCACTTGGGTTTTTTGTTCATAAATATGATTAATCAGATTATGGTCTAGGATGCGAGGTAAAACCTCCGAGAAGACTTCCATAGTGAACCAACGAAGAGACTCCCTATGGTGCCATGGGAGAGGTATAACCAAGCGACTATAAATTCTGATGTGCAGGAGGAGTTATATGGGTTTCAGGATGGAACTTGTGTTGGATATAATTAATTATGGTAGGTACATGAGAAGTGGAGAGGGTGGGAGACAGGGCTCCAGGGCGTTTGGGTCCACCCTTGACATTTCATCCCGGGCCCGAGGATACCTTTAGGAACGGCTTGTAAACCGATCGGACGGCGTATACATATCACCCATCGGCTGTATTACTGATCGGAAACCCGTCATGTCATATTACGAAAGAGGTGGGGTTATTTTTTTCCAATACGAAACCCGCGAGTGATTGGGGGTTGGCAGAATAGAAGGTCGGGAAGACCTCAAGTGCCCATCAAGTCTTGGGAATCGACGGTCTTGGTGAGGCTGACGCTTGACATGGCCGAAGCGCTTTCAAGACTACGAGTTGACTCATCGAACTGATCCACGTCCCACTATACATATGTATTTCAAACTCAGCCGCACTTGAGACAAGACCAATAATTGACGTGATAGAATGGAACATTAATATTAATTACAGACATGGAGCAATGTTAATTTGTTCCAGCTTACAATTCACCGAGCTTATTAAGGTGTCCAATAGCGTGAGCATTCCACAGAAAGCAGAACATCTATATTAAATACTGTCTCCACTGATTTCTAAAGCACCCGGTTTTTACCCAATTTCAAAGAATAATAATAATAGGTTGAGACAAGATTTTGCTCCACTCGTGATGAAAGAGCATACCGGTGTAATATAACATGTCAGATTTAAAAGAAAACAGACTCGTGATCAATTATCAAAGTTATTTATCGCAAACTTTCACGCCTTCGCATTCTTTTATTTTAATCCAAATTAAAGCAGAATTGCTAGGAAATTGCGGGAAAAAAAAAATGTTAGCTTCGGATTGCATGTTATGAAATACATAGGAGACATCCAGAATTTAAGCCAAATAATGCCTTGAAATGTGACAAGAATAGAATGATAAGTTGGAAAGAACGAGAGAACTAGAATATCATTAGAGATCCCAAATATCCAAAATCAGGTAGTCTTCTGGGTCAGCCTTTCAAATTTTTTGTTGCGGATTCCAGATTCCTGTTTTCAACACAAAATCCGGTCGAATTTTACCAAAAAACTGATGGAAAAGGTTACGCCTAACGTAATGGTATCGGGCTCAGAGTCGAGAAACGATGACGACTTTTGATTGAGAAAAACTCGTTTCCATCAACCCTCGATAGAAAAAACTAATCATACGTTTTCTATCTCCTTAGGGCCATAGTGGACATTATAATCTCTCGCTCAACACATTTCCACCAATGACGTGATTTGAACCTTAATGCGATTCAAACAAACCTTCAATGAACGCACATTGTCAATGTGGGTTGGCGTCCCGTACTAAAGATCCAGATCCATTCAGGATGCGAAACAAGAGCGAATATGAGTGAGGGCATGAATTATTCAACTGCCCATAACTAATATCCGCCAGGCACTTCCTCCAGAATCGAAATGCAAATACGAATTACGCAAACGTTCCTACGTAAAGTTATTCGTGATTTATTGGCTTCTCCGTCGAGAAGAGGTGCGGAGGATCCCTGAACTGGATGTTTCATTTGTCACACTTCATACCTGCACTTACCTAACTAATGGACCCTAATGGCTGACTAGTCCACATCGTTACTGGTAATTTATCATACAGCGCTTTCTGATTTATATTTACCCCCATAGCCGATGAAAATGTTCATAAGTTCATGTTTCTTTCACTAATTAGAGATAGTATGTACGTTCAACAAACTTCGAAATGTTGGTTTTTAGTACGGCAGTACATCGTGATGTTATGATGGTTTAAACACCGAAAATGTATGCTTAAAAAAGCTAGGTTGCTTATATCTATAAACAAAATTATAAACTAAGAGAGTGATGATTCAATAGGTACAGTCATCATTATAAATAAGAAATTTGTATACTATCAAGGTCAACATAGATTATGACTCACACAACAAATGAGAAAACTTCAACACTCTACTAGAACTATTATGTATAGTACTGAAATATATGGATTTAAATGTGGTTCAAGCTGATTACTGAGGATTATTGAGTGAATGACAAGCCCATTTAATTACCGGAGTAATCTAACATCGAAAATTTTGACGGGGATCCTTCAATTCTGGAATTGCTTGAATTAAATGAGAAGCCCCCTCGTGCACATCCTCTATAAGCAACATTTGGCATGTGCCTCTTCAAGTCAACTGGAGTGTAACAAGGCAACACACATTGACTAAGCTAAATCACTGTACATTTTCTCTCTCCCATTGTATCGGATCAACACAAAAACATATTTCTCTTTACAGACACCCATACTGCATGTTTCACGATGAAATTTCAATAGGGAACGTTCATCTGTTGGAATTTCAAACTTTTGACCTCTGATTCGGATTCAGCGCACCCGGAACGTCAACGCGCGAATTACTTTGATCAGCCGTTCTGCAGGTCAGATACCCAACAAATGGCACATTTTTGGGAATCTCTCACTCAAATCATTCTATTGAGCAAATAAAAAATTACCATGAACATTCACCATTTATCAATTAACATTAAAGCCACGTTGTCAACGAAATTCTGATTCTAGGGAATTAAGCGGTAACAAAAACAGGTATACGTCGACTAACTTCAAGTGAATTTTGATATTCGAAATCAGTGAAATGATAACTGATCATTGCACATTGCACTGTGGTACATCTCTTCACTTGAACTATATTTCTCATCATTATTACATAGTCTCATCAAAAAAGCCTATATAAGTAGTATTTAGAGTGGGGCTTTCTGAGTATTGGGTTATAGTGACACAATTGTAACGCTGAGGCTAATTTCTTTATTTTATACTTACGATTTCTTTCTTTAATAAGCAGTTTGTTTTCACAGTTTGTTTTCATCACAATGATTTTCTAATGACCGAAGGACGTATCCAGTATTCATGTTTCAATGTACTTCCATGCAACTGTTGAGTATTTATACCAAGACATTGACTATTTAACTCTACTTACGTGTATGATCCATGGGTGTTGAAGCATGATCCGTGTCGACAGGGTTTCGAGTGGCACTCTACGATATCCTCCGTGCAAGTATGACCTTTGAACCCCGGGGCGCACTTGCACTGGAAACCGTCTTGGATCGACGTGCAAGTCGCCCCGTTTTTACACGGGTTATTGGCACAGTGATCCTCGGATTCGCAATGACTTCCTGCAAATATGGAACGAAAAAAAATTAGATAACTAAGTAGATGTGACTCCACAAGGCTGAAACAGAACCATGGTATAAATGGTAATGAGATACCAAAGCCAAATAGTCTATCAAAACAACATAATTTTATGAAAACGTAGCTGGTGGCATTTCACTCATGTCTTAGAAGGTAGAATAAGTCTACCATCAAATCAAGTCAACAATACCTCCTAAATGCCTGACGCAACGATAAATACGTTACACAACGATAATAAAATGTTATGTTGGCAGAAGGTCTTTACATTTGCAATTTGCATTGTAAAATGTTTCTTACAATATCAAGTTTTTCTTGTTTACCTACAGATTCATCGTGTGACCAACTATCAAGTAAGACCCAGCACAGAAAGGTCTACTACGAACAAAACTGATGAACAGAAACCTCAAGTGCTTTTAAAATAGAATACGTTTTTACGGTGACTTCTCGCCCAAAATTGTCATCTGACAACGTAAAATGAAACGTAACTACGACGTGTAACAAGGAAATAATAATACAAGAAGTCTTGTTTTACCGTTGCCTTGTGAGCTCCGAAGCTAATTTCTTTGCTATTCAACCTATGGAGCTGAAATTTGAAATGGAGGAGAAAAAAACGTATTTTACGTTCACCACTTCAAGCGTTTAGGTAGGCCTTTAGTTGTCCACCTTATCTTTTCTTTTCTGGGGAAAAACGATAAGTTTTTGTGCAATGTTCTAATGAAATGTTGATCATCTGATTATGTTTATAAGGCGATGAAGCATATGTAATTGAAAAAAAGATCATTCTACAAAAACAATTATGGAATTCCAGACAATGAATATTGCCACATTTGAAGAAATACAAAACACCGTTGAAGGTATGCCAAAGGAGGGAATACTAGGGTAAGCACGGAGGGTACGAGACCTCCAGAGTTACCATCATAAAACCAAATACCGGCTTTCACTCTAAATGAAATCACTCAAGATACAGTTTACAACCATGTAACTATGGGAAATACATGATGGATACTACAAAGTCAATAGCACCGTACAATACTTCGACAAATTGAACATGAACAGAAATGTTTCACGAAAGAGGTAGTGGTTTTCATTTCCACCCGCAATTTGATTTCGAATAGAACCTATTAGAGAGTAAGATTCATGAAGAGCCGAGTTTCACAGCAATGTCGGAGAATCGATTTCGGTATTTCATGGCTTCCTGTATAGTACGAGTACAAAGAACTAGGAAATGGATGTGGCATTTGATTTTTGAATATTGCCTATCTATGATACCTAAAACAGTTTCCAGTAAGTTTCCAAAAGACCAAGGCACATAATATCATTGTGATGATAATTTTGGCGGCATTCTCGGGTTTTTATGTGCACTGAGGGTTTTTCTGAAGTTTACGTTGCATTTCGTTCTCATTGAGGCTCCGAATCAGAGATGTTGTTGAGTCTGGGACTGAGCCATTTGTAAATTCTGGGTTCTGGAAGCCGATATCGCGCAGTCTAAATTATTAAAGCGTAACATCACTGAGTATGATCATCCGGTATCGGTGGCATGCACGTACCCAAAAGGACAGTTGACATTTCCAATAAATCCGGGGCACTATATCACGTGGATGGGGACAAGCCAATGAACGTTACCCACGTATTCATTTAATAATTTTAAATGAAAGTAGAAATTCGATTCTGAGACATTTGATACCATCCGCACTCCCCTACGTTGAGTAGTTTTCTTTCTATGATTTTTCAGTTTGCACTGGTGAAGTCACGCTGGGTGGCAGGGGGTCCCGCCCTGGCGGTAGGGGCGCTTTGACATCACAAGTGGGCGAAACCTTGAAAAATCATAGAAACACAACTGCTCATTGTAGGAGAGTGCGGTTGTTACCAAACTTCTTAGGATGGAATCCTCTTCCATTTAAAATAGTTAAAATACCTTTTTCAGAGCCATGGATAACACTCATTGAACGGAGTAGATCGAATATCGTCACAAAACGGCTAATGCTAAGCAATGGATCGTTGAGGAATTGTTTGCAACGGTTTCAACACTTCAAATCTGAAGGAAATTCGAATCAATAACAAATATACCAACGATGAAGGCTAGTATACTAAGCAGGATGAAATTGTGTTTTGTAAGAATGAAAAGGGGGAAAAAACCAAGCTCGTCCCAAGCGAAGATAGTATCGAGCACCAATGCAGCAAGATTTGAATGGACAATTTATTAGTGTCCCATACCTACTACACAAAAGTGCATTCTGATATGAGAAACCACGATGCTTACTAAGAACCACAAGTGTATGACCCCTGTCGACTTGATTGAATACTAAGTTCAGCGATTCTCTTGCATCCACTTAGAACCTTGAATCACGCCGTACCAATACGACGGTTCTAAACCTACATTTAAATCTCTGTTCCAACTCCCGAGCTCGTTATAAAAAGGAAGGTTAAATACCATTGTTGTGAGAAGTGGCTTCCAATCCATCCACAGCTACTGACACGATAACCAGTAAAGGAAAACTATTTCTATTCGTTATCCACTAAAACAACGAGGAAACCTAAATAAGTGCTAAGACGGATAGTTGGGATGAAGGCGGCCTCGCTTCAAAGCAAGATACGTGAGATATTTGGAATCCTTCCCGCTGCCTACTTGTTTTAAAAGAAAGAAAAATCTCTTCTTATGGCAGCTCCTCCGAAGTAGTAATGACCCTCGTTGCATTCGAACGTTGAGACTTACTTCATACAGATGCACGAATCACCACTTCGGTCAAAGAATTAGGATAGAAGCCAAAAAGTTCACCGAACAGCTTCCAAAAACATGGTCATACTCGCTTCAAATATGATTACTTACTCGTACTTTCGTGCCTAGCATTTACAGCCTTTATAACTGATGATGAATGTAGATTTTGTCATACAACCATATGTATTCACCTATGCAATGTTAAATGCGAACCAGCGTGCGATTCCTTAATAGAATAGAACTTCTGTAATGAGATTTCAAATACAAAAATTATTATTATTTTTTAAAATCCGAGAAGTAGTAGTGATTTTCCTTAATGAACATAAATTAAAATCGGTATCTATTCACAATTAGAAAGTGAACTTTACCACTTCACAATGAACAATAAACGAGGTCAAACTCTACTATAAACCGATGTATGGGCATCGACGTGTTTTTCGCACAAATTATAGTTTCAAAACTTTAGATAGTAAGGTCAACTTCAGTAAAACATTGATTATAATAGAGAGGCTTGAGGTCAATTCAACAACAATGCCAAAATAACGATTTTACGAAATGAAAACCTCCCAAGTCGTAATTGAAGTGTCCTTCATTTAAATTTATTATAGACCTCGTCGTATACTTTCAATGTAATTAAATCAGAGCAATTTTGACTTGGGTATCAAGGCAAAAAAGACGTTAATTATTCAGGTGAAACGACGACAGCTCATGGGTACAATCCAACCCGAGTTTGAAACCTTAATCTTGAGTGGAGTAATTATTTTTTCTTTGTGATGTAAGGGGTTCATTGAGTTGAATAGAGGGGTAGGCGCATAATCGTTGGGGAACCGTGAATAAATGTATGAGACTTCATGAATAATCGAATTGGATATTAGAAGTGGAAGGAGGCAAAGGAGGACGAAACTAGCCGAGGACGCGGAATGAGTGGGTAGAATAATGTAGTTACGAATGATTAGAGAAAACGGGACCGAATAGGGCAGAATGGAGTAGGTAGATTTTGACATTCCGAAGGGACATGCATTGCCAAACTAGTACAATGGATAGGAATTGGAGTATCTTCCACACAAACAGATATATTCTAGGTATTAGAAAAGAGAATATATTTATTCCCTAACAGAGAAACCAAAATTAAATACAATTTATTGAGTATGAAAAAATAATCTTCGTACGTCAAAGAATTGCCGATATTACCTTGCTCTTGTTTAGTAATATTGTTTATTACGAAGTAAAACAAAAAAATGGAAACACCGATCGATAGCATTCCAAAAAAAGAAAAATGATAGCTCAAAATGATGGGTAACTACTGAATTCGCACCCACTTTTATTTCCTAAGCTCCCCTATCCAAAGCTTTCTTGATGGGATAAAAGCGCTTGAAACCCCATGAAACTGAGGAGGAGGGGGTCAGTAGTTTTCATGATAACACAACAATGGATGGCAACCGTGGCCAATTAGGTAATTAATTAACCGGTTGGCGGTTGTTACAGAGGCAAAACAAGCATCATAAGAAAGGCCTTCTGTCATTAAATTGGTTTTTTTTTAAATTAAACTCCAACGTTTCTCCCCAGGAACTGGGGCTTCTTCAGGGAGATTAATATTCAAAAGTGTAAAATACTTATAGTTTTCTTTTTTTGTTAAAAATCAAATTTAAAGTTATGGGTTTTTTGAAAATCAAATTTAAGCCCCAGTTCCAAGGGAGAAACGTTGGGAGTTTAGTATTTAAAAAAAAAAAAAAAAAAAAAAACCAATTTAAGGACAGAAGGCCTTTTTTATAAAGCTTGTTATAATCTGAACTGTCCCAATAAAGAAACGTTATAGAAGCAAAACCACACTCAATAACAAGGTGGGTATATCAAATGACCAAGAGTACAAGTTTTCAGCTGGTTACCGCCAGGGGCCAACTTTTATGGTGGCAAACTGAATAAAATGTTCATCTTTCTTTTCTACAATAAAGACTACCAAACTCAAAGATTGAATTCGTGTTTAATACTTGAATTTAAAAAAAAGTCTACCAAGTTGGTTGTGGCACACAGCTTCCTAGTTTACCTACCATCTTCTTCCAACTATCATCCAAATTTAAGCGAAATCGAACGACTAGAGAGTGAAAAGATGGAACATGATGGAATTTACGTATGCGCATGCGCAGAATGATGTATTGTATGAAACGATCATAGGTACACCTGCTGACAATTTCATCGAAATCGGATGAAAACAGTGGAAATTAAGGTCGTTACAAGGATTTCACATTGGCGCATGCGCAGTAGCTATTAATGATACAATCATGTTGAAATTGATATGGGATGATCAAATCGTCATACCCCAACTATCACCCAAATTTGAGCGAGATTGGATGACAAGGGCATTGAAAAATGGAGCATAATGAAATTTACGTTTGCGCATGCGTAGAGTTGAATATTAATTTTGCAACAATGAAACTGATAGGGGACGGTCCACACCCTAGCCCGCACATTCCCTGAAAATTTCATCCGGATCAGATGAAAACTGTGGAAAATAAGCTTGTTACAATTTTCCGCCTACCAGTCCTAGTCACGCCCAACTATAATAAGTTTTAGTCCGATTCTGATGAAATTACCAGAGATTGTGCAGGTTAGCTCCTAGATGATCCCCCATACATTTCATTTCCAATAATGGCGAATAATAGCGTTTGCACTTGCATGATTTCTGACGATCTATTGGTCCGATTTAGTTAAAATTTGGAGGGTAGGTCGTAAAAAGGTTTCAGAAATTTGCACTTACGATTTTTTATTTCAATTGGTTGAGTAATAACCATTTCGCATAATAGTCGTACATCTAAAACAGCTAAATGCTTAGACTCACCCGTGAAACCCGGAGCACACGTGCACGAGTACTTGTCGAGGCTCTGGAGACTGCAAGTGCCGCCGTTGAGGCAGGGGCTGCTGTCGCAGGAGTTGGCGATGGGGATTTCGCAGAGGGAAGCCGAGTAGCCGATGGGGCAGGAGCACCAGAAGCTGGGGGGCCCGTGATGAGGTGACGTCCTCACCTGACAGGTCCCGCCGTTCTGACACCGAGGCCCCGGCCCCGTGTGACAGGGGTTCGGGTGCTGACAGTACTCGCCGACGTACATGTTCGTGCAGCTGTAACAGAAACAAGGGAAACGATTGTGTTAGATTGTCTTACCATCTGTTATACTGAGTACATTGAGATTTAAAATGAAACCGTCATATCTTGAATAGTTCTCACTACAGTATAATTTAAAAAGAAATAAGAAAACACCAGTACTACCTAAACACAAACGAATACAAATTTAAAAACTGAGACTTGCCACTAAATTACAATTTACGGGACTAAGGACCACCAGACACAATACCAACTCCGTAAGAAGTTCTTATTCCAAAACGGGTTTCTTTCCGCCGTTTCACACTTATTGACTAAAAAATCTGATTCGGCGGGTAAGTTTCAGCAGAGAGTTTCAACAATCCCAGTATTCCCCCACACACGGCCGTCGGCTAACAAGCACCTCGCCAAAAAGCTCTCGCAGAGAATCAATGCATTACCAATACTTTGGAGTTTCCTTTTGAGTCTTGTTATTGCCATCTAATATCACGAAGCTATTTTCAGTTGTAGAAATAGGCTAAAAGGTAGGTAATGCGAGTTTAACCTCCTTAGTTTTTTCGTTTAAACTGTAAATAACAAAGTAATAACAGTACATGATATGATGCTAAGATAGCATGAAACAAAATGTAATTGTAAATTAAATTATCTCAATTATAAGAACCGAAAAAGACCGAACCACCAAAAAACTCTAAGGAGGTTTTTTTATCGACCGAAAAAGTATTGATTTAAAAACTAATAAAAAGGGCCTGACTGGCCTTAATTTGTTTTTTTTTATTTTCCTTAATTTTGGGAGGAAAATTAAATACAAATTAAAGGATTTGTCAAGGATTTATGCTAAACTTAGAAGAAACTGCAAATAGATGTGTTTGATATTAGACTGTGGTGTTCATGGTTCCACGAGTATGTACCCACCAGTATCCGCTAATTGTATATATATTAAACTTTTAAAGTGTGAAACCTCAAACGATTTCTTTATACACAGAGGCAAATAATGGAGGTTCTCCACATTAAATATCGGTATTTGTGAAATCTTGAGCATCCACTATGCTGACTTGTGATAAGCAGCAGTACTAACAGAGGAACTGAAAGTGATATTTAATTCAAAGAATATTGGAAGCCTCAAGTGATTTCTTCTATTCTTGCAGGAAGCAAGCGTTTATGAGGCCAACAGTATCCCCTTGGCAAGGATGAGCAGCAGAACTAGCAACTGTAGAATTGCAATAGAACCGGTGGGTAGAGAGAGGAGAAACACATTTCTCGACCTTCATCGAAAAGTGAACGACCACAGATGAATAAGGCCCGACATGGATACAGCCATCAGACCCATTTGAACTCGGGCTGAATGCGACCTGATTGGTGAGGCGTTAATTGCGTTGAAAAGTACAGCCCTTAAATCATGATCGCTCCGACGGGCGGGGACCTCTAACTAAGATCACGCTCTCGGGGCTGAGGATGGAGAAGGAGATCTATGACAGGATAATGAGTGGCATTGTGGGGAGTGACTCGGCACCTGGAGGATCTTCATGGGTCACACCGCGTTATCTCAAGTATCACCGGCGCGGTAGTTCCAAAGAACCCAAGTTTCAATTCTCATGCCAATGGAGAAGAAATAGATATATTGATCGAATTTCAACTGGGTTCAAGGTAAATTAAGAGCGGAATTACGAATTAAGAGATTCCCAAACTATTTATTGGGAAAGAGAAACGAAATACGAGTATTTAATTTATACATTAATTTCCTCTTCGTATTGCTAGTTTAACTGGTGCGTTTTCTTAGGAGTTAACGGTTATAATACGTCCGTGAAATTCGAAAGCGATGAGATGTGAAACATAGTTCAATTATTGAAAACTTTTGGAAAATTATTACACGATGGTATTTCCAAGAGTAGACAAACCTTCCTTGGAGATTATTGATCTTTCCTAAGAAATACCTTCGTAAAACATTCATTCATCACTTCTTCGTTCAGTATTTATTTGGCACTAGTTCACTTACGAACTTGAGATTAGGTGATGCACAATCGTGTTTCATTTTTAGCTGGACTATTGAGGTAAATCAACATTATATGAAACCATCCGAACCAACTGAAATACAGCCTATTTCTGCGTCTGAAAATGGCAATTTGCAGTCGAAATAATGATCTATATTATTTCAACCCCCATGATGCGCAAAAGGTTGGTTGTACGGTATCCAAGTAGTCTCATTCAGTCAATTATAGATGATAACTCCATGTAAATCAATTAAAAAACAGAAATGGTTTAAAATGATGTCGGTATTTCGATTTTGTAGTCTTTCATTTTACCTTTCAAGTTAATGAAAGTGATGCTAGAATAGCAGAACTATCGTTGGGTGATAGATGATTTTCTAACAAAAGTGTCTCCCGGCAATTTTTAAAATAAAAGTAACAGAATTAAAGAGGGGCGAATAACACTCCCCCACCACCACCAACACCAAAGTCGTGCCATCTCGAAACTGAGACTGGTCCTGGGGTTTTTCGAGGGTAATGAATCCGAATCCGAAGCCCATTTTTCACGTAGACGTCTAGTTTTTGAGGTACGACACCTGCATTCTTGAAAACGTCGCTTAAAATCCAGGATAATTTATGTTCAATTGAAAGGAGATATTCTTGTTGACAATTTAACGCTGAACATGCCTTTAATACATATGATGGGTTTGAAACGCCTCCTTAACGTGAAAACTTTGTTCATTTGACAAAATATACTATCAAAGAGAGCCTCATTGAATGGTTCAAAAGTCTTCTAGTGGACATGTGCATTATTCGCCAGACATTGTTTTGAACAAGCCTCCCAGTACAGGCCACTCTCATATAATGGAGCTACGGCTTTCTTCGTTCTCTTATTTTTTTCGACATTCTCGGCCCACTAAATGCCAACGTCGAAAAAGATGTAGATAGGACCATGTGGTGTGCACCACGTATGGGACGAAAAACCGGTGTCTTCCGCCTCGAGGTTAGAGGACTTCCCTCTTAGAAGATAAACATCAAGACGAGGCTGCGAGGACCTCAACACAATCCGGGCTCTACGTGAGCCGAATGAGCCCGGAGACGAAAAACTCCGTTATCGGGGGGGTCCCTCTCTCAGCACACACCACGTACGCCCTCTTAATTACTCCGTTATTGAAAAAGGGTTTACCGCGAGGATGCGAGCGAACCAAGAAGGTCCGACTCTTTTTACCGGGATCTTCTTACGACTTGACGAAGTCTGACAGGGGAGATAAAAAGGCCTGGAGGATGAGTGGTCGATGGAGAACGTGCAGAAAGTGGAGTGGCCGTGTTATCGGCCGATGATATGCAAATAAGACTGTGGGTTAAGTGGGGAAACTCGCTCCAAGCTTTTTTCGGCGATCCCCGCAAAATATACGACGACACAAAAGATAAAATCTAATTGAATATATGAAGAGACCAGAGAAGTAAAGTGTATAAACTATATTGCATCCTCATAGCCGGATCGGTTAAATTATTGCGTTACAAAAAACCTGCCAAGTTGGATGGGCTGTACAGCTTCCTCACATATCAAAACGGAAGTTAGTGAAAAACGTTGTCTATTTCCACGAAAAATGCTGTTCTATTTATTTTTCGTGGAAATAGACAACGTTTTTCACTAACTTCCGTTTTGAAATGGGTTTCCACAACTTCGTCGCGAGTGATTTGGTTCGTTCCTAACATATTGTAACATGGACGAATAGAATTTGAAGAACAAAGCACGAGTCGAAGTGTTTGATAAGTCGACGTTGTAAGAAATAATGTTTGAATCTGCGCACAGACTACTACTAATCCAGCGGCATTGAAATTTATAGAGGAACGTCTACGAGCTAGACCGCACAGTCCTTGAAAGTTTCATAAAAATCGTTCCATCAGTCTCGGAGTTTCGTCTTTGTCGATAAATATTAGTTCTGCGCATGCGCTATAGTCATTACTCCACCAACCGTGATATAATTCATGAGGAATTTTCCTGGAAAATATACCCATATACTCCCTGAGTTTGAATGGAATCGGACCAATAGATTAAAAGAATTCGACGTTATATTAAATAAAAGTTTGCGCATGCGAACAGACTACTATTCATGTGACAGCTATGAAAGTTATAGGGGACCATCTAGAAGCTATCCCGCACAATCCCTGGAAATTCTATCAAAATCGACCCATTAGACTCGGAGTTTTGTCTGTGTGAATCGGTATTAGTTTCGCGCATGCGCAATGAGCACATGAGCACAGGCTACCGTTGATTCGACGGCATTGAAAATTATAGGGAACCGTCTAGGAGCTAACCCTCACAATCCCTGAACATTTGATCAGAATCGGACTGAAACTTAGTATAGTTTTGGGCGTAACAAGGATTTACCACAGACAGATTGACACGGAACCATAACTGATCAGCAAGCTCTGAAACGCAAAAAGCAAGTGGAAATTTTGATTTTGGAGGGCAAAAATGTTTTCGACTTCAATCACGATCACAAAGCTTCCTTACCATCGGCAGTGAGGAAGCAAAAATACAGCGTTTATTATTATTAATGACTGAGACCTGAGGATAATTATTTTCCTGGTCGATCAACAATGCTGAAATGCCAAACGAAGCCTCACTGGAGCAGATAGAATTAATTACTGATATACCAGGTTAATTATTTTCCTAAACCCAGGAATTTGAAACTGTTTACATCTAACACACGTAGAATTAAGAGAGCTTTTCGAATATCACAATTCATAAATGTTTAAAAGATGGTTAAAACAAGTGTGAACCCAATGTCATAAATAATAGACATTTGAATCTATTTCACAAGTTGATGTTTTGGATCGAATAAATAAATGAAAACTGTATTTTTGAACAAAATTGAGGCCACTGGAAGATTTAAATAAGTGTTTGATACAAGAGTTTTACCTACTCACTATTCACGAATAGCACATTTTTTGTAATCATCATGGACGGCCACAGAAAGAAATCGTATGTTGCAATAATGATGCAATTATTGAGAGTCTAACACAACAACATCATTCTGCAAAGGCGTAGCACCCGAACATAAATTTTTAAAACGTCTGCCTAGTTATGTGCGACAGTTAACTAAGCGGACGTTTTTTAAAATTGAGAGATCGCTGAAACATGCTTATGGGAGCAATAGTAACAATGATTCTTCAGCGATTTTCATTTGAAACTGTGTCCTAAGGGGCGATATTCCCGAAGACTTCATCAAGATAAAAGGAAATTTGTGGACGTTACACGTGTGGACGTTTGCTCATTCATTATTTTAGGATTTTTATGTACTACGCATAAAAACAAATATTCATTAGTCATTCGTAAGTTACAAATCATGAAGAATACCGTAATGAAACTGTACAGTTGAAAATTATATGATTGTTCTAAGCATTATGGTAGTTTTCTAAGGAGCTTTGAAAAAGAAGAAAATGGTGAAAGAGAAGGGGTAGAAGTTCAATGACTTATTTCAGTAGAAGGCTTGGGCCCAACAAATTAAATCAAATAGGAGCAGTTCTGAAAAAAAACCAACATAGCTTTTTATTCTACATTTGCCCCTCCACTTAGATGATTCAGGAATAAAAACAGGTCATTGAGATTACAGCTTGTCAAGTGGGGACGGAGTAGGAAAAAACCCGCGTTCCCATAGCGAGGCTTAGATCTCTTGAGGTATGGGGCACCAGATGTCCTCCATGAGGTCTTCGTCCGGACGTAATTTGTATTTAGAAACACTCGGAAAGGTAGGGGGGGGCTGAGCTGTCATTAGCCGAAAAACGCAAACAAATAACGAAGAAACTGACCTCGCAGCTTGTGGATAATTTCGGAGACACGCATGTGTGAAGAGATAGTCGAATATGGAGGGGTCTCCGTGTCTTTTCGGGCTTCAGGAGCATGGTAAGCAAGAAGAACCAAGATCTCCAACATGGATTTCCACATAACCCTTCTTAAGTTTATAACAATTATGACAGGTGATGAAAATTTAGTAGTTCCCCCTTCAAAGGGGGAAGCGATTAACCTGATACAGCCCCAGAGGATATCCTGAAGGATGATAGCCCAGGAACTATCCCCCTAGATGTAAAATTTGCAAGAATCGAGAAGGAGGAGAGGGAGGGGGGCAGTGTGGATGGAGGGCAGTGTGGAAGGGGGGCTCCAAATAGGCAAGGCAGGGGTCATACATTTAACTTTTAAATGGTAAATGTTTTCAAGTATGTTGCCCATGGAATGAGGGACTCAGAGGGTTATGGGGAGGGGGTGGGTCGGAACCAAGCCCTTATAACATATAACAATGGAGGTGATGGAATTGTAGTAGTTCCCCCTTCAAAGGGGAGACGCGGTTAACTACTGCACCTAGAGGATGTCCTGAAGGCTGATAGCCCAGGAACTATTTGCAAGATGTAACATTTGCAAGAATCGAGAAGGAGAAACTACTCCTATCCATCACAAGCTCTACTCAGGAAATCCAGATTTGAAGAACCATACGGACAACTCCAGCTCCTAAAATTGAAAGGCTCATTTCATTCAGTTTGTTCGCATGACCATTTCCTAGTGTTTTGCGAGTCAAAATCCAGTTACCCAAAATTCAGCCCCGTGCGTATGAGCTGCGTCAAACACTAGCAAAATTACCACACTGGTTGATCACAATCAGACTGCCACCCTCGGATGTATTGTAAGTAGAATGCGTTGTAAGTAGAATTGGCTTTGTAAGTAGAATGCGTTTGTAAGTCGTAGAAGAGTTACTGAGTACATTAAATCTCAGCTTTACACGTTTCAGTTGACTTCACAGTTCACTCACACGCTTCGCTTAAAATCAATTAGTGACTTGAAATTGGCTGAGAAATGAAAGGACTTTATGATCTGACCACCATAGATGTTGTACAACCACCAATCGGCCCGTGACTAGCAACTAACTTTTTGTAGCACGAACAGACTTACTAAGAGCACGAATATCAATCATAACAGAAATATGGAACGTTGATTAAATATTATTAAAAACTTTCAATTCAAACTTCACTAGACGTCGCACAACCTGAAATTTAAGGGATCTAGGAGGACAAAATCCAAAAAATTATATTGAAAGATGCATACACTTGGATACCCAGAGTTGATGAACTCGAACTTCGGAAAGTTCACAACCTCCAGATGTAGTGGTAGCTTTGCTCAAATATGATGTTTCCAGCTTGCAAAAAATGTTGCAATTTTAAGGCATATTTTATTTTCTGTTCACTACCGCTACACGCACTATTATCATCATTTAAATAATTTCTTTGAGCCTCAGGAAAGAGGATTTTGGGTAAACGGCGGGGTTAGGTTATTGAAATTATGCTTATAGTAGTACATTCGATAAAACTTTTAGTACAGTGCACGGTCTTGCGGGGTGCAATTTCTTATTTTGCTAGGAAATTAAAGTTGTCAAGAGTCTATCTATACTCGTTAGAAAATCAAATACTGACACAGTTTTGCTGGTCCAGGAGCCAGGTCCGAAATAGGTAGTTTTTTGCGCAGAAGGTTTGCGATGAAATTGTGAAAATTTAGTCCGTTCTGAGTGAGAAAATCTTGGGATCGGTCTGAGCAGAAACTTGCTCGAAACGAATTTTGGGAAGTATTTAACCCTGAATCGAATGAGGTTTGGTAGACCTGAATCAGACCAATATTGAGGTCGCTAGGTGTTTTTGATTTGAAGGGGAAAAGTCTAGGCGTCTTTGAGAGATTATCTGTTGAAGACGTCTAGACTTTTGCCCATCAAAAAGCCCTAGCGACCTCAATATTGGTCTGATTCAAGTCTGCCATATAACTGTTAAGGGAATTTGTGGCTACTAATATTCTTCATCTTGTGAACAAGGCAAGTGCTGCTTGACATGATTGCTACTGGAAACGGGAAACCAGAAACCAATCATCAGATTTTCAGTCATGAACAAGATTAAATGCGATTGGTCTAGAAATTATGACGAGACGTTCACGGTGGAGGAGGCTTTAAATACCTGAACCCCATTAGTTGAAAGGTAAATAACTTGACACTACTTTCACTGTTGACCTTTCCCGGCGTTTCATCTCCGAGACTTTTTAAAATCACTCTAGAACTCCTGAACTCTCTACCCCTGCTACCACCACTAATTGATCCACCGAACCGCACGTATACCAACAAGGTCTATACTGTGTGTCTACACCAAGTTTGGGACAAAATCAAGAAGTCGATTCCAGTGCACATTTCTAATCAAAAGTTCCTCCTATAGATTTTTTCTAAAATGCTTTGTTTTCGGATAATCCAATTTTTTCGTGTTCTGTACCTCATGAACTTGAAGCGGCCAAACTCCCCTTAGAATCACTGTTATCACAAAACTAAGAACGCCGTTGGAAAGAGCGTTAAATCTTCTCTTCTGATATAATTTTTTTTCAAGTCTTAATTTGTAAAAAAGGCATAAGTACAAAATTAGAAAACATTTAAAATCGACGTTTTTTCTTCCATTTTTCTGCTAACAGTATGAGGGTTTTCTCGGCGGCTACTCCTCAGAAAAAACTTCCACGACTGTCAGCTTTTGAACGGTTTAGTAAATTTTACTTTCACTTTGCAAATTGGGGGAGAAAAGTATGGTTGTATATGCGGTCGGTCTAGCGCCTAGACGTTCTCCTATAATTTCATTGCCTTTGGAGTAATAGAAGTCTGTGCGCAGATGCAAACGTTAATTTCTTATAACGTCGAATTATGAATCATTTCGACTCGTACTTTGTTCTTCAAATTCTATGCGTCCATGTTACAATGTGTGAGGAAGCTATACTGCCCACCCAACTTGACGGACTTATTAATTATATAATATCACCTATTTAGTCTCGCTGACCAAGATATATTGCTTCAAGTAAGTACTTTTTCCATTCAGCTGAATTCAATTGGTTAGTTGGGTGGTTTGTGATTCGTCACAATTAGGCCCGTAGATCAATTAAAATATACCTATTAGCGGACATTGAGACATGTCTCTGACAGGAACTGTCATTCCGCAGTGATGTAGACAACTGCAGCAACACACAAGTCAGTCAGACCGGGCAAGTGACGACAGGTAACTTGGGCCTTCGTCTCCCCAACTGTCTCTCCCTTCATGAATATTAACATCTTCCAGGACTTCTCAACTTGAGGACCCCTCGACTAAGTTCACCACCAGAAAGGCACTCGGGACTAAGGTGTCTTCCCTCCAATGCCTCCTTCCCATCCCAAAGAGCTACTTGGTAATAAGACTCTCGTGACTCCTTCAATGGTAATTAACATGGAGTTGTAATTGCTGATACTATCATATCGGCACGAACGCCCGATTCTCTTTTTGTCGCGGCGGCCTCCCTTCTGACGACCGGTCCCCGCCCTTTCTCGCTTCCTTCTTACGATTCTTGTTTAATTAAACCCCCACGGCTAATGAAAAAAAAAAAAAGTAATCCGCCAACCAACTTGTCAGTCTACGCAGCCTTAGCGATTCATAGCTTGCCCTTCTAAGGTCGGAACTTGATTCTTCTCCGGAGGAATTGCGTACCCAGGGTGTTCACCTACCTCCTACCTGCACACAGTTCAACCAAACTAACTTTTCCAATAGAAATTCTCAACTTTATGGTTGACTCTTTCAAACCACAAGACGAAGACAATTACAAATAATTACAGTAATTGGTAAAAGATAACTTAATTTGCTTCTCTCAATATTTCTAATAGTTTAATAAATATGCTTTTTCAAGCTTCAATTGACCATTATAAATAAACTAAGCCATAAAGTCTGGCCTATTATAACTTGCAGTAATAATAGAATATGCGAATGCAATAAGACAAAAATCCACATAAGGATAGTAAATATGACCTACGATTTCATCTTGCGAGTACACCTATGTATTAGTTAATTAGATACTACGTACAGAAAGAAAAAAATTAATTTTCCTAAAAACCTGGTTAAGGTTCAATTGGAGAGAAATTAGTAGGGGAACCTTTTTTTATTTTTGGCAAACTAATAAAGTACAGTTTGCCAAAAATGTCAAAGACAAATCAATGATGATTTTGGAAGGAAGTTGTAAGAAAATAAACTAGAATACCTAAGTTTCAAGAGATATGTCGTTCAAAAATGAGACGAAATGCATTATCACAAAAGGAAGTTTATTCCTAAAAGAGAACATCATTAAACCCATGTGTGTTGAGAATGAATATAAGGCATTAACGTACTAGTGGTTTGGTTAGCAGATATAATAATAGGTGTTTATGGATATAATATTTACGTTCACATCAACTTTTGAGTTGGCAAACCAGTCAATTAGAATAGATTTCGCTCGAATAGAAGAGATGTTTAGGAGGTTTTTCTCGATTTATTTAATCTGTCCCAAATGTTCCATAAAAATTGCGACACTAGAAGAAAAAAATTATTTAGAACGAACGAAAACAGAAAGTTTCAATGCGATTCCAAGACCGGCTTGATGTTTTCAGAAATAATCATCGATTAACACAAACAGACTCATCGGCGGAATTAAGTCATCGAATAGAAAACCTGAAACAAACATTGAGATGGTGCAACTCACCATTAATTCGAAAGGTTGTATTAATATTATTACAAATTATTAATTAATATTTCAAATTAATTACTATTCTGAAAGGACCGTGGATATATAGATCAATTTGTGGGAATAAACAATCTTGATGAAGCTAGATAGCTACCAAAATGGAAAAGGTTCTACATTCCAAAAATGAATCCAGTTGCAAGATCAGTATGAAATTCAGCAAGAAACAGCCAACATAACAGGAACTGAGTCAGACTTAATTAAATGAATAATCCACACCTAAGAGACTCTGTGGGGAGCGTAAATTCATAATTGCTCCGAAATCATCATCATGTTAAGTAATTACGTCAAATCTTCATTGTGTTTTGGGGTTCAACCAAGTCTCAGCCAAAGTTGCATCATTGTAGAAGAATGAGCGCGGATTTCAGAAAGGTTATGCCCGCGAACCAAAGGAAGCGTCCCACCAACTAAGGAGTAGATCGTGGACGGATAACGCCCTTCTACAAAGTCGTGTGTGGGAATCTCCAGCGGTAATGGGTAATTAAAAAGCGGTCTTGCTTATTACAACAGTCAATCTTGCAAAGGATAATTTTCAACATGTATTCCTCAAAAAGGAGAATGGCGAAATATTATTCATCAGTGAGGCGTTGGCAGGAGGAATATGGACGAGTCCGAAAACAAGAATAGTAGTCCACTCAGGAAGAATTGCTGAACAATTGTTCCCGACCGATCTACATGTTTTATGAGTTGTTGAATCCAAAAATCAAATTGCCGATTCAACTTCAACATGAAAATGGAGAAAAACTATAAGATTTCGAATGTTGATTTAGTTGTTGCTGTATATCAGACTTTCGAAGCTAATATTACCCCATTCGGTAGATTTGTCAAGCCAATTTAAAACGCTGCAAATGATTACACGAGTATTTTGTATATTTCAGTGTAAATTTCGGCGTATTGTTTTACTTTTACTTTATAAGTATTTCCTTTTCCTGTAAGGCTTCACTGTACAAAATAATGAACTAAAATATAACAAAATGAGCAATTCGCACACATTTCCTAAAATTTACTCAGGAGGAAAAGAACTCATTATTTTGATATGTTAATTGGATTTATTAGCACGCCAATTTCCGAGGGATCTTCACGGCACATGATTATAATATTATTATAATTCATAGCAATATTTTAAAACAATGGATACATTCAAGAGATACGGAGCCTCTCATGTTGCGACAACCTTCCCCATTCATAACGTCACAATTTTCGTCTCAAAACATTTCTTGACACGTTTGGACAGTATGTACCAAAATTTAGAAGTTCTACTTGATTAACTGCCCACGACAAAAATGCCGAGGACTGGGGTCAGATGTGAAGCAAACGAGCGTAACTGCCTAGATAAACGAGAACTACGTTAACACCTATTATCTGGATGACTTCATACAGCACCACGCAAACAAGAAGCGACTTTTAACAGTGCTTTTTATCAGTAATTTCTTATTTTCTATATTTTTGCTTGTCTTATTGCTAGTTCAATTTATTGCTTTGTTTTTTCTTGTACTTTGTTTATTTGCTGTCCGAATATTGTATGTTCTAAGTCTTTCTAACCATGTTTTAATAACTCGCTTTGTATTTTTTCTGTTTATTCGTTTCTGCCGTTCATTTAGTGTAGGGGGGCTATAAAAAATTCCAAAGGTTCCGGAGAAATAATGCCATCTGTGCAAGAGCACACGTAAGATCCTATATTGGACTATTTTGTCAATGTTCCCCCCAATTTAGCTGGAACTCTCTGGAATTTGGTGGGTAAGGTTCATTTTCATGAATTTCATGGTCCCCGGATATTAATGGTAGTCACCAAGCACGCACAAAATTTGAGCATTTTTGAACGCACAAACTGAATTTGTGCATTGTGCGTATTTAATATAACATGATCTAAACGCCCAGGTTATATAAATTTATTCATGTATCGAGAAAGGCATACGCTAATTTACAAATTATTACAAAAGCTTGCTGCTTCACGAATGAAGAAAATGTTAATTACCTACGTGAGTTTATTAACTATTGCAATCTTGAATGAAAAGCGAATAAGGTTCATTTATTCATTTAATTCACGGGCAAAGCCTAATTACAAAAATTGATCAATATCAAGGTCACAGCACTTTACTTTTTGCTATAAATTGCGAAGGTAATTATAATATTTTTTACAATCATATATACATAAATGAAATCACTTTTTAATCAAGGGAGTCACTATAATGGATCAAGAGCATGAACTGCTCGTGTGAGAATTCCCTAACTATCCACGCATAAATCCACATCCAGTCTGTCCTCATAATCCTTGGGATGGGCTTGGGGTTTGTTGCTTGGGGTTTCCACAGGTTGTGCTCCTGCATAACAACGCATAGGTTAAACATTGAAAGCTTCCCCATGTAATCACCTGCACAATTATGTTATGGGTACGAGGAATGTATATGCCACTCCTTACTTGGCAGACTTATTTCTTCCCCTTTCCCATTATTTAACCATTACCGTCATTAGGAAAAACGGACGCAATCATTCGATATAAATGCAAGTCCTTGGTTCGGATTTAACCACGGCAATGAATCTTTTGCCATCGCACATGAAACCGCAAAGCGTTGCTGGTTTCAATGAGGCGACGCCTCTGGTGTCAAGGAGGGTGTTGTATCTACTGCGAAACGCTCTCGGATTTTATTGGAGAGCGCCAAGCCCCGGCCGCTCCCCGTTATTGCTTGTTATTAGCTTTTATTCCTGGTCTATTACGGTGCCAAGGCCTTGGCACGTGTGCACTCACGCTCCCGTATAGAATCCAGCGTTGATGGGGGTCGTGGCATTCATGTCGTTATGACCGAATTAGTCCTAAAACCAACAACAACCCTATTACGTTAATGAGTACGAGGTAAGTTCCACATTTCTAGGTATTTTCATACGCCAAAAACTCAAAAGCGCTGTAAATTATTAGACAAATGTTTACCATTTCGGTATTAGATAGCCCTTCTACAAAGATCACTGGTCTTGGACAATTACAAATCAAACTGGGCCTATAGATATAGTGCATTATGACAATATAACAGAAAATACTTGAATGAATGTACACTAAAAATAAAATGAATACCACATTAATACTAAAAAACAATGAAACCTGGAAAAGTTACAGTAAATAAGTAAAGAATTTGTTGGTGCCCTGAGGATTCGAACCCCAGCCACTCGCGCAACAGTCCCAAGTTCTACCATCAAGCTGCAAACGTCTTGTCGAAAGGTCAGTTCCCTTTGATATGGGAAGATTAGTATCCCCTTTATTATGGGAAACGAACGGAAGAAGTACAGCAACACGGATGGTCTCTTTCGATTCAGTGAACCTCGTTGTCCACAAATCAAACAAAAAATACCCTTTCATTTGAAAGTTTTCAAGATATCAAATTTTCAACATTTCAGCCCTTGAATAATACCATTATTAGGGTTGACCGATAAAGTGATGCCGATGATACTGGCACATCCTCGGCCAATGGATGATATTTGAGCCAAATTTCATAAAGCTCCATCCATTAGTTCTAAGAAAAGTCTATTAGGGACTTGGATGCAAACTTCTAAAGTTAAGTGACCGGGTCAACCCCAGTCAGAGTTCCGCGATGAGATATGTAGCGGATGAAATGAAAGGAAAACTCATTAGCGACCGAATTACATATGAGCCGACAAAATTAGCGAAGTGGGTAATTGAAAGTAAAGTACTTGCTGCTTTTTCAAAAATAATTCCAGCAGAAATCCGCTTCGGGGTACCCAAAATTGAAACAATTGTGATACATTCCAAACGATATAACCTTGAAATCGAGGTTTTTTTTTAAACCATTCTCTCCACAAAAAATCTAACTCCGGAAGAAAGAAATTGTTGAAGACACCTCATTTTGGGGACATAGAATTGGTCAAAAAATCACAGCAAACGGCTAAAATGGGTCATCAGTGAGGTCGCAGGGAATCGGGAACTGTGAAGGAGCGAGAGGGTGGTAGAGGGGTTATAAAAACCCCCTTTAAACACAAAGAATGTTTACTATCTAGAACAGATTCGCCTTTTTCACGTTATTAATGTGTTCAAGCGTACTAAAATTCCAAAGTGTCAAAAATACGGGGGGAAACAGCAGTGGGAATTACTCTTCATAAAACGCACGGCTGTTTCCAAATAAAATCCCTCAACTATTACAGCTATTTCCGTGATTGAAATGGATGTTGTGCCTATAATGATTGTGTACATAAACTGTATTACATTAGTATTACAATCTGGTTGGTTGTAGGAAATCATGACACTTGCATGCAAACGTGGAAATCAAAATATGCAGAACACTCTTCCGCATCACTTCCATTTCAGCTCAGTTGTGTATTTTTCCTGGATCAATCACAGTGGAATTTAGGAGGATGAAATTATCAAGCACCCAACCCGCGTATTGGTGTGACGCAATTACTTGTAGTGTAAAAATAACTATTGAAACTACGGGGGGAATTGTAAAATATTTCTGGATGCAGGAGTGGTAACATTTTCAGAAATGCGGAACATGGCGGGCGAGTGGAGAGCGACGGGAGAATTCTTTGTGACGTGAAGCCAGCTGGCTGTCAGGCTCAGGGGTGATGAGCAGGTGCAACCCTCCAATCCAACAAGGGCGAAACCTATCTGACGTCATGATTTCATCACTGCAAAAAGTCTAGGTCGATAAAATCAGGCGTACAGTATTTTTGCAGCAGTACTTCGGTTAACGTTACCGGGTGCGAAAAATGTACCTTAATAATTTTCAAATGGAAGAAGGTTCTATCCTAAGAAGTTTGATATCAACCGCACTCTCTTACGGTGAGTAGTTTTCTTTCCATGAAGTTTTGCGCACTGGTGACGTCATCTCACCCCTCCCGCCCAGGCGGGATCCTCCTACCCAATGTTACGTCACCAGTGCAGGAAACTGAAAAATCGTATAATAAAGAAAACTACTCATCGAAGGAGAGTGCGAACGGTGCCGAATTTCTAAGAATGGAATCTACTTAAATTTCAAAATATAAAAATAATACGTGAGTGACACTTATTATACTATCCATGGCATCAAAGCATGTTCATAAAAGTATACAAAGTCAGGCAATTTTTCCAATTGTCAAAACTTAATAACATAGAAATTAAAGGAGCTGCGTGACAAAATATTGGCAAGACAAAGATTGCAAATAGATCTAAATAACAATCATTTGACGCAGTTGTTTCACATAAGGTTCAGATCATGATGTAACAAGTAGATCAGTGCTCACGAAGTGAGTCACATGAAAGCGCATTTTCTTGTAAGGAGATCCGAGTGAAATAGACGCTTCCTGCGTTGAGTAGGAGTCAAAATCGCATTGGGGCTCACTAAGCTGATCGATGACCTCTCTTGCGTTTTCAGCATTCTCCCTAGAGCGTACCTCTCAAATTTAAGCTTCCTGCGTCGAATAGGATACGAATGGCTTTGGAGTTCAATCAGCTGATCAATGACCTTTCAGTCGTCTTCAGTATTCTCCATTCAGCCTCCCTCTCAAATTTCAGCTTCCTGCGTCGAATAGGAGACCAAACATCATGCGTCAACGGCCACTAATTTCTTTATCCTCGCCATGTTACAGATTACATCCATACCAAGTTACATCAAAATCGGATGTAGAGAAGTGGCATTTAAAACAATCTTAAGAGGACATACATACATCAACGGACAACACGAACTAAATCACTCGCGACGAAGTTGTGGAAACCCATTACAAAACGGAAGTTAGTGAAAAACGTTGTCTATTTCCACGAAAAATAAAGAGTTACAATGTTAAATCGATTTCGACGGTTAGGCCATTATCAGTAACAAACAATAACAATAAGTTACTAATAACAATATTAATAATAAGTTATTGTTTGTTACTGATGACGGCCTAACCGTCGAAATCGATTTAACATTGTAACTCTTTACATTTTGTGGAAATAGACAACGTTTTTCACTAACTTCCGTTTTATCAACGGACAAAGTGAACAAAACAGCTTTATTTTTATTAATTTATTTTTTAATTTTTATTTTTTAATTATATATATATATAAAGAAAATGTGTTAAAAAAACTATAGGCAGGACTGGGACATTTGAAATTGAAAGATTCAATCATCGATCAATAAAGTTAATCATCGTATCTTCCGACACACGAATGGCATGTTGTTAGCAATTCACACTTGCTCGTTTTGGCGAGCCCACGATTCCTTCCCGAGTTCCAGGTTCCGATCGGTATTTATTTCACTTTAATTCGACAAATGTCGCGGCCTCTAATGGCGGCAGACATCATTCGCTCATTCGCACCTTCCGTGCCGATCCCAGCGATACCAGAGACCACTCGTCGTGCTCTCGGAGTCACTCGTCAGTCTTCCCGAGACCTCCCTGCGGATCGCGCATCTCTCAGAGGAGGCGATGCCAGTCGCCCGGACTTTATCTCCCCGGCGAACAGTACGGCTGTCTCCGTGCTCCCGCCTTGTTAGCTCTTCTCATTCACACCTTGGCACTAATGGCTCCGACCATTAACATATAATGCTCACCGCCGCCCGACGCCCTCGGAGCGGTGAAAGGTTACTCCCCTCTGTGGCTGGATCGAAAAATTCCTTCGCTCCGTTTATCGGAATTTCCCGGTTGAGCGGAGCTCGCCCTGTTGAATCTGACGTTATTCAAAGCATGAAACAACAATATGCAAACCCTTACAACTTGCTCAATTTATAACGACTCAAGTTTTGTTATCAGTGGCAGTACTAATCCTAAACTCTTCAGAACTAGATGAATCGTTCCTCAGCATTCTTGAACTATTGGAAACATTGTCAGCAATGCGAATAATATCAGAACTCTCCCTCTCAGTGGGTGGATGTTCTGTTCAGGGCCAGACAAGGTCCAGTCCCTGTCGGTGTACCTGAAAGCCACTGAGCTTTACAACGAACTGTGATATTCTGATCTGTGAAATATTTATTTATTTATGTACATCTAGTCATACCTTTATTTAACCAAGATGTATAGTATTTATTATTATATATTTATCGATAATATTTATGTATTTGTAAGGATCATCTAGTCGTAGTTTTGTTTTTATTACGGGGTATTTTTATCCGCTGTAGGGGTTACAAAGCGGTCATCGCTGTATCCCTTGAGGCAGAGTGCAGCGATACCTCGTTTTGCGGGATATTATTTTTATAATTATTTCTCCCCCTCCGATCTGCCAGTGGAGTACGTGTTGGCAATCCGTTTAGTGACGGACGGTCAGCATGGCTCCCCTTAGAATCGTGCCCGTTTCAGTGTCCTCTAGAAACCCCTTTTTGATTGCCGCTAGTGACCCTTCCGGTTAAGACGCGGCTTAAATTCTTAAAAAAAAAAAAAAAAAAAAAAAAAAAAAAAACAGAACTTCTATGGAACGACGACTTCGCAATGGAGTTCCGTCAGTTCTGGAAAAACGAGTAATGTTAAAATCGTTCGGAACAGCCTTGCCGAATTTGTGACATTGAAGGTGATGGAAATTGAGTAGTTACTCCTTCAAAGGGGAGAGGCGATTAACCTGGTACACCCAGACGATATCCTGAAGGTTGAATAAACCTCAGGATTATCCCCAGCAGCAGCGTTTTCAAGAATCCAGAAGGAGGAACTACTTATATACATCACACTTCCGTGGCTTTAAAAAAAAGCAAGAAGGGGGCACACTGGAAGGGGGATTCCAAATAGGCAAGGCGGGGTATGTGTTTAAATTGTTAAGGGTAAGATTTATATTGTACAGTATGTATATATGTGTACATTTCCCATGTTGGATATGGAAGGGAGGGAGGGGGCAGGACATTCAATAATACAGGGGCTGGATAGGGGTAGGGGTGTGGTTCGAAACCACGCTCTGCTACCATGTGACAATGAAGGTGATGGAAATTGAGGATATCCAGAAAGTTGAATAAACCTCAAGATTATGCCCAGCTGCAGCGTTTTCAAGAATCGAGAAGGAGGAACTATTCATATCTATCAAAAATCCCAGAACTGTGAGTTCTGGCACTTTGAAACGACAAAACAGAACTGTTATGGCACGAAGGCTGAGAACAAAGCTTGAGCGTAGCCCTGGTTTTACCACTGAAAAGGGTCTAATGAGCCAGTACTTGTGGGACAGAAGCGCAAGTGATTATAGCGAGCATCCAGATCAACAAACTATGCAGATCATTCTGATCTATTAGTCCAACAATAATCCATATTTTTCTAATTGAATTTCTGATTGATTTAGATAATATTTTTCAATTTCTCCTACGTTACAGTGATGTGGAGTATAGCGCTGAGTCGGAATTCTGTGCTCCTGAAAACTTCAACAAATATTCACTCAAAATCCCGGTTACCGGGCCCAGCGGGCCTCTCCAAGCGAGAAAACGCCCGACTTACCTGACTCTATTTACAAAGGATGTTTTCAATAACTTCAGGTTGTCAGATATGTTATATAGTATTGGGCCTAAATCGAAAACTCTCAATAAACTATTATGGTTGAAAAAGGAAGAGTACACCATTAAGGCCTTTTCAATCAGTAAACTACTGCTCTTGCTCACCAGGAATTACTTTGAGAATCGATTTCCACAACTCAACATGAATTTTCCTGATAATGAACACCAGTTCCGAAAAAGTTTCGTTAGCGTATGTGCAAATGTTAATACTACCAATGGTCTAATGGCGACTACAGCAGCTTAGGGATCATGAGATGTTGTGATAAAATGAGAGCATTCCAAAAGTGACGAACGATTATCCTGCTATGAAAACTAAGGGTTACACTTCCCTAGTAACGCATTGGTTGTACGAGAAAATCAATATGTTCGCCGTGACGTGACTGTTGGAAAAAATGGAAACGTCCGGTCATTCAATAGTAAATGATAAAATAGATTTTAAAACACTGAATGAGCGCATTTCCAAATTGATAAAGAGGCATTATTTAAATTCAACGTTCACTAATGAACCCTCCTAGAAGTCTGATTTCCTTCAAATTTCTAATAAGCAGGGATGCAAAAATGACGTAGTGGTTAAATTTTGAAGACAAGGTCAACAGCGTTCGAAAAACTTCTCGCTTCATCTACTAATATAAAAGACTCTTATTTATCTAGAGATTTACGCAAGAGATGAAGGTACGGGATCAAGGCAAGCTTCTTCTAGACAAAACATTTTTAGTATGATCCCAGGGAGGTATTATAACCACCCTCTTTTTTCTCGACTTCATCGGGGTTTTGTCATTCCTGCATCACCCGCGCCGTGTCTTCCCACGTGGATCTCGTTCCAAACCCGCATACCCGACAATTATGTAAGACCTGAGGATTGAGTTACCACAAAGAAGGGATAGAGGTGGCCGAGTTTGAATAGAGTACATATTCTGTGACAGGCGCGAGAGCATGGAGAAGAGGTGGATGGAAGACCATATCGGCGGAAATTTTCCCTTATCAGGGGAAGCGGCCTTTAGAGGGGGAAATGTGTAATTTGGTTTGGATAAAATTTAATTTGGTGTGGAAAAGGTTGCATTTGGTCTGGAAATGCTATACACCTGTCCGTTCGCACAGTCTAAACTGAAATGAACGAGCATTAAGAACTAGACATGAAATTACGTACAGTAAAAAATGCACGAACCAAGGTACCAAGCAATATACTTACTCGTATATCTATCAGATTTATGATTCGTGAACTAAATGACGCAGCAATTAGATCCATGTATCTGGGAGTATTGCAGGTGCCTACCTAAAAACACATGACGCCATACAAACAGCCAAAATACGTTTTCCAACAGTTTTAACTTCATAATTATGGTCATTTTTCAAAAGAGAAAAATGAGCGGAAATTGTTTTTTGAGAAACGGAAATAGAGGAGGAATTCAGGTGAGCAAAAGGGGAAATCTTAAGAGAAGAGATAGAAACACTGCAATAGACACGAACACACAGACACGAAAAGAAAATTGTTCAAATCGGCCAAGAAGGTAAAATGTAGAGATATTTTGATTTTGGAGAAAAAAACTGATTTTTTTGTAACTCGGAAATGATGATTTTCACTTTCTAGGTAGACTCTAGAGTAATTTTTCACTCAAGAGTTCAATGGACAGTAAAACATCTCATCAACTCCAAGTATCATCCGAAAGTGGAAAGAGCTGTTTACGAGAAAAACTTTTTATCGTAGGTCATTTTATAATTAGAAAATTTATTGAATTGAATCCAGTAACATCCTGGAAATTTTCAATATATATGTACCTACAGGAACTTAGAAAATTTCGAACCCCAAAGCATTATCTGAGCCCTTAGCTCTCGCAATAAATTCTAGATCATTTCTGCTAAATTGAATTATTTGAACGAAATGCTGGAATGCAACGTTCGCAAAGACCTTCACAGAACTTATTAGGGATGAAAAGAAAAGGACACCATCTAGGACCATGTCCGCACGACTCTTGATTGAATCATAACAATCGGAAAACACCTCAGTTATGCGAGTTGCATGGATTTGCGAGGAGACTAACGAACAGACAGTCACGATGCTAAACTGGTTCAGAATGTTCTGAACGGAAAATGAGAGAAGTTATTTTGATTTTCTAGAACATGCACTCAGAGATACGTATCGTCACTCCTTTGTTCTAGGAGGATTTCATTTCTATTTCTCAAGCCCGAGAAGCGAAGACTTGGAAGGTCGGTATCGTGCGTAACCTCGACAATAAAACAAGGGGTGACGCCCGCACGGAAATAACGCAGCACCCCCAAGCGTTAAAATCGCTTGAAAAACAATCAACGGTAGATGAACAAAACGCTTCCAGACTTTTACATCACCCATTTCCAGTTTCCCCTTCAGAATCTATAGCAGATAACAGAATGTTACAATTTAAATTACAGATATGAGATACGGAAAATGAAAAGGGGGCTCTTGTCGAAAATTTTAGAAATTGATTCTTATAAATATTCTTAAAATAATTCTTCAACAGTTTTCGAATACGAATATTGTTCTCCGACAAATGGTAAGTTCTTTATGCATTTATACACGAGCATTAGCCCAATTTATATGGAAAATACAAACATCAATTGGTACACCAATTAAAGCAAGAAACATACAAACTATTATACATACATGAAAAAGAGAAGCATGAACAAAAATGCAAACATGATAAGAAGAAAATAGAGAGACATTCTTTCTTGCTTGTTAAACTATAGCATTTACAAGTCAAATTAACCTTTTTATAAGTCAAATTAACCTTTTTACAAATCAAAATAACCCTTTTAAAAATCAAAATAACCCTTTTACGAATCAAAATCACCCTCCTTGAGCAATGCGCAAAAATCGTTGGAGGGCAAAGAAAAGAAACTGAATACATTGAATACGATAAAGTAGGTGTAATAATAATTGAAAAATATCAATTGTCCAACCGAAAATATATCAAAATTTTCCAGCAAAAAAATGAGGTAGGTAGGCTAAGAGATCAATCAATATATAGAGTTCCGAAAGTAGGTTGATCAATAGGAATCCCGAAAAAAAAAGGTCACTCTCATTGCTGCTGCTACTGCACAAATCGGACTCGCTCATATCTAATTATTATAGTTAAATAGTAGTTGACACTCGAAAAACTAATGTTCACTTCAACAACGGAGAAATCTCGACAAAGGTTATCGCCAACAAACAGAAGGATATGAAAATTACTTAAAGATCACAGTGAGAAGGAATACTGGGGTAGGTATTCATGAAGATCACAGTGAGAAGGAATCCTGGTGTAGAAATTCATGAAAAAGGAATACCAGTTAAACCCGTACTCCTATTAATTCCTTTGCCCTTCAAAGATTTTCGCGCATTGCTCAAGGAGGGTTATTTTGATTTGCGAAAGGGTTATTTTGATTTGTAAAAAGGTTCAATTGACTTGTAAAAAGGTTAATTTGACTTGAAAAAAGGTTAAATTGACTTGTAAAAAGGTTAATTTGACTTGTAAAAAGGTTAATTCGACTTGTAAATGCTATAACTTGGGTTCTGTTTCAAGGAACGGAACCGACCAAGGTTTGGACTGAAATCCGTTACAAACAAATCATTAGAAATTGGCGCAAATCTAAAAATTGGTTTGTATGGCATGATTTTATTAAGAAAACGCTATTTTTTCAAAATGTAATAACTGATGTTATCGACCTCTGTGCACACAAATTGCTCGTTTTTCAAAACGATTTGGCTGATAAACAGGTTAGGAAGATAAACAAGGAAAATTAGATCATACAGTTGTGCTGCAGAGCTCTTGACTTTCCGAATTATTTTTTAAGGAAGATTTAAAACGACTTGATGTGGAGGAGAATCGCGGATATGTGCGGCGAGGCAGAGCGATGACGCGGGAGCGGGGGGGCGCGGGGTGTCGTGCGCCGCGGACGTCGGTTCCGGTCGGTTGGCCCGGCGGCAGGTGGACGGTTCCACGCCGGCGCCCGCTCCCACGGTGGCGGCCCGTCCCCCGGGCGCAGAAAACACGCCGTTTTCCGTCGCCCCCTGACGTTTTCGATGGTCAGGTGAAGTGAGGTGATTTCCTACGCAGTCTTGGAATATCGAGTTGCCTTTTTTTAGAAACAACTTGCTGTAGGCAGATCCATTGAACTGTAGAAAATTTAAATTTCAACTTGAAGGTTTTACACATCGCTTTCAAGGATTGAAACATCAATTTAGAGGTTTTACACATCAATTTTGAGGTTTTTAATTTCACACTGAAGGTTTTTCGTTTCAAATTAGAGGTTTTACACATCAATTTTGACGTTTTCGATGGTCAGGTGAAGTGAGGTGATTCCTACGCAGTCTTGGAATATCTAGTTGCCTGTTTTTAGAAACAATTTACAGTAAGCAGATCCACTGAACTGTGGAACATTTAAATTTCAACTTGGAAGGTTTTACATATTGTTTTGGAGGATTGACACATCAATTTTGACGTTTTCGATGGTCAGGTGAAGTGAGGTGATTCCTACGCAGTCTTGGAATATCGAGTTGCCTCTTTTTAGGAACAACTTACAGTAGGCTGATCCATTGAACTGTGGAACATTTAAATTTCAACTTGGTTTTACACATCGTTTTGGAGGATTGACACATCAATTTAGAGGTTTTACACATCAATTTTGACGTTTTCGATGGTCAGGTGAAGTGAGGTGATTCCTACGCAGTCTTGGAATATCGAGTTGCCTTTTTACAGAAACAACTTATTACAGTAGGCTGATCCACTGAACGGTGGAACATTTAAATTTCACCTTGAAGGTTTTACACATCGTTTTGGAGGATTGACACATCAATTTTGAGGTTTTACACATCAATTTTGACGTTTTCGATGGTCAGGTGAAGTGAGGTGATTCCTACGCAGTCTTGGAATATCGAGTTGCCTTCTTTTTTTTTTTTTTTTTTTAGGAACAACTTACAGTAGACTGATCCATAGAACTGTGAAACATTTGAATTTCAACTTGAAGGTTTCACACATCGTATTTTAGGATTGACACATCAATTCAGAAGTTTTACACAGCAATTTAGAGGTTTTTAATTTCAAAATGAAGGTTATTCGTTTCAAATTAGAGGTTTTACACTTCAAAGACAAGCATTAAGTTCACAAATACATGATTTAATTCTGGAAAAGCAGTAAATAACTAAATTAAAAATAGCCACTGCTACAACTGAGCATTAGTTGGAATTTCACACTTTTGACCTCTGAATCGGATTCAGCGCACATGAAAACCCTCAATTCCGAAATTTTAGCCCAAAATTCCGTTTAGTTTGGCTAATAAACGGGCAGGTAGATCACCAGTGACGTAGAAGTGAAAGGGAAAAGTAGTAAATAATTAAATAAAAACTAGCCACTGCTACAACACAGTATTTGTTGGAATTTCACACTTTTGACCTCAGATTCGGATTCAGCGCACTTGAAAACCCCCTATTTCTAATTTTTAGCTCAAAATTCCGTTTAGTTTGGCTAATAAACGGACAGGAAGATCACGCGTGACGTAGTAGTCAAGGGAGCTGAGGGTTCCCCCAGGGCGGGCGGGGGCCGTGACATCATCGTGCAAATGAATTTCAAGAGCCGTGTTACTGGTCAGATACCCATCATATAGCATTTTTTTGGAAAGAGCCGTATTACTGGTCAGATACCCATCATATAGCACTTTTTTTGGAAAGCTCTCATCAAGATCTTTCTATTGAGCAAATAAAAAATAACCATGGAAATTCCCCATTAAATCTTGTATCCATTGTCCTCCAATTCGACGTAAAAATACTCTACTGGCTACCGAAGGGCATTCACGTGCAGACGTATGAACCAATTCGGTCAATCGCGACTGAGCAACGTCATCTGGCAGCTGTGAGCGAAGCCCACTCGAAAATCACTTGTTTTTAAGAATGAAGTACGAGAGTGTCGCCCTTGGATCGGATTTCAGAGAAAACAGCCTGAGAACTTGATTAGCCAGGAGCGGCGTAGAGGGAGAGGCCGCGAACGCGAACGAGCGGCAGGTGCTTCGCGCTTCCTACAATGTGAGCAGGTTCGACGATCAGCAGCCAGCGTCCAGCTGGTCGGTGTCCTCCGAGCCGCAACCTTGATACTTCGAAAGGGAACTAGTAGAATCAAAGATCAACAAATCGGGGAGGAAAACACGTCATAATACGGCAATATTATGCAATATAGATTCGAAACATCTGCAGGTACGAGGCATGTGCAGAGAGCAAAGGCTGTTTCTTGTCCAAGGCCTTTTAGTAACCAGAATTTTAGTGAATGAATGAAACTCCCAAAGCCAATAAACGGGGTCCAACAGAGAAAACACAACGTATCATTTTGAAATGAGTGCCTTTTGCTCTTAACCCCCCCCCCCCCCTCCACAGCCATAAATACTGTATGCAGTCATATATGTTCATCACAGCCACTGCAAAATAAAATACGTTGCTGAAACCCATCAAAAGATGGAATCAGTCTTTTTTGAGGTTCTCCATTCCAAAGAAACTCCACGTTCACAGGAAAATCAAGGCATTTCTTTATTGGCCAAAACTCGTGCAAACTATATACACCTCAATGAGCGTTACCCACCTTTAAGATTTATATTTTTTAAGGACAGTACATTACCTACCACGTGAGCATTTAGAATATGCATATCATTGATGAAGCGCGGAATAATTCAATCATTCCATAAACCGAATGTACTTATAACTTACATCTACAACTAAATATCAGGCATAATAATTTAATTTGAGAATCATTCATCGCCCGTGGTATTCTGAATATAAAAAAATATATATGTATGTAACGATTTTGTAGTCCTACTTCCTATTATTATTGGATACCCATAATTTTTTATCATTCTTAGAATTATTCTGGATAGGATGAATTAAAATATATTTCTGTACATAAAGATTGAAACTCCATTTAGAGAGCAAAGTGATACCCAGGAAGTATCTCAACTTTTGTAAGAGCTACATAATCAGTATAGAATGGAAAAGGTTACTTCGAAAGAGTTATGAATTGAGAGTTTCGTCAGAATTCAAAACCCCCAAGGGGTACACATTCCACCCCAAAAAACCTTGGAGCAGTCCAGTTGAGAGGAGGTGTGACCGATGTGACCATCCGCCGCCCGCATCTACCAAATATCTGTCAAAACCTAAGAACCGGTTTTTGGTTTCAAACGAGATACTATTGCGATCTCATCCATAAGCATGAGCCATAACGACTCCACTGGCAAAGATTCCCCTCTCCCTAAAGTTCGATAGCATTTCACAAGCTTGCAAGTTTTTTTTTCTTCTTTTTCTCACAACAACTGCACTGTGCAGTTATTGAACGCTGCGATAATCAGTTACTGCTTTTATAGTTGACATTTGGTGAACAATGTAGTTTGTAATCGTTAAGAACCTGCGTGATTGGCGTATCATACCAAGGATATGATCATGAATGGACAATTCCCCTATTATATTAGGTATATTACTCTATTTTATTCCATTTGCTAAAAGATTTCGACAAAAAAGTTCCAAAAAGGTGCATCATGACGGGTATGGATGATTGGAAGTAGCCGAAACAGCAGTAAAGGAAGCTGAAGGACTTCATGAGGCGAAACTCCTCACCTCAGCATCCGCTTGGGTGGAATGGTGAAGGGAGGGGAGGCTCAGTCCCCAATAATGTCAATTCATTTCCATTATCTTTGTAATGTAATGATGTATTTGTTTTTGATGCAGTAATTGTGAACACTTCTTGTGTCTTGTGTCAATTATGTCTTGAGCTAACAGGCGAAAAGTGTCACGTTTTTTGGGAGACGCGGTTGGGAGACGGCGAGGCCCGAAGGGCCGAATTTTGTCCAAACTATTTGGAGTGTTGAGCTGAAATTTACAATTGGTGGTTTTCAGGGGTGCAGAATCCAGTTCTGAGGTCAAACGTGAGAAAATTAAACACTCAAATGTTGCACATTGTGGTGGAAAAATCAAGGAACGGCTTGAACCTACAACCTGGCAGTGGATTTGGAAACAGAACCTTCGGATCTCCTTGTTGAATGGACCAAGATCATCCTGAGTATTGATGAATGGACCGAGGAAATGATAAAATCGGAGAAAATTTCACTCATACATCAGCATTGAAAACCATTCAGGTATTTTGGTTTACTCTAACTACACATTTAGATGTTCAAAATACATTTATACGAGTCATTTTACTACTCCTGTCTTTGCTTACTAATAATTCAGACCACAATCTCAACGACAACAATCTTAATCCCTAAAAATGCAATCACCACACAAAACAGTCAAGCTCGAGTATACGCCGCTGGTTCAATCCTATCGCTCTAATCTCAGAGATCATTTTAGAGCTACATCTACATCCGATTTCGGGTTCCATGAGATTTATTCAAGAACGATCCATTTTGATCGGATTCCCTGTGCCATATTTTATCAAAACAGAAGTCTGGAATAAAAAATGTCCTATCTCTAAATATATTACAGGATGTTTTGTGCATCGTGGAGTTACTGTGGACACTTGATATTTTATTACATTTGAATTCTTGTATTTCACAGCTTTGGAGAATACGGAGGGACTCTAATGGTAAGATAATATAGTGAGGCAGGCTATGAAAATACAAGTAAATACAAATGGAACGCGACAAGTCAGATATTGAAAAATATTTTTACCCTTAGCAATGATAATTGGGATTATTAATCGTATAACCCTTACAAAAGGCCGGTCCTTGTTAGACACATTCAATATGGCAGTACCATTTAAATTCCATTGAGTTAGGAGAGCACGTTTTTAATTTGCAATCACACAATTTCAAAGCCACAATAACATCCTTAAATGCTGTCATTTTAGAAGATCATGAGATATAACAGTTACGTCATTGAAACAGACGAACGGCGGTACGTATGACGGCAAGTGATTACTCGCGTGCATGATCTCATGCACGAACATAGTTCGTGAGTTCACGCTCAACCCGAAAGCAACATTTGGGAAATCGGACTGCGCAGAATGGATGTGATTTGGTGGAAGATGCTTTTATAGATCAAGGTCTCTTGAGCTGTTTTTGTTTCCATCATATAAATCCTAGGGGTTTTCCCCCGTTTTGGCACCTGGGAACGGAGACAATCGTGACAAAAACAAACTAAATTAGTGTTTTGTAATATACTAATATTTGTTTTGTAGTACGTGGAATTTGCGCATGAAAGGTTTGAATAAAAGCAAAGACGGGCTACAGCAGAGCTTTTACATCATGAGCAAAATTACCGGTATTATAGGTTCACTTTTCTGCATTACACATGCATATTGTTACGCCACTACTGTGTATGCACTGTGTGCTGCCCATTCTGCTCAGAGACCCTGCAGGAGAGAAGCATTCGATAATCTACTAGTATATGACTAACGGTTCACCAGATTATTCCATTTGAGAAGCATTTCGAAGCATCCCTTCGTGCATCGGCTGCATCCTTAACAAATCTCTTAGTGGAAACAACATACTACTGTTGTACTGATTGCTGTCTTGTGATGCACAGGTACTCGTAGTTTATAGCGATTGCTTCTTATGCCATGCGTGTAGAGCTAATCTGGAACTGCCAGAATATTCTCAGAAGATGTACTCTCAGAGTCGCTTAGCTCTGCATTATTGGGCACGAAGACCAGGACGATTGACCAGCTATTGATTGTTTTGCTACAACCCCATAAATCTAGAACCAATTTTCCTAACCATTAAAATCTTCTAATAGAATTAATGGTGAACTGGACGAGTGAAGAATGGGAGAAATACTGGCAAAACCTTCCAACACTATGGCAGGCTAGATTATTTGAAGTGTTTCCAAAGGAAAAAGCCACAGAATTACTGGAGTGGCTAGGAAACTCTTCAAAAACGTACGGAGAAAAAACGTTAACCATTAAACGACATGACGCTTCTGTAAACAGGACTTGAGGATTCCCAGCTTATATGTCGCACTTAGTCACATCAGGCATAATACTCTTTTGGAAGTTACGTCCTTTCCTTTAATAAGCAAGGTATCGGACACTATTCTTCTCCTCTCAGAAAAATAAGAAATTCGTTTCGATTAGCTCTTCACAAACACCTGGGTGCACTCCACCACATATCTTTCAGGTTGCAGTGAAGGACCCGGAACAAACTGTTAAAAAAAGGCTTTTCGATACAGTAGGTAATCCGTATCACCTATTTGTGTGGAAACTAATTTATTAATTTATTCAAATCAATAATAAAAAATATTTTATTAATTAGGAACAGTGTGTTATAATTCATATTCATTGTATGGAAGGCTGTAGTAGAACGCTGATAAAATTATTCCACCTTGAGTAGTACTGTCGGATTGAAGAGTTTGTTTAAACTGACAAAGTTGAACATTAGTTGTTTAATTAGATCTTCCATTAGACTTTCATTAATTGTCATATAATCAATATTTATTAAAGTTCCTCTATCTTACATTATAAGCTAGCTAAATTACCAACTGGTACCTAACTTATTTGTACTCTAGGTACCTACCCTGATCATCAGTGTGATCTAGTCATGAAAAGACTCTCACTAAAAAACGTGGTCATAATACCAAAATTATTTCATTTTATCTTTTATCTTAAATAACTAAGTTTGAAGCAATAATATATAGTTAAAACAAAAAGTTTCCAAAATAAATGTATATACATAGGTAATAAGGATCAATACCTATCCTAGCATCCATGTAGGTATTTACGATCCACAATAGAAACCACCACCATCATCAGCTTGTCATCAAATCAAAGCCTGTCAATAATCATAGACTGTTGCCCATTCCCTAGTCACATAAGTGTTTCTGTATAAGAAAAAAAGTGCTTGTTGTATGGGCTACCAGAGTGGTGATGTAGGAGAGGAAGACACTAAAGATAACACTAAGGTAACACTCAACTTTCAGTAGAAACCTAAGTATGTACCTCCCTACTCATAAGTCACCAAACTAATGTTCAACTTTGTTTCTTTGTACCTCTGTACCTTATAGCCCTGAAGATGTTCAATAAATTGGACGAAACGTCGGATTAGATAAACGGTTTATTCATTTGACCAACACTCAAAAATCACAACAAGAATTTATATACTGAGTGGTCAAGAAAACAAAATGGCTGTGTATATATATATATATATATATATATATATATATATATATATATATATATATATATATATATATACCACGCAATAAAAAAGAAGAGAGCTGACTAAGCAAAGATTGACCATCTAGTATGAGGAAAAAGTTGATTCAGTTTCTTGCCTGTTAGCGAAAAGTACACAGATAAGGTGGGGACTCTTCAATCTCTTTTAAGGACGAAGAACGCCGAGTCATCCCGTTCACGTTTAATATCTGGACGGTCAAAGGAAAGGTAAGGGGGGGTTAGTAGGTATAAACTTGGACGGGTACGCACGAATCGCGATTAGGCCTTGAGACCAGGCCATCGAAACGAAAAAAGGACGCTTGCCTGAGGAAAGCTGGTCAGCTAGTAAAACCCATCATATCGCTAGACCGCTGATCGAATGAGCAATCCTTACTCAATAGCCTGCGTTGTATCCTAGTACATAAAATTTATGCACAGATATGCCTCCAGGCTATGTGTGAAACAGACCTGACTATCAAGAATTTGGATATCATGAGTAATGCAAAGGTTTTCGCTTCTCTTCGACGTCCTCATTAAAACAACAAAGATAGTCTGAAAACAAACAAGCGTGCATTGTCTGCTAAACGATCAAAAGATCAACAAGTGTGTGGTAATACCTATTTTAGGAAGGCTTTTCTCCCTGAAATCCCCCTTTATTCAAAATATCCCCAATCTCAATACATCCCCATCTTACGCAACTTACTGAATCGTATTCGAACGGCCAATCATCTTCACTTACCTGTAACAAAGAAAGAGAATTATTAAAAACAATTCATTTTGAATGTCTAGATTCGTCTATAATATATATATATGTGATTATATATGAGTAAGCCCCCCTTACTTTTTTTCCACGATTTTTGAGATATCTTAGTTTTTGGGGTGTCTAATACTAAGTTTTAAGCGAACTTAAAATCAGGAAAAATCCAACAATTTTTTGGAATACCCTAAGCATGGGGTACTTTGAAAATTCTTTTTCCATTTTAGCCCAGTGACACCTTATTCAGAAGATTTTTTAGTGCTGAACACGATGGTGAAAACAGGTACATATTCTGATGCCGAATTACGTTCGCAAATTGGAGCAGATGCAACATGAAGAAGCGCGATTTATTCTTGAGAGAGGTACATTTAGAAAAAATAGCGCTTCTTCTTAGTTCACTTCTCTTAGTCCGAAAACTTTGGGTTTTTTCCTGATTTTTATTTGCTTAAAACTTGGTATCACACACCCCTAAAACGCTCTCCAAGTTGCACTTCGATAACTCTAAAATTGTGAGAAAAAAATTAAGGGGGGGTTACATACTCATATTCTGTATGTTGAAATTGGTTTTAGCAAATTTTCGTGCAATTGCAGAGGCTCCAAAAATTGTAAAATCAAAATTTTCGAACATTTTCTTCATTGAAATCCGTTTTTAGAAATTCTGAAACAAATCTCAAAGTTTAACACTTTTATATATACATATATCGCATGGTGAGGACATTAGTGCAGGATGTCGATACCCCGCGAGATCATGAGTGACGTAACTCGAAAATTCGAGTTTTGAGAAAAGGGCCTTAAAAGATTTGGTGTAATTTCAAAAGGCGATTACAACCGACATTCTTAATCAGCTATCGCAAAAAATGCCTCCTTCCGGATTTCAGGAAAGAATAGGAAAGAGGACCGCCTCAAATCAGAGCTGAGAGCCTGAGGCTGACCAGAGTGTTTTCAAGATTACCCATGTAAGCTAACACTCCTTAAAAGGGATAATTAGATTATCTGCCCCAAGCTCAAATATTAAATGAATGAGATCTGTAGCTCTCCCAGGGTTGTGGGTTTCCAAGACACGGGATTCTTAACCAGCAATCGCTCAGAAACCTAACTCAAAATTTCAGCATCATGGGTTGAATAGGGAAGATATCAACATAGATCTCACTAAACTTCCCAAAATGATTGATATTTCGTCGTTAGTCACTAACACCTCTCGGGCTCCAATCGAATTCAAATAGTGGGGAAAAAAACCGATATTAATCTAATTTAATACGATGTTATAAATGGTTAGTAAACAATATTACTGTGCTGCTTGTAAGCCTTGTTTTGTTGTCACTTGGTTGAGGTGGTAATCTTGGTTGCATCGCTTGGTAGTAGGCTAATTAGTTTGGTAACATAACTATTAGAAAACAAAATAAAATACTTGTAAGGTAAGATATATTCCTGATAGGTATTATCAAGTAGTAGGTACTATGTACCACGCGATCTGCTAGTAAAGGTTCCTATTTTCTTATGATTTTCACGTACAAACAAGCCGTTGGTAGGGAAATGGAACTTCCGCAGTTTCCATCGTCAAAAAATCGTTCACCTTTCGTTGGAAAGCTTCCATTTTATATAATGAAGATTAGTAACTTAACATTGCACCATTGTACATGTGCATTATAGATCATTGATAGGAAAATGCAACCCCGAATTACTGGGAAGAAAGCATGTTCCATGTGTTAGAATTTCAGCCGCAGGCTCAAAGTGGAAAGCAACTTGAGGCCAAGTTTTCGAAAATGAATTTGAAATTTTTTGAAAATAGCAACATTTAGTTATGAGAATTAAGTGAATGTGGTGCATAGAGTGCAAATCACTAATCAGAGTACAGATATTGCTGCGGTTTTCATTGAGTTTGCGCATTTTTGGAGGAAAGCTCTGAATAACAATAAATGAAGGCTAGCACCAGTTATGTTTTTAGAAGCAACTTCTTACGTTGCTTAAAGGTAGTAGAGTAGGTAGTATAGTTACGGTGACCATATTTATCTTAAGCAAAATCGGGACGGATAGAACTATCAAGGGGGTCTGAGGGGTATAGAATACCCTCCATGGGGAGGAGGGTCCGGGGGTCCACCCCCGTAAAAGTTTGAATTTTTTACCCTTTAAAAGTTTGTTTTTAAGACTATTTCATCCATTCAAACATTGGTTTATTAAGAGCTTCGTATCAAACTAAAAATATGTAATATTCATTAAAGAATGTGGCACTGAGAATTACATGACAAAATAATTTCAAGAAGTTTATTACATACACAGAAAGAATATGTACCTTTTGCACGAACAAAATGAACTTCACGAACAACAGGTAAGTTTTTATAGTCAAATAAACAAACATTAATTTTCCAAAAAATGAAAAAATACAAGTTAACAGAGCAGTCTGTTTACATCATTGTTCTTCTTATATTTTTTCACTAGGGCCAGGGGTACTCTTATTACTCCAGTCGTACTTCTGCGTTGAGGAAAGTGCTCTCAGCAAGGAGTCGTATTTTCTTATTTTGTCGTATATTTCAACACACGACAAAGCCGAAGTTGGCACGAGGGCCAACACAGTGGGGTTTTCAGACTCTCCTGTGACTATGATACACTCCTATTACGGTATAATAGTTATGTTGTGTGCGGTGTAAAGAAATTCCACGGTACTAATCATTCATTTTAAAATAAAGCTAATAACTTTTCATGATGATTTGGTTTGAAAAAATCTTTATTGGTGAAAATCGGGACATTTCTTTCCCAATTCGGGACCCCGGGACACAGGCTTTAAAATCGGGACTGTCCCGATAAAATCGGGACGTATGGTCACCGTAAGTATAGTGCAACGTTAAAAACGAGAGAAACTAAAGGTTACTAACAAAATGATCTTCTAATTGGTCTGCCTGTAAATGCTGCAGACATGACCGGAGAGATGTTTTCTGTAATTACGGAGTCCATGAGGCGCCAATGACGACGATAAAGCCGTAAATAAATAAATAGTGGGCACATTAACGTAAAAAAGTGAGTAGGGGAGGCTGATTAATTAGAGGAAATGAAAGTGAGTTATGAGCTCGGAGAGACAAGTCCGCGGTAGACCTGATAATAACGAGAGATAGCGGAGAGAGGGGTGAGAATGAAGACGAAGGAGGAGAAGAGGGTGAGAGGGGGGAAGGGAGGAAAACCTGTTGATGATGCCTCAAGTATTGGGGCACTTCCGATCGACCTACTACCATCGGCGCTTGAGTTAGGGCTCGAGGGAGGCCGGACGTCTTCTGGACGGTTAGTAGTCCCGGGTAGGCTCCCCGAAGGCAAAGGCGCAAGAGGGTATTGCGGTTCTGTTGGCATCTGGTGTAGGAACCGTGGGAAAGAAACTAGCGTACACTGCCGCAGCCCCCTCCCTCCTCCTTCCGCCCCGTCCAGCGCACTCCAGAAGAGCGATTATGGCGACCTCCCCCCCTGGGGAGGGCCGGAGCACGTGGGTCGGGGCGGGAGGTGTCGCCCGTGGATTTTCCCCGGCTGCCCCAGGGACGGCAAGGTGCATGTTCGGGGTGATAGGATCTGAAGGGTAAACATCGGCTACAAGAACTGGAAGGAACTGAACCCTGACGTAACCCGGACACCGATAACGCGGTAGACGTAGGTCAAAGAGAAACAAGAAACCTATAGGTGCGTTTACACACAGCGACGAACACTCACGAACGGGTACGTTCGCCCGGTGTGGACAGATTCGCAAGCATTCGGAGTCGGTACAACATAAACCCCGTTCATACAGTCATGACGTCATGAGCAATCGTGACGAATTTGGATTCGCGAATGTTCGAGAGCAGCCTCGAACTCCTACTCGCGCTTTGTCCCGACTACATACACATTCGGGGAAGAGAGGCTCAATCTCTCGTATTTTATTCAAGCCTCCAGTAACGGCAAGGTGCATGTTCGGGGTGATAGGATGTGAAGGGTAAACATCGGATACGAGAGAACTGGAGGAACTGAACCCTGACGTAACCCGGACACCGATAACGCGGTAGACGTAGGTCAAAGAGAAACAAGAACCTGTGCGTTTGCACAGGGCGAGCAGCGACGAACACTCACGAACCGGTACGTTCGCCCGGTGCGGACAGGTTCGCAAGCATTCGGAGTCTGAACACCATAAACCCCGTTCATACAGTCATGAGCAATCGTGACGAATTTGGATTCGCGAATGTTCGTGAGCAGGCTCGAACTCCTACTACAGCTCTGTCCCGACTACAAGCACATTCGGGGAAGAGAGGCTCAATCTCTCCTGTCTTTTATTCAAGCCTCCAGTAACTACAACCCCATAATTTATAACCCTCCCCACTGTAGGAGGGATTCTGAAAAATTCGGCACACCCAAGTACCGAGAAATGAAAGAAGGGGTAGACAAACTTAGCCCGTACAGTAGGGGTAGTACAAAAATTAACCCCTAAGTAGGTAGACAAATAACTCAGAGTTCGGAAGTACCGGAAAACAGGATTCATTCCAGCATGAGCAGTAGGAACAAATAATAATTCAAAAACGGATGTATATTTAGTACATGAATTCAATAAACCGAAACGAAACATGAAAACATGCATGGTGAACCTTTTGTTAATTGTTCAATGCTTCAATTTCTTTAAATCAAAAAATAAATACATAAAATAAAATTTTAAAAAAAAGTTGAAAACCCCATTTTGGGATGAGAGGAACGAGCAGATGCTCGACCACGCTCGCGAGCGCGTCCGCACTGCACGAACACAATGTCGAAAATCCTTTGATGTTCGCGTAGGTATCTACCAACCCCCGGTGGGAGCCGAATTCAAAAACGTTAGCAGTTGCTCGCGAATACGTTGCGCGAGTATATGCAGTATCAATGGCTTACGAATGCTCGGCTCGTCGAACGAACTGGGCTATAAGGTGTTTGGCGCCGATAGTGGGAGACAGAATTAATACAAAATCTTGGAAGACTAAGTTCAATACAATAACTCACGTGAAATTTAAATAAAGTATAAATTGGAGAGCAACGTGTTATTTATAAAGCTGGAGGACATCAGCGTGAGAGGTTCAAAAGATGAACATTCTTAGTTGTGAGTTGGAATGAAACGTGAACTGTCATGTCAATTTTGAAGTAACGTCATTCAAACGGTAACAGACGGACATGGAACAAGCGGCAGATCCATATGAAAGGAAGAAACTTTGTTCGCCTAAGGCTTAGGTGTTCATTTCTGTTTTTAATCGGCTTTTGATACTAAAACCTGAAATGTAGCTCCTTTTTGGAGATCTGGAATACAATTACAAAGTATGGAGGGACTCAGATCAGCTTTGGAACCTCTGAGGCTAATTTCTTTCCTAATCGACTCACGGTGCTGTTATTTAGATGGAGCTCCTTTGGGACCCCTCGGAAACAATTACAAGGTATGGAGGCGCACTGATCAGTAGAGCGGCCTCTGAACCTATACTCTTTCCTTACCTATCGACCTTTTTTTTTAACATTTACTGTGAAGCGTAAAATTGCGGGGTCTTGGAACTGTAAAGGTGTTAACCCTTTTGGGAGGTACGATGCGCCATATTCTGATCATATATTACATACGGCATTTAATAATTTTAGACCAACGTTCTGCGTAGAAGGGCTATCTAACACAGAAATAATAAACCACTGTGTAATAATTTGCAGCTTTTTTGTTCTATAGCGTTCACAAGTAAATCCAGAGCTAAAACGGGACATAATGAAAAATCAACCCCATTCAAAACTTGCTTTTTCCTCTTTCGAATTTACTGATGATTTATGAAGGCGTAAAGCTAACGAGCGCTAGTTTGAAAGGGGGAAGGCGGATAGGGTGGTTCAAGGGCTGGCAATGAGCCGGATCTGCTATGAATCAACACACGAAGCGCGAGGTAGCGGGAAGAGAATGTAACGTGGAACTGCGAGCTGCAAGCTCCCACTACGGCCAACCTTTTAGCATTATATTCGTGCCCTGCGGATAGAGTGAAATGGAAGTTCATGGAAATTATTAGGCCCTAGGGCGAACAATCGTGTTGAATATCAAATGCCGCTATCAACGTAGAAACATTCTAAACAATGCATTTGAGAATCGTATAATCTACGCACAGCATTATAACTACAGATTTACAAGCGTTGAATAGATATTAATTACCTCCTAGCAATCCGTAAACGCCTAATGTGATATAGTATATCGATTCGTTCATAACATCATAGATTACGGAATTTCCTAGATTGAATTTCACCTCAAAGATATCAGACAAGATATTGATCATAATATTACTCTATTAATTTAGATTTTTCTAACTAGAAAGAAGCAGAGGATTTTTCATTCAAATAACCTTAATGTTTCGTCCGTTTCCTCAAGTCTTATACTTGACACTGAGCTAAAATTATTCAGAGAATTGAGAGGTAGCATTGAGCCTGAGATGATGATATTGAGATGGAGCCGCTTTGGGTAACAATGAGTTGGAACAGAGCCAATCAACTCCAAACAGGTGATTTAGCTAAGAAGCCAATTCCCTTCCTACTCAACCTACGATGCTGAAATTTGAGATGCGTTTCTGTGGGCCTCCTGAGTAACAATGACGAGGTACGGACTGACAGTAATCGGCTGACTCGGGTCTGAACGCCAGTTTCTGTCCAATTCATACCTGCTCCTGAAATGGGAAATGTAGCCTCTTTGAAACTGCTAGGTAACCAATGTCAAGGTGCGAAGCCAAACTGATCATTTGAGTGGGCACTGAGACCAATTTCTTTCATACTTAACTTAGGATGCTGATAATTGAAATGACATTTCTGAGGGACTCATGAGTAACAATGACGAGGTACGAACTGACAGTAATCAGCTGACTTGGCCCAGGACGCCAATTGATGTCCTATTCACAACTGCTCCTGAACTGGGAAATGTAGCCTCTTTGAAATTGCTAGATAACAATGTCAAGGTACGGAGCCTCATTGATCAGTTGATTGAGCACGCACTGATGATAATTTCTTCCTTGCTCAACCAAAGATTCCGAAGTCGAAGGATTTGTGTGAGTGTCGGGGGAGGAGGGCTTCAAATTGGTTTATTTATAATTAATTAGTATAGTTTAGCACATTTGGATTACACATTATTTTGAATATACATAGTCATAAATAAATCATTTTAATCTGTAACTCTATTTTGTCTATTTTTACAAATTTCTCTATATGTTTGGTTCTTGCATCGCTTGTATGCACTTAATCCTTGTCGGGAGTTGGACCGTAATTCGCTGTTTCTCCGTATGGTCAGCAGCTTGGATCCTGGATAATGCAGATTTTGCTGAAATGGTTAGGGAGTCGATGATGGTCAGATCTTAGAAGAAATATTATTACTATGAAGGAACGGTGTAGGTTCCTTTCATTAAACCACGCTATTTTAGAAATTTTGACATTTTCATGTCTTTGCTTTGGCACATAAACTAAAAAAACGTCACGGAAAATAATTGCTCACGAAAATTGCTCACGAAAATTGCTCACGAAAATTGTCCCAAGTGGCCACAACGATGATTATGACCATCAGAAATGACGTTTTTACCTAATGATCCCACGATTCTGAGATTTGGTATGTAGCCCCTTGAGGGACTTCTGAACACAACTGACCGATCCAAGATCAGCTGAGTGGCTCTAGAATCCAGTTTTTTCCCTAATGATCCCACGATTCTGAGATTTGGTATGTGGGCCCTTGAGGGACTTCTGAACACAACTGACCGATCCCAGATCAGCTGAGTGGCTCTAGAATCCAGTTTTTTCCCTAATGATCCCACGATTCTGAGATTTGGTATGTAGCCCCTTGAGGGACTTCTGAACACAACTGACCGATCCCAGATCAGCTGAGAGGCTCTAGAATCCAGTTTTTTCCCTAATGATCCCACGATTCTGAGATTTGGTATGTAGCCCCTTGAGGGACTTCTGAACGCAACTGACCGATCTCAGATCAGCTGAGTGGCTCTAGAATCCAGTTTTTACCCTAATGATCCAACGATTCTGAGATTTGGTATGTAGCCCCTTGAGGGACTTCTGAACACAACTGGCGGATTACAGATCAGCTGAGTGGCTCTAGAATCCAGTTTTTCCCCTAATGATAAGAAAATAATAAGAAAACACACATGAAAATGTCCCAATGTGTTGCAGACTCGTATGCAAGCATTTAATATACGTTTTTCTCAAGCATGTTCAGTATCATACAAGTTCTAGGATGGTTTAGGGCTATCTTGTTAGACATTATTAATTACGAGTAAGTTTGTATAGAGATAGAGGCACTATAAGAATCGACCTGCACAAAATTGCCCTATAAATGGGAATTAACTCCAATTGTTATTGAAAATTAATAAACTGATGATGGAGACCAAAAAGTATCGAGTCATATCGACTTGAAAGGTTCTGACAAATATAGAAACAGTTATCCCTTCCAGGAAGAATAGGGTTTGTCCAGTTAACCGATTGTTGAACAAAACCATATAATTATGTCAAGATAAGAAAACAACAACCGATCATCCACACTTGAACGGTTATTGCAAAACACTGTTGATTGTTGTCAATTGTGCACAGCAACAAACGAACGTCACGCTACAACCAGTTTGTCAAAAAAAGAGATGTCAATAATAAAGAATATGAAGCTAACAAATTTTTCGTTTAAGTCGACTTGAACGTTAGTTGAAAAACACGGGATTCAAACCTAAATCGCCAGCGTCACAGGGTTGACACCTTCGCTAAATGAGCCACCAAAGCGGAGAGGGGGGCACAAAACTTTTGGTTTCATTTCTGCGTAGTCTTATTGATATTGCTTGAATTCCTGCTCCAATGTCTCATAAAGCTCTAGCATAGTTTTCCTTCGCATGTCCTCTTTGATATGGAAGAGCCCAGGATTTCCCATTTGATCGGCTTGCTTTGCCTTGCTAAAAAATCCACAATTTCGTTGCCATGTATCCCTTTTGTACCATACTAGTCTGACTACGACACCTCTTTCTGTCAATTTTTGCAGAATATCCTTAATTTTCAGTGTCTTGTTGTCAGAAAATTTCGGTTTGTTTTTGAGATGAGTTAAGGAACTTGGACTGACTGAGAAAACAGCTAGCGAAGTTATTGTGAAAGGCACAGCATACACTACGTCTTAGTGAATAGCGAAAAAATCTGCTATGCATATAGTCAAATGTCGCATAAATTGTAATTTGGTCATACATGGATGCTGAAAACACTAATACAGCCACAGTAGGACTGCGAAGAATCAACCAAAGAACTCTGTCTTACTCAATATATGATTTTTAAATTTGAAATACAGCCTCTATGGAACTGCCAAGTGACAGTGGCCACATGTGGAGTCACTGTCTTTAGATGAGAAGGATCTGAGTTATTTCTTTCATGCAGTACTGCACTTGTTTTCTTTGTAATACAATACAAAGTACAACATGAGCAACCATAAGCATCACTGATGACAGTGAAAATACCATATCTGTTTGAATGTAGGCTCCATATAGATTCGCTATTTTTCCATAAGTTTATAAGGGGTAATCTATTCAAAAATGACTTCAAAGTGTAGGCAACACTTGGAAGCAATAATATTCTAAAGCTATCAGTACCTTACATGTATACAGATCGAGAGAAAGTTAATATTTTCTTCAAATGTCATTAAATGGAACAGAAACGCGAAATCGTACGGTTCTAATCATACACCAGATACACGTACTTTTCGATTTCAAATTATAATGATTGAACTGTGATGTGATCATTCATTCGGGTTTCCCTAAAGCGTAGAATGACCGTCAAGTCTTTTCCCAATTATGAACCTCTTGAAGGAAGAAAGACAGATCTCTCGGGACTGGCGTACGAGACAACCCACACAAGAAAACCGGACCTCGACGAAGTTTAATTATTCCGGACTAGTTGTCAGTCGACGAGCCCCTGATTGATCCCCCCGACATCTAATCACTTCGGGAGATTGATTAATTCGCTGAAGGTTCGAATCTCCCGTTCGTGAGATTGCGGTCCAGGAGTTTTTTTCCCCACGGGGTTCTACAAGCACTAACACTTCTCCAGTGCTAATTGGAAAGCCAATAAAGCATAGGTACTCACTCGTAACTGGTTATATGATACGGTGATGGAGTTTAGGGAACTGAGGAAAAAGGTGATTCGAGGAGCAGTCTATCTTCATTGCAGGTGAGAAATTTTTTTCGCACTTACCAGACCTAGAAGCACATTGCCCTACCGATTCGATGATAGCAAATATACAAAAAGCCTGAGTTTTTTGCTTTGCAACTTTCATCAGTTTGATGATTTGGGTTCAACTTACGAACGAACCAACTTAGCGGAAGCATTGTTTTCACTCTCTGATTAAAAAGAAGAAAAATATAAAAAAATAGTCCTAAGCAGTACATCTTGACAGAACATCGAACATGTTCCTTGGGGAAACAGGAGATAATTTAGGTCACTCAGCTCATTAGGAAATAGTTCATTATTCCAATCGTCTCTTAATGTCCCAGAGAGTCTCCCTATCAAATTTCAACTTCCAAGTTTCTTTCTAGTCTAATAGTGGTTGCAATCATGTTTACAAAATTAACTTATCAAATTATTCAGACAGCCACGCTCATACCTCAGATTTTAGGACACGCACTGCGCAGTGGTTAACATAATACGGTTAGGTAAATCGAGAGCTTTCCAACTAATGGCTAACGATTTTTGTACGATGATAAATGCCTAAGATACAGTAGCAACGATTTGATTGTAAGGGACAATCATCAGAAAATAGGAGCGTAAAGCACCAACTGTCACGTAACAGCAATTTTGTCTCATTTTTGGCCGGGTTATGATGGCAAAACCATTTTCCATGTTAAAAAAAGAAATCTACTTGCATTTTACGTTTTAGACCATTGGTTTCGAGGCAGTCTGTTTGTCCGCGAATACTTTTAACAAGTTCAACATCTACAGTTTCCAACAAATTTTGACAATATTTTCAGGAATTGTATGGATTAGGCTGTAGACGGTTCCCGATCAGTTTAATGCAGTAGAAACTCCATTAATTGGTGTGGGTTGGGGGGGGGGGGTTTACTTCAGATAATCGGAAAACCCGGATAATCGGAACGCATTTACACGTAATATTTATTCACAAAACACAGGAGGAATACAGAATTCTAACGACCTACTTGGAATTGTGGAAAAACGTGGTGACAGTCTGCTGAACAGGAGCAGAGAGACGATGTAGAGCAGCATAATTCCTCCATTTTCTATAGTTCGACATTTTTTCCAGTCACCTACCGTAGTATCTGACACGCCCATATTAGTCGCGATTTTGCACAAAATTCACCATTACCAATGAGCTTCAAAGCCTCCAATTTTTTGTTCATTGTAACTACGTCGCGTTTACGTTTCATCACATTGCCCGACATGACTGACAATTACTGACTGACTTACTGACTGACATACTGACTGACATGCTGACTGCAGAGGAATTGACGGGCAACGGAATCCAACATCGGATAACAGAGGTTTGAGGGTCGAAATCGAGTTGAATCCTCGGTTGAAGGAGCGGAGATTTTCGTTCAAAACAACACCGGTTGATGGAACTCCCGGATAATCGGACCCCAGTTAATGGAGTTTCTACTGTAATTAAACTCACACACTACACTGTACGCAAACGTAAAATCCATCAAGCATCATTCACTGCCTAGTCGTCCTATCTTGCCAAAGTCCGATCTCTGCTCTCTATACTATCTACAGGTTGTGAAGTGAAATTACAGAAAAATTCATGTACCAATTCATGAGCAAAATACATGTACCTAATGATCCACATGAAAGAACCAGAAACATCATCCATTTCCGAACTCAACTCTCAATCGGTCAGAGTTCCCAACTGACCAATAAATAGTAAGCGTGCGGCAATGGTCGAGTTCATCATGGCATTACATGGCTAAAATGTGGATAGACGCAATGTGGCTAGATACGTAACCCATATAATTTATAAGACGCGATCAGAACAGTATGATAGTATCGCCCAAGGCAAATTCCCATAAACGAAAGGCTGATTCCAGTCTTTTTTCCTAGTTTCGCCGGAAGGCTTGCACTACGGGAAACGAAATCGTATAACTCTAATAGCTCTGGTGGTAGAGAGGTTAGAAATCCATTCGTATACTCGTATCTCTCTCGCACAACCCTGCATTGCTAGCTACTGCTCGCAGGTGTTCGCTGGATGTTATGGATGGGAGTGAGTACCCTATAGGACTTTACAATTACAGAGTTGTCGGAGGACTTCGCTCCTTTCTTGTCCAGCAGTTGAATTCTTCTTGCAGTCGAGTCGGTTTCCAATTCCCACTCATCGCTGAGACCGCCGCTTCAGCATTATGTGGGGCAAGAACGCCGTGAACAAATATTTACAACATTATTCAGTCCACAATGCAATAACTACTAAATAAAAAACGACAATGGAACAGAACATGACAAAATTATTTGCACCTTCAGCCCATATTGATCACATCGAGCTATGTGTTGGATATTGGATGGTTCCACCCTACCCTTTCTTGAGCATTCATGCTAGAACAACTATCGAGATTATTCAATATATTACCAAGATTAGCATAACTGGTGCTAAACTGCTAATCATCCATTTTCTCAGTACCGAATATTGATTAAAGTATATCGTGTTTTTGGGAGTAGTGATACTTAAAAGTAGGTTCCCATGCTTTTACGTAAGCTCCAAAACAGTTTTGTTACTGTCTAACATAGGCATCATCAAAACCTGAGTATGACAAAGCTCGCTAATCATCATGTTAAACTTTAGAATCCAGAATAGTATACATCGTTAATGTACATATTTAGCATATATATATATAATATACTGTAATTCTTCCTCACCTCTCAACGCGCTGGATCAACTGTCGATTTGCGAATTGAACCAAAAACAACCAGAACGCTAATAATGGCAGTAAACGTAAACACGCAAACTTGAGGGCGTTGGAATAACTTTTCATAATATATTAAATTCAGGCACAGTATGGTAATACACTCAATGGTTTTGAATTATGCATACATACACACAAGCCAACAGTTGTACATCAATAAACATATTAACAGGTGTTGAAATTCAGGATTTTATTCTGTGTACAACTATAAGACTGATCGGAAGCGACGTTTTTTTTTTTTTTTTTTTTTTTTTTTTTTTTTTTTTTTTTTTTTTTTTTTTTTCTCGAAAACTCGTTTTTCCTCACTTCCAGAAAATGAAATCCCATTATACAGCAACTTTGGAAAGTTCTAACTTCCAGTTGAACTTAAAGATATAACTTCAATAAAAAATAATTATTGGGCAGGAGACCCCAATAAAAACACATGGTGAAGGGAAATAGGTATAAAATATTTACGAGTTCTTCTAATGTTATTGTTTTGGGAGAAATCATCAAGAGTTTACGAGATAATCTTGATGTGATGATATATATGTCGACGACTTGACAATGCTTGAATTTTAAAAGGATTCAAATTGAAAATTATGCCTTGGATTAGGGCGAGCCGCTCTGATGGCTTCAGGGAAGCTGCGTCAAGTCATCATATTTTCAGGACTAACTAGCATTGCGAGAGTGAAGTCATATCAGGAGATAAAATTCATCCAGTGTTTGGATATTATCCAAAAAGTGTCCTATTCGACATACACAATCATGTGTGCGCGCTGTGTGAATTCTGAAAATTCAAGTCAAATTCAATTTCAATTCTGGAATATAACCTGGAAAGTTGATAACAGTTACGAAAAATAGCCAAAAAGGACAAATACCAGGTCCAGAAGTAGGATCTATCCCAATCATTTTTCATACGGTGTTCCAAATAATTATAAATAATTAAGCCATCAACACTAGCGAACTAATTGGATGCACCATCACTACTGCGATACTTTAATTCCAAAACAGCCTCCCCACACGAACTCTCAACCATCTGGGAACGAGTTTCATTCCCCGTTCAATTGACTCCAAACCCGTACAAGCAGCGAGGCAACTAATGAACCGTAGGATCAGCACCCAACATTAAATTCGCCACTTTTTATTAATTTCATCGCAATACGGGACAAAACTAATAACCATGCATCAACCCCTCGTGATATCCCTGCGCCACGTCGGATTTATTAGTAGTAAACCTCCTCTGTGGAAATGAGTCGGGAGCGGGCAGGTCTGCCCCCGGAGTTGCATTTACAAAACTCGTTCTCGACGGCTAAAACTTCCAGTTCGACTTTCTTTTCCCAAGACTCCGCGAGACGTTGGCGGTCGGCAGACACACGCACGCACATGCTCGAGCTGAAGGATCGATTTCTGAAACAAGGACCGGGTTGATCATGATCGAGTTCCACTTCATTACTTTGGTGACCGAGAAATTAAGGAATGGAAAAAAAACCATTTAAAAAACTGCGCGATCGAGTCCCTCTGGGAACAGGAAACTGAAACAGAGTTTATAAGCCCGATAAAAAAACTAAGTAGCAGCTGGTTCATAAGAATATATTATTCAAATTTAGGTCTGCAGCAGAAAAAAAACAATGATATCGCAGCAAAATCAGCAGGTAGGACATAAAAAATACATTTTGCATGTGATCAAACAATCCCTCTTTTTCCCCATTCTATTCATTGTACGACTCTTCATTAATATTAATTCCGGTGGATTATTATTGTAAACGAACGGTATTTCAGGAATTCAGTTTCAAATTCCAAAATATATATATATATATAACCGCATACCGAGATCGTTGTGTCAATCACACGTCTGTAATTCGTAGCGTGATGTTATAATAGACCACAACCAAGATCGAAGCATTGATTATATTTTACCTGTAATTTGCAATCAACCCTGTCAATTGCAATCAATCCTGTTGGTGTCGCTTTCCATAACAGGTTCAAATAATTATATCGCAAAATAACTGCTTGCTTCCTCTTAAAGAATAAATGCATGAAGAACTGGCACATATTGGTTTTGGTTACTAATCAGAAACTCATGAGATAAGAGTAACCTGGGATTAATTCAGGTGTTATTTTCCGTAAGCTGTTGTTTTAAAACTGATTGGGTTATGGAAACCTAATTGGGTATGGATTTTGAAGTGTTATGTGAGTTTTAGTTGTGCCTAGTATGGCATTTGTACTGTTTTTCTCTCAACGGTTTGCAGAAATTTGTCATTTATTCAAAGATTAAGAATAGATTAACGATAGAATCACAATAACAATGTGAATTATGAGCAATATGGATGTAGATAATTTTTTATCAAGTTCCTATATCGATGAGCAGAATTGAAATATAGCTTGTGTCCGATTTTATTGTAATTGTTTTTTGTTTCACCAATAAACTCAGTAGCAGACGGACGGTTTGCTGATGAGGCCAAGAAAAAGTACGTTAAACTTCACCTGACCAGAGGGGGTCAGGGTAGTGAGACTACGAAGGTAGCAACTCCTATGAATACTCTGCAGGGCGCTGACGAGCATCATTCGAAATCTTAAACTTACTAGATGTTCATCCCAGCTCCTACATAGCTCTCTCCTTTCCTTGTTCACGGTGTTACACCGGATTCCTTTGAGCAGTGCAGGATAGTGTCATGGGCTTCGGCTCAAGTCCTAGCCAGCATCCAATGGATGTGAATTTCCTAAATTTCCTTAAATAGTTGGGGCAAAAAAATCAGCCAACGTTATAAAAAGATATGATCACACAACCATTTCAATCAGTTCAAGTCAAATAGAGTATATTATAAATCCGCACGCTAGACTCAGCGAAATTTGCAAACAAAACAAAGTTGGTATTTCAAAACAACAAATTCGTGATAACGTGAATGACAATAGTTCAACTTCTTAGGATGAAATCTACGTCAATTTAAATAAATGTAAGGCGTAGAATTAGTTGAAGAACACAGCACGAATCAAAATTATTGAATACAAAACACAACAGTAATTCAAGTATGTGTGTACATGCTAATGTACAAAACAGGGCAGCGTATAATATAGTCCATGTTTGCGCATGCGCACACCCTATCATCAATGAAATGGCATTCACAATCTAAAATCGGAGAGGGTTCTCCAGAATTTCATGTGTAACAACAAATTTCAGATTGCGCATGCATGCGATGGTAGCCATCATCAATCACAGCAATATCCCCCACACCCCCCCCTCTCCCCAAAGCTTGAGCGAAATCAGACCAACGGACCATAAGAAAATGAGAAGGTATATTAAATTCACGTTTGCACATAAGGGCACACGCAATGGAATTGATAGGGGACCAACTAGGAGTTAACCCAAACAATCGCTGAAAATATGATCCGGAGCAGAGGGGGTCATCCGGAGGCTCACAATACCATACTTAGTGTAGTATGGTCATGACATGGAATTGGCAGACAGACACGTTACCAAACACGTAACGTGCACGCATTTGCGCTATCAGCCAACACTGAAACGCAAAAAGCAAGTCGAAATTTTGATTTTGGAGGACAGCATTTTCGCCGACTTCCCGCACGAACCCAAAGCTTCCTTCCCTATACTTTTTCGATACTGAGGAAACAATAGTAAAAGTACCTTTATCACACTCATGCGTAACATTCATTGCCTGGGATCAGCTATCCATGAAACATATTGGTTGGAATTGCATCTGAGGATACAGAATCCCAAGCTGGACCAGTTGCTGGCCGGCCACACGCAGACTAATGATGATGGATCGCGTAGTATCGTTAGTGCCTTACCCCGCCGCGGCTACTGTCCTCCCATTACAAACACTTCCATTAATAACGTTTTTCATTCAACTGTTTTCTCTTGGAAGGGCTCATAAACTTCCACGACTCCTCGTCATCAATCTTTTTTTCCCCACTCCCCCGTAATTCCACCTTTATTTTTCGTTCTGTTTCGGAGAGATGAATATTTTTCTTCCAACGCGGACGTGAACCGCCTCAGATAACGACTGTAGGGTTTGAATCTCATGAACCGTGTCTGATGAACCGGCTCTGTTGGAGATTCGAAAGAATAAAACTGAAAAATCATGAAACCTCAACAGTCTCACGCTGTTTGTTTACAAAAGAAATAAAATCCATAAAACCCTCAACAATGAGACATGAACAGAGAAAATTATACAAAATAACGGAGAGCTATTAAGGTTGCTTTGAAAAGTTAAATAAAGATAAAAATCATACCAATAAAATACGCCATTAGCTTTGTCGATCCTACTCTTATTCTGTAGTAGTACTTTTGGGAATCGATTCTAAATACCTACCAGCTGTTGTTTCTAAGGGTATCTCTAACAATTCACTAAAATGTGATACAGTCAACCTATAATTTTGTGAATGCAGAATTTCGATGCACAAAAATTTTGAATGTTGTTATAGACGTTTGCATACCACGCTACTATTTATCCGTGGCTCAACTTATAAAGAGAAGATTGCTGTGACATGATCACGAAATAGGATAAATTATGCCACTTTCATCATTCATCAGCAGATGAAATCATTCCACCCTTAAACAGGGACTTGTTTCTGGCGTAGCCAGTTTCCTTTTCTTAATTAGAAGTTACGTGTACGTTTACAACTCAATTACATTTTACTTCGTCTTGCTTCGCTTGTTTCTTTCTTCTAGTATATTTCACTATTTTTTTAACTTTACTACATAAACATGTGTAATGCATCGTTATGAGTGTTATTGCTGTTTAATTGGGTTTCACCCGTAAACGAACAAATATACGGTTTGCTAAATTGCTGCAGTATTACTTTTCCAAGATAAGTCGTTTGATTTTTATGATTTTTCAAAGTTTCGACAAATTATGACTTCACCATAGACAGGGGAATCCCGCCCTAGCAGGAAAGGTGCCATGACGCTGCTTTTTGCCAAAACTTTAAACTCTGAACTTTGAAAACTCGTAGAATAGTGCGGTTCGTGTCTGTATTCTTATCATTTCACTAGCTTTCACTTAAAAATATAAAATAAACATGCGGGTGGCCCTCATTGAATTCGAATAACACCACAACTCATTGAATAATGACGACAAGACCAATCATTACTGATGTTCAACAATCATCACTTTTTTTCCAAGGAAATAGTGTTCTAGTATGAATGTGGCAAGAAATCACGATGCTAAGATACATCATCAACGATTACCAGTTTTCAAAATGCTGGTTTTCAATTGCTATGAATCGCAAATGATTTTATCAGATAATGGCTAGTTTTCAACTGTTTCCGTTTCATATCGACAAGTAGTTTTCTTATTGTTCATAATTTCTTGATACCAGCTTTCTAGAGTTCAGAGGAACTTTTGAGCCCTCAGGGATGCAGTCTAGATGTGGATTGGAAAAATGCTTTCCGCTGCCCTGCCTCCGTCCGGCTTCTACGAAGAACGATGCCCTCGGGGCTTATAGACGGATCGAACCCTCCCCAAGTTTCGAATAGACTAAATCATAACCTAGGCAGGTAACTATTCTCTTCCGTTGTAGCAACATATTATCTTTTTTTTTTTCCTAGAAACAGATGAATGAAAATTTATGAATAAGTCATGATTTTTTTCTCTCCTACGCGTGAAATGAATTATTATGTCGGAGAAATATCTCATATTATCAGAGTCGGATGTTGGTGTTCTGTTGAACTCTAGTTGGCGGGATAATTTCTATACGTGATAATTTCCGCGAACAAAATAACACTGAATCAATCATGAGCAATGATGCAGCATAGTCGTAAACAGTGGACCTAAGAATCCGATTCAGCATCCTAAATAACCTCGGCGTACATACTAATTTACAATTTCCCAATCGAAGCAGTTTAACGAAAACGGAAAATTTCACATGTTTTCTTTTATTTAATAATAAGCTGAAAGATCCGACGTGGGCTTTCCAAAGAACAATATGAGAATATCTGACGATAAGGGACTGTAGGAAACACCAGTAGAATGGAAAGGATAATGAAGGATAAATTGGATTAAATACCATGAGCACGTAAAGATTTTTGTAAAGAATAGTTCTCCAAGACATGCTCCGTCTTCTCAAAGCACGAATTGTCGAGGCGATGAATATCAATCACCAACGACCCATTTTGAAGCAATCTGACAGCCAAAAGCTGTTTGTGAATACAAACACTGAACTGCCTATTTTGGTGTTGCTTAACACCAACAAAAATCGATGAGACTAAATTGGTTCAACGACCGAACTAATAGATATATAAACCAAACTCCATTTAATTTGGATCCAATAATAACTGAAGAAAACGACGAATTGTAATACTTTTTTAAAACTTTTAATGTTATGTATCGCGATAAGTATGTTCTTAAAATATATAGTCTCTCAGTTCCTCAAACTTTCAGCTTTAGAACGGGTCAATTTAACTTTTACCTTGTTAATTGGGAGAGAAATGTAAGTTCGTATGTTGAAAAACATGTTTTTTTTTTCTGAGAAATCGAGGGTTTTAGTGAAAAATTACCCTCTACGAAAATGCGAGTTTGGGGTCGTTTTAAAACATGAAATTGAGCATAACAAAATAAACTGAACATTTTTGAGTTAAAGTGTAAAACTCGGTTATAACGGAGTTGGGGAGATCGGCAAGTGTTACCATTCGATTCAATGTGAAAAAATAAGTAGAAACCGGCCCCGAACTCGCATTTTCATAGGGGGTAAATTTTCACTAAAACGCTCGATTTCGTAGAAAAAACCATGTTTTTCAAAATACGAACATACTTTTCTCCCCCAATTAGCAAAGTAAAAGTAAAATTGACTATACCCAAGGGTGTTCTTAGTTTTGAGTTTACTGCGATTCTAGAGGGAGACCATAAGGCCGTTTTGAGTCACAAGGTATAAAACTAGGGAAAAATCTTGAAAAATTGAATAACTTGAAAACAAAGCGTTTAAAAAGAAATGTCTATCAGTAACATTCGATCAGAATTGACCTCTATAATTTAGAGTTTGTCCTATAATTTCTATAGAAAGAGAGTATGTATGCATACAAAGAGACTCGCTGACCGATCTTACAGGACTCGGTAAACAAGTCAAAATAGTGTGAGCGACTTCTAAAAAAACCAATAATTTTTAGTAACCCAAGCTTGCACAAAACGTCCAGGTACTTGGAGAGTGCGGCTTATAAACACAAATTTACTGAAGTATCAATTAAGAATGACCAAGATTGTTCATTATAGAGAGAGGAAAAGTTACTTAACCATTGTTTCCAACCAACATTCTTAATGAAGAAGAACAGCCATCAGAACTGTATCAGTAATAACTGAATAAAGTGAAGCACACACATACAAAACTACACATTACCTCATCGTGGTCAATAAATCTGTAGAGTACGGATAGATTAAACAATGATTGCGTACAGATGTGCAGCAATCAGGATTGTCCTGCCACGAAGATCGGAAGTGCATCCTCAACCTCAGCATCGAAAATTAAAGGAACAGCTGACAGCTGGTACTTAATGTGTGAATTACATCATGCAGCCAAGTTGATTGTAGTATTGCTATGAACTTAGCGTTTTTTAACGGCAACAACTACGTATCCTTGGTCATTCCATTACCAACCGAGATCCCTAACCACCCAGTTACATCTTTCCAGAGGTCAGAAAAAGGATCTCAAGAATTCCTCTGTATATATTACTTGGGATCTTCGTGGGTCCGCTGGAATTATTTATGTAGCGGCCTGGGTTTATATCTCGTGATTAGTAGCTTGTAAGCTGCGGACGTTATTAAGAAAAAAGGGTTCCCGTATATCCCCCCTCGGAGTCCTTGCGCACAGATGAAGTTACGGGCAGCATGTTAATAAACCCAGACGTAACGTGCGTGTCCGAGGTGGGTCCTGAGCGAACGGGCTCGACCCATCTTTTATTTCGTTTTCTTCGTAACCTGACGCTAAAAAGGTGATAGATGGCCGCGGGAGGTTTCTCGGTTTGTCTCGGTGACGACTGATTAATATGAAGCCTCTACTATCCGGTGATGTGTTGCTATACGGAACTAATGTGATTTGTTCGTAGGTCAGAAAGTTCGTTATGTCGCTTAACCCTCCCAAATCTCTCTTTATTCGAATCATCAACTTCGCAGGTCTTTTCCAATTGTGCTGAAGTACGTAAAATTGAGAGACCGAAATAGGAATACGCTAAATCATAAACTGTAAGGGCCAGAAAAAGATATTGGAAAGTGCAGATAGTAACTGTTATGAAAATGAGCAGGTACCTATTGATGAAAGGTTGATGAAATACGCGAATTAAGGTTATAATAAATCAGAACCGGATACAAGGTTATTCTGCCTTTCCTATAAATCTGCAGAGTGAATGGGCTATGATAGTAATAGCGGAACAACCAAGAGAATATAATACATGTATGTATGGATATATGTATACATGAATATATCCATCAATAAACTGTTGCAACTATCAATCCCATAAGGAAACACCAGATTTGCACTCGCTCTAGAGCTAGGCTCCATAAATGTCGTCTTCGAATCACCAATAGTGAAAGGAGTGAATAACGACTACAACTTGGTTTATTGACTTGACACGATGTAATGGAATTCTCATTTAAGAAATGTAAAGAATTCTGTGGATCAATAGTTAAGAAAAAAAGTAGCTTCCGCCTTAATAGAAAAGTCTGTAACAAAACATAATAAAAATTGCGCACATGTTTAATCGTTAAGTTGAAACTGTGAAAGGTAGTCTCTAAAAATGAATCAGATTTTCACGCCAGAAATTTCATCAGTAGTTTGGTTGCAAAATGTGTCTAAAAAAAATATTTTCTTTTTAATTGAATTTGATATTGAAATGCGTGATTTTCGGAGACTATCAAAATGATTTTGAAGGAAGGAAATCTGGAATTGTAACCTAGAAACTAATTGTAATTGTAATTAATTGTAATCTAGTAATAATTGTAATCTAGAAATTAATTATAGTTACTGTTTCACAATTGTGTGTTCAAGAGAATAATAATACAAGGTGAACATATTAATGTCGACAGTGTATACGTTTTAAAGTGGTATGCCGTTCGATTACCACAAAGTATTCCGTGCTAATTTTGAGGATATATTTTTTAAAAAATTCCAATATTGATTACTACAGTAAGTTAACAATAAATCATCGGTTACAAAATTGCCAATTGATATAAAATGACGCTCTAAACAATCAGGGTGACAAAAATACGAAGTAGATAAGTGTTGAGGTGAAGGATTATTTATTGGAGGTACAGATGTGAAATTTGTAGGGTCACGCTTATGCAAGGTTTCCTCGTTTTCTATACTAATACTTAGTAAACGGATCATTCTAATACTTATATTGATATCTCCTATTGCAGAGATAAGAGAACGAGCAGAAGTCCGCCTGAAAAACATATTGATTTAGTTAAAGCTGAAGTATCAAGCAATGATCCGCTGGATTATCCATTTTATCATGCATTCAATGACGGATAGTAGACACTGGATTAAACTATCACCGGGTTTAAGTTACCACCCGTTCCCTTCACAACAGGAGCAGTATATCCCAGTTTGTTATCTACCACTGGTTCTAGTAATCTGAAGGTATGGTGAATAGAAGATAATTTGATATCCTTCAAATAATATTGCCTGTACTAGGGGGTTTCGTGACCCTTCTCTAAGGTAAGTAAAGTTTTAGTCATGCAGCATGATTATTTATGAGCAAATTGTCGTATATTATTACAGTATTACATTTATGTCAATTTTCCTTAAATTCGAGCACGGAGTGCAAAGAATTTGTTAACTATTAATTTCAAAGCAAAAAATCTTATTCTAAATAATAACCTGCTATTCAAAAAAAGATTTTGGATTTTCACCTTTTTTGCAGTTTTTCCCTTTTTGTTTTGAGAAAATATTAATGAAATTTACGTACATTTTTCAGCATAATTCTGTGTATACATTTTTTAATGTTTACAATTTAAGTTTTGAATAAAGTTTACAGTTGATGAACTTTATTTGAGTAATATTCTGTAAAAAATATTAACTTGATGGTTGTTTAGTCTTTTCCGCCATTTTTGATGACTTTTCAGTACACTTTATGGAATTCGACCAATTTATCGTGCTAAAAATGTGCTTCTCCAACGAACTCTAACTTTCTTTTGGAACGCTTTGTCCCAAAAAACAGAATGTTTTGAATGTGCGTAGTCTGGAAACACACACACACACATTATATATATATGAAAAACGCTGCAAATTATTTCACAAAGGTTTATTATTTTTTCAATTGAGTATGATCGTAGTTTTAGTTGGCTTGCGTACGTCATAAGGCCCGTCCAGACTCCTCGGCGTGTCCTATTTCGAGTTGCCACAACCTATACTTCTATAATTATATACGCATGTTTATATTTCTCGATTTGAGCTCCTATCTATTCAAATAGTTATTGCCTTAATAATATCATTATCTAAGTACGTACGAAAAGTCGAGAGGATATGTTATTAAATATGCGTAGGAAAAGCATTGGTATTAACACACAAATATGACCTAGAAAAAAACATATATTAGTGCCTCGAAGGAATGCGCCGTACCCACCTCATGGTGCCGCGGTGTATTATATGGGTATAACACGTAAAAGTAATAAATATCCATTCTCGTACACCCCTCTGCTACGCCCCTGGTCACCCCAGACACCACAAGGTGCCGCGGCGCCTCCTCTCACTCCACCCCCCGCTCACCCCCTCTCAGCACAACCGTGACCCCCGGACAAGCGTGCCAGGCGTGCGTGCGTGCATAACTCTAACACTCAAAGCCTCGAAAAAGACACTTCTTCGCCCTATTTTGGCCCATAGCATCTATGCGAGTAAAGCGATCGGGATGGTTTTAAACGTTACGACCAACTAGACTCCAAATGGAGTCTATGCGCGAAAGAACGGGGTTTTTAAGTCAATTCTTAGGCCTTTTATGGCCCGGACGGCGAACGGCGGACGGACATTTCAAATTTGGATTCTACGCACCTTGAAACGTAACGTCACAAAGTTTGAGGGGGGGTTATAAAAAATTTTTTGCTACACGATCACATAGGGTTATTATTGGAAATAATCAACCAAAAGAGATGAACTCCAGAAATCGTTTCATATTGCCTCAAAAGGGATTTCCATGGGGAATATTTTGAAAACATATACATTTTTAACAAATTTTTGAGCCTTTGCAATAGTTTTTTTTTTTTTTCTTTTTGACAAAAATTTCCTAATGATAATAAAGCGGTTTCATTTTTTCGCCTTCGCATTATCATAGCTAAAGCCATTAATTCTTTCAACTTCTCTTTCATTGTCTTAAATACTCTCTGAAACCTAGCGGTCTGTAATTCCTTGCCTCATACCTTACATTTGGTGGTATGAATTGCGGTTTTCTGTTGATTTCATCCAAGTATACTTCTGTATGTCAAACTACATATTGTAACTAACAAATTGCAATTTATGGTTGAGCAGTACACAATCTAACTGCAATTTATATTACAGCTAATTTTGCTTCTTTCAGATGGTTTCCCCCTCCTGTTTTATAGATTTGCCCAAGTATATGTAATGAATAAATAAGCACTCGCGTATGAGTCAAACCCAATTTGTAAGGACCCAAATCCGAATTATCAAAATGAGAATGATATTAGTGGCATACATTTAAAAATATAAAAATATCAACATGAAGAATGATAAATAATAAAATCGAAGTATACGAAGTTAAAGACGAATCTTCAAGGCAGACTTTAATCCTCCTTTTGACGCATAAATTCCATCTTCAGGCTACTTTGAGAAGATCCAACGATGAAAACACTTTTGTTGGTTGGACCAACAGATGAATGTAGCTCGTTAGCCCACTCGCTCATGAACACACCAATAGAATTATTCGCCCCTCGTCAGCGTTACCGATTTGCTTGTAATGGACTGCATTAACGAGCGACCGCCATCAAGTTGGAAACGTGTTCAGAGGAGAGCGTGAACCAAACACAGAGGGGGAGCATCAAACGCCGCTTTTCAATGACTCACCGCCAAAACAACATCTGCTCAACAATAGATACATTCTGGCGTCAGGGACGGTTCGGAATCAACACATAGGTTAGGCCAGTGGGCAAAGGTTGATTTTATCCTAACGCACTGAAAGTTGAATAGAAAGTTACGTTATCAATTAATTTTTAGCAAATTTTCGTGGAAAATAAATTATTGCAGTGGCTCGGAAAATTTCAAAATCAAATTTTTTGAGAAATGAGCAAAAAAATAATTTAAAATTTAATTTTTATTAAATTCTTTATCTAAATTAAATTAAAAATCATTTAATCTTCAAGAGACATTTTAAATGTTTGATTTTTCCCCCAGGAGTTCACGAAATTAATGTGCGCGTTTCTATTAGTCATTTTGGCTGCCAGATCTATTATCTATTACTAACACAGATCTCTGTGGCAGTGCTTCCCACCTTTTCATCATAACCACATTCACAATCCAACTTTCATCTTCTTAGATCGAATAAGGAAGCATCTTTAGCCCGACAGCACTCTTAGCGAAGCTAGGTGGTTCCACTCTTACTCAAAAACTATCGGAGAGCGGGCGTACCCTAAGAGTGGTATGAGGCACACAAAGATAAAGATACATTAATTTTTTGACTCAAGTTCCCCAAATACATTACTTCATATTCATTACCTAAATCGTGGATAGCAAGTTGTGAGACAAGTAGTTACGGAGGTAATGAGTGGACCATTCGTATCGAGGAGAAATCTCAGTTCCAATTAATCGGATAAGGAATCGGGCGAGGAAGCGGAGCCAGTGTAGGTACCCGCAGGGCAAACTCCTTCCACAGATAAGGAAATCTAGTTAATCTAAAAAGGACATAATGAATGGAAGGTCTGAACAATGGTATAGGAGTGACCAGTTAAGTCCAAGACAATACTCCCTATGTGAAGCGCTTCTGAGCATTCTAATACGTCCCAGGTTCCAGCGACGCCGTCTCATGAATACAGAACAGGGGCTAAAGGCCCGAGCCGTTCGAGAAGGGACGGAAGGAATCACTTTTACCATTTGTATCCTCGATACCTTGGACCCTTCATACGACAGTGATTTTATCGCACTGAACATCAGTGACAAGTTCCCTACACGCAACAATCCAGGCATTAAACATCCTGCAAACTTTGTGAAACTTAACATTTTATTGATCCGAAATTACAATCCAACCAACCAGCGCTGCAATTAACAATATTATGGGTGCTGATGCTCCGGTAGTTTCAGGGCCAAATTCTCGAAACTTGAGTTTCGGCTAGTTCCAATGCGCAAGCGCCTCGTATGTTGCGACAATTCGATTTATCACTAACTTCCAAAGTCAAGTTCAACTTCGTCTAATCAAAGAAAGAAGCAACGATATTTCCGAAAGCCTAATGATTCATGCTGATAACATCTATTATTGCCTCAATGATTCTCGTCCAGGGGTCTCATGGCATCCTCACTTTTCGATGGATTCCATCTTCTAAACGAACCACAATACATATCCTTGATGTATTGTTTTACGTAAAAATTCCGTCAAGCAAATATAGGCACATTGCATAAGATAACGATGGGTTCGGGATACTACACAACGACCCAGAAAAATGAAGCCATGGAAATCTATAATAAATAATGTGTGCCTTAAATCATCACAATTGTACGTATCATTAATTTAGAACAGATGACTAGAAACATAATTATAAGCTACACATCGGCTACACATCAATGCAGAGGTAGCAGAATTATTATCACTATTGTGTGTTAAATGAGCGTTACATATGTACTTAGTTTATGAACGTAGACTCCATTCTAAGAAATTATATACCATCCGCACTCACCTACGTTGAGTAGTTTTCTTTCTACGATTTATCAAAGTTAGCACTGGTGACGTCACACTGGGTGGCAGGGGGGGGTCCCGCCCAGGCGGGAGGGGCGCTTTGACGTCACCAGTGTGCGAAACTTTGAAAAATCATATAAAGATTAGGCCAAACTTCTTAGGATGGAATCTTCTTCCATTCAAAAATAAGCAAATTTTTCACACCCATGGGTAACGCTAATTGTTGTTGTTTGCTTACGGTGTAGACCTCCCGACTAATTTCGGTTCCATGCCAGTCTTTCAGTACGTGTGTCTTCAGATCATAACAACTCAATACTATAAAGGCTCTTTAAAAATTGGCGCTCATGGATCAATAGGAGCCTCTACTCTTATGAAAATTGTTAATGTTCAAAACTTCAACTTGCACAACCTGATGGTCCGATTTTGCTCAATTTGGATGATACAATTTGCATGTATTGCAAACAGAATATAAAATTAACAGAATCCGATTTGGTATCATATTTTTACACAAATCTTTATTTAATATTTTTAAAATCCCCCTCTGCTGTACAGAAGTACAGTGGAACATGGTAACATTGTAAGTCGACAGTTCTTGGAGGCTCTACTTCATTGAGCGTTACCCACGTATTAGATTCCATTCTAAGAAATGTTATACCATCCGCATTCCCCTACGTTGAGTAGTTTCCTTTCCATGATTTTTCAAAGTTTGCTGCTCTGGTGACGTCACATTGGGCACGGGGGTCCCACTCAGATAAGAAGGATGCTTTGACGTCATCAATGCGCAAAATTTTGAAAAATCAGGAAGAAAACCACTCATCGTAGGAGAGTGCGGTTGATACCAAACTTCTTAGGATGGAATCTTCTTCTATTTAAAAATAGTTGAAATACCTTTTTCGCACCCGTGAGAAACACTCATTGAAATATAAAAGTGTGCAGCAAACCAAGTCAACATTTCGAGACATCTTTGTAGCCAGAGCTTACAATTCCACAATGAATGCCAGGAAAAAAACAAATATATACCTACTTACATGCCGTGATCACTAATTAAAGGAAACCCCTTGGAGTTGCCAATACGCTCAAGCAATGATTTTTTTCAGTCGACACTTTCTTGGCCAAGAGTGACCTATCAAAGGATATTTTCCAATAAGCTAAAGCCACGGAGATTCCTATCCGTAGGACAACTTTTTAGATTGTCACGAACTCCGCCAACACACCTCCGATAGTCCCAACACTGGTTGTCAACGACGCCCTGATTCGGAGACTTTGATTGATTTATGGCGATGCCTATCCCGAAGAACAATGCCTAGTCTCGAAGTCCCCATCTCAAACTGAATGCAAACAAGAAAGAAATCTTGAAGAATAAACCTTCTTTCCTTCGACTTGTTTTTTCACCAAGAAAAATCTGTAAGTTCAGCAGCAATTGATGATATTGCTCATATCATGAGTAGTTATTTTATTAAGAAGGAATCGTTACTAGGAATCATCACTACTGTCAGCGATTCGAAATTCAATGAAAAATCAAAGAACGTGCAATAAACCTCACCATAATTTGTCTACTTTTACCTGTAAGACCAAAACTCAACTTTCAGGTCATCAATTGGAATACAGGTTTGAGTATGCCAAGCTGCAGAATTCAGCAGAATTCAACAAGGTAGGGTGACCTGCCCAGTCTTTGGACGATTAAGGTGTAGGCAAACGAAGTTTCAACTTCTAACTCATATATATATATGGGCGTCCACAGACTGGAAAACAAGAGATTTGTCGGACCAGTGTATGTACACCGCATAAATCACATCGACCATGAATTTTACCGATTCTGAAGCATTTTTCTATTAAGTACCTAACTATGCGAGGAACTTGTAAACAATAAGAAATTGAAGGAAAAGTGGTGGGTAGATAACGTAATTAGGTACATTGGAAAGGAAGTCTTATCACTCATCTCGTTTACATGCACTTGAAGAAGGTCACCATTCAACTGGTGTTCCCCTCAAACTTTTGGAAAGGGCTTGCTGATGGGAGTTGACAAAGCCCTCTGTGAGATACCAAAGTAACTAAAAGTAACAACTGCATCCACTAGAAACCGTTACAGACCTTATTCTAGCCATTTTATAGCAGAGGCGTCCACAAACTGGGCAGGTCACCCAATCATTGCCAGGCAAAACCACTGAATGGAATGAAATAATTACGCATCAAACATTCAGATTTCAAGTGAAAACTATAAAACCTCACGTTTGTCTCGTTTCAACAAAGCCGAACAGAAATGTTTCATCAAGCTTGCCAGAATACTGTGGTCCACTTGGGAACTGCAGGTTGGTCACACTTGGCTCGCCCACTGCACATAGGATTGAACCCTCCCGCTATATTGTGATGGCTTACCTCTCAAACTTCGAACAATACCAAAGTACAGTACGCAGTGATTAAAGGTCTCCCCGGACCCCCCAGACACGGGTGTAACCACTCTGAAAAGAGGACACAAAAGACCCAGAGAGAAGCTCTCCCCTTTTAACAAAAAATATCGAGTGGCAGATGTACAACTTGATTGATGAGAGATGATACTGAAATTATCCCTCTGTTCTTTTGCATCGTCGATTCTGGTGGACGCTGAATCAAACTATATGGGCTTCATTATTTCAACTTATGACTAGTGTTACTCATGAAGTTAGAAGATGGCATAATTTATTTGATTCAGCATCCCAAATAACATCAAAAACTACAATAAACACATATTTTGGAAATTAAATAACTTTTTCGTCCTACATCATCGACGATTTTGGACGATAATATCAAACCAGATCGCTCTGAAAGTCGTCACAATCGATTAAACACGCCAAAAACTATCTAAACTCCTACAGCACGTATTTCTGAGGTTTTTCGTTCGATCGAATCAGATCGGCACCAAAAACAATACAGCATATTCCAGATGTCTACAGAGTCTACTTAACGCATTTCAAGTCGATCATGCCATCATTGCCTTATATAGCGCGGAAAGGACAGATGAACGACTGACAGTATCACTCACTTCGTTCATTAATAACACTCATAGACAAAAGGAAAATTAGGATTACGAAATTATAATACGTCTATTTTCTTTTCTATCTATTTTATTTCAAAACAATAAAAATGTACTCTAGAAGCTGTTTCTGGGCGACTTCTGGTCATGTTGAATCTGATTGGATTTATTCTTTTCTCCAACTTCACGTGTTATGACCACCCTTGAAATTGGTTGTATACAACCGATTATGCTGTCAATGTACAAATAATCAAATTAATTAATTTGTTGGCAAATCATCTGCTATACCCGAATTTGTTCTAGTTAAGGACCACTCTTTCATAGAAGTTGGTTGTAAACAACCGATTACGTTATCTGAGATACTTCCGCCGGTTTGAGATACGCGATGGTCTACCCTTAACATTTGTTTAAAGAGTTGTTGATTGCATTACGAAGCGCAAATAATAACAATAATTACACACATGGAAAGTCATTTTTAAAGCCTGACTCCTCTCTAGTTGAAGGTTTTTCTTTCTTGGAAGCTTGATGTAAAAAGAGTATAATTTATAAATTATTCTTATTTATTATTATTTATTGCATTTATTCATTTACAATAAAGTAAATATTTGAATAATTTTAGTAAATAATATATAATAATGACAAAGATGTTTTTTAATTACAATCATAATAAAGAAACCACAATTTACAACCAACACATGATCACTTCAAGAACGAACAAATCTTTAGAGGGTGAATTTTGAAAAATATCGAGTTCGGGGTTATTCAACTGAGGATATAATTGGCCTTCCTTGGAATCTTTACCAGCCTGTTGTGAGCTGTAAGGAGACATGGAACGGGTTTTAGAAGCCGGAATATTGGAATATAGATAACGCAATAAAATAGGCCTCTGTCCTCCGTTTTGAATTTATTACACTTACTACTCCAAAGTTGCTTCTATTTTCAATCCATTCGACACCGTTTCTCTAAATACCAATTGGATTTGCGTCGAGGAATCAAGAAACGCGATGGTTACCCACTGCCGATCTTCAAGATCTTGGTCCAAATTAGATACCATGCATTTTGTGGCTTTTACATGTTTTGTACACGGAGCGTCTTCTTGAGAGGATACCACACATTTTTGGTGGCCTAAGAGGAAAAGGTTGAAATTTACAGGCTGAATGAGATTGCTATTTCATGTTTACCCCCTCCCTTACAAGCCCCCCACTACTTGGTCACAGCGGTTCCGAAACCCCGGAGGCACTTCGCAGAACAACCGTAGCCTACGTTTCAAATTGCATCAAAATTGGCTAAGGAGAACTGGGAGAAGTGGATGGACGTGAAATAAGAAAAAATGAAGAAAGACCGAGGAAAAATAAGAAAAACCGCCTGGTTTTAGCGTTTTAGAATCGATCTACAGTTACCTAATACATGGCATCCGGCCAACTCAGGGGGCATTGTCTCTCCCAGGATATGCAAAGAAAATCAAGTCTGAGGCGACAGAATGTGGTCAGCAGGGGAAAATTTCGGGCCCCCGTCGTTAAATATCTCAGTGCGTCTCGTCATTGCTTGTTGGTTTTTTGAAAGCTTGACAATGCGAAACTAGATAGTTTTTTTCACTCCATGAAGAAGCGCCAGTTCCTCGCGAGAAATTTTGGAGTAATGTGCACTGGGCAAAAAATGGAGGACATTTTTTATTATTTTCATTTGTTTAAAACTTAGTATTATGCATCCCAAAACGCTCGCCGAGTTTCAATTCGATATTCCAAAAATTGTAGAATAAAGTGAATAAAGTTAGGGGGGTTTAATTTTAGGACACATAGTTCCAGAATGTTGCCCTATAAATAATATCGCGATTGTTTGAGTAGCAACATAGCGCTCGCGCTAAACTAAAATTGATTGAAAAAAGTAAAACTTCGAGACCAATGGACAGATTGTGATGAAATTGTCAGGGATTGTGCGGGTTAGCTCCTAGACGTGAATTTCTTATAACATAAATCTTTCATCATCTAGTGGCCTGATTTCGTTTAAATTTGGGGGGTAGTTGAGTATATATTCTAGGAAGGTACTCTATGCATTATATCTAACCCGCACAATCCGTGAATATTTCATCAAAATCAGACTAAAACTGGGTTTAGAGGTATAGCTTTGGGCGTGACAATAAGGATTCACCCCAGACACAGACAGACAGACATAGAGCCAAAACTGATCAGCAAGTTCTGAAACGTCAAAAGCAAGTGGGAATTTTTAGTTGGAAGACAACAATTATAAATATTTGATTCGACATCGGTGCCCGTATCGATGCCCGACCTCGTTTATCCTCAAACACGCAAAAGATATGCGAGCTCGCGAGGATCCAGGCAGTCCGGACGGGTTGAGGAGCAGATGTGACGAAAGAGCGAGTTCCCGGTTCCCAGGGTTCTCCGACCTCCCACCACCGCGCCGCCACCAGCTCCGGCACTTGTCAACCACCGCAGCCTCCCCGGCAAATGTGTCATTGAAGAAAGGGGATCTTTCAATCCGCGTCGAGGAGCGTCCTATAATGAACTCTCCCGTCCTGAACAAACCGCTCCATCTGGAAAACGCGGGAGCTTCACGCTTCTGTACTGTACTGTAAGGTACGTAACTGTCGCCTTGCGTATCGATGGGTTGCGTTGTATTGGAAAACGGACTGTTCCCCAGGGGAAGCTTCGAGCCTGATGATACCTTTCCGATCAACCTATTTACGACCTGATCAGAAAACATGACAATGTAAACGTATTGTTGAGCATCAATGGTAAGAAAACACTGGAGCCTGGCTGGAAGAGCGGCTAGTCGCATACATGCACATTCGCTGTTAGCCTAGCTGAACATACCTAGTCCTGCCATAAGTTCTGTTAAAAGAAAACAAGGTTTCTTAACTTGTTTATAAAAACAGGGTTCCCAATCGCAAGCCAAATTTTATCTACCACATGTGCACACAACTGCCTATTTTAATTCATATTTTTTTAGCTGGAATCAGAGAATTTAACAATCTGCCTTCTACGGTTAAAAATAAGTTAATAGATCAACCTAATCAAGTGCACAAAATTTTGAAAAATTGGTTTCTCAAAACACAAGATAATGATTAAAATACTCGTGTGTAAATGTTATATCAGCTAGATTGTAATATTTATACCTAGGTAATGGCACTTCATTTATTTCTTCAACATGATATAATAATTTTTGTATTAAGAACTTGAAAAAATGTAATATTTATGAACCTACGGGCTCATTGCTAAAACTCGTTTTCCCTGTCGCGGGTATCACCCATTAGGGAGACTGTATTTCTTTCATTTATTGTAGGTGAATTGTTTTGTAATACTTTCAGGAATAAATACATTTTCATTTCATAAGGTTAGTCATGAGTCAAAGAAAGAATGATTTTATTCTGGTATTAAGAAGTCTTACATAAGTTAATTAATAATAGAATACGTCGAAATCACCGCCTTTAGCCTATACACATTGTTTTAGTCCCCGAAGTGGGTCATCTATTGAAGTAAACACTTCCTTAGGGAAATCGCCAAAAATGCAAAAATGGCAAATTATGTTTGACGAAATCCAAAACAGTTGATGTTTGACCAAAGCAAGAACAACCAATGTTTGCCTTTTTTGACATTTTCGCATATTTGGCAATTCCCCTTAGGAAGTGCGTACTTTGATAGAGATGGTGTAGGTGAGTAGGCTAAAGGCGGTGATTTCGAATTATTCGATAAGTTATCAACTCATAAGACTTCATAATATCAAAATAAAACCACTCTTTCTTAAATCCATTCGCGCATGAACAGGTAAACAATTACTAATAAGCGCACACTAGTGCTGCAGTGGGTCAGGAATCCTCGCATCGTGGAACATTAATGTCGATAAGCACATTAGCGACGGATCGGGCCGCAACAGCTTATAGGAAATCGGGCTCATTTCCTCCTGCGCTCAGTCCGTCATGGATTCTTATTCCGCTATACACTAAAGAAAAATGATCCGGAGACAGAATTACTCGTAGATGAACCTATATCATGTATTAGGAACGAACAAACTCAAGTCCAAAACCTGCATCTCCATTTTCGAATAATAATTAGGTACCTAATATAATAAAACGAAACAAGTATAACTCCACAAAAATTAACCACTTTGGACTATCATGCAGTCTGAGTAAATTTGAGCCATTATATCGTGAAAAATATCTCATTCATGAAGTTAATGCTTGGGCAAGCGCACTCGCACTGATAAATCCGTTGATGTAAATTCTATTAAGAACTAATTCGCACAGGCTCTGGAAATAGACTTTAAAAGAAGTCGAATTTCAGTGTCATGGGGACAATTTATACTAGCAGGAACCGAAAGTGGTGCAATAGTCCAATTTTTCACAAAACCTTGAATGTGACGTCAAAAGTCAAGATTGTGAAAAATTTGATTAATCATCCTTGTTTCATGAGTATGATTATGTATTACATTGCCAGAGCTATTTAACAACTTGAAATGAGCTCAAAATTATGATTCAGTTGGGAAGTAGCAATCGATGAATTAATAAAGATAATTAAATGAAAATCTGCAGGAATTTATCTAGCAAATACGAACAAGGTGTGTTGTAGATATGTCATGGCACTGGAGAATACCAGTCGCAGAATCATTCAACTGTTGTTGTTGTTGCAATGCCCATTATTTGTCCAGATTTGTTGTGGTTCATCATTGGTATGTGAAGAAGGCAGTAGACTACCCTAGGCAGACATAACGATGTTGTTCGCGGGTGACAGAACATTATTGGTCCAATTGCCAAAGCACGGGGCCGAGTAAAACGCAAGCTCTGATACATGAATCAGTACAACGATGTAGACGAACGTTTCGTCACACAACAATTGGTTATGAGCACGCTTCTATATACGCATAGTTGAACGAATGTACATTTAATGTGTAGTGGTTCCAAGTTGAATTATAACTGAAGTGAAAGGTGACTCTCAGGACGGCTAATGAATTGGTCGGTGTTACGCAAAACCTAGAGGTTATTCAAAGGGCACTTTCGAGGTCGACAGACTTCATTTACGATGCTTCTTTAGAGACAAGAGAACGTCCATCACATTCTGGATGTGCACGGGGATCGTTTGTCACACACGCCCAACAATCCGTCGACCACACAAGATATTATGTGCAAAGCTATCATGTGACAACCGCAACTTCATCAATTATTTCGCTTCGAACTACAAATCGTGAGAAAACACTGCTAACGATCATTTCGGAACCGGTTTTAGCTTGAGACACCACATCAACTGAACGACGAGTTCAACCATCATCAAAATCCAGTAGGCGATCAGTATAATGTAATTAATAAGAACTATTTTTCCCACGATTTGATAAACTGATGAATATATATAAAGTAAGACGGAACTAATATTTGCAACTAATTCATTTTTTAATCAAACTTCAAAGTGACCTAAGGAATTTGTAATCAAATCGCATGGTTATCAGTAACAAACAAAGGCTCACTAAGAGATAGAAACCTAAGGAAATTGTTTGCAGTAGAAGGTTTACAGTTCTCACGAGCGTGTCTCCGGTTTGATACGTATAGTTTCTCACGCGTCAGGCAGTGTAATCAATGAAATAACGATAACTCGACTATTATTTCTACAATCCAAACAATATCACACAGCCTCAAGATGAAACTGTGGAGAGGCAGAAAATTACAGCGGCGGAGGATGATGTGTTTCAAATATGACGTCATCACACGAGGCCTTATAACTTTCATTACCATCGAATTATTATGAGCAGAATTTCCCGGAACAATACTATTTCTCGATATTTTTATCAAATTCGCTTTTTTCATCGGATTATTTGGTTTTGTCGAAACTGGATCGGATAGCATCTATATAGCCGCAAATGCGTTGAGCATAGTCACAGAAAAAACAACAATATATTCGTATATTATTTTTATGAATTTTGCATGATTTGAGCGAGTTAAGTCCTATTAGGATTCTTGAATGCACGGTATAAAATATTTACATTAATATTACAATTAGATAACTTCCAGTACCTACGTGGGTTTACTAATTTCATCACCAAATAGTTCTTCATATCCATGTCTAATAAATTATTGAACTATATGTATACAGTTCACCAGACTTGACTGTATTCGGTTTAATATGTAATATACTACCATCCGTGCAGTTTTCATTGTTACCTTCTAATCCTAGATTGCTCAATGAGCAACTATCGAGTGTCGCAATTTTTAGATTTTGCTCTTAAGAATCGGATTCGGCACTCTTGAAAACCCTTAACTGAAATTTGTCAGTGCGAACCTCCAAAATAAATGGTTTAGACAAAAATTGGATAGGTACAAAGAAAAATAATTTACGTCATGGGTGGATAGAGCTGAGGTTTCACCCCAGGTTGAATTGGGGTTGTTCCTCCCCCACCCAGGACTAATTTGATTTTTTTTTACACGGGTGTTTAGGCCATTTTTAATCGCCCGATACACTTCATATTGCACTTTATTGGAAATTGCTCGCTAAGACCTCTCAGCTGACGGAATACCTACCATAAAACACTTGAAATTACCCAATTCACCAAGGTATCTGAACCTGTATGAGTTCAAACGGGTATTATTTGTATTGATTGAGAAAAGTTAAAAAGACCTCAACAAAAACCTATGTGGGTTTATTTATTTCATCACCAACTAGTTCTTCATATACATGTTTAATAAATTATTGAACTATGTATACAGCTCACCAGACTTGACTGGATTCGGTTTAATACGTAATATGCTAGTATCCGTACAGTTTTCAATGTTACCTTCTAATCCTAGAATGCTCAATGAGCAACTTTCGAGTGTCGTAATTTTTCATATTTGCTCTGAAGAATCGGATTCGGCAATCTTGAAAACCCGTATCCAAAATTTTTCAGAGCAAACCTCCAAATGGTTTAGACAAAAATTGATAGGTACAAAGAAAATTATTCACGTCATGGGTGGATGGCGCTGAGGTTTCACCCCAGGTTGAATTGGGGTTGTGTTCCTCCCACAAGATGTTTGATTTTCTTTACACGGGTGTTTTGGCCACTTTCAATCGCCCGATACACCTCATATTGCACTTTATTGGAAATCGCTCGCCAGCGATCGAGAAATCGTCCGCCTCTCAGCTGACGGAATACCAACCATAAAACACTAGAAACTACCCAATTCACCAACATATCAATTTGAACCTGTATTAGTTCAATCGGGTATTATTTGAATTGATTGAGAAAAGGTAAAAAGCTCATACTTATGTAAATAAATCAATAAATAAAAATCCAAGACCTCAACAAAAAAAGTGTACAAAAGCCAGGATGTTATGGGACAATTGTTGGAACTAAAGTGACAAAAGAGAATCGTTATGAGTTTGGTGGGAACGAACCTTCGGTTTTGTTGATTGAAATACCTTAGTTGGATTTACCCTTTTTTCTTGGGAACACCATGGTCAGTAATGGACGCATAACTAATGCACCAATGAGCAGCGTATTGGATCCATCGGAAGGTCAGAAAGTACGAAAGGTGTGTAATTACTTCGCTCTGCCCTCCCAAGTAAAAGAAGAAACGAAGAACGGTGAGAATGCTCAACGTGCCCCCGATTCGGTTCTTCTTCTTCTTCCAGACGTCCTATAGGACAGGGAAGGACAGACCGTCGCACAAAGACTGTGGGGGCTCTCATTACGGATTCGTTCCGAAGTGGGTCCTATGCAGATCGAGGGGGAGGAGGACTTCTTTGTCGAACCTAATCTAATAAGAAGCCGGTTCTATTCACAAGCCGCCTCCGCCTGTCTGTGTTGGCGGGGGAGAGCAGAAAAACGATCTCGGCAACTGAAAAACACCAGACTCCGCCCCCGGGTAGAGAAATTCGTTGGACACGCCGCCGCTTGCCGGCCACTTCTGGAGGAAGAGATGGGCAGCAATTCACAACAGCATCTATCGAGATTCATAATCTATAGATTTTTCATTTAGACATACAGGAGGGTCAGATCTGATTGAAACCTATGCCAGAATTTCCGTTCCTGAACATATGAAACTGGTCTATAGAGGAAACTGAAAAACGATAGCAACCGCCCCAAGAAAAACTAGTGAATCCGCTGATCTCCGAAGTTTAAGTAATGTACAAAGCTTTGCTACCGTTATTTTTAAGGCAAAGATGTTAAAACTAGCTGTGAATTTAATCCAGTTCGTACAAATTACAAAAACGACCACGAATTTTTTACTGTTTTGAGATGTACCGTCCCACCTCTTTGATGATATTATACTTTGCGTACTGCGTCGTTACATTCAAGATCTTCTTAAAGGGATTCAATTCCAGAATTCGAAAATCGGATTTTTGAGGACATCAATCAGTTTAAATTTATACGGTCCCACTGATAAACCGATATATCGTTCACACAATCCATTCTCCAGACCTATCTACAACCGAACGACACAAAGTAAATTAAGACTCACCCGCCCAGTGAAACCAACAGTTTTTTCGCCTAATAATTCACAGCAGTCGGTTTCATAATGCGGGTCCAGACCGCTTGCAACGAGAAAACCAATCGGAACCTCGTGAACGGGTAGTAAATGGACATATTAGGTCCTCCCGCCTCTCACGCCTTCCAACTCACAATTAATTGTTTCGCGCTAGGTCTTTATATTTCCCCTCCCTAACTTTCCTGATCGTATTCTCCGGCTCGTAAGTCGGATTAGGAAGTCGTAAATTCTCTTGAGCAACTGCTGGTTTCTCGGGTGCTTTCTCTTTTTTTCGGGAATTTATTCGCCGTTTAGTTATTTAATGGACCTCCGCTGAAGCGAAATCGAGGAGTCCGAAGATTGAAGATGAAAAAATAGGACCGTACCCAAATTTCTGGGAGAAGTTGTGGAGAAATACCTAAATAATGTAGCGAGTTCAGAGTGAACCCACCCGTTCACTTTTCCTTATAGACATCTCTGTTCCAAATTCAAGTGTACCATCTTGTTTTTCAATTATTCAAATTACAGACCAGTTTTTACGGAATTAAAGCTCTAAAAACTCAGCTTCAAGATCAATCAACACCGAGGGGTGAAATTCAAGATTCAAATTGTATATACAAAAAAGTTTTAGGATTGTTTTCGTATCGTTTAAGGGACCGTATAGAGATAGAGATATTTTTTCAGATGACAATTGAATGAATATGCTAATGAGAATGATTTCGGGATATAGTTGTAAGTATTACGCAATGTTACATAACTACAGACAAAAGTGGTGATGGGTGAGTTGCGACTGAGGGTTGTGATGTAGGGATTGATTTATAGATAAGAATGACGTACATAGATTGGTGGTCTGGATGCTCGCAAATATAAAAATATCCTAAATCAATCATTTTAGTAGCATACCTATAGATTAGTTGGACAAAACAGTTTTTGTTCTTGACTCCCATAACAAAATAGAGCTCTCAAAATCACTTAAATGTCTGAAAGCTAGTGAGTGTGTTCCACGATAAAAATTATTCAGAATCGAGTTGCTTTAGCATGGGAACCTGTTTCACAAGGAATAACAAGTTCATAAGTAATGTACACTCTCCCCACGAAAAAGGGTGACATTAGTTTAGTTTCTTGTAATGAAATTACCACCAAGCCTGTGGCATCATTGGCATATAGTACTTCAAATTCCGCGATGCATTCATCTAGAAATTTATCGGACCCCGTACAGGAAATGTATAACACGAATGTCCTCCAAAATATTCTACAAAATACTCTAAAAATCTAACAACTGATTTCAAAAACAGTTTTTTTTTTTTTTTTTTTTAAGAGAACTTTTATTTACCAAAACTTTTGAGCATAAAAAATATTTGAGCACAAAAGAGCTCAAATTTCAACATTAAATTAAAATAATTGCTCAAAAGGTGATAATAGGTACTACAAGACCGAAAATTCCATTCGGTATGGGTTAATTTTTCTAACTGCTTCCCGATTTGATAGGAATTTGATGAGTGGCAGAGAACAAGATTATCGGGGGAAACATATATCCGCACAGCTCATTTTCAAACGCTCAACAACCTCAAACCATCCTTATTCTATTTGACGACTATTTCGAAACTTTGTAGGTCCTACATTTATATCCCCAGTAAATTATGCAAAATATAATATTTGGAAGTGAATAACTTAGAGCAAGTCAATCATAGCATTAAGCAACCAGACATATACTGTATAAAAAAAATGCTGCCATTTATTACATAAAGGTTTATTATTTCTGCATGAGATAACTTCTACACGAATCACTGGAATATAGGTAACTAGGGGGCCACCCCTATAGGCTTCGCCTGCATCCCCGCCATTGCGGCCTGACAGGCCCACCATTGCGCTCTGACAAAGCGCCCATTGCGGCCTGACGGGTCGCCCATTTCGGCGATCGAAGCGAGGAGCACTGTGCGCTGGAGTTGGTGGAGGAGGTGGGAGGAGTGGGAGAAGCGGAAAAAGTCGCGCGATCTTTTTTATCCTCATCATCATTCTCGCAGTTTTATTATATAGAATAGCTTTATTTTATAAGAGCAAAAGCTTTTACTCCGAAATGTGAAGAACATGCTTTGTCTCCTATGCATTAAGCAAATGCTATAGCACGTGCTACCCCCTTTTACTTCGTAATAAAGTAAGTGAAGATAATATTTAATAGTATCCACTCCAAAGCCTATGCATAAAACCCCGTTTCTGGCTCATAGCATTAATGCGTGTGAAGCGATCGGTGCGAAGTGCACTCCAAAGTGCGAATATCCTACTAGACCCCAAGTGGAGTCCATGTGCGAAAGAACGGATTTTTTCATCAAGTTGAAGGCCTTTTATGGCCCGAACGGCGGACGGACATTGCAGTTTTGGAATCTACGCACCTTGAAACGTAAAGTGACAATGTTTGAGAGAAAATAATTCCCCCCCCCCCCCCCTCCTATATGATTACAAAGGCTTATTATTGGAAATAATAAACCAAAATGGTTAAAATTGAGTAATAGAATGTTGAGTAATAATGCGGCCGGAATCAGATTCAACCATACGATAACACGCTATTTCAAATTAAAATTATCCATATTATTATTTGCACTAAATAGGCAACATCAAAGTGCAATCTAAATGTTTCAAATACAAAGCGGCAAAGGAAAGAAATATTTGGTGGGCATTCGGAAATAGAATGTTGGTTCAACTGTGTTTACTCATACATTGACATTCTGTTATCAAATTCTCAGTTATTTCGTTATCCAGTTAGAGGGGGAAAAAATCTGAGGAACGACATTCATTGTATTCCTGAAATGAAGTTAAAGTATACATTCTTGTGCCCGTTTGGTTCGCGATAAGATAATTTGCGCTGGAGCGTGGATGGAAAAAGTCAATGCATGTTGAGATAACATTGACAACGGTAGGTTGAATGTTAGGTTATCAGCTGGTCGGTCATCGTGATAATAGTTCTTCTTAGTAGTGTACATTTTTACTAACAGGAAAAGGGTGATGTTATTTCAGCTGGTCGGTCATCGTGATAATAGTTCTTCTTAGTAGTGTACATTTTTACTAACAGGAAAAGGGTGATGTTATTTCAATCTCATGATGTAGTTTTTACTAGAGTTGGGCATTCTGTCATTCATAAATAATGATATTAGGGTTAGAATATCTCTGCAATTCTCTTCTCACAGACCCATTCCCAGCCTCGTAGCAGAGATGTTATGGAATAGTAAAGACGAGTGAAAAGTAATATGAAGCTCTACAACAAATGAAACAGGGTCTGTCTAAAAATAATAAAAATAATAATCTGCCGCAGTCGGATTTGAACGCAGGGGCTTCAATTCTTTGAGGAGTTTGGAACAAAATTTTGCGACAAATCATTGTACAGCAGGAATTTTTAGTTAAGTCATACGAATAGGCTATCAATGATCTGGCAACGATGAAATCCACAGTGGACCATACAGGGCTCAACCAGAACAACCCCGGTATATTTAATCAAAATCGGATTCCAGATGGCTTATACTAAAATTGCGAGACGAGATTCTGATTTGGGGAGTTTTTTAACTTGTAAAAATTCATCGAAATACTTAAGCTAAATACGACACTCCTGGAAGCAAAAGTGTAGAAAAAACAAATTAAGAAGAAAAAACATGAAAATTGTATAGTGATTTAATGCTGTAAACGGAAATTTATATGGGCCCAGGAGGATATCTTGTATGTCATTCACCAATCAAAAAGTCAACGCAAAATCTATGATGCCCTATTACCTATTAATGACTACTCAACAAGATTGAGATAACCCTGCCGAACTGGAGCAAGAGCAGGATTTTCAGTGTTCCCGCCCAAAGCCATCGTAGTTTAATCCATTGACAGTTTTTGTTGGCGGAAGTGCGGCTCAATCAGCCCTTTCAAAGCCATGTAAAGGGGCGGATGTTGTGGTCGTAGTGTTGTGCGTGATCAGTCGACTCGTGCTCTTCGATAGATTCCGATTCCCCAACGGATAGTTCGTCACATCAATCTCAAACTGAGTTGTTCATTACAGTAGCCTCCCGCTGAGAGCTAAAATGAGACTGTTCACCAAAAATATCCTTAAAATCTTAGAATTTTGTGAGGGTGCTCGAGCATTGTGAGAACTCACAATCTGTACGTCACGATCTGTACGTCAATACCGGAACTTAGGTGTGCCATATCTTAAAACGTCAATTATGGGGTAATGGGATCGGGGACGCCATGGAACTCTTCTCGGTAATATAACAATACAGGTCTCAAAAGATCGTGACTAAGTGACCGAAAATTGTTCATTCACCAAAGGTATAACTCATACCAACATTTACAATAGCACCTAGCTGGGTTTTCTTGGGTTAAGAAAAATCATAAAATACACTTTCAATTGAACAGAACCATAACGCATTAGGGCTGTTCAGCAGAAGTTGTCCACCTTGTATTTCAAGCTTGGAACATTACACTTGGAGTCTATGCCCTCTATCCTTAGCCATGATATCTAGTATCCAGAAATGATCAAAGAGGAGGTATATAGTTTATGGCATTCGGTTGGTCGTATGTCCGAATAAAGTACCCAAAATATGCCCACCCTTACTGGGCATCATTTGTTCCACGTACTTACGAACATTTCTGCTAACGTATTGTTCGCTTGGTACTACTCGTTGTTAAGATTTTACATCAAATCTGTGACCAGAACGGCTAGCTGGAAATGAATTTACGTAAGAATTCAAATGCCATTAAATCTTTTTTTTTAAGGAAAAACCAATCAAACCGAATTGAATTGGTAGAACCTGATACTGTAAGTAACTCCTGAATGGTTTAGTCTTAATCCTTCCTATCCTTTCATTTTCCTCGGGTGGATTTGAAACTACCCGAGCCGTTTTCCGTGTTGTAACATATTGTGTTTACTGCTTTCACTGCATCATCCGACTGCACTATCGAGCCGTTCTTCGAAGCCAAGAAAGGCATCCTAGCTGCGCACTCCGCCTCTCGGATCGCTCGAGCTTTTGAAAGAAAAATCTTCACGGTCTCGGGAGACCGTAAATAAAGGGAATGCGGTACCTCTCCCGGACGGAAAAAGGGATTACCCCCGTGCCTAAGTTAAACAAACTAGATACACGGTGCCCATCGTGTGAACGAGCAGCCACAATAGAGGTCCGATCCTTTCTTGAAGAAAGAGCCTTTCCCATATCCGATGTGTCCCATGTCAGGAGAGGGCCTGGAGGCATGCAAATGGGCGTGATCCCTCCGCCTTCAACCCCCGTCGTCCGTCCCGCTCCTTCCCGTTTCCCTCTCCCTCTAATGGAAACTCTGATTGGAGGTCTCTTCAGCTGGAGCTCTTCTGTGGAGAATCGGAAATTGCTTCAGACGCCTCCAATGTTCCTTGCACGTATTTGCATCGGTGAGAACACCCCCAACCTTTTCCAGAGACAAATGATTTTTTTCTCCGTTTTCCATTACCGTGCATTGATCTGACTGACTTTCCAACCGTTAATACCACGATATTAATCCCGTGCACTGTCGTGTATTACGGTCAAGATACGGACAAAATTGATTTCCTCTTCCTAAGAACGAACTCTAGGATTCACGACTTCCCCGTTAAAATCCAATAAATCCTGCATAGGAATGATCTGTAATGATTCTGGATCTGACGTGGTTCGGCAGCACATAACTACATGGTTGGGGGCCTAATGTTCCGTTATATAATACATACTAATGTGGATTTAAACCACAGCAACGAAAAACATATACCTAAAGTACTAACGATACATATTGAGTACCATGCTAACTAATTACGGACGTTTTTTCCTCAGCACCGATGGTATAAGTGTAGCATGACATTCGAGTAAGAATTATTAATACAAATGAACACATAACGCACAGTACGGACTGGACCTGTTTCAATCGAAACTTTGAATCTGTGGAGAATGTCGTCAGGGTCCAGGCTGTCCAGACTCGTTGATGCGAAAAATCCCAGAACAGAACCTGGTGTGTTGCGGGCTGGTACTTCTCAGACTCATTGTTGCGCTACATTGGTCAGAATGGACACGAATCAAAACATACTCTAGTGTTCAGCATCAATCCGAACATTTTGACACTTTTATAAAATAATAAATTCATTATTTTCAGTGTTGCCATGTTGTGGAGTACAGACTTAACTTTGTAGTAATAGAATAGATCCCATCTTTCTTCGTGAGATTTTTCAAATATATGTCGATGAAATAAATCGAACCCATCATCTCGTTCATCGTTTTTTATTGCGCTTCCGATAACCTCGAAGGATACAGAAAAGAGCAAAGGAAATGACCGAAAAAGCACCTTCCTTCGTCAAGTTTGCAATCATAAATGAATTTGAACTGAATTTTGATGTGGAGATAGTGTCTTTTCGCAAAGCAGCGTCAGACATGTGTACGAATAATGAATCTACTCAAACATTCCGAGTGCGTACACGTATTACACATAATTATATAGTACACTTAATGTGCGACTTTCAACGCTTAGATGAATTTTTTTTTTTTTTTTTTTTTTTCCGGAGACCAATGATTTTTAAATATTTGGCAGTTCTCCAGTATGTACGGTTCATCGTTCTGGCTGACATCTCAACTCCACCACGATATCGAACCATCATTTCTGCCCGCGGAGTGGTACATTCGGTTCACAAATATTCACGAGGTTCTCCTTAAAATCCAGAAAATCCATTGATTTGATTGAAGTGCGATTCGTATCCGGGAATTTTTTCCGTTTTTCGTTACTAATATACTGCTATTATATAATGTACTGAAAAATCGATAAAACTTCAATTATTCGTTGAAATTTCCTGAATAACTTGATAAATAAAAAGTGATACCCAGTCAAGAGTTTTTGTGTACATAAAGTGCTCAAATTTCAACAATTTACAGATATGCAATACGAAAAAAAAGAACAACAATCGGACATATGGTCATGCTGCATGACTGAACCTTTTTTTCCCATGTCCAATGATACGATATAGTTACGTAGATTCAAAGAAAGACTTGCACTACGATCAGGCGCCATGAGGGGACTCGGGTTTATGCATCCCTTTGAGCTTCTGAGTTCATTACATCGATTCCCACCCATTCAGTTGTAGGTTCGCTATTGTGACGAAATCCAATACATAAATAATTTATCAAGAAAGAAGCGCTCGCAATGAAACTCTGGAGCTGAGGTACAACACCGCTGCCGGGGTCGGCCTCATTCCCACAGCGCTACTCCTGGAGCCCTGGATCTCATTGGTTTAATTATAGGAGTTTGGGACCCTCTCCTCCTTCATCTATGAGAAAAGCTTTCTTATCTTAAAAAGATTTGAGTTTTCTAAGAGAATTTATCGTACTTATCCAATTTAATTAATGAGCTTCCAAGCTTCGGGAAAGCAGATTCTAATCAAAAGCAAGCCCAATTCCTCTAGTTAATCTCATGAAGGAGGTCTACGCACGTAAACATCTATTGGTCTGACAGTGGTGATGGCTTGTCACGGGCAAAGTCTATCAAGTTACAGGCCGATTTTAATGCAATTTACAGGGTTTGTACAAATTAGATTTTAGCCGGCCCCGATAGGTTTCATCACCGCCAGATCAAGAGGAGCGTGTGTGCTTGCGAGAATGTATAAATTTCCACATCAACTATTCCTTACGAATCTCGCCGCATGATACTTGCTCATGAATTTTATTAGAATCGGATGAATGAAGGCAACTACCAGTGTGAGAATTCAGAAAAATTCGTTTTCTATGGAATTGGACCGGTTAGTCTGGATCCGAATTGGGACTGCTAGGTATCAATGGAAAGGTGTTAATTGAGCCCTGTTCAGCTGACTGATACTATAGCTGAGTTTCAGTCAAAACAAAATGATTAACAATTAACTAGGACATTAAAAATTTTTTGCACAAAATTATGCCGAAAAACGTACTTAAATTCCATCAATATTTGCTGAAAAATCTATAAAAACGGCAAAAAACCTAAAAGTTCAAAATCCTTTTTAGGTAGCCAAATATTATTTAGAACGAGTTTTTTGGCCATAAAATTGGTAGTTAAAAATTTCTTGCTACCCTAAGTCTTGAATTTTGGAAACAATATTTAACATGATAAATAGTACAATGATTTACAAAAATTCGCTCATACGGTCAGGTCATGCTGCATGAATGGAACTTTTATACCTTGCTTACAGTGAAATTCTCCAAAACCAGTAGAAGCTAAACCAACAGGTTACTTAATGAAATCATAACATGTTTACATGCACTCTTTTATTATTTTATTACACAGGATAGCACGAACCTCAATTCTATGATTGGAAAACAGGAAATTTAAATTTCATAAAGCGCTAAAGTCAACATAATTAGTGAGGGATATATTTTCATTCTCTTTCAATACCTTCAAGTCTATTAAGGCATCAACTGCCTCTGTGATCATTCGTTCCATGTTTTCTTTTGGACAACTGAATTTAGCAAATGAAGTCATCCAAATGCTTTGGAGTGATTCACGGTTCCAGGCAAGTTTCAAAAAGAACGAGAAGACATTTCTAGTCATTTTTATTAGTTGAAATCATTAAACGGTTAACAACTCATCCTCGCATAAAAAATAACGTCATTGAATCTTCAGATGTTTAATGAGGTCTGGGTCGGTACATTTTTCTATGTGACGGACTATTTCTCACGGAAGGGCGTTCATGTTGGACTCCTAAAAACCTGTCTTGCATGCCACTCCAACGTCTATACTAATCTCCTCACGTCTCGTCGTCCGCTAAGGGCTTAGTCTTGCCTAATGACATCACTCAGTCTCTTGTGTAACATTCGCTCGTGATCAAGATAGATCCCCCTCAGCGGCCCCCCTACCTCCAACTTGTGTCTTCATGTCTTCGAAGAGGTTTACAGACAGAAAGTCTATTTAAGTTCAATATCTTGGGCAACATTATGTGATGTTCAAGATCCAGGATCCATCAGTGTTACTATGCGACAGAGAAGAAGACAAGATACCAAAACAAGAACGGTTTCTAGACCAACATGGGTTATCCTTATTCCTACAAAACCCACTTCTAGTATCCAGAAGTCTGTAACTACAGTTGCCCAATCAATACTTAAATTGCCTTATTTATCGCTGTATTTTCACTATTAGAATACTGAAACAGAATCCTGAATTGTAATCCTAATTACCGCTCCATTGTAATAGGGTTTATTATGAAAGTGAATTCGATTTCAATGTTAGGTAATTAACTGATTAGTAAAATGCATAAACTTCCACTGGTATTGATAGTGAAGGTCATTCAACTACACACACACATATATATAATAAGGAAATATTGCTCCTGGGCTTAAAGAAACCAACGAGGTAGGAAACCTTCTAGTGAAAGACCTTCTACGTGCATAACATGCATCCACATTATTCGTAGCAGTTGAAAGCTGTCCGCTGGATTTTCTAGTTCAAAATCGGCCGGACTGCTCTCAGCTACTCTCCTGAGCGACCAACACTGATGAGATATCTCAGAAGTGTCCCAGGAAGGATTTTGTATTTTGGATTTCGTATTTTGCTTCATAACAAAAGTACACTTGACACATCGTTGTTATTGAGCTGCTAAACATCAGGGACCATTGGATTCAATTGTATCAATATTATAATCCAGTTGGGAGGAATACAACATGCTTCAATGTGCTAGGAGCAGGAATAATGTTTTTCGATAATAGCAATTAAGTTGCATAGCTAATATTTATCCGCGGGATATAATTATAATGATACAATCACTACTCATTAATTGACGTATATGTGTGTGTAGATTCATTGGCGAGCTGTTTAAAAGCGTACAGTATACGTAAACAGCAAGTGTTTGTTAATTATTTATCATGGTGGATATTTGATTGATTTTATAAATTGAGGTAAGTCATCACAGCTTGGGAATCGTCAGTCACTGAGCTGAGCCACGGTTATAACTGGTTTCTTGTACTTCATTCTCTATAAGCGGTGATTGTCATGTAACTCTTTCTATGTATTAAGGTCCGCCTATATTCATTCTCCTCAATTTGCGATGTGTATCTCAAGGAATTTTTGAATCTGTGAACCTGATTTAAAAAAACTAAGATCCGCTACAATTTAAAAATAAGACACCCGATGTCCATAATGTAATCTCGGGGATCTATGCCGTTGACTAATCATATGCCGAAGGCATGAGTACCTCGTTAAAGGTCACGACCATTGAGTTTCAACGCGAATGACTAAAGTTTTATGAATAATAAAGCTAGAGAGTGCAAGCAGCACGTGACAAGTTACCCTTGAATAACTAGCTCTAACTTTTCTAAAGGATCGTAGATAACCTAGAAAGTAAATGAGAACCGAAGGTAACAACCTAACAGGATCACATCATGGTGGTTTATGATAGGAAACAATGTGCGAGTGGAGGAGGTGCCATTGAACAAAGGCGGTGGCTGCTGCCCGAATTAAAATCCCTCCCTAGTCATCGTGAAAAAAACTAAATGATGATCAATAAGAATTAATAATGAAAACCTTCACAATGTATCGAAAATTGATGTCATCAATTGCGAAAATTATTCGGGTTAGACTGATCAAGCTTTTCATTTTTACAAAGCCCTGAATTGCTGAAGGGAAGTCAGGTAATCGACCCAAAAAATACTATCAGGAACTTTCCCATACACTTGATTGTTTCCTAAATAAATATTTACATGGCTGTACTGATATCTTGTAAATACAAGAATTTTAATTGAATTTACTCTCTGCCTGTATTGGTAAAGAATATTTCAATCTCTAGAATGACAAGACGAAATTCATATTACTTGGTTGGGTTTCTAAGCTCCTCCGCAATAAATGAACCTACTACTAAATATATGCTAGAAAGCAAATAAGTGCCATAAACATTCTCTTTTATAGACCATAAGAGACCAAAAATTTCAGGACAGTTGAAAAAGGGCTTTTTTCTGCGTTTTCCAAACAACCTTAAGGATTTTGATAGAACATGAAAAAGTGAGTGGGAAAAATGGAGACGATAACCCTCCATCCAAATAAAGAAGGGTTTTGAAGAAGGGCGTTAAAGAATTGTTCGAACTAGCAATAGTTCACAGTTTTACGCGGGAATCAATTAAACATCATAGAACTTATATATGCAAGTTTAATGCACAACCGGAATGAAGTTTAAAAATTAGCCCGAAATTGTCCATGGCCAGGTCCATGTCCCTTTTAACACAATGTTCTGAAGAACTGAGTTGATGATTGGTTGAAGATTGAATGCCGCTGGAGTTCGGTTAAATTTAGTCTCGTTGGTCTCTCGAAATAGATGTGAAATGGAACTGAGTTTGTAGAGATTAAATTCAAAACACCACATTAGGTTAGATATTCATAAGCTGGATACGTCATTCAATCTCCATTTTAATCGGGCTGTGGTTACTATCGCGATAAGCTGCCTATGTCGAACCACTTAAGGTAGGTATGGGATCAGTTGAGTAAATTAGGAGCTAAGGCTAGAGCACACAAGAAACACTGTCGTTCTGTAACACCTACCCTCAATACAGAGTAAGGGAGATAGTACATTGATTTACGAAGTGTTAAGAACAATCGAGCGCCGTGAGTCGCAAGAAACAATAGAAGACATTTTATACCGGCAAAGGAACAGAACATGACCCATTTCATCGCGAAGTTATTTTCCCCGTTCACACGTTGCTTCCATATAAAAGGTATAGTAAACAAAGGCTACTCACTTGCAATAGGACTCGCCGCGCTGTGCCGATAAACATGCTCCCCCATTCTTGCAAGGATTGGGGGAACACGAGACAAATCCTGAAACAAACCAAATGCATAACGTGAGTAGTTGAAAAGGCTCCTTAAATTATAACAGAATTATACATACTTGAACAGTAAATAAATAAATAAATTAGCAACACAAACTCCAACAACTTGGAGATTTCATCCTTAAAAGAGTGCAAGAAATCGTATGGAATCTATTATACATCTCAATTCTTTAAGGAGGTTTAGCAGACTAGTCGTATCTGGGCTGATTAATGAAGACATGAGGAATAATCTTTCTATCTTAAAAGTAAGTTTTAGTTATATATGCTGGTAGGGTGGTATGGAATTGGTAAGCTGCATCTTCATTTGTGGGTATTATGATGCTGGTACTATTTAAGAGAACATTGCTTTTATTGCTCTGAAGTTGTCTCTTGAGTGGTGCCAAAAGTTAGAAAAATTGAACATAATGGGAACAGTTTAGATAATTATTAATTATAGATAAAATTAATATAGAATTAGTAATTCACTGATTGTTTCATTGTTAGTTCTTTTCTCCTCAGTTCGAATTTGACAAGCGAAAAGGGTGCCAACTATAGGTTGCCTCTTGTTTGTACCCTACAGATCCACATTGTCGATAACACGAAACCGTAATACGACAAATAGTATTCTTTCCATGATTTTTCGAAGTTTTGTGAATCGATGACGTCACACTGGGGACGAGGGTGTCGCCCAGGGGAATCCACTTTCAAACATATAAAATGAATGCGTGAGTTATAATTATTATTCATTCAGATTAATGGAAATAATAATAACGTGAATCATTATTGGACGAAGGGCGTGCCCATTATACAGTTATATAAATATATGTAAGTAATACATATCACTACATATATGTAGATATTATGATATGATGATGATGATGATTCATATAATTTTCTAAGTTTTGTCAACCGGAAATAGAGAGGAATAATCACATAAAATGTAGTGACTTCAACGTGGGATCAAGTAGGAGGAGCCCAGGTGAGGGGAGTAGGCCAAGATTCAAATCAAAACCTCGATCTGACGATTGAACCGCAATAATTAACAATGGCGTTAACGGGGAGTAACATGCCCAGCACCTTGTGAGACGTGGAAGTTAAGTGAGTCACTCCTGAAGGAGACGGAGGAAGGTTCTCCCGTGACGCAATCCGTTCGGCCATCTTGGTGCAAGGGGAAGAATTCTGAATGAGGTGGGCCTTGAGCTCCACGAAAGAAGGTTCAGATGGGCTCAGCTGAGCTGGACAGCGCCCTTTCCCTCACCTGGCGATCGCCCGACCACGACATCAGTGTATCCTTGTTCATTGCCCTAATTCCGATTACACTGGACCTCAAATCAGTCATCTAATTTGTTCACCAACTCTTTTTGACAATCCCGATGCGTCAAAGAAAAACAATTCAACTGGCTCAAGAAAATGTTTTATGGCACTACCTAGCATGAGGGTCATAAATCAGCACAACATACCCATAGAAATCAGAAAAGAGTGTATATATGTCCATCTCTCTGTCCATTAAAGTAGGTAAGCAACCTCCTGGAACTTGCCTGGAACGACATAAAAAAGGTAAGATTCCAATCCCCATTCCCGTGTTATGCGCTTCGATCCCCAGTGCAAAGTACAGAGAAAGAAAAAAGTTAATAATCCATTCTAGAGCTATAAGGTGATCACTTTATTTTTGTATTTTTTTGCTACGGGACTTCAATTTCAAACAGCTTTGTTATACATTATCGATTTTGAAGAAATGCCCATTCAGTCCCTGGAGAGTTATGAATTTAAACTAGAATTTGAAATTGAAATTTCATACATATGTCCTAAAAGTAACGTCAACCCTTCCACCCAACAGTTTTAGACCCTAAAAAATCGGTTTTCCACCATCCATGCTCTCCTCCAATCACTTCTTTGTGACTTACCAAGGTTTTAGCTCAATTATACATGCTCATTGGTATCGCTACCAGTTTTCAAGTTTATCATTGTTGAGTAAAACAATGAAGTGGTAACATAATGAAATTTTCATTTAGTTTTGTACCAAGCGACTGTGTAATAGACGGCAATTCAACTCATTTACGAAGAATTAACTTGATTAACGATTGCTAAGACATAGTACAGTGTTTAAAAATCAAAATGAAAATGGTAAGAACTGAACTGGTAGGAGCTAAGCTAAGTCAGTAGAGTGGTAATATCAATGAATCCATATCAAGCCATCAGGGGGGGGGGGGGGGGTACCATTAAGAACATAGGGGTCTCTGCCCTCCAAGTATGCAAAAATATAGATAGATACATCAACTACCATATCGAGAAAATCAGTTAAGAAAATGAGAGAGACAAAAAAGATGTTTTTCAAATAATTGAAAAAACAGGAAGGTACATTTATACATTAAAATGGCTACACCAAGCTGCTTCTAGAGCATCAACAATTTTGTGAGCGGTAAAAGCTAAAGTGATAGGAGCTGGCAGCCATTTTTAAAGCCGATGAGAGACCATTGCGGATCGACTGCGCTTCATGGCCTAAATATGTATACAGCGTTGAGGTTAGAATTACTGAAGGATCCAGAAATGTACACCAACACCAAAGGATTGTGATGGCACTAACACAGAAGGAAAGACATTGCACGTGGAATAATTTCCAAGATACAACACGTGGCGAAAGTGTGGCCCTTTCCAGGAGTTTTTCCCTTTCGTGAGGTCCTGGAAGGCAGCGGCAGCACAGACCGGCCGAGGGTTGTTGGGAGAGCGCAGGAGTAGAAGAGCAGGTGGTCGCTCCGGTATTGTTGTGCCTCCCTGCCAATGCCAACCCCCTTCCGATGGGGGTCGGGCCGCACGCATCCGCACCCTCCCCAGCCCCGGCCTTTTACAACCCCCGGCCGTATCCCCTCCGTTTCACCGAGGGTGGTTTTTTGTTCCCGCCAGGGAGATTCATCAAGTGATATTCACCCTCAGACTCGCATATGCAACCTTCGCTTGCAACACAGTAACGATTGATACTTCGAGTTAATCCCGCCAACAGCAGCCCCATAAACTCCTATTCATACTGTCTGCATTTAAATCGCTGTTTAAATCCCATCCGAGCGATCGTAATTTTCGAAATACATTCCATCAAAGTAGGAAACAGCTTTCCAGGCTTTGATAGAAAAATATTCGTGTCCCAAAGCGAATCATTGAAACTCTCCTTAGAGATAATTTTATGTAGATTCAAAAAGCACAAGGGTTGATAGAGATAAAATATTATAAAGACACAAAGCGATTGCCTGTCCGTAGGACGTCATTGGGTTATATTATTATTATGTGGAAGTAAATAATAGTGTGATTAAGTATTTGTTATTATTTTTAAGTAATGCTAGATCCTATGAGAGTACGGTTGGCGTAAAAACTCAAGGGATAAAATCTACTTTCATTTAAAAATATAAAAAAGTGTTTGCGCCTAATACATTGTTACGAAAAAGATAAACACACACAGTCACAAGGGATTTGAGAGCTAAGACAAAAGTTCCAAGGTAACCAAACTTCACACCACCTATATACGCAATTTCGGGGTGAAGTCTCAATAGTAAGCGCTAATCAGAGAACTTTTTGTTCATTTATAGTTAGCATTATATTTCAGTGTGATGTGGCTCGGGAACCCACCCATGCATGTTACTGATACATTAGCTTCTCATTATCCCATTATGAGAGTACCCTTGTGGAGATGGCAGCGTCAAACCCATATCTCTTTCTTGTTGCATGAGCAAGATCCTGGAAGCTATGGTCACGGCATAGCCGGTGTGGTTTCCTGAGAACAACTGCCTTGTCAGCCTTCCTCTCTGATCGAAAACTCAGGGTGCACCTAGGCACCTAGGGAATGTCTTCTCCCAACTCAATTTTCAGGAGAATAACATGCCTAAGGCCTCAGTTGCACCCTGCTGTGGTCGCTATAAAAGCCTCGCTGCGTCCCAGAGGATATTCGTCCTTCATCTATCCTCCTTCAACGATGATCTGAGGAATGCGTGTGTGACACCATGCAACATGCTATTGATACCATCCATCGAACACGGATGCGAGATTTTCATTTTCAACTGCGGAAACTACCTCCATCCATTTTTGAAGTAAGCGCAAAGCGCATGATGAGTTCTTACGAACTATAGTTGGGGCGCCCAGCAGGATGTCCTTGAAAGGATTTCCCATGCACTGGGGTGATCACGCATTGATAATGATTCTGCATTTTATGGCTCAGCCAGAAAGTCCTTGCTGCGTAGATTAGACGAAAGTATGATCCTGGTAGTAACGCTTTGCTTTTTATTGTGGGGTTTGCAATACGATCGCAATTGCTTTGGGCCTGATTGTATAAGGTTAATCTGTTCTAGGGAAAATTCACTAGCCAGTTCTTTATTATTCGTTTTCACAAGTGTTTTTCAGCGGAGTTTCGTATTCTCTATTTTGCCTCATGTCAAACATGTGATGACTGAGCTAGGCTGGTAGGCGTAATTGATTTAGCATTTTTGAAAATACACTTTTGATGGACATTTCATGTTCTAAGATCGATACCCTATGTATTTATACCAACAGCAAAAACTGCAGTTATGTGTGACCGTGCAAGGGAAAAGGGAGCTTAACTTGCCAGAGGTGAAATCTGAGTTTATATAATTTTAATTTTCTCCATATTATGCTGAACAAAATCGTTTTTTGGATTTTTTCTATCATTTTCCTATCAAAATTTATGATTTTTCGAAGTTTGAAAAAAGCGGCCCCGAAAATTGAAAATTTTCAGCTGGTTTCAGCAGACTTGCAAAACTGCAGTTTTCCCTATTATAAATACAATGAAAAATGTAGAAAATTCAAGTTTTTATGATTACTTGGGAAAGAGAGATAGTTTTGGGACCCAAAAAGTATTACAAAAAAGTCATTTTTTGACCCAATCCTCGTTTATTCGTTCTCCTGAAAAAAAAGCCTTGGCAAGTCAAGCTCCCTTTTCCCTTGCACGGTCACATATGTAGTCCATCCAACTTCTCTTATATTTTTCAATGATGATTATCAATTTATACATTCACTATATAAACTTCGTAGCCATGTGTACTTGATATGATCGTTTTACGTCAGTTTTGGTATAATTTAAAATATCACCAATACGGTTCCTAGTTGCACCGAAGGCAACAATAGTCATCATAATGACAGTAATCCGAGAGCCCAACCATTCATTGGGCTTCGAACGAGGTAACATCATCTGATTTAGCTGTAACCACGTGGGTGCCGGGTTGACACCATGATTGGCCGCTCACCACACCCCTTCCTTGAGATGAGTCCCGAGGGATAAGGGAGAAGGCGGGGGCGGGGCGTGGAGAGTCGTTCGGACGGTAAATCCGACGGATGGAGTTCCCATCCCATCCCAGGGGAAGACGTGGTGGCCCCAGGGCTCAAACTTCTGGGAACCTCCTAGGGCAAGCATGACTCCCGCCCAAAACACGCAGGTAATGACGAAAGCGGTTCGAACCCCAGGTAAGCTACACTTTTCAAATGGACCAAAGAATTCCGTTTATGGTATTTGAGAGGAGAACCAACAATGAACAGCTCCCTTGTCCGATTTCTTTTGGAAACTTTAATCCGAAACCGTATTATAGATAGCTGGATCCGACATAGATACCTGGATGAAGAGGAACGACAATTCTACCTGTTACCATCTTATTTCCTCAGCAACTCAGTGTGGCAAGGAATGTTAATGAAGCATCAATTAATATCCAGCGCATAGAAATAGTATTGTGTTGGAAATAGTTGCTTAAATTGCAACGAACGCGTATAAAATGGCTTGATTAATTTATCAGCAACTCTACTATGAGATTGGAGGTAGAGCACGATGTCGTATACGTACCCTCGTAGAAAAACCTCTCCTCAATGAAGTAGTTAGTGCCATATATATCAATGCGCTTCGTTATTTTGTGATGAACTATGTTATGTGTCGATAGTGTGATATATGTAATGGCGACATGGTTATCACACTCAACTCATAGAGCCTTGATTTGCACTGAGTCATACAGCTACATTCAAAGCACTCACCATAACAACACAAAAATGTGTGAGTTGAAAACAGCTTAGCCCTGTATTAATTCTGCTTGACAATTCATTTGCTAGCAACAGTAACATGCCTGTATAGAAAGATCGGATTCGGGGCCCTTGAAAACCCCAGACTGCAAATTTCCAGCTCAAGACTCTAACGGGTTTGTACAAAAACCGATAGCAAAATAATTTAACACAGATGAATAGTGATGACGCACAAACCCCGCCGCGGGGTGAGTTTGATTCTCTTTGACGTCGTTTCTTTAATCGGGTGTTTTGCACATCCACTCAACCAATAACCTTCATAATCCACCGTTTAAAGGTCTCGGCGAGATCTATCAGCTGATGAAATAAAGAAAAACAGGTATATTTGAACTCTGATCCAGCAATAAAACCCCACCCATTTCAATGAAATATTAGAAGATTTGACAAACGAAGGGAGTCTCTACTTTGACTCGGCTTGCATTTTTCTGTAAAGTGTATGTCTGTCTCGCGCTACAAGCCGGTTTAACTACAACTAACAACTACTAGAACAACATGAAAGAACTATCAACATGAAAGTTGGTAGGTAGATAGATAGCTCCCTAGGAACCCGGAATACGCGATAGGACACGGTGTGGTGGAGAAATATGCGACGACGTCTAACGTAACACCTAAGACGCGTTAGGTATGGATTCGAAAGTTTTGGACCGTATGAAACGGCTTAAAGAGCGATCTGAATCTATTCAACGACGGTTTTAATGTCAACAATCGTCTACAATGTCAGAAGACAAATCTCAAACATCAAAGTTTATCATAGTTTTCGATTCGGGGGGAGGGGAGAGGGAGACTCGACTGGATTAACCCTGTTCAAATCTCAAATCTATCATCCTTACATTCTTAACGAAAATATTAACCAAGTATTAATTCTTGGATTGCAAAATTTGCGTATGCACATTCACTTGAACATCGCGAGGGCACGATTTGGAGCGATCGGTAAACTCCTTAGGCTCCTGGAATTCGCTTTATAGGTATCAGCATCATGAAACCTTTTCCCGACCAAATGATAACTTTTTCCAAACCAAATGAGATTTTTTTCAATTCAAATTAAACTTTTTCCAATTCAAATGAAACCTTTTCCAATTCAAATAGAATATTTCTGTGAAAGTAAGCAATCTGATAAATTAGTAGGTATGCATTAAATTCATTATCAACAATATTTACGTGCGGCGCGGTGGATAGATATACTAACTTCACATTTTACAGATCAAAATTCCGCACATTATAGCAACCTACTTACGTTTTCACCAGTAATATGTTTTCTAATAAGTCTATAATATGTTCATACTATGTCTGTAATATGTATCTACGTATGAATCTGTGTCCCATAAAATCAATGGCCGTAACTATGCACACCCGTATAACGAATATATTAGGTATGATGCATCGTCTCGTGTTGTCTTGTCAAAGCCTCCTGTCAGCCCTATTCTTACTGCGTGTCTTCACATTGTATCCCACAGTTCATATCACTACTAAACTACCTTCGGGAAACGCTTGAGATTTGGTAGCAAACCATTTCGTCTTTTCTTGATATTATCCTAGATTAGTGTACAATGCAATATCGTGTTTTGGGAAGTTATACACAGGTGAGTCATTTCGACTCACCGTCCGCAGATCAACTTCTATGTTCTATGGAACCCTTTCGCTCTATCGTGGACTATACAATCTCGATTTTGTCATTCGTGAAAACTGAACATGCCGTACACGTTGCAACACGTTATGGGTAGCAAAGGTAATATTGCAGCATTTGGCTATACTTACTCAAAGTTTTATACTTCACGAGGAACCTGGACAGCGAACCCCGATTGGAACGATTTTTAAAATCCCATAAATTGATTTTCTGTAAAAACCGAAATATGGATAAAAAGATTCATTGCCAGTAGCGGATTTCATGCGAGGGAGAAAGGGCTATACGAGGCGGCTAGCAGTGGACAGGTCGTCCCGAGCAATATCCGACCTACGTAGGCGAGGCTCATGTCTAATACACACAGGAAACACCTAGTTAAACTGCATCCTCGGTCGCTTCAAACGAAACCAACACCTACGAGGGGGGGACCTACACGTGCCGTGATCCGTCAAATGGACAGCCTCATTTTGCCTCGACCATCAAAATTTCAGGAGACAAATATTTAAATATTTATCGACAACATCTCAGATTCAAATTTAAATAAAACTACCCACTGAACACACTATAAAAGAAATGAAAAAGACTAACAACGTACTCCTTTTCAAAGATCGAATTGATGTCATTCATATTTTTTCCCACAGGGGTGAGAGGGATTCCCATGAATAGCGGCACAGTGCATTACGAACCAAATCTAAAAGTTAGTTAGTGCGTTTAAGTGACTAAATAGCGATATTTTTTCTGAAATAGAGCAGTAGTACAGATGAAATACATGCTAGCATAGTATTCAAAATTTAATAGTTAAATTTGATTTAGTATTCAAAATCAAATTTAGCTCACTTAAAAATCCCAAAAACTTTCTAATACATACCTGTAACTTTTTATTAAAATTTTCAATTTCTTCTGTTTAATGAAGCCAAATGACCGTTATTCACGTATTCATTTTATATTTTTAATTAACGATAGATTCAATTCTAAGAAATTTGACACCACCCGCACTCTCCTACGATGAGTAGTTAGTTATCTTTTATTTATGATTTTTAAAGTTTGCTGCACTTGAGACGTCACAATGGTGCCCCCGCCTGGAAGGGTGCTTTGACGTCACCAGTGTGCAAGTCTGAAAAATCTTGGAAAGAAAACTTCTCACAGTAGGAGGGTGAGGTTGATGCCAAAATTTTCAAGATGGAATCTTCTATTTAAAAATAGTAAACACACCTATGGGTATCGCTCATTCTGACAATATTGTAGCTATAAGAGATTGAGCATTTCTACTTTTTTCAGTACTGTTCCTTCTTAATTTTCATTTTGAACATTCAAGGGTTCAAACAATGTTTTCCCACCAGTTTTTTGCGTTGCTTAACATTCTGACTAATTTTGATTTGGTGACTGCCCGTTGGTCTATCAGAGACAATTCAAAGTGCTAAATGTACTAAATTAATGTCTGATTTGTATACCATTTTCAGGGATTGATAATGCGAATTAGTCTATTAATTAAGGGTCCTACATATGCAAGGTCATCGAAGAACTAGAAATGTGAGAGCATGCGCAAACGAGAACTTCAGGCAGCACCTATTTTTAACATTTGAATGACCCCAATTTCGAAGGATATTAGTTGACGGATGGTCCTAAAATGATTGCTCACTAGATTGTACATAACTCAACAAGGGCCACGGCACATGCTAAAACGAAATTCCATGTTAGAAACAAGACCCCGAGACTATTAATTTTCATATATTTTCTTTGTGATCACTGAACAAACTGGTGATTTGATTGTCGAATATGTTTGGATTACTCTAATTCAAGTCAAAGACTACTTTTTTCAAATCTGACCCACAATGGTGGGGGAGTTAAAGCGTTTCGAACGTCACTGAACCAACTGGGGACCTTAGGGGTGTACCAAAATGTGATTGTTGGGGGGGGGGGGGGCTTGCGTATATTCAAGTAAACTTGTGCAACGCATGGGTGAACCAGCTAGTGATTCATATAGATACCGTCCCATTATTTTGTACTTGTTTTTTAACCAACTAACTAACCACTCTACTGAATTCCCCAATACGAATCTATTATTTTTAAACAGCTTTCCTTATAGTAAAACATGTGAAGAAAAGTGATTCAATGGCCACTATATATGAAACGTAATATTATACAATAACTCAATTTCTATTTATTTAAATTTTCAACCATCATCGTCGAAATACTATTTCCAGAATCTAGAAGAATGAAAGCAGTGCTAAAGGAGAAAAACTAACGTCCTTTGATCTAGTTATCCAGTTCTACAATATCCTTCAATAGGAATCTATTATTTTTTTAAAGCCTGATATTGAAGTAAAACTTGTGAGCAAACATTGTCTGATGGCCTCTACATGGAAACTTAATTTCAATCTAAATTTGCAACCATATTTGCCCAAATACTATTTCCACAACCTGGTAGAACGACAGCAATGCTATGGATGCTGAACCAACGTCCATCTTGAGGAATTACAACTGGAAACTGACAAGATAAATGTATTTTCTGAGAAGGACAAAAAAGTTACACAAACCTACTTCAGGGCGAAACAAAGCCAACCGACATTTATAGCCAATGGGTAATTGCCTCCAATGCAATCGAAACTGCCACCGTTTAGCTCGAACGGTTCCACAGCGGTACATATAAAGAAAAGAGTAGTTTCCTTCTAAATAATACACAATTCACCGGGTAGTTAGCAATGCCCTTAAACGGTACGAAAAACGTCTCTAAGGGGGACCCAGTCAGATGAAATTCTAGCGGGAACCGTAATGAGGCAACCTACCAAAGGATGGCGTGCGGAGCAGAACCGGATGAGTTCCAAGAGCGGTGGAAATAGGCGAAACGGGGCTGAAAAACAATCGAACGGACGGCGCATCTAAGCACCTTAGGTGTGGTCCAGCGAGGGGAAAACTATTGAAGATGCCTATCTGAAATAAAGGAAGAGGGGGGAGGGGGCTGCAGCTAGTCATCTAAAAACAAGACATAACTGTTTGCCCAAATTTAGTTAGGCAGTCGTTAGTAGCAGTAAAACATATCCATGATTTAATGTTTTTCCGAGATACCCGAGAAAATTAGTTTCTCGTTTTAGTTTCAAAATCGGTTTCAGATGCGAGCTTGGTCCAGACCACTAAACTATACGGTTTTTCATTTAATGTAGATTTTACCCTTAGAATTTTGACACCAACTGCACTCTCCTAAGAAAGGTATTTTTTTACGATTCTCCGAAGTTTCATAGTCAGATAAAGTAGATAGTTGAGACACTATTTAAAACTTTGATAAATCATAGAAAAAGAACTACTCATCGCAGGAGTGCGTGATTGGTGTAAAAATTCTTCGGGTTTAATCTAGTTTTATTACATTAGTAATTCAATTTGTTTAAGGAGATAATCCTTCCGCAAGCATAAGTGAACATCCTTTGCGATCCACTGATTCTTTCTGAATCGGGCTATACAGAACTACAGGTAGCAGAAGCATTGTGACCACTTCCGGTCCTCCAAAATCAAAACCTCCACTCGCGTACCACGTTATTCAATCATTTTGATTTTGTGTCTGTCAGTCTGTCTGCATGAATGTCTACTAATCCTTGAACAAGCAAAACTGTTGGGACAAACAGACCAATTTCGAAGAAAATCTCAAGGATTGTGGGGAATTTTATAGCGGTTGTATGCCAAACGGTTGAAATCCGTTTGCCAATTTAGTGAATACTAGTTTCCTCGGCCATTGTAGCACGGACAAATATATTTAATAATTAGCTGTTTGATGTAACGATGACTGAGTGGAGCGAACGCGCTCAGACCCAACATGAGGGGAAGAGCGTGAACGCCCGCAGAAGTGAGAAAAACCTGCGTTATTTTCAACAGGATATATCTTGTCAAGTTATTGCAGAAAAGCTAATCCAAATTCAATTCTACGATAATCAATCGCTTTGAGACGATTCTCAAACTATACTTCAATTTTAAGGGAATTCAAGTCATTGAAACAAGAGATATTGGTTTTGTTAAACATATGAATTTAAAGTCAGCGCAAGTTCAGACAAACAATCCGACGGTGATAGAAATTATAGGGATCCATAAAGCAACTAACCCGTCCATTTCCGGAAATTCTATGTTCCCGCATGCGTAGAGCCATAGCTCAGAGGTCGACTAAATGGTCGACTCGCAAAAATCCCGGATAATTCGTCGAATTGGACTTGGATCTATGTAAGTATAGTATTGCCTTCGACAAGGACTTATCACAGATCGACAGACAGACACTACGGACACTACGAATTTTCCAGAAAGATGAGAAACGGAAAAAAGTTAATTTCTTGTTTTTGGAGAAGTTGTAAATAATTTCCAGCTTCCTACACAAATATCGAAAAAAAAAAAAATAAAAAAACAAAGCAATCCAACTTATGGCAGTAAGAAAGCAAAATTAAGGAGAAGGTTATAGTGCAGAATTGCAACTTGCTACCGTCTACTTCGAACAGACAGATTTTATTTTCATCGAGAATTATGAAGGAATCATAAAGGACACGCCATAGATCATCATGGGGTTTCGTTTAAACTTTTGGCTTTTTTAAAATTATTAACACCTGAGCTAACATTCAGCTAACATTGCAGATTAGTGAATCCCAAAACTAAAATGTAAACTAATTTCAAGGGTCAAGGAGGAAAAATTAATCTAAAATATAAAGTTCTTTATCTTTGAAAATCTTCAAACTACCTAGATGGTTGGAGAGATTGTGTTTTTAACTGTCCCGATTTACGGCACCCGAGCAACGGCATCAACGGACAAAGGTTCGGCTCAGTCATCATTAATGAAGAACAGATAAGAGGGGGGGAGGTTTAAAACGTCCGTTAAGAGTATGTTTTTAATAAGGGTAGTAGTTCAAAAGTACCCCGGATGGCAGCTGCAAACGCTCGAAGGGGGACGGTTGGAACAGCTGCTTTCTTACGATATGGAGGAGACTCCGCGCCTAGCGATACACTTGTTGAATCCCTGAGCGCGGGTAGACCCTCGGTTGTCTTCCGATACTGTCAATGGAATGCTAAGCAACAATATGGCAACATGATCGCCTGCAAATATAGTAAGACGATGAAAAGCGGAAACGAGACAAACAGTAGTAAGGATGGAGGGACATCGTTTCCAGACACAGGAATGATTCACCTCTACTACCTAGTTGGTCCGCTGACCAGGTTCCTCACGAAGTTTTAAAAACTAGTTGTCTAGTATAATGTACTTACTCGACTTTGCTTCCCATTCACGATTCTATGAGACGGAAACTATTGAAAAAAAAAATCCTAACTCGATTTTTGGTTGATTTGACGACGATTGTCGCAGACGACAAATTCCTGTCGTTAGATTGTCACCAAAAACTAGAGATTCAATTCCGGATGTCTCAAGATTCTACCTACCACATTTCAAGTAGATAGCTCCAGAATATCAGCCTGTAGCGCGGAACACTCAAAAACACGCTCGCTGACAAATGCTTGCCAAGTCAAAGTAGAGACTCACTTCGTTCGTCAATAATTTTACATAGACGACTACAGTGTGATGGACCGCACAAATTATGAGGAATACACCAAATTGAAGCATAAATATGCATAGTAAAAGTATCAAGCAAAATATATTGAAGAGGATAGTAGTATGACTATGAAAATACACAGCTGGCAGGATGATATGGAATTAATAAACACACATGAGTAAATGCGTGTATACACAATTGCATCAAGATAGCAACTTATTAAGTATTTTCTCATTAAAAAAAAAAATACTTGTGGACAAACATTAATTGATATTTCCTATATACATTAGACTCTTATTTACACTTCTAAAAAATGGCTAATTTGGATATATTCATGATTAATATTTTGAAATGCGGAAGAGAGAGTTAATTTATATGAACTGTGGTATAATTTGTCATGTCTGGAGAATAGTGCTAAAAAAAAACCCAAAAACTGACCAAAAAATACAATGACCACCTTTTGTAACACCTTTCACCGTTCTCTCATTAAACTACATTCACAACCACGAGTATAATTATGTACATGTTTGCCCGTATCCGGAGGTCCGTCAGGGTAATCAATAGTTCTCAGCTAAATTAGAACTAGAAATTAGATCAATGAAGGTTTCGAAGAAGTGTCACGTCAAATGATTCTAAAAATGCCAAGAAGAGCATCTATTCGTCTAGATAGTGTGCTACATAGCATACTATTGATATATGCTGCGAACATAGTATATTTGATTCAAATACAGAACCATCCTAAGTAACCCAGAAATCCAGACAATTTCATTTATATCAGATCAGATATAATTAAGCCGGTCAGAAATTCGTTTTCGATCGCAAATTTTGATTCTAATCCATGGGATTCAAAACTAATAACTTCTCAAAACTACTAATTAATTAGTAACCGGATGGAAAGAACTAGCCATGACATTACATTATTGTTGCAAGGAGCTGAGAGGCCCCTTTCTGCCCATACCACCATTACTAGGCAGATACGTCTTCTTATAAGACCAGTTTTTCACATTTTGAATAGACAACTTCCCTTCATATTGCACGTTCCATGAAAACTCACCGATAACTTCGAGGAGCAATACCCATAGTTACGAGTTGTGTCAATCATGGACTTCAGGTTACCGCCTGAAATGGGGCATTTAGTATCATCTATCAATCGGTAAGTGCATAAATCCACAGTGAACTCAACATCACAATTTGTATAATTATACAGTTTCATTTACGCAACCTGCACAACAATGGCTGAAAATTGTGATGTCATACGTAAAATACAAGTAAGTGTTATAATTCTAGTCAACAGATGTGGCGAATGAAACAAGAAGCTCAGAAGATCAGGATTTTTACTTCCTCAACACTCCAAAAGGTTAAGAATAATCGGTCTGAAATAATTATTTCTGAAATTCTCCCAAAGGTCAGGACCCAAACTGACAAATAATTTATTTTGTACCTGCCTACAAATGAGATACGATGAGGATACAGCAGCAGTTCCAGGACGAAGCGAATAATTTAAAGCCCGAGGTCAAAATTGCACTTAGTCAAAATAGCAACTCTAGCTCGAAAATGGATTATTCTTTCCTCAATCCCATTTAAATCACACAATAAAAATAGTTTCATTGATCGTGTTACATTGAAACCCACCAAGCCGCTATCAGACTCGTGGAGCGTGAGCACGCAGTTACCCAAACTGCCATATATATATATAAGCCAATTCCGAATGGCGGTAGTTTGTCGTATTTCAAAGAGCAAGTTGCAGACGATAAGTTTGATTCTACTGGAGAGATAACGTAGGCGTTATTATATGCAATACAATTTAGAGAGGTTATGCAAGCGAAATGCTCTGTAGATACAACAGGTCAAAGTCAAGTAAACAGTACTGAGCAGGATATAATAAAAACTTATGGAATAGAGATCTTCAAACGTACTATGTACGCACATGCTGTATGCGCATAGATACTTCGAGTAGGAAAGCTTACATAACTCATTGTCATGTTTACATCACTCGAAGATATTAAAGGGGAGGTGTTATTCATGAAGAAAGAAAACAATTTCGCAGAGCGAATTAGTGATGGGAAAACTTACACGGCTGTCGTAAGCAGGTTCATTAAGCCTAGTTGCATTTCCCTGAGAGCGACCAAGAAAGTCTAGTTCTCACGAGACGAAATAAGCTCAAAACGGTAAACATACCTAACACACCAACATATATACTAACAGCTCAAATAAATTATATCATAACAACTACAAAAAAAGTTGCTCCCATCAAACTAAAATGGATCGAAGCTGTGGGAGCGTTGAGTATTGAGCCAAATGCGTGGTTTAACTCCACCAGGGGACAAATAAAGAGTTGGGTCATGTTAACCAAGAAACAAGCACATTCAGGGTAAAAATTAATCATGGGAAACTTCGAAGTAGTTTGTCATAACGCCTTGCTTTCATTAGGACGGGGGATTTTTCCCTTGCGAACCAACCATAACTCCATTCTCACATAAGGAAGTGCCCAAAAATGGTATATTTCAGAAGGCGTTTCGATAATTAGTTATAAAACGAACGATCGGGCTGTAGGTTTCTTGAAATGACCTTACATGAGCAGCGGGGAAGGTAGACTGGCCGTCTCCACAAGGAATCTAGCCTGTATGGGAACGGTCTCAAACACCGCAACGCAAAATACCGTTAGGTATAGTTGTAGGGTCAGTGGATTGGTGTCATAGGAGATTCTATAGGCGGCTGTAGGACTATCAGAAGACATGATTGCTCCACTGATCGACCAATAATGTCGACTTGTGGTAGACGTACTTGAGCCAGTCAATGGAATAAAAAGGTGAACAGAATGAACACGTTACTGCTTGATGCGTATTCCTAATACAACTAGGTACACATCATACTCCAACTATATTATAGAATAGATAGGTAGGTCATACTAACCTATAGTCTGGCATAGGTAACCGTAATCCACGTAAAAAACACAATTGAAAAAAAAGTCTGCCAAGTTGGTTGTGACATCCTCGTACTCGTATGATGTAGCATGAATGTATAGGTAATATAAATAAATATATATATATATATATATATATATCATTAAAATGTTTCAAATGATTTTTAAAGATTCCATGGAGGATTCCTTTGGAGTTTGAGAAAAATCGGTCAATTACGCAAAGAGAGATGTTTGACAGATTTACGTTTACGCAAGTTAAAAAGCTACCAATGAAGTCGGGAGCGATGGAGTTCATTAGGGACCATCTCCAGTCAAAACCCTTCAATTCTTGAACGTATACCTAATCGAAATCGGATGATATCTGTAGAAGTCGTGCTTGTTACAAGGATTTGGGATTGGCGCATGCGCAACAGTTACTAATTTTCAATCGTGCTGAAACTCACATGTGTAATCAAATCGTCATTTTTCAACTATTCGCCGAATTGGAGCGAGATCGAACGAATAGGACAAGAAAAAATGACGTTTTTAGAGAAAATATAAATTTTAGAGTGATAAAATCGATCCACAGCCTAACTCGCAAAATGTCATCAAAATCGAATGACCAGAATGGTCGTTCTAAAATTATGGGACTTTTCATGTTGGAAAGCCTTTACGCCAACACTATTTATACTATTTTTTTTTCGAGTTCTGTGGGTTAGAAAACTTCTGGTCCTACTTGAGTACACCAAGTTTTGGCTCAATAGGTGATTAATCAATCAGGCTCAATAGGTGATTAATCAACCAATCAGAGTGTGCTGAATATAAAAACTGCACATTATGTACTTATTATGAAATATTTGGTTCATAGAGTACATTTCCCCTTAAAGTCAATGTTAGAAACCAGGGAGGGGTAAAATTCAATTTGTAATGGACCAGTCATCAACTCTTTGTCATCATTCAACTGTTTAATTTATTAGTTTACTAACTACTCTTGGTTCTAAGAATTATGGTCACTTATAAATTGTCATCTCCCGCTTTAAAAAAATACAGAATTCCTTCCGACGCAGAAATACTCCTCCAAGTGTTTGAAGAACCTGTCCAATTGTTTTGAGGGAATTATCCATAACTCTTCAACTGAAGAAACTGAGTGAGATAGATGCTCACAGGGATATCAATTGTAAACTCCCTCGAAATTTTTATTGGTTCAAATTTCAAGATAAGTTGAAAACAAGGGTATTTTTCTAGTTGGATTTTAATAGAACTCAGTTCGATGAATCGAATGAATAAGACCAACAAGATCATTGTACGGTTATTCGTTCACTCTTCAAAAGGGTGTTGAAAAGGGGAAAAACCGTAAACACGGATGTGAATCGCAAAGCAAATTTGACATTCAGGAGAAAGCTAAACTTCTGCCGATGATATGATTCGATCTAATTCGGCTTTCTAATGAGTTATAATTGTCTATACATGAGTGCCTGACTCGTATAATGTACCAGTGATCTACGCAGAAGAGCTGTCTTACACAGAAATGATACAGTAAAATTGCTTTGCAGCGTTTTTACAGTTATGTCACAGGTATTAAAGTGGTTCATGATTTAGTACCTGAGAACACTAAATTTATCAACATTTGACATTTTTTTCGTGATTCTTCCAATGGTAAAGGGGGAGGGGTGATATAAATGGGGATATATTTGGGGCTTGTAATAGGAATTCGATTTTTTATGTGATTTTGTCACTTTACATCTAAAAGTAGGTTACCTAACTAAAACCTTGTTTTTATTTCAGGTGTAACTATCGACATTTTAAATTGTAGATTGTGAAATTCGATTGGCTTGTGAAGCATGCAATTTAATACAGATAAAGAAATGACAGAGAAAAATTACATTTATGAGTGGTTTTTGGTTGAAATTCAATATTTCATCAGAAGGGAATCGAATTTTTCTTTTCACAACCTACAAAATGATACTCACACCCTACAAAGCAAACATTTTCCAAATTCAATACTTCGAAAACCACGAGATAAAGTGACGTCCCGCTTAAGGATGTCAATGAGGGAATCCTAATGGGGCACATAAACAAAAATCCGAAAATCAAGTTCAATCAAGTTTTTCTGACTACCCCAAAAGTCCCATAATTGTAGAATGAACTGTATAAATTAAGCTTGTTGCAAGGATTTCACATTCAAGTGTGCACAGCACCTACAAATGATAAGATCTTGATGAAATTGAAATGGGATGATTAGTCTTCTCCAGACTACCCTCTGATTTTCAGCGAGATCGGACGTGCAAAAAGTATGCTAGATGGATTTTACGTTTGCGCATGCGGTGAGTGAAGTAGGTAATGATTAGTGGGTGATGGAACTAAATTTCAACCAAACCTACTGTTAATTTTCTTCCCACATTTATTTTTCGAACAATCTTGTGTGAGTGGGTAACCTTTTCGAGACTCTTCCAAAAATTTTGGAGCCACTGGAATAGCTTTGTTACAATATCCAAAACAGTAATTTTAGCATCAGCTAAGCAGTTGGGTGTTGCTTATTTTCAATACAAATTAACCTATATAATCAACCAAGAAACCAAATTGCCAACACCCAAATATATTTTCTTTCTCACTACCGAAGGTAGGGGGGAGCTTTGTGTTCTTGATAGGAGAGGAAAAATTGTTTGTCCTCTAAAATCAAAATGCCCACTTTCTTTATGCGTTTCAGAGCTTGCTGATTAATTTTTGTTCCCTGTCTGTCTGTGGTAAATCCTTGTCACGCCCAAAACTATACCGATAAAACAGTTCGATTTCGATGAAATTTTCCGGGATTCTGCTGGTTAGCTCCTAGGCGGTCCCCTATAACTTCCAATGCCGTCGAATTAACAGTAGCCTGCACGCATTCGCAAACGTGAATTTCTCATAACGTCGATTTATCATCATTTGTTGGTTCGATTTCGTTCAAACTCGGTAGCAAGTGGCCAGTCGGGGCTCTAGAAAAATGAGCTGTAAATTATGTTACGATTTGTGGAGGAATAACCTTTGCGCCTGCTCGAAACTAATATCGATTGACACAGACAAAACTTCGAGTCTAATGGAACGATTTTGATGAAATTTTCCTGAAATGTGTGGGTCAGCTTTGTGACAGTCCTCTATAAATTGCATTTCAGTTGTATAAATAGTAGTCAGTGCGCATGAGCAAACGTTAATTTCTTATAACCTCGATTTCTCATCATCTATTGGCACGATTGTGTTCAAATTCGAGGGGTTGTTGGGTCCTAGATGATGCCCTTTGTATTTTATCGCATTCGCTTGAATAAAACGTAATTATTGCGCATATATGTACGAAACCAATATTGGATGACACTTCTGCACAAGCAAACCTGAATTAAAGCCCTAATTTACATGCTAGCATTTAGCATTCTGACACATGTATTAGATGGGTAGGTACTGTTATATTTTGCATTCAATCATTTCGACTATTTTTTGTTATTATTAAGGTTTAAGCAGACGGGTCATTAGCGGCATTGAACACGGTGTCTTAAGGGACACTGGAAGTGGCACGATTCTAAGGGGAGCCATGTTGCCATGTATCCAGGCCATGTTGCCATGTATTGTATCCAGTCCATGTTACAATATGTAAGGCAGCTATACTGCCCACCCAACTCGGCAGACGTTTTATTCATGTTTCAAGTTACGTTGGACCACTCGGATTGCTGAACAAGCTCTCACGCTCTACATCGGTCCGTATCTCAGTCGTCTACTTGAGGGTATTATAGGATGGTCAGAAGCAAGTGAATTTAATATGCAATTTGATTAGCTATGGCTACTGCGTTTGCTCTTTATCAGAGGCAAAAACGAGAAACAATTTATCGAATTTCTACTAGATTTCCAAAATTTTAGCTGTTTATCACATTGAACATTGCACTCCACCATTAGCATAGTAGACAACTGCAAAATGATCAGTGTATACTATAGATTACCTACTTTAAACAATTTTGTCTTTTCACAGCTAATTGTCATTTAGATACATCTCCACGCTGAAATAAGTTGGGAATCACTACATACAATTAATACACGTCAGTATACAATACACAGTCTTCCGAACACCCAACTTGGCAGACCTTTGGTTCGTTTATTGTACCTTATCATAACGAAAAACACAAAAATAACAATGCTTTAGGCGTGCAATAAGACTGCTTCCAACTATCATGGCTAATTATTAATCTTGCGTGAGAAATCTAAGAATTATTAATGAGAATCCGAACTAATTCACCAGAAACCATCTAACCCGCAAACTTCAAGAAGTTACTAAAACAATTGGCAATTTAATTATAGAACGCAAATAGGTAAATAATAGGAATAAATTTGAAGAACCAAATGTGAACTGAGTACATTTAGCGAACAGATTGACTTCACAATACCAAAGGTTTGGTATTTATTTGCCATTTCAGACTGAACAAATTTCCTTCCTTGTCGGTCAATCTAAACCCAAATCCACGTAAGAAATTCTACAATCATATAGGTAAATTAATGTACTCGTAAAATTATTCATTCTTACGACATGGACCTGTAGACCATTATAATATTAATAGGATTTTAGTGAAAGAATGATAGAAGAATATGAGTAGGTAAGTAAACGAGAATTAAAACTCAATTACGAGTAAAAATAGCTCTACATAATATGGATATGCTCCTGAATTTCTATTTTATAGAAGTCTCTGTGCCTACATGGATTAGGTACCTACATTTACGAAGACAAAAATTTATGTAGGTTCTGAATACCATATATATTTTCCTATATTTTGATGTGCGTCTAAATAATGCCGTCGTGTCTAGTCTTGCCAAGTTTGTTTTTCTAAAAGGTACCCAGTTATAAATTAAATCTGTCTACTGAGATTGATCTAAGTTGTGTGGTGAGCAGAAAGTATACATTATGTTGACATATTCATGTCAACAGCCACTGAAACTGTAATCTTATCCGATCAACAATAATAAATTGTTGATAACGTCTTCAATTCAGTTGGCCGTTATGCATATGATTGACATGTAGTAATCAGTCCCTAGGTATAAGGACCACGAATGAAGTATGTACCTGGGTAGGTAGAAATTAACTAGGTAAGTATATATACTACACACAAGTCAACGGTAGATTTATAATATATATTTAGCTAATACATATAATAGATAAATTGGTAGGCTGTACCAAATCATAGGCTAAAATATTTAGTTGCTACGTTTATTTTCTTTCAATCAGGACATCAGTGAAGCACAGATTTGAAGGGGAGATCTCACACGTGAGGAAGGACCGTCCGCCATGTTTGCCGAAGGGGGCGTTAACAGGTGTCAAGACAAAAGCAAGAAGGTAATGACACGAAGCCTGTAGGAACATGGAGGGAGCTCGCCTGAATGAATCCAGCGAAAAGAAAAAGGATCAAGCAGAATTTACGAATTTACTCCCCATAAGCGAAGATCCGAAGTAAAACTCCGATTCCACGATTGTACCGACAAGGAAAACCAATGACCCCCAGAAAAACGAAAACAAGAATTTGACATTCCTTTTTATCTATTATCATGTGTACCCATAACAGGAATGCGGATGAATGACAAGGAATAGAAAGAGCGAATGAATGACGAGGAATATAAAGTACTAAGCAATAAGAACTGAATGCAAATAAATGCCCCTATTTAAGAACCCACCTGACGTACTTAAAGACAGTGGGTTATCTTGTGTCATTAACTATAGTATGCTACGAGAACGAAAAACTGAAAGATTTCTCTATTAACCTCAACTGTTCCTTGTACACTAATAACAACATAATCTACGAAAAATACATTTTTAATTAAAAACAAAAAAACCATCCTGTCTGCAAGAAGATAAATTATGGTAGATCCTTGTGTTTGAATCTAGAAGGTTCAATATGAAATTTCTATGCCGAACGTAAGATAAAGTTAACCGACAACAACTGCAAACTATATGAATGCTTTTAGGTAAAACGAAATTCTAGGAACCAACCTATTGGCCAACAGGTATTACTACTTATGAACTACCTTCGTACCAGGTTAAGAAAGGCAACTGAAATGTAGTGCCTTAACAACGATAAAAGAAGCATATCCAAATTTGATTTAGTAAACAATAACAAGACGTTTCATAAAAATCCATTACCTTCAACAGCTAGCGGAAGAACGGTGCAGAAAAGGACGAGAAAGATATAATCCAAATGCCGCTTCATAGTTTTTCCGAAGCGACTCAACACAAAAACCACAAATATCACAGAAGTCGCATGTCAAACACTGTTCACTATGACACCATAGCACCCGATTATACTAGGTGACAATCGATTTCAAAAATCAAAATGAAAATGGTAAACAAAACACAAAAAAAACGCCCGACACTGTGTTTCAGCTCATGTTATATGTTCACCGGTCCCGAGCCTAAAGGCATCTGCTTTGTTGAAGGAATGGTCGCTTGTATCTCTCCGCCGAACCACCAAGTGTGGGAATGAAAAGGACTGTTTACAATTATGAGCCCGATACCGCCCGCGGTCGTGCCACAAACTTGATTAAAACTGGACTGGGGAATAATCAGAATCAACTAATGGCTAAGAATTCACTAATTGAAAATACCGAACGATTGGAATTTAGATTCGGAACTACTTTGTGAGTCCTCAGAGCTTCACGGCAGGAATGGCTTCCAGCGGTTTGACTACTAGCGCTGAGGGCGGTACCTGCGTCAACTAACTCGCAGGACGAGTCTTGAGACCCTGATGACCGGCGTTTCCCGCGGATATTTCCATCTACCTGAATTACGAAATTGGCAATCACACACATCCTCATCTATAATTCAGTTTTGTAAAATTTTAATCTGCCTGTTCAATTCTGTCATTGGGAATTGATAGGATATTGAGGAGGTTAAATTAAAGGTGTGAGGATTAATACCTACTTGTCTATAGGGTTTCTCCTGAACATATTTTGATAAATTATTCTAATCAAAACTGCTGTAAGCAACGCCGTTTTAGGTAGCGTGCTTAAATAAATTTACCTACATAATAACTGCAGGTTAAGAACATGAAGTTTGCATATGTTAACGATACTGTTCATATAAGAACTCGAAAATCGGTTTTCTTCTTTCAAACCGATTTTCATTCATACTTTCTATTTCAAATTTTTCTGGACAAATTATCCTGCTACAAAATACTATGGGCTCATTCAATATGTTTTTGGTTTTAGTGGGAATCTGTGAGGGCATTTCAAATGACAAATGTGTGGAAAACTAAACAATTAATTGCCAACAAAATAATAGTTTTGCTTTTTTTCTTCCGATTTTTATAATGCAAATAATAGTTATTTTGCTAAAAATTAACAAGCTTTCTACCAAGCATGTCTCATTGTTATTTTTTCAAACGCTACTCATTTCCTGATCCGAACAAATGAATACCTAACCGAGTTTCCATTTCACTATGTGCACAATTCCTTGGAAACGATTTTTTCAATATCATTAAAATTAAACTGATAGACTAATTTATGTTTAAGAACTCTTATCCGAAAATTCTTCTGAATAAGATGAGCTTTCGGTTTATACTTTTTTAGGTACGTCCATCAAGTACAGCTAAATTTTCAGTTTTTAGGGTAGGAACTGCCAAATTCCAAATGTTTAGTGAATAGTGGTCTTTGGTCGGCAGGATCATTCGAACTGATGAAATCTATCTCTGATTCTTCATTTTAAAGTGCATTCAAAAAAATTAAATAGCATTTTGGATGTCAGAAGTTAGCCAGGCTTTAATTTTGCTTACTTCACTAGAAGAGTTATAAGTATTGAAAATGTATTATATATATATATGTGTGTGTGTGAGTGTGTGTGTGTGTGTGTGTGTGTGTGTGTGTGTGTGTGTGTGTGTGTGTGTGTGTGTGTGTGAGTGTGTGTGTGTTCTTTACACATTGTTTGGAGGTGGAAAAATTTTAGTGGGTACCTAGTTGTAAAATATGATTTTTAGCCCATGATTCAATTGTTGCGGAAATTTCTCCGAAACGGACCGAGGGGTTTTGATGAAATCACGGGGCGAAATGATAATCTTTTATGGGAACAAACCCTGTCCAACGCCCCTTATATTCGGGAAAACGTATTTCTTTGGCCCATTTTCCCGGTTTTCTAAATTTTTTTTCCAAGCCAGAATTGAATATTCTTTCAAAAATCAGACAATCTAATTATGTGTTTGTCTCTCTTTTAACGCGGTATATTATATTAGCAACCTTGAAATATCACAAAGAAGTAAATTTTTGTGACGCTTCACTCCAGATGTGTTTAACATTTATGTCTTTACTGTGGCACACGGAGAAATTTTGTGTTCCATTTTGGGAGATAAGGAAAAAGCAAAACAAAGCAACGTTACGAATTTACTTAATTATTTAGTGAACATGATCTCATGAAAGAAATTGGGTTCAAAGGTGATCCCATCATTTTGTGTAGGAGTGTACATCTCTAATAAAAATTTCTGAAAACAGGCTTTCATTCCCTTGTACTGGAGTCGTCTACAAAAGCACACATAAACGTACCTCATGTCAATGACAATCCTTCGAATACACGAACAAATTAATAATGTTAAATTCTACAAGGGTTGATATCCTATACGAACTAATTTGTCTTAGAGTGATTGTCTATCATGTTATCCAGATTAAGCTTTCAATTAGTCAGTAATGCGATGCCAACCCTCTGGAAAAATGTGTTGACATCTTTCTAAAATCATCGTCTGCCAATAAAAAGTATTTCATAATTAAATTAATGCCTAACCTGGGTTCGGTAATACTGAACAAACATGACAGACGGACGAATTTCTTTCATCTTTGACATCCAACCTAATTTTTATGTTAGATAAATAAAAATAATGTTGAAGGGAATTGACATTTCTTGCTTTTTCACTGGCGAAGTTAGAAAAAAAGCTTTGTGATCGTAAAAAAATAATAATATATTATTTTTAAAAAATAATATAAAAAACATGAAAGGTACCAACCAAGATACCGTGGGTTTCCAAGGTAAAATCATGACTTATGAAAACATTTTTAAAAGCGTTATTACTCTGAAATGAAGGTTTTTGAAAAAGTTCTATGGGCTAATTTGTTTCTCCAAATTAGTAGAATCGATCCTACAAATAGTGATTTATCATTCTGGGACACCCTGCATAATAATTAATTCTTATTACATAAAAATTTCAATAATGTTTTTTCCATTTTTCACTTTATTTGCCTGTATTTTGAATTATTATTTTCAACAATGAACATTCACTAGTACATAATCGACCAAGAAAAGAAAAGTTTAACCCCCTCTCCTCAAGATTTGTTGGTTTACATTTCAAGACGTGTAGATTTCAAAAATCGAATAAAAAATCCGTCCGCCTAGAGTCCAGGGCTTTTTTTCGAAAACACTGGACCAAAGTTCATGAAACTTGGTCAAAAACCATATATGGGGTCTAGTTGGCCTTCGAACCTCGCCATGGATTTCTATTAGCCCTAAGGGCTCTATTTAAGGGCTGAAATATTTATAAATGGAGATCTCAAAATCTTTTAATGTTATGATTTTTGGATATCTTTTATAGACATCATCTCAAACAATCTAATGAAACCACCCGAATCTATAAATTCTATATTCAAACTCTAGGATCGAAAATAAACGTTGTTCGTTTGCTCTCCATAAGGGCTAGAACTTTGACAGGGAAAAATATCATCAATCGGAACTGGTGAAACGTAGAAAAAATTGCCTTAAAAACTATGAGCTGATAGAATTCTAATGGAAATCTCACATCACGAAATCGAGTTTATTTTAACTTTTTTCTAGATGGTTCCCTATATATTTCATTGCCGTCGGATCAATAGTAGCATATGTCCATGCGCAAACGTGGATTTCTTTAATGTTGATATCTTATGATCTATCGGTTCAATTTCGGTAAAACTTGGATGTGTGGAGGGAGTGAGAGAATGAGTGGGAGAGTGAGTGAGAGAGGTCTACTTTATAACTACTTGAAAATTGAAAATAGTACCTTAGATAGAGAATGCCGTTGGATTGATGGTGGGGTGTGCACATGTGCAAACATGAATTGTAACCCTTATTTCGCATAATAGCACGTATATTTATACGTATAGGTACTGATATTTTTTGTATCCAATCATTTTGACTCATAATTTGTTCTTCAACTAATTTTATATTAATTCCATGTAACAACAAGTGAGGTAGTTATACTGCCCACCCAACTTGGCTGACGTTTTTTTATCTGTTAATGAAAATTTCGGTACCAAGATTCTCTCACTGCCAGATTGCCCGGATCCGGGAGTATAGATTAATAATTACTTAAACTAATCGTGGTTCGTTTCATTTATAATGCTTCACGTGTATAGTGTGAATCAACTTCGTGAATTACGGTTGCGGAGTAGTGCACCTACTGAGAGAACGGAAACAACGTCATTGTCTTGTTTACTCGAACGACGTTATTATATTTTTTCCAATTTAGGTTGTTACGGGAGGTTGACAGGATCTTAATAGGAAGGGCTAAAACTATTTCAAGAACATGTTAATCATTTCGCAAAAAACCGCCATCAAATCGTTGAATGCGTCATCCTCACACATACATACTGATCAACATTAGAATTTATTAGTAGGTTCAACTCTAAATAATTCATATTCAAGCCAAGATACTTTTACTTACCCTGGGCTTGTGGAGCGTTCAACAATACAGTAAGTTGTAAAATTATAAATACCTAATCAGGAGGTTTTCTTCTCAGTCTTACATCTCGGAACTAAAGCAACCAGGGTGGTACCAGGGTTACGCCGTTTGGTCGATAGACACGGCTGACCCACCCTTGATAGAAGAGTGCGAGAGGTAAATGTACACTCAAACGACACAGACGCTGAGGACAATATGACTGATCTACAATTGGAGTCAGATGACGTGGCTACTGCTGAGCTCAATGAAGAAATCATAACACTGAAAAAGAAAATACAACTATCAGGTCAGTAACAGTGACTGTTTCTAACTATTCGTGGTTACGAAAATATATATAGTAGGTAGGTACTATATAACGAAGTACTTATCATACAGGGTGTCGCAGTTTCGGGCGCACCACCGTCTAGGGTTCGATTCTACTACTAATTTGTAAATTTGTTTGTCCCATGACATATATTTATTAATTCACGCTAAAGATCACTTTTTTCACTTTTAAGATTTTTTTCGCGTTTTCGACTTTGTGTCACTAAACCTGTGATAACTCCCTAAGTTTTCTGTCAAAACTCAAATCTGATTATACCATTGAAAAGAGCGTAAAATTTTCTATCTCCCTAATGACTTTAAAGAAAAATTAAATGGAATGAACGGGTAAAAAATAAGCCGTAAGTAAAAAACTTGTAAAATTCCGAAAATTTTCACTTTCTTCAACGTTTGTCTCTCGAAACGTCCTGGATGGAAATTTTCATGCTTTACAGCAGGCTTACGCCTATAAGTTGAATCATAATCCCAGCTCTCCAACGGTGTGATCAATTTTCATTTTGCTTTGTTCATTGGGGGAGAAACGTATGTTTGCATGCTGATCCAACTCCGTTAAAATAACCGAGTTTTACATTTTAACTAACTAGCTTTTATTTCATTCGTTATGCTCAATCGTATGTGTTTTGTAAGAGTAAAACTCATTTGTAACGGAGTTGGAGAGATCTGAGAGTGTTACCATTCGATTCAGCGTGAAAAAATACGTAAAAACCGACCCCCAAACTCGTATTTTCTTAGGGGGTAATTTTTCACGAAAACCCTCGATTTCATAGAAAAAACTACGTTTTTCAGCATGCAAACATACTTTTCTCTCCCAATTAACAAAGAAATATAAAAATCGACTACACCGTTGGAAATCTGGGATTGTGATGCAACTTACTAACTATGCTTACAGTATGAAAATTTGCATCCTGGACGTTTCGAGAGACAAACTTTAAAGAAAGTGAAAATTTTCGGAATTTTACAAATTTTTCGCTTACGGCTTATTTTTCACCCGTTCATTCCATTCAAAAATGTTTAAAAAGTCATTAGGGATGTAGGAAATCTTACGCTCTTTTCAACGGTATAATCAGATCTGAGTTTTAACAGAAAATTTAGGGAGCTATGACAGGTTTAGTGACACAAAGTCGAAAACGCGAAAAAAATCTTAGAAGTGATAAAAATGGTCTTTAGCGTGAATGAAAAAATATATGTTATGGGACAAAGAAAGTCACAAATTAGTAGTAGAATCAAACCCTAGCCGGTGGTGCGCTCGAAACTGCGACACCCTGAATAACAATTATTATTGATTCTATGTATTTGCCTTATGTCAACAAATTAAAGACAAGACCTTACGTATTTGTGTTATGTACCAGCCCCTAGAAAGGTTCATTTCTTATGGGCCCATTCAAAAATTTGCTATTTATCTTTTTTCTCATTATTCAATACATACACATTTACTTAGCTTGTAAATAGAAAATTGAATTGGTTTAAACTATGACGCATCTATACAACACAATATAATAATTATAACAAACCTTCATCCCCTTTCAAATCTCCCTGTATGTCAGACCCAAGATTTGAAGAAAAAAATATATAGTTCTCAGATGCTGTACAAACGTAATTTAGTTTTACCTAGGACAAGAAACTCATCTTGGAGAATTGAATTCTTGGAGCCAACAGCAGCTATTTACAAAATGTGGTAAACAATTGGGAGCTAAATGTAGGTAGGCAAAATCCCCCATGCCTAAGACAGACAAAACTATTTGTGTCGTTCTTGACAAAGATGACTGATCGAGTTAACATGCCTAATAGCATTAGCTATGGATATAGCCCTATTCGATATGACATTTGAAGAAAATTGGGAAACTAACAACGGATACCTACCTTCCACTTCTGTGGAACAGAAACCGCAGAACACAGCAAATTTTCTGTGTTCTGTGAACAGAAACAGAGGATGCCGAACACATCATGTGCCACTGTGATGCACTTCGTCGAATCAGCTACAATATCCATGGAAAAGGTTTCTTATCTCCAAATGATATTTCCAAGATGACTTATGCTGATCTTCTCCGGTTCGCTAAAACATGGGTCGTTAAAAACCCCTTTTCATTAGGCTAATGCAGCCTGGAGGCTATCCTCATCAGATCCTTTGGTTCCTAATGAGGAGTTAGGTTTAATTCAGAAATCTTTATCGTTAATTATTTTATTAAAAAAATATATGCCTAAACAAAGATTTTCCCAAATTCTGTGCATAGGTTTCTCCTAGGGCAAGAAACTGATCACAGACAGAAAAACATTTGTTGCTCAACTACACTAAAATTGGGATCGAACAAAGAAAAAAGTCACTAAAATCAGTTGAGGATAGTGGCCTGAGCAGTGTTGACAATATTTGTCTCACACTCCTATGGTTTTTTCCAGGAATTCGGTCTTAGAATGATCTGAAACGGATTCGTATTCGGTTATTTATTTTCCCATGCTTAGGCTGTGCCATACCCCCTTGGATAAATTCTAATAGGTCTTCCCTCTTTATTCACGAATCATTGCCTCTATGAGCTAGCTTCAGAGGGACGTCCTAAAAATTTTGTTCAGAATAGCGATTTTTTCGCATGATCTTGATGTAATAACACATCTACCAGTGAGTATATTACCATTGCGTAAACCAAGACTTTACTTAGTTACTTTACTTGGTTACAATACTTTACTGCTGTGCAAGCGTAGAGGGTAGGGGTAGGTAACTTGGACTTATGACATTCATAATGGAGGTATAATTTATATACCTAGGTATATTTATCCTCCATCCTCACAATTTCAGATTTGCAATTTCAAAATCGGATGAATACTTTAGTTGTGTAACTGTTATTACCTGCATTGTGTTTACCTTACATTTTTGTATCTGTAATGTTCACATATCATGTAAATAATATTCTGATCAAATCAAATAAGCGCGTAATATTCTGATCAAATGTTGGCGTAAGCGCAGATGTTATCATTAATTCGACAAAGATGAAAATCGTAGGGAGTCATCTTCTAAAGCCCAACTTGTACAAAACTTGAAAATCCCATCAAATTCTAAAGAAATCTGTTGTAGTTATGATTTTACAGTGGTTTTACGTTTACACATGCGCAGATATTACCAACTATTGATCCGCCGGTGATGAATCTCATGGGAACAGTCAAGCCCACTAATTTCACAATACCGGAAAAATGTCGTTGAAATGTGACCATGTTCCTGCAATTTTGGCAGTTACTAGAATTGAAGGAAACGTTCATAGGGGTCCAAAGTGTTGAGTGCGAGTGGAAATAATAGCAAACTCGGAAGCAATAGGCATAATTATGAATGACGTTATCCATTAGTGAATCTACCACAAAGTATTTTGTAATGGAGGTGTAGGAAGGTGGATGGAACGCCTATGTATATGCGGAGGACTTATCGAGCTACCCTAAATAATAAACCTTTGTATACCTAGTAATTATTGCTGCGTTCTCACATGGTACTGAGTCTTTTGACGAATTTGGCTTAAACATGAAAAATTGACAAATATTTTACGAAACTTTGTTATTCACTCTTGCTAAACCGTGAATCCACTTTTTATTGTAGAAGGCCAGAGGAAAGCACAATATGAAGAATACGATTCCGAGAAGAAAAGAAATACCGACGAAATCAGAAGAGTGAAGAAGGAAATAAAAGAATCCATAGTCGTGAAGCCGTCTGAAGTACGTAATTTAAAATACTATACAGGTACAATGTTGTAGATACTATCCGATGCAGTGTAGATCTACACAGAATTATGCAAGTGCTGTACTTTACTAGGTAGGTACCTAACGCGACTTTATTGCATTACGTCTTTGCCACAAATCGTAATAAAAATAAAATATTTCAGTAGTTTTGAACCAGCGCCTTCTAGGTTTCAAAATTTCTTTTGTCAAGTGGCTCGATTACTAGTTAACTAACACTTTATTTCTTCTTTTCCTGTTGATTCTTCTTTATTTTTATTTATTTGCCTTCGTCTGTAGGATTCTCAGCGCAGCGGAAGCGTGTAGTGCCCATAACCTATTAGAATTGAATAAAGTAGTACAGTGTACCTATATTAGTGGAACACGGAATGAAATACATTTTACTGAATGTCATGGCTAAGCCAACGGGCGATCATGTGTCCATATCCACACAAAGGCCATAATGTAGACGGCTTTCCAACAAATATCATCCGGCAAAATCAAAACCTAAAAGGCTCTACATAGGTTTCTGAATACAGAATACATCAGTAGTCATTAAATAAATTGTAGTTACATATCCTGTTTTTTATTTCACTGCGGAATAAAAGACAAAAGGATGGATCGTTAGACTTAGCACAAGTAGTTCATTTTATCATCTCCCAGCCATCTTCAGACTGGGCGCCGTTTGTAACGACAATTGAACGCCATTACCAAGGTAGGTTTACAATCAGAATCTCAAACGCAGAATTTAAATCTGAAATCAGTTTTTTCCTCGCTGACCAAATAATGCAATGGAGAGAGAGTGAAGGTGGAATTTCCCATCTCCATGCCTGTACCTGTCTTTCGGTAAAATAAATGTTCAGTTTAGCTTTTCGGGATGAGGTTCTATAATAACGTTTTCCAAATTTTCGAGAGAAACTGAGCTACACAAATCTATAAAAACTGCAAAAAATTGATAGAAATCCAAAAAAAGATTTGAATAGCAAAATCTTATTTGGAAAGATTTTGTTATAATAGGTACATTTTATAGTTAGTTGACAATCGCATCTAATTGGCAATCTACACTCAAAATACTCGAATTAAAAAAAAAAATAAATAAATATAGTGCGATAAATTAATTAAATTCGCCCATACGGTCATGCTGCATGACTGGAACTTTTTACATTCCTTCGCTGATCAGATGGGTCAAGGGAAAGTGTTGCAATTAACGTGTCTTGTAACTCGTACATATTGAACTGTCATATTTAAAATCCACATATGCCTTAGTGGTTCACACCCAACATGAGAAAACTAAAGATTATAATTTTGTAGATAGATGAAGAACTTATACGACATTCTGGGCTACCCATGAAAGAATTGAAAGAATATCTCAACAAGCCTCCTGAAGAAGTAATGAGGATTCTCGATCTGAAAAATATTGACTTACAAAAGAAACTAGATCTCATTAGATACGAAATTTTCAAGGTAAATTATATAATTCAACTAAAGAATCCATAATTGTAAGACGGTAGATGACAGGAATGGATTTCAATTGACCAGTGTACATGCTCACACATTTTGGTGTCTTTGTAGAAACAAGATCGGATCTTGCAAATCACCAAAATAATGGAAGATATACTGATGGAAACTGATCAAGATATAGTGAAACGTTCCGCAGCGCCTGTACAAAAAGTAAACCTGCTTTCAAAATAATTGTTCAAATATATTGTTTTTAAAGCAAATATAAGTTTTGTTAAGTCATTCAAAATTGTGAAAAGTCGTCAGATTTTGAAATTGTCTTCAGTAATAAATCTTTGTAACCGACCAACAAAAAAATGTTAAACCATCTCCAAAGTTTGTTGGTTTAAATTTCATGTTGCGTAGATAAAAATTGAATCGTCCGGAGCTTCACTGCTAAACAGCTGGACCACAGATTATAAAACTTTTGGATCAAAAATCACATATAAGGCTCTAGTTGGTCCTGAAACCTCGGCATCACTCTCGATCAACCCTAAAGGGTGAAATGCAAGGGTTGAAATATAAAAATCATTTTGCGCATGCGTAATAGTTATCATTTAACCAATCGCGATATAATTCATGGGACATCTTACTGGAGCATATATCCAACTACCCCCCAAGTTTGAATTAAATTGGACCACCAGATGATGAAAAATCGACGATATAAAAGATTTACATTTGCGCATGCGTATATGCTACTATTGATCCAACCGCAATGAAAGTTATAGGGGGCTGCCTAGGAGCTAACTCCCACGATCCCTGAAAATTTCATCAAAATCGGTCCATTAGTCTCGGATCTGATAATAATATTATTATTCAACCATTTGCGAGACATTCAACTTCCCGAGTTTGAACGAAATCGGACCAAAATAGATGATGAAAAATCGACGTTATAAGACGTTCACATTTGCGCATGCGCACAGACTACTGTTAATCCAACGGCAATGAAAGTTCAAGATACCGTATAGGAGCTAACTCGCACAACCCTGCAAATTTCATCAAAATAGGACAAAAACATGGTAGTATTGGGCGTGACAAGGATTTATTTATCACTCCGAACTCAACATCCACATTAATTTTGTTGTTGAATTTCTTCAAATATTCTCTCACAAGACAGAAAATATCTGCATAATTGCACTTTTCTTTCTCTCTTTTTATTTATTTATTTTTTTGTTTTTTGTTTTTCAAGAATGAGAAACGTGTTGAGAATTTGTTTACAGGAAGTATCAAGGCTTGAAAACCGTATCCATTTGGTTTATGTGAACATATTGGAGCTGAGGCACATGCAAAAGAAATACTTGAAAATCAAAGAAAGCTTGCAAGAGGATAGTGTTTACTTCGAAAGTACAATGAAGAAGTCGGAAGATGATTTGATGAAGCAGAAGATGGAGATAGCTAGGCTTCAGGTGACAATAAAAATATTTTAAAAACATAGAGTATATTTTTGGTGAGCACAAACGAGTAGAGTCGACCCTAGAGCTCATTTCCGACAAAAAGTGCCTCTTAGAATTTTTTTAGAGGCTTTGTGAGTTATTCACGATTTAAGATTTTTTTCTTGTTATCGACCTTACTTAACTAAAACAACCATAACTCCCTTGTTTCTAGAGTAATCTCAAATCTGAGGATACCGTTGGAAAGAGCGTAAAATTTCCTATCTCCCTAAAACCAAATAAAAAACTTCAATTGAATTTTACGGGGGATAAAGCAACCTAAACAGTGAATATATCAATGAGTTTTCCGTATTTTCAACGCTCATAAGGTCCGAGTAATTCGAGATATGAATTTTGGCGGGTAAGCCTAAAAACTGCGCCAGAACCTCAGCTTTCCAATGGCGTAATCAATTTTTTATTTTACTTTGTTAATTTGTGGAGAAAAGTATGTTTGTATGTTGAAAAACGTGGCTTTTTCCATGAAATCGAGGGTTTTTGTGAAACATCACCCCCTAAGAAAATATGAGTTTGGGCTCGGTTTCTACGTATTTTTTCACGCTGAATCGAATGGTAACACTCGCAGATCTCTCCAACTCCGTTACAATCGAGTTTTACCCTGAAAATACACATACAATTGAGCATAACAAATGAACTAAAAACTAGTTTGTTAAAGTGTAAAACTCGGTTGTAACGGAGTTGGAGAGATCTGCGAGTGTTACCATTCGATTCAGCGTGAAAAATACGTAGAAACCGACCCCAAACTAGTATTTTCTTAGGGGGTAATTTTTCACGAAAACCCTCGATTTCATGGGGAAAAAAACCCCTGTTTTTCAACATGCAAACATACTTTAACCTTTAATTAGTAACGTAAAATAAAAATTTATTATACCGCTTGAAAGATGAGATTTTGGGCCAGTTTTTATAGATGAGGAATGCAAAAAACTGTATAAAAATGGGACACTCACAGCCGGTTTAAAATTTTCTCATACCGCCCCCTCCTCCTTCCACATTTAAATTTTTGAAGCCATCTAAATTGCTCAATTTTTCTTTCACCCAGAAATAATCTAATCCTAATAAAATTGATTTAGCTTGAAGAGATCCTTTTGGTCTCATAGAATTCATCGCTTATGGTTCTTTGAAGCAAATGATACTTTGCAAACATTTAATGAAGTAAGTTTTATTATCACGCAAATTTAATTCCTTATTTATTATCCTTTTGGTCTCAGAGCTTTGTTTACTTTGCCAGGACGAAGTTACCAGGACGAAGTTTTTAGGTTTTCCCGATTCAGGAAGGTACGGTAAGTTTTGGGGATATAGTCCGTGTCCGTGATAGGAACTCGCTGATAATTTTGGGAAAAACAGCATCGAAATCGGTTCAGCCGCTTATATTTTATTACAAGTATTTTAGCAAAAAGGATCAAGAAACGATGGAAAGCATTCAAGGGGGGTGAAGAAATGGTCCCAAATAGGCAGCAGTTTTTGATGGCGACACTCATTTTACATCCAAACTACGTTTTTCGCTCATAATCTATATTTTGGATAAAAAGTTTTTGAATTTTTTTCATCTTTGAAATTATACTTTTAATTACAACTAGGTATCACTTAACACTTACATGCGAAGCCTGGCTTAAAATCTGTACTCACGGTGTAGAGCAACAACTGTTGAAAATTTTGAATTCAACAAATCAAAAGACATGAAAATCGGTCAAAATATCCAGGGCAATTTCCAGTGCATAAATATTGTGTGTCTATGTCATTTGGGTCGTTCTACTCGTAGAACTACGCCGAACAACAATATTGAGAAGCAAAAATACGTAATCTGGTTTTCACTGAAAAAACTTAGTTACCTACTGATTGCTATTATATAGGCTCCCGTTTTCACATTTCCATTTCATAATAGTCTCAGATTGTAATTCTAACAATATTCTAGTGAGTATACTTGTTTAAAACATTAAGGAAGTTAAAGATGAAGCATTCAGAATGAGAGACAAGACTAGAAACGCACTAGCTGAATTGGAGGCTCAAGTAGTCGCTGAAGGACTCGAAAGAGAAGCAGAACTACAAGGACTGAGGTAGGTACCTCTGCACAATAATAAATTATAAAAGCTTGAAAATATTTCTTTTTGACAATAATTTTGTACTCACTCATCTTCTATTTCATTTATTAATTTATTTCTAGTCAATGATAAGTCATTATTTGATGTTCAAGTCATATAAAAATCACTATTCTCAAATTCATTTCCGTAGAAAGCAAGCAGTATGACCTGACTGGAGAACAGGATTTATAATACTCCCCCTCAAAATTCTTTCTATGAAATTTCAGCAGCACTCTTTTGAACAATTAGTGATTTTTGTTGCTTACTGCATACTCGTCCCCGCAATACATACTGATTGTTTAGTTACCTACATCTTTGACGTTAAATAACAAGAAAGAGGAGAAGTTAGTGTAGACTGGTATTCAGATTACCCTTAATCGATTATTTCAATAAAACGAAATACATATATTCAGTTTATTTGATTTTAGTATTAGAACAGTAATTGCAAAACGAAAGCGATATAGGTTATTCTAGGGATTCACCAGGTAATTCTTATTCAACATGCCCACCTACCTTTTGATTTGAGTTAAATTTGTCTATATTCATTCAGGAAAAGAGTCGAAGAAGGCAAGGCGTATCTCGAAAGAGTTGAGCGAAGTTTGGCACCTTCGATTAAGCCGCTAACTCACCAAGATTCTAACGAAGAAAATATGATAATAGAAAGTGAAGAAGCTGCTGCGAAAGAAGCGATAGAAAAAGCTCTCAGCAAATTAAAACATGTGACAGGTAGGTATAGCTACTTCTATTCCTCGAGTCTACCTCGATAGAGGAAGCATTATGATCACTCTAGTAGGGTAAAAATAATTCCTCCAAAATCAAAATTTCTACTCTCCAAAAATATAGACCATCCCCTGACTGCCCGTTTGTTCCTAGAGTTCGGCTGATATGATATACTGTCCGATTTTCATTAAATTCTGTGAGATCTTGGGGTCGGGGTCAAGATGTTACTCTAAGAATTTTATTGATTCCGGATCAAAGCTAGCCTCTGAGCAAGCGCAAAAGATGGTTTTTTCATCACTGTGTGATTCCAGTTTTAAAATAGGTACCTAATTACAAATAATATTACCACAGTTTCTTCTAGGTATGACCCTGAAAAAAATGTATAAGGTAATATCACCTACATCCTTCCCATTACCCTGACAATGTTTATACTAACATGTTATGGATGCGAGGAAGCCGTACCACCCAGGCACCCACCACCTGGGTGGATTTTGTTTGCCCTCCCAAATCAAAATTTCGTATTCACTTTTTGCGTTTCAACGCATTCTGAACATTGGTGCCTGTCTGTGTATCCGAGAATTTCTGCAAAATGCATAACTCCCTCCCTGTAGCTTCCATAAAAATTACTGTGTGATTTCAGGGTATTGCGAAAGAAGAACATCGATGATGCCCTATTAATTTTTCATAGCTGCCCTTGGGCAAACTTGAAATAATAGGTATATTTGCCACACGTCGCAATCTTCCTCGAATTCAATCCAATAGTTTTGGGAATCGTGCCGGATTTCCCAACATGCGCACCCAACTATTCTCTGATTTCCATGAAATTATCATGGATTATGGAGCTCTGAATTGTGAATATTTCCGATGTGTCAATGAGAAATCTTTTCGATGTGTAAAATATGGAGCTTTTTCTTTGCCGAGGAACATATTTTATTTTGGAAGGGTTTACAAACTCTGTCCCTAGGTAGACTTAGGAATTGTAAATTAGTCACCTTCCCTCAGGAAATGAGACCGAAACGGTAATCCATCCTAGCTTTATTGTTGATTAATACCTAAATAAATTTATGAAAATATGATGAAACAGCGAAATTGGGCTCAGACCATACTTAAATCAGATCTTGAGTTTTGAGCTAAGTCTTCTTTCCATTGCCAGGAGCCAAAGACGAAGATGACATAATAAAGAAATTTAGGACACAGAAAGAAACGAAAGAGCGTTTGGTGAAATTGAAAGAAACGGTAGAGAAAGAAAAACGGGAGTTGGAAAAGAAAAAGGAAAAATTGGAAGCAGAGCTAGAAGCTCAAAAATTTGCCCAGGTCAAGGAAAAAGAACAGTAAGTAAATTTGAGTTCTTACATCCACATGAAAATGTAGGTAGGTAAGTCCAAGTATGTAGAAAGGTGATCGATGCTGAAATTAAACTCGGCGCCCCGCGCCTCGCCAGGGGGAAAGCCCTCTGGACCCCGGTTACCTCTATTTACATACTTCGTATGAAATTATTGAAAAACAGAATGTGTTTTAGCTCACACGTTTTACATAAACCCGTATAAAAGGATGACTATGATTTTGCGGTGTATCTTATCATTACTCTAGTTTTTTTAAATTAATTTATCACCAGCGCAACGACTCACCACCAGCTCAATGAAATCATCAGAAATTAACAAGCGGTTGCGATCATGTTCACAATATCAATCATTAAGAATGATCACCTGTGTGTAAACAATTATTCAAATAGTTATGCTCATAACTCAGACTTTTGACCATGCTCTTCGCAGTAGTTAACTTAAATATGCCTGGATTAATCGAGAGCTTTCGAACGAATGGTCAACGAATTTCGTGGGATGAAAAATATCGAAGTAACATTCGACTCGGTTGTAAGCGGAAATCATCAGAAATAATTGAAGCAACACATTTTCGTTACACATAATCGTTTCGTTTTCGGTTGGAGACGCCAAGGCTAAAACACATTCTGTGATCTACGAATTTCCGTATAAAATGTTGGTAAGTAAACCGTTGGAAAAGTGTTGAAATATAGATGCTTTCTAGAGGAGTTTTACATTGGATATAGCACTGTAAATTTCTAAATAAAACCCGAAATTTACAAAAAGCCAATACTAAGATCTGAAAACTTGCATTGGTTTCACCTTGGAATACCTACCTACCTATATAAATCAAATGTACACAGACCCATTCCAGTCGCTCATTCATTTTATAGTGGTAGGTACTTACCATCTACAGCTATCTTTACTACAGGTAATTATCGAAAATAACGTATTTTGTTCCGTTGATACAATTATTAAAATTCCTTTTTCAAACAATCTAATAAGTTAGTAATCTAATAAGTAAAATCAGAATTTCTTCCACAACGTATCAACATTATTACTGTTCCAGTTGCTTATATTTGTGTCTTGTTAACCAGGAATGAAGAAGAATTGGAGAGGTTGAAACTCAGGATTAGCCAGGGCAAACAGCAGCGATCCGAAATTCAGCAAGAGTATGAACGCGATAAAAAGCAATTGGAGAGCATAACCGGTTATTTTAAACGACTCTGCCAAGTCATGGAGGTATGTAAGCTACAGGAGCTTAAAATGTTGCACGAATATAAGTATAGTTATGTGTCATTCAGTCAGCGTCAGTTCTCTACAGCGTAGAAAGAGTTGGGGCAATGTACTTACACAGGTACATATCAAAATATTTTGTGGCAACAAACACCTTCTCTGTATGAACTGTTTTTTCTTTTTAATTTACACGAGTGGGTAACTAATTACAATTTATAGTTGTGTTGAAAAATTAGGCAGAACAACAAAATTGTAATTTATTTGCTTTGCGCTGTGAGGATGAATGAATGGGGAAATGTGCAATTCTGGTCGTTTTCCGGTGTTTTTCCAAGTTAGAATTGCTAATAAGGCCTCAATAAATTAACATCACAACGTGATTCAGCGTAGAAAAATACCCCAGAATCGTGAGCCAATTTAGATTCTCCAAAATATTGATATTTTACACGTAAATTGCACCCGTATTCGCCCAAACAAAACATCGAGTAATGGGTGTTTTCCCCTGAAACTTTATGTAATGTAAAGTGGCGTGAATGGGGTCACTTTTCTACTTCTCTGAACTATAACTTTTGAACTATTCGAGGTATTGATTTGATTCCAACGGCATTATATGTGTCTCGGTTTCGATTTGTCATTACCTTCCTATACACAAAATAGGTAGGCTAAGTAAAAGGAATTATACCTATCGGTAGACTCGGAATCAGCGGTACATAACTAAGAGAGTTTTTTTAATACAGTAAAATTGTAACTACCACTAACTAAAGAAAACAGATTTAAAATAAATAAATAAATGGGTTGAGTCATCACCCTCTCAATTTTCTTAGCAGAAGTATCGAAAATTTCAACCTCTTGAGAAAAATCGAAAAAATCTCCCGCTTTGGCTTTTTTAAGCTCTTCGGAGGTTTGCTATCGTTTGCCTCAAAGATGGGTCGATGCACTCGTGACATGCTGACCCTATTCACCCCACTTTCGGAAAAAAAAGTACCCTTGCCGCTCAAAATCAAAATTTTTGGGGAATGAAAACCGTAAAATAGCTTAAACTTGAGGGAATTTCATTTGGAATCATAATGCTAACAAAATCAAAAGAACTAGACTGGTAACAAGTAACATGCTGATCAAATCCACAGAGTACCTACAGTAGGAGGAGCTGACATCACAACAATCGAATAGTTACAAAAGCTATGGGAGACAAGAATAACACTAAGCAGTGATAAATTGGATGGGGAACTTTCATCTGCTGGAACTCCACTTTTTTGACCTCAGATTCGGAGTCAGCAGCGCACTCGGAAATCCCCAAGTAGCAATTTTCAGCTCAAAAGACCGTTTAGTTCGCCAATACACAGGTGGGAAGATCACGCGTGACGTAGAAGAGCAAAGAAGGGTGGGGGCCGTGACGTCATCGTGCGAATGAATTTCAAGGACAGTTCTACTGGTCAGATACCCTCCATAAAGCACCTTTTTGTAAAGCTTTAGCTCAGATCATTCTACTGAAGAAAACCATGAAAATTCCCCATTGTCGATACCCCTACAATCGATTTCCCGGGAATTTGGCGCCGAAACTTAATTTGTAGGTAATCAGTATTTTAAAATAATTTAAATTTTCCGGAAAATTTATTCCATTCACCCCAGCTACCATAATCACCCCCATCTTACGGTATATGGCGACTCTCAAATAACATACATTTGAACAAAGTTAGTGCACATGCGCACGTACCTACTAAAAAATGTATATTTGAAATCTGCGCTAAAAATCAGAAGGGGAGGGGGGAGATGTTTTAAATAATCGTAAAAAGTAATGCTTTTAAGGATTTTACGTTTGCGCATGCGCAACAGCTACTAATACCTACGAATTTGAACAACAGGATTTTTAAATTTTGAAGGTGACTAAATGCATTGGGAAGGTTTAGAATCGGTTCATTAGTAAATAATTCTAACAACTGTATTAGTATGTACACGAGTAGTAGTTACCTGTATCAATAATGTTCCTCTCTTAATGAATTCATTCAATATGCCTACCTACTTTTTTTTCTACCTAGAAATACGGAGACAAACCAATGGATGAAGAGAATGCTGGTGGAATATTAGAATTGATGGAACTGACTAAAATGAAAGTTGAAGCTCTTGTTAAAGAAGCGATCACGAAGGAAACTTTAACGGGCGTATCAAAACAAGCTCACGTACGTAATCTTAAAAGAACGCACCCTTGGACAGTGAACTAGAACATTCAGAAATTATTGCACAAAATTGTGCTGAAAAATGAACTTAAATTTCACTCAAATGTGCTAAAAAGTTGAAGACATGCAGTATGACCATACGCGTGATTTTTTGTAACTTTTCGACTTATATTTAGGTGTGTCTAAGTCTAAACTTTATGTGCACACTGTAGTTTTTATGGCAAACAAACATTTTTGAGTATGTGCAATTTTGCGCAATTTTGAGTCGCAATTTCTAAATGTTCTAGTTCATAAACTTCATCTAATTAATATGAAAATATTTAATATTATAGACATATTAATATATAGATAATAATTTATCTAATTTACTTTGAAAAATCATAGACAGAAAACCATCGTAGGAGAGTGCGGTTGATGCCAAACTTCTTAGGATGGCATCCTCTTCCATTTAAAAATATTTAAAATACCTCACCCTTGGGTAACGCTCATTGCACTAGCAGTGGAAAATGATTTGGAAATCCATCAGCAAGACGTCACAACAGCTTTTGTAAATGGGGAGTCATCTGAACGTATATTCACGGATATTACAGATTATATATTGCACACCAAAAACTACCAAATACTCAGGATCGACCCCAGTGACCCTCCTCTGCCTGGGGATATTCCATTTCCCCCAGACCCCCCCCCCCCCCCCCCTCAAATTGCAACTTAGATCCGCCCTGGGTACATGGACACGTCTAAAATTAGCGAAGACGATATTGCCTATTACTTTCCACAGTTGCTTTCTTCTTTCGTTCATCTTGTTCAGCGGTGTTTTCCTTCTTCTGTTTTCCTCTGAAATGCCTGCATTTTCTGATCTTCAGTTGTACTCGAGGAAAAAGGCGTATTGATTACAAATCCATTAATTAAATCAATAAATTCTTGTAAAAACGGAAGTTAGTGAAAAACGTTGTCTATTTCCACGAAAAATAAAGAGTTACAATGTTAAATCGATTCAATAACAATAACTGTTATTGTTTGTTACTGATGATGGCCTAACCGTCGAAATCGATTTAACATTGTAACTCTTTATTTTTCGTGGAAATAGACAACGTTTTTCACTAACTTCCGTTTTGAAATGGGTTTCCACTATTTCGTCGCGAGTGATATAGTTCGTAGAATGCTTGTAAGTCTATAGCTTTGCACTGACGTCAACATTTCATACGCTTTCTTTCATACACTCTGGAACACACACTCTTATCATCTCAGTCCGTTCTCAAGATACGACTTTTTCAATTTTTTTTTAAATGGGAAAAAGGGGTTTTTTTTTCTTAACTTGAAATTTTCCACTTTAATTCATTCAATTTTAACCTTTGACCACATTTTCGGAATCAGCGTTAAATTTTCTACGACCATGGAGTACTTTGATTGAGGAAAATCTTCATGTACAAACCACAGCAGCAGCTCAAACGACGAATTTGAAAAAATAAAATTTCTGAAAATCTTCAAAACGTCACAACCCTTTAAAAAAATTAAACTGGCAAATCTCATGAAAACTGCTTCATTTTATACTATTTTCAACAGTATAGTCAATTTTACTTCGCTATTTGGGGAGAGACTTTTGTTTCAACGTTAAAAAAAGAGGTTTTTTCAATGAAATTGAGTTTATTTTTTAAACATGACCTATTAGTTTGGGGTCGGTTTCTACGCATTTTTTCACTTGACTAGTTTTTCCTCTAAAAACACATACAATTAAGCTTAACAAACCAAAAATTAAGGGATTACAGTGTTTTTTGCTTTTTTATTGGGGTTCTGAGGATTGAGCTGAGCTAGGGACAAAGTTTGAGAGGACGGTTTGAAATGAGATGTATACCATTTCTTGCTTTAAAAATTATCCGCACAATCCTGTTATTGGATGGGCCCTCAGTCGATGACAGGATGGTGTGGATAATTTTTAAAGCAAGACAAATTGTATATCTCAATTCAAACCGTTCGCTCGAACTTTGATCATCTGAGAACAGACCCCCTTTTTTACTGGTTTTTCTAACAATTCAGCAACCAAATTTCACACCTCTTGTTGAACTCAACCCCCAAAACCCCAATAAAAAGCAAAAACTAGAGTGATCCCTTAATTTTAAACACAATTTTCACAAACAATATTTTTTTTTCCAGTCAATTTTTTGCTGTAAACCCTTAAATTATGAACCATTTTTGACGATTTTTTTGTTTCAATTGTTCAACATGAACTCAGCTTTTCAATGTCCTATACGATTTTTGTAAACCCTCAAAAGAGACCTATTGGGCAACCATTTATTTGAAGAAGCGAAAATCGAGTTTTTCACAAAATGTGTTCTTGGTTTACTTCAGACTGGACCATTCTTTTCGAGCTGGCATTTGCCGTAAACTCTTTTAGCGAATTTTTGAAGAAAATTAAGCAATTGCTCTCGCCTCAAAATTTGTAGAATGTGAATTTTTGAAAAAGTTTTATGCAGAAATCCGTTTCAGGCTATTCTGAATCATATTCTGAAGTTTAACGCATTTTTTTATGTATGTATGTATATATGTATGTATGTGTCATTCCAAACGATAACTGTCCGTAGAATTGTGCTAGAAACTTCAAACAAATTTTAAAATGTTAAGGACACAAAACGAAAGTTCAAGTTCGTTGGCCAGCATGATCGGATTACATCTTCGGGTTGAAATTTTCAAAAATGTAGTCAAAAATTTCAAAATAGCCTGTTTTTTGCGATTTGTTGTGCGAAATAATTTTTTCAGCATACTAACATGTGGTATATTTGGAATCAGCGTTAAATTTCCTATAAGAATATGTATCAAGTTTTCAAAAATTTCAAAGTTGAAAAATCAGTCAAAAATCGAAATAATGCCGTTCGCTAGTTGTAAAAAAGGAACCCATAAAAACAAGTTTTTAATGTAACTCTTTCTTTTTCTCATGTTCTCGGTCAATTTTATTGTTGTTTCAATATTTGGTAGTTTCTTGGCAACAGTAAATTGAAACAAAATCACATTGTTTCAAAATCACATTGATAATAACTTAAATTAAATTGACAAGGAAAATCATTTAATATTTTATTGACCCTGGATTCGTTGTCATTTTATGCAGACGTTCAATAGTATCCTTCTCCTCCCTCCTCCTCCCTCACTCCTCCTCCCTACAATACACAACACTTGTAAGGTGTCCCATATTAAATTTCAAATTTTCGAAAATTTATAGTATAACTAACTTTTTCTTCGCGAAAATTTGATAGATTAAAATGTACGCCAAGCATGAACTCGTGTGCAAAATTTCAGATCGATTGGATATCGGGAAGTGGGTTAAAAATCGATCTGAAATTTTGTCTCAAGAAAGCAAGCAAGCAAGAAGAGAATCGAAGTTAATAGAAAGAGTTAAAAAATCGGTAATATTTGCATGAAACATTGTCCAAATTCAGATTGAACTACTCTTATGGAAGTATCCCTGTATAACCAATCCTAGAACCATGCTGTTTAAAACAAAGCTAGTCGGTGCTTAAAAAAAAAAATGTAATCACAACTGATGAGTTTACTCTGTGCATGTGTTAATAATTTGATTCCATGTTTGTCTATCAAAATCATAAACTAAAATTTCTCAACACGATCAATAGCGACTGAAATGTCGAAGATTTCTTCAAAAATTCGCTCATGGGGTCATGCTGCATGACTGGACTTTTTCTGCATGTCTATTTACCAACAAATGAGAATTTGACTCAGAGGAAAGTTATTTTACGGTTCGGCCACCACGAATCCGAAACTAAGGTTTTTCGACAGCGATCCCTTAATTTTTCTCAGCAGTGTACTTTACTATTTACTTTTACTATTTTTATGACTTTTATTTTTATAATCATTAGTACACAGATAAGTTCGATAGGGTTGATTCCAATTCACGTTACAGTCGGACGAAATGTTGGGGTTGGAAGATGAAACCAAGCCCGAAGGCGACAAAGAAGTGGACAAAGGAGAAGTACTGGACGTCCCGACCAGAAGTTTCCTGAAAAGACAATCTCAACTCATAGTCGAAGCGAAAACGAGGAGAAAAGGGTTCAATCGCGATCCTTTACCAGCCTTCAAATAAACAAAACTTTTTCAAAAACATCTAAAATATTAAAATATTATTGTATCGCTCAAATAAATTACTACAACACCTAATCACATTCCTGTTTTCTTACGGTGTAAACCCAATTCTTCACCATCTTAGGCGACAAGAAACTTTCGAGATATATCTAGATACCTACTAGAAGAGATCTAGAACGATCAAATTAATTAATTGACGAAACAATAGAGGTAAGATTTAAAAAAAAAACATGATCATAAATATATGATAATCCATATACATGAATTTATTCCACATCAAATAGGTACATAATTCCAGTTTACAGTTCTTTGGACAAGAAAATGACTGATGAGATAATGTTCTGTATTAAGTATGGAATTTTATACAGGTAGGTGGTTGTTTAATAAGAATTCAAATTATGCACTCGTTAAATACGAAACTGTAGGAAACGAAGAGCGGAACCAACGCTCATTTTATTTTTTGGAGGCACTGCGGAAATTAAAAACAAAGAAATAGGTAGACAATTTGAACTACAGCGCTAAAATATAAATAAAAATGCCACAGAACAGGTCAATAAAGTCAAGTCTTTAGTTCATACCTACGATTAACATACAAGTAGTGGTTTTCAGATGACTCAGTAGGTATACACACACTAACAGGTTAATCAACGTTTAGTATTTGGATAATAAATACTATTGTCTAACCAATCATAGATAATAATCAAGAAATCATTTTTCTACATCAGTTACATGTTTATAACATGAAAACGGGATCAGCACCCGTTTCAAAACATGCTATTGGCAGTATATTGGCAGTGACGGTATAGGCTAAATAATTATTCAAGTTGAAACACAGAAACATACCAACAGTGAATGGCGGGGAAGTTGACATAACACGGGGAACAAACGTACACGTGACAACTCAAAACAATTAGGCGTTGGGTGCAAAAGGATCATCACCAGGAAATTAAAATAACTGGATTGCAAGTTCCATAAAGATTAAGGAAAAATAACGAAATTAACAAAAATTTAGATTAGGATAAGAGAATGGAGGCTGAAAAAAAAAATCGGAGTTCCACAATTGCGGAATACAAACCTTGGGATTTATGAGAAGTTATTAGATGATGTCTGGAGAATTTAATTCCAAGTTTCAATTTTAAAAAAATCGAGAACATCTTGGTCGTTGAAGGGGAAAAGGAGAAGGGTGTAAAACCTAGTTTACACAGAGCGAAGTTGAGAGATTGAAAAACTCGAGCACCATCAAACAAATAATGATCTATCACCAATTCCGAATATATAAAGAAGCCGAAAATTTTTTCTCGTAAGAGAGAAAATATGAAAACGGTTACCTACGGTTGCCTCGTTTTTCTTTTTCAACTCAAGAGGGCAGAAAACTAAACAATATAAATAAAAGCCATTCTTAGTTTCCTCGATCCAAGTTGGTAATGCCCATAATTCTCATTTTACGAGATGTACATTTTTGTTGGCTCTAAAAGATATTTCAGGGTCAGACCACTGGATATTTACAATCTAACTAATCACAAAATCGTATGTAAATTAATACATAGTAGAGGAGCTTCTTTCGAGTAAAAACTTTTACTCCCAAAGTCCAGAAGAGAAAATGCGGATCAGGATTTCACGTGACATTCCCATGGTGAAGTATTCAGCCTTTTTATATGATCGATCAATTGTAAGCAAAAGAGCTTGATAACTAGCAAGTCCAGACCACCTTCTGCTCACTGATGACTTGTTTGATATCATTAATTTATGTGCTTTGAGAGATCAGGACTAGCAACATCAGAGTTCAGACTCAGATTCAACATTCCCGAACAAAAATCCACGCATGCAAACACTTAACGTAGCAAATTCAATTGCTGTTGGTGAGTGGAAGGGGTGGGACATCACAAACTAGATTGTGCAATGTTCTTCTCCTTTTTTGATGACCTATCATATAAACCAAGTTTTGGAGAAGCTTTTCATCATTATTAATGGGAGAGCAAAGGTACCTTCAAATCAGCTAGAAACACATTACTATAAAACCTGGAATGTCCAAGCTATAGGTGCTATTTTGTATCACAGAAAATGTGGGTGAAATCTATCATTCTTTCGTGATATATTGGTTCAGTTCGTGTGATTCAACATATGTGCATGCGTAAAATCGGTTACAACAAAATTTAAAGACCGTCTAGAGGCAAATATACATAAGTCCTAAAAAAGTTAGAGAAAACACCAGTGGAACCAATTGTACTTCATGTAAGTACATGATTATCCATGATTATCATAAAATTGAACATGTGATATTCATAGGATACCTACAACTTCTAGGTTGGTCCATGAAACTTCCATCCAAATTGGAGCAAAATTGAATGAACTCAGTGCGTGAAGAGTGTTCAAAAGTTTACCTGCATGCATGCATAACAACCTGTTAACGGTGAAAATTTGAAGGACCATCTGGACGCACACAATCCAAGAAAATTTAATCCAAATCACAAAAATAAAAAACGGGGAAATCAAGCAAAATGCAGGAAGGAAGGAAAAAGGCAGACAAGAATAAAAATTTAAAGACGAAGCATTGAGTTTAAGAAAGAGGCCTTTTCTTTTCTAAATAAAAGTTAATGACCAAGGACCCAGTGCGAAGTACATGTACGATCTGTTCAACAACTGGAAAGCCGGAAAAAAGAAACCACTGAGCAAAGTAATGGTTAAATTAAAATCAAGTTAGTTATTTGACAAATGCCTTTCATACCAAGTGACGTCCTTGTGCAAAGTGAGACTCGTACAGAACACCGACGTAGGAAATCATTACCAAAGACGAAGTATACAGAAAAAATACATCCTATTAAAATATGGAGTCATATAGAAGAAGTGGTAGATAAAGCTCTGTTGGCTGATAGATTGATGTCCTACATTCAACGATTGATCTGCAAAACTATCCAACGACGATTTTCTTATTCCATTGAAGGCTGACGATAGTTTCAAATGGGAGATGTAATGGTGACTAGCAGGGAGGGTTGATATCAAGAGTTTACCCAGATTGTGATTGCTGAAACAATCGGAATGAGTCCCAGGGGATAATAGCAACAAACTAAGGACATTCATTTCACCCGCGAAAAACTCATGTTGTAATTCAATTGCTCCAGTAAAGATTGATTAACTGAAGGTAGGCAGCGCCATTCGCAAACGGAGTTTGCCACTTGCTTGGAAAGGACATACACACATACACTAAAGGATATCTCAGAGTGAGCTAAACCAAGTTGCGGACCATTCCAGCGTAGCGCCATCTCTGTTAAGACATACCGCATCTAACATGACTTCCCAACGATTTCTGGATCGGCGATATAAATAGAACAGTAAACATGCGTGGGAACAGTAACGTATAGAAAACTGAAATCAATAACTAAAACAGAAACAATAAATAAGTAAAAAGCAACGTATGCCCGTATGTCGTTATCGAAAAATAGTCAAAGCCTAGTTCAACGACCAAGAAGCATCGGAAGATATACGAGAACAACTTTATATCAAAAATTAATTAATGATTAAAGAATAAAAAAGGAAGGTAAATGATCCTCTACAGTAAAATGTGTGTGAATAACCTAAACACTCCTCAATACCAGAACAATTTATAAACAGTAAATTAATTAGCAGGCATGAATGGGAGGAGCCGATATCAAGGTCAGTCTATAATGATTATTCCTACTCCAAATTACCAATTTCCAGATTTATCGGTAAAAAAGGACCATTAGAAAATTAATTTATTGTTCGGATCTTGCCTAACATCAAGGAACTTCACTACAGCTCAGACAGACTTTGTACAAAGAGATTGATATACTACACAAAACTATACAGGAATTTTTTAGTATTTACATTTTAATAAAGACCGATTTCAATAAAAATCTCCTAAATTAATTAATTTCTCTTTAAACAACGTTAGAAATTGGATTTCTTCAAAAACATCAACTAAACATTTTACTTATCAAGGTTATTTTTAACATTCAACCCCACTTACTCAACATGGTGCGTAATAGTTTCTAATTACAGGAGAAAAGATAATGTGAAAATATATTATTATATACATATATTAGTGGAATGGCTATCACGCTGAAAGCGCGGATCATGCAGACTCATGTACGGCAAATTGATATTCGAAATCAATAGCCGTCAATTGCATTCAGATTCATCAAAACTTATATGACACGTGAAAATATTATCCATTTACTTCTGGCGAGGAAAACAATTAGTTTAGACACGGAAATTATGATTTTCAGTTGAGCAACGACTAGGCACATAACAGCAGAGTTTGAAACTCTGTCGGTGGAGTGAATGTCAATAACGAACGAGGAAAGGGGATAATTTTGATCTAATCCTTGTGACAGTCGAGCAAAACTCTAGGAGCGAACATCACAAAGATATATTTGTATGTTTACATACCAAAAAATGTAAGGCGGATAAACTAAGCGTACAACAAGCCATGGCAAGATGTGAAACTACCAATATTCTACCAGTCACAAACAAAAAACTTATATTGAATAAATAATAACAAGGAAAACACAGCTTCTACTCTTGAATGGTAGTTTGAAATATTTTTTCTACCATCTAGAAATAATTGTTTGCTTGTCTTTGTCGAAGATAAAATAAGTTACCAGTCAAGACACGGAGCACATTAGGTGGGACCTATCTCCTTACACATGCTTCAATCAATAATGATTAGTAAGTAAGTAGAGATCAACTTCCACAGTGGTAAACAGTATATAGGCAAGCCTAAACAAATATAGTGAATTTAAAAAATAAAAAATTCAGAGATCCTTAATTGTGAGACAGAAGCAACATATAAGGGAAACGGCGTTTTCAATTGTTGGCAACACTGGGATAGTTAGTGCATATGACTGGTAGTAGTTGGAAATTTCAAATCCCACCATGAACACCCAAGTCTTCTAGTTGCACCACTTCTTCATTAAATTTGATATAGAAAACGAAAATTTCGTTATACGATTCTGTTAAACAATACGAAAATAGGGGACATTAAACTAATCAGTCGAGTACGGGGGGGTAGAAAAAACGAAGGATTCAGTCAAGCGACAGAGGTAACTCAAGGTGCAAACGGTCCCTTCTGAAATCTAGGTGGGAGAACACCCCCAGTCTATCAAGTACTGTGTTTTACCATTAGGTAGGATTCTGCGAGCTCGGATCATGAATTTCTCACCTGAGGCGATTCTATTCATCGGACCGAAATATGAGCTGACAGTATTCTGAATGTCTTCGGGTTTAAGCGAAGGTGTGTGACCGTTTTTAACGGGTGAAGCAGTCGGGGTGGATGGCCCAGAGCGAGGACGTTTCATTCTTCTCAGCCCAGCAGTCTCTTGACCTCCTCGACCGGGAAGTTTGGATCCTCTTCGGACACGTCGTCGTTTGATCTAGCATATAGTAGAAACATCGTAAAAATAAAATATAATAAAATGTATACGAGTAGAACTAGGTATACAAACATTTCTAGACAGTGACAGAAAGGTGCTGGGATGTAGTAGTTACCCCTTCCAAGGGTAAATCATACTCCCGGGGCTTTCGAAAAGCACGGGGGTCTAAGTGGAGGAAAAGGCTCGCAATAAGCAGAGAACCTAGTTAAATAGTTAATTGTTAAGAGGTAAATTTTAAAATTTGTAGCCCATTTAGTCTATGGGGGAAGAACAGTAAATTTTAGAGGGAAGGAGTGGTTCGAAACCTAGCTCTACTAACATGTGACAGTGAAATGATGGAGCACATAGTTATCCCATTCGAAGGTTGAGGCGGTTAGCCCTAAAAACCAAAAGGATGTCCTGGAAGCTAAAATGCTCCAGGTATAATAGCCCAGTCAAATTAGACCAAAAAGAGGGAAATAGGGGAAATAATTCATAGTAGAGAAATTTCTTCACCAGGCTCTTCCTTCCCACGTAGTAAATCATATCTCAAAAGTCCACTAGTATGGGGGGTGAGCTCGACGAGGGGAGGGGGTGTTTTTCTCCTTTTTTCGTTTTTTTGCCAATAACTCGAAAAGTAAGCGTTCTAGCGACTTGTTTACCATTACCAGAATTAAAGTGCATACAATTTCCTACAATTTGCACTCCTGACTTCAGTCTCTACGATTAGGCGTTCCGCTGCTAAAGCACGTTGAAAAGTAGGTATCATTTCAAAAAATCAGCAAAAAGGCTTTTTATGCTCTTTTTACGCAGAAATCATTCGTATGAAGCCTCCTCTAGGTGACTTCTAATACATCATGACTTGTTTTCCGAACGTCAGTGATGCTCGGACAGTGACTTGCAGGTTTATTGTTCTTTTCACTTTCACCCAACTTTTCAAAGAACACAATCATGTTGATCGCTTGTTGTTTTTGTTCGATTGCTTGTTGATCTCTTGTTTCTGCTCATACCTTTGGCTCCCAAGGAACAGGAGATAAAATTCTTCAAGCCTGGAAAAGGGAATGAGGAAGGCAGAACATACGCCACAACAGAGCTGCAACACCTCCCATTTGCTGGTAGCATTTTAGTCATACATGCATTTGGTGGCTGTGAAACAACCTCCGCAATTTTCAGAAAAGGGAAGCTGACCATTGCCAGGCTCTTAATAAAGAATCCCTCACTGCAGAATGTCTGTGAAATTTTTTATTCCCCCACTTCCACGCAGGATGGGGTAGCGCGTGCCGGGGAGACAATGTTTCTAGCCATGTACGCTACAAGACTAGGTGATCTGGATAAGCAGCGTTACCTTGCTTTTGTTAGATCCACCACGAGAGTGAAGCCAGATCTCCCCTCTTTACCACCTACTACAGGATCTGCCTGACAGCACTCATACAGAGTTTATTTCCAAGTGCAAGAATGGATGGGCAACAAGTTGGAAGCAACAAATTGGGGCTGGAATAGGGGAGGCGATGGCTTCCTCAAACCAATCCCAACTTTGGATCCACCAGCAATACCTGAAATTCTGCAGAATATATTTTGCAGCTGCACCAAAAGCTGCAGTAGTGGTCGATGTGGATGCCGCAGAGCTGGCATCCACTGCTCAACACTCTGCTCCAACTGTTCAGGTTCCTGCACCAACAATCCACCACTTGCTGACGACGGTTCATCTACAGAAGATGATGAAACAGACATGGAACCATAAGACTACCCACTCAACACATATGCCATCACTATGTAAGTTTCATCCTAATTATCTGCATGAACTTCATCCATCTATCAAGATAAGATGATATGTACCTCACTGTAATCCGATTTTGAATTTTCAGTTTGACTGTGGATGGTGATTCTCAATGGATGAAGAGCAGAAACCTGTGAAGATTGATGACCCCTCCCCCTCCCACTCCTTTTGAGAATATTACTTTAACAAGGGTTATACTGTACCTGCACATTAAACATTTTTGGTGAAACACAGCTCATTTTCTTAAGTTTCTTTTTTCTTTTCTTTTTTAGAGCCACTGTGTTTTATACACATAAATATTCACTGATAATTCACAGTGAGTTGGTAAGGGTGCTGAAAATATGTTATGGTTATCACAGTTTCCAGGATGTAAGCGAAGAACAGAAAAACAAAAGACGTACATGAAACCTGCTCAAGCCACTGTCCGAGCATCACTGACGTTCGGAAAACAAGTCATGATGTATTCTAAGTCACTCAGAAGCTTCATACGAATGATTTCTGCGTAAAAAGAGTATAAAGGGATTTTTGCTGGTTTTTTGAAATGATACCTACTTTTCAACGTGCTCTAGCGGCGGAACGCCTAATCGTAGAGAATGAAGTCAGGAGTGCAAATTGTAGGAAATTTTATGCACTTTCATTCTGGTAATAGTAAACAAGTCGCTAGAACGCTTACTTTTCGAGTTATAGGCAAAAAACCGGGGAAAAAGTCGAAAAAAGGAGAAAAACCCCCCCCCCCCCCTCGTCGAGCTCACCCCCCATACTAGGGGACTTTTGAGATATGATTTACTACGTGTGAAGGAAGAGCTTGGTGAAGAAATTTCTTTACTATGAATATTTCTCCTGTTTTCTCTCATTTGACTGGGCTATAACCTCGGGGTTGTCAGACACAAGAAATAGGAACTATCTGTATCCTTCAGAACTTGGGAGTGATGACTGCACTATGTATGAAATCGGAATTAGGTCCTATGCAAAAATAGAAAGTCGTTCTGCTACAATGCAATAGAAGCAAATAGAAGAAAGGTTCACACTGCTTCAAGTGAAAAAAAAGATATAATAAGCTGAGAGGAAGTGAGACATTATTGCCCTAGGTACACATATATCGGCAGATCCAGTATCACAGCTAAGGGTTAACAGATGTATTCCACTAAGAAATGAAAAGTAGCAATTACCTCTCCATTGCTGGTAATTCTGATGTTTTTTTCAGATAATCTTCTTTTAGCGGGCCTCACAATAGGTGTCAAGCTAAGAGGAATGGAAGTCATAAATGGATTATTCCTTCCTTCAAAATCCATTGGAGGAGGGATGAAGAAATCTAACGTGCCACGGGAAGAGCTTTCATCTCCGCTAGTGTCTTGTAGGTTAGGTGGAGCTTCCAAGTTGCTTTCAGAAGATGGTGGAGTGGGTGGAAGATCTTGAGATTCACGTGGGCTCTGAAATTATCACATAACCAGTAAATTTTAAAGCTAATCGAAATAAAAATCAAATATGTTATTTAAACTATAAAGAATGGAAACAGTAAAGCAGCAATTGAGAAAATTGTGATAGAAGTTCGTCTTTCATGAAATTTTTTCCACAGTCAACAGAATACAAATCGCCCTGCGCTGCTGAACAGCTTTACAAAACCATCAAACATTAACGCCGAACAAATGCTTCGGGAGCTCAACTAAACCGTTTGATAACCTGCCATGGAATTAAAATTATCGATTTTAAATAATAAGAATACTGGTTATGTTATTTAAGGATATCCTCCTTGCAGACAATATTTCAGGAGGTATCATCATAACAAAGGTTCATTATTGAAAATAATAAATCAAAACCTGGTGCGTTCATACTTTGTAACAGATACCAAAATGTCTATTGGATTCCAATAAACACCAGGATCTCGACATTCAACGATAATATTGATTGTTATTCAAGGCTTCATGAAATAGTAAAATAGTAACAGATGAAGCAAAGTATCATTAAATTCAACTTAATTTTTGGGGGTACGACTCACATTAGCATTAGAAAGTTCCTGTAACTTCTAGACATTAAGTATCTCTCTCTGCAGTTAGTGAGGACACAAAATTAAAATGATTTCTTACCCTTTGATAAGGAACTGCCAAAACAGAGTGTTGTGCTGGCACAAGAAAATTCCTGACAACCAACCTATCCAGTGCCTCAATTTATTCAGCCACTTCATTTGCAAAAAAAAAAAAAATCCGCGACAAGTTTGTGTAGATTTTTTCTTTATCTACTTGAATGTTACGTGAAATAAATCAAAAGTGAAGCTCATTATTGCAATGATGACGAGAAACTGCTGTAATCCCTCTAAGGGTTTCTAACGCCAGCTCAATAATGGCAATAATGAATATCTATGCTGCATGACTACCCCTATTTCAAGTCGATTCTCGAATGAATTGACGTCATGTTTCAGTCTATTTGTGAACAAATCCTTGTCACAACCCAACTTTCATGATTTTGAAGGATGATGAGAGTCACCCTAAGTTCACCCTTCACCAATTTCATCATTCTCAGACCAAGCTTCAGTGAACGAGCAAACATGAATAATAATTTATTATTTGCCGATTCGGATGACATTTTTATGGTTAAGAGAGGCCCCATATGAATTTCGGAACATTCAATTTTTGTAGATCTACTTGTACCAGCTATAACTTCTTCAATGTTCATCCAACTGCAAGAGCAAGAATTAATTCTTCTCCTTCAGAGAAGCTGCTGCACCTTTCTGATAAGGTGCAGCAGATAGAGCAAAACTGGTTTGCAAAGCAGGTATTGACACACTGCTTCAAACTTCTTGACTACTGTTGTATCCTCGGTATATAAGTTAATCACTTCATCGCTCTCTTACGGCCGGCAACGTGCCTGCGTTACGGGTAAGATAAACTCATCTATGTCTCTTGAGAGTAAAAGTAGATGTTTTGAGAATTTAACGTTTGGCCAAGCGCAGAGGCTCCTCGACCCGTGATCAACAAAGTTCATTTGAAACTATCTAGGGGTCAATCAGCTTAATCCCCGAAAATTCAACGAAAATTAAAATCATTATGTTTATGGCGAGGATCTGCGGAAACAAGATTGATACAATGACGCAAAAACTGATCAGGGAGGTCTAAAATGTAAAACAAATTGGTAAGTAGGTAATGCATGCATTGCAGGGACGTCCCTATGAATGGATTGTATATAATTTTGATGAGAATTAAAATAAGAGGAAAAAAACCAAAGTATAGTGATTTCTTAACACCCCCCCACAACCCCTTTACTGACGGTAAATTTGGAACTTCTGAGGTTGCTTAACTGGACTAAAACCTGGATCGAACGAACAATAAACAGTCCCGATAAGTTTGATGAATATAATAAAAATATCACGATTTATCGTTATTACCTCCTCTATTCACCCCCTTCCATCATGAAATTTGAAACTCCTGTTACATTTTCCAAAACTATAACGAATTCAAAGTTGAACAAAAAAAGAATCACGAAAATAGGACGAGAATAGTAAAAAACATCACGATTTATCAATCCCCTCCCCTCCATTCACCCCCTCTCTTGATGAAGTTAGAAAATCCTGGCATACTTTCAACTATATCGAATTCATAATGGAACAAAATAAGAATCACGAAAATCGGTATAGATTTGTTCGGGTTTTTTCGGCTTTACCCCCTCCATTCCCCCTCTTCCATCTTTAAAGTCAAAATTCCCGAAGTTTTTTGCACAACTACAATAAAATTGGAATCGAACAAGCAAAGAATCTCGGAAATCGGTTGAGAATTATGGCCTGGGCACCATCGACAAAATTAGTCACACACAGACATAGCACCGATCTTTTTCTTTTCCATGGATTCGGTCTTAAAATGGTCTGAAACGGATTTGTATGTAGTTTTTTTTTCTCTCATGCTTGCGTTGTCCCCCCCCCCATCAATTCCAATAGGTCGTCCCTCTCAAATAAGAATCCTTGTCTATATGACCTAGCTTCTGAGGGACGTCCTAAAAACTTGAAGGGCACAGAACACAAGTGGAGACCACACCACAACACCATCCTCCTACACCACTGAATAGTTTATGAATCAAGATAGACGAAATACAGATAGATGAAATGCATATTATTTATAACAAGTCGCAGCTAACAAACTTCAATCTCTCTGAATCTGTTCTCAATATTCACTTTAAAACCCTAAAGAAGTAAAGGAAAGCATTGACGAACAACGATTAGGTAGGGTTAGGGCGGTAAGGTAAGGGATTCGAGGTTAGTTCATTAAAACTAGATCAGCCATGGCCTCTGAAAGATCTTTGAGTTACAGAAACTGTCTAATACCTATTGGGATCCGACAAAAACACAGAGCTAGATTGTACAACTTAAATCGCACAACAAAACTCAGATTGAGCAGTCCATGAAGCATTACACAATCATAAGAAAATAATTTCAAACCACATTAACAAATTACCACAGATATGAGAAAGAAGAGTTAAAGATACACTGAGCAAACAACTACTGAGACATTTCCAACGATAGAATCAATGCATGCATACACTATAAGTCAACAACATTCAGCGAAACCTACAAACTCTATTCATTCGATTACCTAAAAAAACCAAATATGCTAATCTATCTAAATCCAGAACAATAATATAACCCTCCCGCCTGCAATAGAATGTTTCAATACAAATTCGTGGAGACAAAATAATAGGTACTCGTATCTACGGCTTTTGTAGCAGAAGCAATCGCATCTGGGCCATTAAATATCAATCCTATTTATATACCCTTCAAATCGTAGGACACAAAACTCGATAAAAGATACTACCCACCCAGATGAACTGATTGTTGAACTGACAGATTGGGCGGAAATGAAAAGGTATTTTTTGAAGATTCAATGATATATTCAATAAAGAGATAGGGCTGGCTGTGGATGAAACCTTATAAGTACATGTAATACGAAACTTTGAATAAACGAGGAATTTAAAACTCTTGATGCATAATATTGTGTTTTTTACAACCCTATAGGAAAACGCCCCTCGAACTGATTATTAAATGTCTACACAAATCGGAGAAGACTCCTGGAGCAACATAAAATAAAATGACATTTTTTGAGTTGGATATCCATGATAATGAGCTAGTTCCTGAGCTCTAACATTCATTAAGATAAATTATTACTAATTTGATGATAAAATAAAGAAGAGGAGAAACATCTATAAATTTCAAACTTTCTAATAATTAATCCAACATTTTGGATAAAATTCACAGACAATAGTCATTAGGCGGGCAACAATTATTACAGCGATATCCCATATCCACGTCACTAGGCCAGTTTTTTAGAAATTTCGTACTAGGTGTTCATGATACTTTTCTTCTCCAAGTTGAACGTGCATTTCACCGAAATTCCAACTAGTTAGGTACTCTTCACGAATATAATTATAGCTAACCTCGCCCCTAAAATGACGCTAATTTTGATTATTCTTTGTTTCCGTTTTTGTCAATCAGAAAATTACAACTTGCTCCCGCGTAAATCGAATTTAAATGATAGGGCAGTATCCAGCCTCACTTCTAGTGTTTTAATCATTAGAACCATCATGTTTGAAGTTGACTCAAAGATTCGTCGAAAAATACTAAAAAGCTTTTAAAAAGAGAGCTAGGACAAAATAGCTTTTTCGATGTTTTCGGTAAGGGGAAAGATCGTATTGAGATACAATTTGAAACATGTTAGTTGAATCAGTAAATAATAATCATTATAAAAAGCATAAAATGAGATAACTACACCTTATTTCAACGCATAAGGTTAATTACAATTATTGGCTGAACACCAATCAGGATAGGTCTCTGGAAAGGCTTCTAATAGGAACTAAGTGAGCCCCAGCACCAACAGTAGAGGAAAGGCAGACGAGTATATATACAAAATTATATTCCGGTACACCAACCACATTTAAGATATAGGTACATAAAAATTTAACAAAAAAGAAATTGTTTTCATGATCTAAAACGACTTTGATTCAATACATTACAATTTTCAACTACCCCCAAAAATGTAGAAAAACCATAATGAAAATGAAGGTCCACAGATACAGAAGAAAATGCAAAAAAAAATCAGATAAGAATACAAGGAAATATTTCCTATAAAGACAAGTTGACCACCTTTTCATCGTGTTTCCTCGACTTCCGTGATCTGAAAATTGTATCATTTTCTAAAGTTTGAGCTTTTATTCTCCTTTCAATTTGGGCCCTTGATTCAGGGTAGCAAGGTGAGGAACTTTTTATGCAGACCTAAAACCACATCGACATCCATATTTCAGTAAATCACAGGATCAGCAAACATTATTATGGGCGAGTGGTCCAATGCCAACTTCGACAAGATTTTTAGATTTCAAAGATTAGGTATTAGATTTCACAAGGGGTTCAAAAAAATCAGATTTACGTATAACATCAAAGAGGTAAGAGCGTAATAAGTGAATAACAAGCCACTCACGTTGTGACCAGTAGCAGGAACGCCTTTAGGAAGTATCAATGGCCTGCTGCCAACGTGGAGCAAATCAAGCCCAGGGAGACTACTCTGATTCTTCTCCCAGTCAGGATACAGATCATATTTTTTAGAGGGTTGTTCATCGCTGCAATTGAAATGCTCAATCAAAACTAAACACATATAACTTCTCGATGATGAGAAATATGGATAGAACATTTGGTACCTAGCGTTATTCATTATCCGAAGTAATCTATACATGTGGCTACTGTAATGCTAAATATTTTACCTAACTTATAATTTTAGGTTGTCATACGTTCTGAAATGCGAGTCAAATCAATAATATCGGTTAGGTAGAGGACACGCGCTGTAACCATGGTTACTTTTCTGAGAAGAGCTCCCAAAAGCAACATGGTTCCATACCTATAGACAGGGCGAACTTCCTAGAATATAACCGATGGTCCCCCCTCAACCTTTGGTCAGCTGCTGGACGTCGTCAACACAGCCACAGCTTGTTCCTGGTTTGATGTGAACTGTTTGACTCAATCTTAACGCCAAAAGCAGGGTACCCAGTTATAGGGGTGAGGATTGAATAAGAAGTTTCAAATCTAGATGGGAAAAGGCGGTGGCTGGCAGATGCTAGGTCCTGCAGTCTATGGACGGCTGCCTGTGATGTTGTAAGAATTCCCCTCAGTTAATGGGGTACTGAGCGAATAAAAACGTTATAAATACTGCCGGCCAGACCCGTGCTGGCTATATGAGAAAACAACATGTTGGGAAGCAAGTGCCATAGCAAAAACCCGGGTAAGTGTGAAAACAGCCTAAGGCTGTGAAATGAGACACAGTGACAGTGAGCTACTATACTCGGTTCTTCCAAGTTCTGAAGTTCAAAAACCTCTACGACTAAGTAATCGTTAAAAAAAAAAACCGAGATTTTATCTATAGAGTAGAGGTTGGCAATTTCAGCTTCATTCAATTCAAATTTCAACACAATCATAGTTCGAATTTTGTTTGATTGACATTAGGAGGTATTGAGATTGTTGGTATGAAGTACTCGTACTTGAGGATTAGATACCCAAACGATTTTGACATCGTTATCTTTCTATGAAACTAGCGTTCTTAACTTAAGCCCAACATGTGTTTGAGGCATTTTCTAAAAAGTTGGGGGAAAATAACGACGAATACCTTAACAGGGCTGGGTTAGCCCCGCCTTACACCTGACGGACGCGGGCCCGGCCCGCGCCTTTCTGCGGGCCCGCATTTTGGGAGAACACGAAGAAATAAGTGTATCGACTTACATCTGAGCGAGAGCGGGGCGATCCCCGCGACGGGGAAAATTTCGCCCGCAGAATGTTGCGGGGAGATTGGTGCCCGTCCGACGGGGCGGGCCCGCCGGGAGTGGCCAACACGTAGAAATGAATCTCTAGTCCTACACCTGACGGGGACGCCCGCCGACGGGGACGGGCGTTTTTCGGTTATTTGTTTGAATTTTGTTGTTTGAAAAATGGAGGTATGCAGAGTGGGAGCGACGGGCCCGCACAAGTGGCCCGTCAGGTGTAACGCGGACACTGCGATGGGTTTTCCCCGTCCGTTACGACGGTTTTTTTCCCGTTCCCGTCAGGTGTAAGCCCCGCCTTAGCGATTCAGCTAAAATACCTAATCGAACTGTGCAATTTAAAAATGATTCATAATCACAGAAATAATGGAGCAGTACCTAGGAAGACAAGGAAGAAATTGAAGGCGAGCGTTATTGTTCCAAGCGTCCAACAAAATTTGATCACTCAAAGGTTTATTTGGAGGCAAACTAAATACGGGCGTTGGAGGTGGCACTCTATGTTTCAGACCCCACATCGTTGTGCGTTTTTTCAATTCTCTTGAATACCTGAACCTGAAAATGTTTGAAAAATTAAATGGATTGTTAACATTAAAATAAAGTAAGTATTACAATGGCGGCGACAAGGAAATGAAACTACCAACTACTACTTGGTCTTGGTCTGAACAAAAATGAAGTAGAGTAAAAAGCTTTCAGTGACCTAAGAAATCTGAGTTCTTCTCCTTCTGACAGAAAATGCAAGTTTATCAATCTCCTATTTGTGAAAGACCATGGAAATACAGTTAAACTAACGATCCAGTTTATCTAGAACGTAAATTAGGAACCAAACAGAATATGTTAGATTCCACATCGCCCACTCCTTAAAAAACTTACCTGTTTCTATTTGCATTAAGCATTGAAAGTACATGATCTCTTCTATCGGACAGACTTGTATCTCTCATTTTCGGAGGCAGCTGTAGATTGTCCCAATGTTCGTTTATGAAATTGACTATATCATCATCGACATCCTGATATTTAACAGCTTTGGCTAATGTTAAATTGAAAATAGCCAAGTGAACCAAGTCGAGCCATTTGACTTCAAGTCTCCTCAAAAATTCTTTCCCGGCGTTACAAATGGAGCATACAAAGACAAAAAATCTAACAATAAAAAACATGGATTAGAAAACAGTGAAATACAAGAGTGAGAATGTCCAATAAAATACAGTAAAACAAAAACTCCACTTTACCTAGCACGTAAATTTGGAGGAAAAATGAATAAATGGAAAGAAAGTTCCATGTGAAATATAGTGAATGTACCTGTCTCCAAATAGTAGAGGCATTCGTAAAGAGATGATGCATCGAGCATGAAACCATTGACGGCATCTACCACATTGCAACATTTGTAAGAACCACTTTCCACTTCCAGCACAATAGCAATACTTGTTTTCCGAGTTAACTCTGTGCTGCATATCCCAATGTAAGTCATTAATCTGCAAAGCAATAGAAAATGGAATGGTGAGAGCGACATAAATAAAATACCCATATTGATGTAGTCATATAGTACAGTGGTTCACGACTAATGGGTCGCAGTGTCCTTGAGAAAAACGAAAAAAGTAAAATGAAATTTAACAAAAAATACAAACTAAATCTTGAAATGAATATAAAATTAAAATAATATAAATTATATCTTGATTTTACGCCGATGGCGGCCATTGGTATTTCCTGGGAAATGGGAAATTACCTTAATTCCTGGGAGCCTAAGATAGTTGTATATGCCAGCCATTTATGTTTCAAGCCAACCATCAATTCAATATTTCTGACCAATATATTCTGGGCGTCGGGGAAGGGAACACATAGACGAGGGATTCACTTCAAACCATAACATAAACTCACAAAAAAAAAATTTGGAAACAAACTTATACTATTTCTGATGTTTACTGAAAGTTGTAATCTTCAGCTAACAGAGAGCAAAAAAGACCAATGAATTACGAAAAACTAAAATATAAAATTATTATTACAATGGTATAACCAACAAATACTAAAGTACGACTATACCACACCCATTCATACAAACTCTCTTCTGAAGGATCTTAGTTACGATTAATGAAGTGCTTGTACGAGAGACGAAGGAAGAAGTTGATAAATTCAAGGACGAACACTTACGTTATAGGGGAGTTTTTCCCTCTGACACTCGGTGGCCACGTTGGCAGGAATCACTGGCTTTGGAACTTCAATTTGCTCTGGGCTTGAACTGAGAGAAGGTGAAACAGATATACTCCTCTGAGAGACGAGTTTCTTTATCTCTTCTAGGCAACTGTTACACTCCCATTTTACACCAACTTTCATTTCAGCAGTCAGTATAGGCGGCTAAAATGCATGATGAATCATATTAAATTATAATTATAATCTTTTTCAAAAAGATGGAAAAAAAAAGAAAAAAAATGGAACTTACCGAGTGGCACATTTGATGGTAACCTTGTGAACAGTTATCACAGACTAGAATATCATTAGTAGGTTCAACAGTGGATTCCTTGCATTTGACACATTCCACGCCAGCTGACAGCTTGGTTAGCTGACTAAACGAAGAGAACGTCTCAGTGTCGTCACCAAATTTCACTAGAGCTCGTTCTCTAACCCAATCAATCTGAAATAAGAACAAAAATAAAACATTTAACCACAAACCCGAACGACTGAGAACTTCTCACGAAACGTACTGATGAATAAATACAAGTTATTAAAGTGGTCTTACCTGAATAAGAGTTCCTAAGTAGAAGTTTCCATCTTTACGTTGCATAAGGACTTCATCATTCGTGTAGAAGTTAGGCTTTGTAGTGCTGTCCGGCACAGGATCAGCTGCACCATTTTCCTAATTAAAAAAAAAAAAAAAAAATTAACGAAATCCAATAGACATAGGCGGCGATGCATCTATTTTCCAAAATGGAAGTGTTGAAAATCATTGATTATTCTGGCTACTACCCCTCCAAACAGATTAAAATATAATAAAATTGTAGGACCTCTTCATTTCATACTAAAATTTAATTTAAGTTTCAAGGATTCAATGTGATCTGCGTCCAATTCCTATTCACTGGCAAAACTATACTAACAGAAAGTTTCTTGTAAATTTGAACATATAAATAGATTGATAATCGCGGTTATGATCTGCTTTGATTTTTGAAACACAGTCCACTTCTGCCCAAATGAGAGTAAAAGGGAGATTGCCTAGAAATGAGTCAAAGGCTCTGAATTCAATTGGATCAATAACAAAATTTGTTTACCAATTTTGATTAAATTTGTGAAGATTAGCTGCTAAGTAATCTCCTTCAGTTTCAGTAGATGGTCCAATGGTCATGACTGGGCAATACGTACCTACACACTAACGTGAATCTTATGAATTAAGTTAGTCTCAAGATTAAGCTGACCAACCACATTCCCACATAATGGAGGATAATTTCGTGCTAAGTTTCTCTTTTGTTTTTAGGGTCGATCCAACAATCTGTACGTATGTAGCAACATGCACATTGCACACCCGCACAGCGCAACTTGGGTTATCTAGGCTTATCCTTGCAGTGATTGCCTTTTCTATCGCTACCCCCTTTTAAACCTTCTCTCTCCTTCTCTTGCACCAAACAATGCAGATCCTTACTAAAACCTGTGATGGATCGATGCAAAAACAAAAATAAAATCTTGACATCTGCTATGCCCTTAGTCTACTGGTAGAATGAAGATATCGCAAAACTCAGAAGGACGTGTAATCATTTGATTACTGCAGAGCCCAGAGAACCTGAAGAAGAGCAAATTGGCTGCTGATCCAATCAGAATACACTGAGGCCAGAAAAAGACTTCGCCATGCAATAAATAAAAGCAAGGCAGACTGCTGGCAAACGATCATTGAGGAAGTAAATATTGACACATGGGACCGAGGGTATAAGAGAGACAGGAAAACTCCAGGCATCATATGGACGGATACCAATGAGTGAAGAAACAATGGATCTCATTAGACCTTTTGCAGTCGTCCCTTGAACGAAACCGTCGAAACCATAGTCCCGAGATAAGGCGAGCACATGGATGCTAACTGGATTTTTTGTTTTTTGTACAGTTTTGTGACAACCGCGACGACCGTAGAAGTGACGTTTAGCGTGACTTAAAGCTTGAAGTTTATGAAAATTAAATGGCTGAACCATTGAAGTCAAGCCGGTTTCACATGTAGCAGTATGAGCGTAACAACCAGAAAGACGGAAGGCCGGAAAACCCAGTGGAGGGGGTGGCGGAATGCGGCAGGGTGTTCACAAGAAGCGGCACCTCGCTAAACGGAATCATATCCTTCCTACTGAAACCCTCTCTGATCCGAAACCTCTATTTGCGGTTATCAACATTCCTGTCCAATGAGCTTGCGCAACGCTCGACGGAACGTGGCAATGGTATACAAATTTCTACCGCCAACCGCCCATTCCGGCAACATGGCAGCCACCATCCTCAACAGTTGTCTCAACAGCCAATCACATTGCGTTCCGTCTTTCCGTCTCCGGACATACCGTTCCATGTGAAATCGGCTTCAAAGGCAGTCTTTTAGTGTTTTGTTACTCTTAAGCCAAGGTAACAAATAAATCTGCCTATTAAAATCAGAACAAATGCAATTAAGTATACCTAGCTAAAAATATTTTCTAACATTCGCTAAAAATGAGAAGTTGTTTGTGAGCGGTACCTACCTATATTATAGTTTCTTCATACCCGTCAACTGAACATATTCTTCATTCAAACTGAAATATCCGCTATCATCCAGGCAGTATGATTTCCATCGGTATTTCCAATGAATTTAGAAATAGAGGTAGGTGCTCCCATTCAAATCTAAACATTAAAACAATCTCTTCGTCCGTCAGTTGCTCTGAGCTGAACTCGCCAAACCTCTTAGCCGAATTATGGAACCCTCCTCTCCACATAAATAACTGTGATATGTCTATCAAAAGCTTCGTCCATATCCTCTCCATTAATCACCCTTTCATTGAAAAGCCGAAGCAGGCGATTGAGTTCATCCATTATCGAAAAATGGTAGACTGATATATTTGATGCGGTAATTATATGATGTGACGATTTATTTTATTTTGTATTTAATAGTTTAAGCCACACCTCAACCAGATCGGTCATTTGTATATGTATGATGTTATACATATGATAAGATGAGATTATATGAATATGAAAGAAAAAGTAAATCGAAAATGTAACACTGAGGACTGAGACACCGACAAAAAGTAAATAAGTACCTAAAGGTACTGTTTATAAAGTGTCAGGTTAGGTTACTCAACATGGTGTGAACTCGTCGCGGAGAAGCCGTCATGGAAGAACCTCAGATTGCGGTTTTGCACGGCGTGTGATGACGAGACGTAGTAGGCCGACTCTTGGTGGCTGCAAAAAGTCTCTATTGTCAATGAGCTCTTCCCAACACACCTTCCCGTGAACACTAATTAAATGCCAGAGGAAGTAATATATTCCCTCTTATTCACTGAAAGCAATTGGAGCTTTGAAAAACAAGAAAACACCAGGACCAGACCAGACCGCATACACTGAGAGGTGTTAACAATAGCTGCATAAGTCTGCCCAAGGCTACTTTGAGGATGTACAATCCATGCTTTAGAGAAGGGATCTTCAGGAATAGATGGAAAAAAGCTCGTCTGGTGCTTTTGGAAAAAGGAAAGGGTGATACAAACTCTCCGTCCTCTTGGATGCCTCTATGCATATTGGATACTGCAGGAAGAGGTAACGAGAAGCCCCTGCTGCTTTGCTTGATGCCTACATTAGCAGTGTCAGGAGATTCATCTCCCAGATGGTACGGATTCTAAAAGGGTCGAACTACTGCTCATGGTTTGGCAGCAGTAGTAGTGGACATCTTAAAAAAAAAACAAGGTAGTAGATATACTAGGAAACGGGCAATGCTAGTGACCCTAGATGATAAAAATGCCTTCAATTCTGCAAGATGGTCTGATATGTTGGAGTCCCTGGATACCACCACATTTATTAACAGTTATAGACAGTTAACTTAAAAACAGAACATTGATTTATGAGAGAGCCCAAGGGGAAAGAGAGAAAGACATCACGGCTGGAGCTGCCCAGGATTCAGTTCTGAGTCCTCAACTTTGGAATGCATCATAATGATAGTGTCCTACCATTGGAAATGCCAGAACATTGATACCTTGTTGGATATGCGGATGATGTTGCAGCAGTGATCCTGGCTAGATTCACAGAATTGATACAAAACAAACTGAATCAAGTAATCATAAAGATCAATAGGTGGATGGAAGACCAGATGTTGACATTAGCAGCAGCTAAAACCGAAGTAGTTGTGTTTACTCGAAAACGGGATTACTAACATAATCCCAAAACAAATCGAGAATACAGAGATCACAAGTAAGCCAACCGTTAAATACCCGGGGAACACATTAGAACTAAAATTACATTCTGGGAGCAAATAAATAAATCATCCGACCAGGCAGCAAATGCTGACTCTTAGTCATGACTGCTCTTAGTCATCTAAAGAGAAATGAAAATGTGCCAAGACCATGCCAGCGTCGTCTCATGATGACTGTTGTACAATAGATACTTTTGTATGGTGCTGAGGTATGGGTAGATGCTCAAAACTTTGCCTATTACAGCAAGAGATTGATAGCAATTCAACGGAGAGGAGCGTTGCAAATCGCATGTGCCTACAGAACAGTGTAAGAACCAGCAGCATACCAATACAACTGATGGCTGCAGAGCTAAAACGAATCACTGATAGGAGAGAGAAGGGGAAAAGAAGTCGTTCAGCTTATGAAGAGATAGAGAACTTACTATGGCAAGATGACAGTTAATGTGGACTTAAGAGTAAAGAGGGAGATGGACAGCACGCTTGATACTCCAGATCGAGATTGGTCAGACAAAAAACATGGAGAAGTTAACTTTTTCCTGGCTCAGTTCCTTTCAGGGCATGGGCTATTTTACACCTACCTCCATAAAATGGGAAATTTAGATGCCCCAATGTGCCAGGAAACAGATGATGATGTGCTCTACACTTTCTTCGTATGCAAGAGATGGGCTACGGAAAGAAGAAGGCTGCAGGAAGTGACACCAGAGGTGGTAGTAGCCAAAATTATTGAAGAAGAGCGTCATCGGACCTCTGTAGCTGCCTACATTGTAAACAGCATCCAGAAAAGATCATCTTTGTACGAGAAAGACAGAGGAGGGAGCACATGGACCGAGAGGACTGAAGACATTTCTCAAGGACTCGGCTTAAAGTTATGTGTTAACAGTTCGAGGCTGAGTTCCAATGAGGGAAAAGGAAGTTGAGGTTTGAATCCCACATATCCGGAGTGTGTTCCCATATTACAGGGATCTTACGAGATCCGATTACCACTTAAGATTTCCTCCTTACGTAAAAATGAAATAAAACCCTTGTACACATCTTTCGTCCTTCTGACAACAAAACCCTTAAGTATCAGACAACTTCCATCTAACTACCGCTATAATAACACAACTTGTATACCTATCAAGACCGAAAATATTGCTCTCCGACTTCAGTTTTATCCAAGCATTACTACCGAGTAGATATTTGACGGTTATAGGATGATAAACCCGTTTTGTACCCAAGGTTAAACCAGGCCCTAGTAATTTCGATACAGCTGAGGATCAGCTTTTTGATATGCTCCAAGATCTACAAATCATACAACGCCCTACTCAAGAAGTCTGAACTACAAAGCTACTCATCTTGGTGAAAGAAGATGACTACTGAAACCACAGTAAGGAATGAAGAGTTTTCATTTACGCCTTCCTCGTTCAAAAATTCTTTGCCATGGCTCCACAGCTTCTTCTATTCCCGATTTTTCCCATCTACAACTGATCCACAGATCTTCTCCTATTCCTAATATCTACCTACTTACGAGTAGAAAGAAGCAGTGAGTCACCCAGAGGCATCAACTGCCTTCCTGTGTGAATCTAGAATCGTTGGACAAAAATGTTTTTTTCCTCCTCACTCTTTAAACTAGACTTATTTATTCGTTACATTAGTTATCATGTGTATCAATTAATCGGCACGAAATCTGTCATGCACACTAAACTGTATACCTGTATACACATAAGATACAAACACGAAATATTTAAAAAATAAATGGAATCAATAAACATTGAAGCCATAGTCTTTGCAGAAGTTATGGATTGAAGCACATATCTCATCCACTGATGGTCTTAAGAGAGGGCATTTATCCCCGAGCAAACTACTCTTTTGGACAGAGTAGCCCTAATTTTCGTGGACTTCATGATGCCCTTGTTCTGAATCTTCTCAGAGATGCCGAAGTCTCTCACGATTGGACCAAAACTGAGGAACATGCTCCTCCACTGCTAAGCTTACCCCTCAAGTACGAGCTACGTTTCGATATGATTTGACTTTGCTTCGAGTTCATCAGCAATGGAAGAGAGATCGCCGAATCCGGCATAAACAGACTGGATGCTTCCTTTGTACATGATAGTCCTCCGCCCATGAGTCTTTGGGCTGTAGGACTCCAACATCCGTTACCAAGTGCGTTACACCCTTGCTGTAGACGTGACACACCAGGTTTGTAAAAACACGCTGTGCGCAGTATTCTTTTCGGACCTTTCCTGTTATCCGACCGCCAGCGCTGCCTCCACATAGTACAACACCAAACTATACACATCACTCTGATCTATATGTCCATCTAATCTGAATTTTTAATAAGGGATTGACTACTTGATGTCACGTATTTTTGACCACTAAAATGTAGACATCATTCTGATTACGTTAGGGGTCGTATACTATCTGAAGGCAGCGCTGAAGGTGCTGTCGGTCGGATAACAGGGAAGGTCCTTCTTTTCTTCACCAGCGTTGCAAATGTTTCAGTCAGAAACTAAAGATTTAGCACCCTAACTTCAACTCCACATCAGTGGGTAGAAAAGGTTACATCTTAACCTCTGCTGAGGTAAGAACTATTTCTCAATTTGACTAGCATACTTAATACACGTATTATACAGTTAAGTAAGTAAGTATATACACCAACTTCGATAAAGATCTAGGCAGAGACTACATATACTTGGCTAGATATTATGTACTTTACCAATTATATCGACCACTCGACTAACTTTTCATACAGGCAAAAATGGACCTATTTTTCATACAAGTACAAAGACTAATAATTAATTTTTAATATATATACAGACCAGTAATGAAATAGGTAATATTCAGTATTATGGTACAGCACTCACTATCTAAGTAGCTGAAACGAAACCGGTGTTTTCTCGCACAAGGTAAACTTTGAATGAATTTCATTTAATAATGATACCTAAACAAAAAATAATACCTCGAAGGATATAATATAGCAAGATATGTACTTACTTTTTTCTTTGACATCTTCTTCCTATGTTCGAAAGATGGAGACGAACGGTAAACAATTCCGGAGAATAATGCGATTAGAATGTTGGTCAAATCGTGAGCCCGAGTATCGGAGAATTGTCAAATCCGAAATCGGAGAGACATATTATTCTTTGCGCCCGATATAGCCATTAGGAAAAACTCAAATACACCTAGACAAACCGGGCAGCAATGACTATAAACTCAACTACGCTAGCAGTAACAGTCTCATACAACATTTCCATTTCCGAATGGAACACTCATTGGAAACAAAGGAAATGATTATTCACTTAAATAATTAATTGACTGGAAGTATCTGAACAGTGCATTGAATTTAGCACTAATGAAATACACTAATTAAAACTCATTTGAACAATGAAGTTCATATTCTACAAGAAAATGCCACAATAGAAGAGAACAGAGGACCACAATCCACCATCTTGAAGTCGAAAGGCCCTCCTATTTTTCCTCCACTACTGACCACATAACCCCCTCCAGCCACTAATAAATAACTGCCGCTCATAGCATCTTTAGGATCAAAAACGACAAAAGTTTGTACTCTTATCCAGGGATCCATGGATGAAGCCGGCTGTCAGCACTTTCCACGACTTGACGTTGGGTACACATGTCCCGCTGTGCGCGCCCCTACCGAGCTGAATTGTAACTACGTTCTCAGTGCGCGTTCTAACAGTTCTCGAACTCATGCGAACTGGGACGGGGAGTCCCGGGGAGTTCCGGAACTTGTGGAACCGCGTTCTGCACTGCGAACGATTTCAGAACTTGGAAGTGGAATAACCTGTGTTGTTTGTAACCTCACTCAACTCGTGTTACCTTCCAGTACATATTTTAGCGAATTATCGTAGAAAATGAAGCTATTGCAATGGGTCCAAAAATGTTTGAAAATTTTTTTCATTGAAATCCGTTTTGAGACATTCTGAAACGAAAACTAGTGTTTAACGCGTTTTCATATATGTATACACGCATGTGTCATTCCAGAAGATAACTATCCTTAGGATTGAGATAAAAATCCCTTTACTACTTACATTTCATTATTATTTGCTGAAAATCGATAAAAGCTCCCCAAAAAAGCTAAAATTCCCAAATCTTTTTTGAGTCGCAGATTATTATTTAGAACGAATTTTGTTGCCATAATGTTGGTTATTACGATTTCAAAGTGTTCTAATTTCAAAACTATGTACCTAACGTAATATAGGTACTAAGATAATTTACGAGATTCGCTCGTACGATCATGCTGCATGACTGGAACTTTTTTTTGCCATACCTTGCCATAAGGACCGAAGTGGTGATGGTAGAGGGTGCTGGCCTGAAAACGGTGGGCTAACTCTTCCGCGAGCCCACGGCTTATTCTAAAGTGGTAAACGAACTCTTCGTCGTCAAACCTTGGCACGATTTTCTCAAAAAAATTTGAGTTTCTTGGATGTAGACGAGATCCAACTATAACTTCGATCTCGTCCTCATCGTCTACAAACCACGGAACACCATCGTCGAAATTATCGCTATCTGTACTTGACGAGCTAGTTGACATTTCGAATTATAGAATAGTTTGGTAACGTATAGAGACTGAAAGAGAATGAAATGAAAGAAAGAGAATGAAGCTGAAATTGTTATGATTGATGAAGCGAAATAAAACGAGCGAAATAAAACGATATAAGGTTGTTTAATGAATAAAGTCGATGAAGACGAAAGTTGTTTATTCCACGAGATCCGAAAAATAGTGAAATGCGCATGCGTTAACTACGTCCTTGCGTTCGAGTTCTCACAGTTCCGAAAAAAAACGGGAACTCTCAGAACCGTTCGGAACTGGGTTCCGAAGACACTGCGAACGCAGAACTCGGCGTTCTTGGCGTTCCGGAACTGGGCGTTCTGGCACTGCGAACGACAAAACTCTACTGCGCTTGCCCAGAACCGTTCCGAACTCCCAGAACGCGCACTGAGAACGAAGCTGTAACTACGTTCCCCGGTTGTCTTTTCGCACCAAGGCCCTACAACTGTACGTGGATCTCAGACACCGCCTGCTGCAAATTGAAGAGAGCATTGGCGGACATATTGGGGTCAACTTCACGCGCCCTTTTTGAATTGTAAGGCTAGCTAGTTTGTGTATGTGTGTGTATGTATAGTTGTATGTATGTATAGTTGTATATGTGTGTTCGTAGAAAACATATTTTGTATTATCTTGATGAAAACTAGTCTAAAATAATTAATAATGTATAGTTGTATATGTGTGTTCGTAGAAAACATATTTTGTATCATCTTGATGAAAACTAGTCTAAAATAATTAATAATGTATAGTTGTATATGTGTGTTCGTAGAAAACATATTTTGTATTATCTTGATGAAAACTAGTCTAAAATAATTAAAAACGTCAATTATTATGATGACAACACAGTTTGTGAATGAATTTTATGCAATATTTTCAACAGAGACAAACTGTGGGAGCTGCTTGTCTTTGGAATATCTAACCAAATATGACGATTTACAAACTTATTTAGGCCACAATTCTCGTCCGATTTTCGTGATTCTTTTTTTGTTCAACTATGAATTTGGTCTAGTTTTGGATCTTATAACAGGAATTTCAAATTTGATCCTTTTAAGGGCCACCAAACATCAAGCTAAAACTGTCCACTGGGAGTACCAACTCCCAGCCAAGTATATGTAAATTCACCCAAAGGGGTGAATCCGCATAACCAAACAACAAATCCACTACAGATCTTATAACAGGAATTTCAAATTTGATTATGAAAAAGGGTGAATGGAGGGGGTAACAGTAAAATATCATGATGTTTCAACTAATTTCGTCAGATGTTTGTGATTCTTTTTTGTTCAACTAAGATTTTGTCTAGTTTTGGAAGGTGTATTAGGAGTTTCAAATTTCATTATGGACAAGGAAGATTGAAGGAGGTAATAGTAATAAATCATGATGTTTTAACCATTCAAGTCAGATTTTCGAGATCATTTTTTAAATTCGATTATAAATTCGGTCTAGGTTATAAAAATATGTCAGGAGCTTCAAATTTCATACTGGAAGTTTTATTATTTGAATTTGCTGTCGGTGGAGGGAGTTAGGGAGGGGGGGGGGGGGTTCGAGAAGTCACGATATATTTGTTTTTTCTCTTATTTTAACTCTCACCAAATATATATATATAATCCATTCATAGGGACGTCCGTGTAATGCATGCATTACTTACCAATATGATTTCATGTAGTTTTGCGTAGTGGCGAAATTGTACTTTTCATACCGTACTTATAATAGTTAGGGCATAAGTTAGTTAGGTATTTTAAAGTGAAAGATCCTTCCATTATTCAAAAGCAATTATCTCAGAACCATTCTTCCAAAGTAACAGAAGAATCGCTCTGCATTTCAATATTGAGACAATATCTTGTACATAAGTCACAGTTTTACAAACACCATGGGTTCACCTGGATGGGGCAAGGAGTATGATCAGAGGAGCGGAACAACTGAATAAGTAAATGAATAACTACATCATGGCACTTTCTATGTTATTATATTATTTTCATTTTACATACGATTTCATACAATTCTGTCAATACAATACAATACAATATACAATACAATGTCAATACAAAAAACAATTTCATACAATTCTCTCAATTTCTTGTTTAAAGGAAATCTGTGGAAAAAACAAAACAAAGTTTAGATTAATTTGAAACTTTGTAGCTCATGCATATTGATAAGTTAGTAAAAAGAAAATTATTACCAACTACAATAGGTACTGCGTTACCACATCAAGAGGCCTACAACAGACCAAAATAATCTTTAGGAAGTCGTGAAAATCTATACTTACTTGTGAAATGAGAGTGTGCAGTATTCAGTTTTGCGATTTATGCAGTTAAATGCCGCACACACTTTAACCATTGTGCATTATCAAAGAAATTTCATGAGTAGATGAACTATAATAATACAATCTTCATTGCACATAAATAAACGATGTTGCCCCCAATATGGCCGACTACAGACCGTTCAATTTGCAACGCGACACTAGCGCTACGAGTGGGTCTAGTTTACTATTACAATGTCTTTGTTTCGCACGAATAGGTTACATTGAATGAATTGGCGCCTGAATTTTAGCGGATTTTCTTAGAAAATAAAGCTATTGCAATGGCTCCAAAAATTTTGAAATAAAAATTTTCAAAAATTTTCTTCATCGAAATCTGTTTTGAGCCATTCTGAAATGATTCCTGGATTTTAACGCTTTTTCATATATATATATATGTCATTCCAGACGATAACTCTCGATAGAAATCAAGCATTTCAAAAGAAAGGATGAGTTCGTTGGACAACACTTTTTGAGCACTTTAAATTGGTCAAATTTCAAAAAATGTACAAAAAAATCACTAAAAATGGCTAGAAATTGTTGTTTTCATAATTTTCAGCAGAATGTTGCTCAATTAAGTTTACCAAATATAAAATAGAACATTAAAAAAATTATGTACATAATTATGCAGAAAAATGTACTTAAATTTCATTAAAATTTGCTAAAAAATCAATAAAAACTTCCAAAAAAGTGAAAAATCCAAAAGCACTTTTTGAATAGCAAATTACTATTTAGATCGTGTTTTTTGCCATAAAAATAATGGTCAACATATTTTGCACTCAAAAAGCTATTATTTTCAAAACAATTTAACATAGGTAATAATTATGATAACTTAAGAAAATTCGCTCATACGGTCATGCTGCATGACTGAAACTTTTTTATTAATCTATGTCCGCTGCTAAAATATAGATTAATTGGAAAAATAGATCAGAATGACTTGTGTAGTTTGGTGGTCTGGATCCTCGCATCTCAAAAATACATTACATCAAGTAGTCAATTACAGATTATTTAGACCAATAGATCAAAATTACGTTTTAAAGTATGATTTAAAACATTTATAATAATGACTTTTAAAAAAATGTACCGGAGGTTGGATTCGAACGCAAAAAATGTTGGCCCGTACATGGGATCGAATCCGGGTCACTCAACTGTGAAGGCTAATTATGATATTCACTACACCACGAGGTCTCTAGAAATACTTTTATAAACACAGAACCCATAAGGGAGCTTATTTTTATTGCCAGTTGACGCTAGTTCAGATTCAGGACGGCAGGGGTGCTCACAGCGGGACATGTGTACCTAGGATCTGGTCTTTCCACGTGGGTAGATTTTGCAAAACTAGTTGTTTTATTAGATGCCTAGGTATCAACCGTTGAATATAAATGATATTATTTATACTCAAAGGTATCAACCAACTTGTGCAGCCTTTCTTAGTATATATTTATTTTAGTATATAAATTTACATCCGCTTTTTAATTTTTATGAGTTGTTTATTACGTTTAATTACCTAATGGGCAAACTCATGAAAGAGATTGGGCAAACTTACATCACAGTTTAAATTCTATGATTTCACCGTAAATTCAAGGTGTACTTACCTACCTACCTCGTGGAAATGGTCCTCTCAAAGTTACCATGAGCAAAACGCGAAATTCAAGCTAAAAGCCTTCAGGTTTTCATCAGATTTTGATGAATTTCTCAGAGACAGTGATGGTGTCCCATGAATTTCTTTATGAGGCATCCGATCAAAATCAGTTTCTGCGCATGCACTATCTAATATAAGATCCTCTACAATCTGCAACTACTTACCTACTTCTTCATAAACGTCATTACCTTCGTAATTTTTGTTTAAACGTTTCCCATCTGGTTTTTAGCAAATTTTAGAAATTCCAAAACGTTCTTGTGCACTAAAAATTCATGTTCCAAGGTAATCAACGAAGATGTCGTCTAGCTAAACTTGACAGGGTGTACCTGTCTAACTTGCCATTCGACATGCAAAAACTGGGTCTTCACACAGCAGTGAGCTCGTCTGTCTCTGACCCACCTGAATAAGCCTTTGTTTCTCAAATTATCGCATTACATTATGTTACCTAGCACCTACAATGTTTTGAAATTTGAGCACTTTGGGAGCAAAGAAATTGTTAACTACCAATTTAATGGCAAACAAATTCATTCTAATATTCTGTAATTCTAAAAAGATTCTGGATTTTTAGCTTGGTTCATTAACAGTTTTCATCGATCTTTTAGCGAATTATAATGACATTTATGTAGGTACCTAGATTTTCAGCATAATTTTGTGCGAGAATTTATTTATGTTTTATTTCACCATAGATAAACAATGAAAAAATATGAATTTATTAATAGCTGGTTTTAGTCACGTATTGTGATTTTTAGTACATTTTTTGAGATTTCAGCAATTTAATTTGTCCAAAAAGTCCTGGCCAACGAATTCATCCTTTTATTTGGAAAGCTTAATTTTTTGGCTCAAGAACGGATTAAAAAAAAAAAAATCTTAATCCTAAGGAGACTTATCGTCTGGAATGACATGTATAGGGTGTTTAAAATTTAATGGACCAGCCATTTATTTTTTTGAAGATAACATAAAACTTAAATAGGTAAATTCCCTTATATATTTGAAATGCCATTCAATCGCGAAATTGGATTTTGATTATCACGCGCCACAGTAGTGCTGCCTATTTCGCGTTTTTCAAATGGGAATCCCCATTTTTACTGCAGATTCAAAATCTACATAAAATTTGATGGAAAAGTGACCCATCACTCGAATTTTTGAGAGCTCAAAAATGGGTGCAATCACGCTCAGGTGCCCAACTGTGAAATAGGGCACCTACACTCCAACCTATCGCAGACCTATTGCACATCATAATCAACTCTAAACCCATCAAGTTTTTGAAGATATTCAATTGCTACATGTGATACACGATTATTATACAACACAATAAAAAATTGTATTGTATCGGATTATTTTATTATATACACAATTAAGAACTATGTTGTTGCCCTTACAACAAGAGTTGGGATTGGGAAAATCTATTAAACGAAACAACATTAAAAAAATGTTCATAGTGAAAGATACATCCACACATTTGCATTCTTAAGGTGGTTAGAGGATTCTTATGCGTTGTGATAAAATAAATCATAAATTATAGATAACATTTATACAAAAGTTTACATAGAATCCTCCGCTACCATACAAAGATTTACAAGTAAATGACTCTTAACGTGTTTGCAAAATAACTTGCCATCCTATGGGAAAGGGGTAAACATAAGTGTAGGAGATTGATAAGGGAGGCGATAAATCAGGGCATGGAAATCGGCATTCGTTTTATATCAACTTTCTCTAACACTACCAGTGGTCGTAGTTGTTCAGCGAAATTTCTCATGTCTTCAGCGATGGCATCTTGGCCTGAGGGAGCGAGTACACTCAGTTCAACAAGGTAAGATCCCGATATCGGCTCAACAGTATCTTGTGGCTTCCCATTAGTAAGCTAAAAATAAAAGACGCACAAGATCATTAGGTAAGTACCTACCTACTTATTTGTAAATGTTTGGGAATGCCAATCTAGAGACTATAATTATTATATCGCCCTTATTGGTTCTATTATCCTATAGTATGAGCTAAACTGTATGTGGTGAAAACCACCCCCTCTTTTCAACAGCCCTTTTCAGGGCTACCAAAAAGAGGTAGACACGACACACAAATATTTATAAGACGTCGAGTTATAACTCCGTCAAACAAAATATTTCACCAGAGAGAAAATACGAAATTCTCTCTCAAAAGTGAAATATTAACTAATAACATACAAGGCGACCTCCCTAAACACTTACTGGGCGAGAGAGACGCGACAAGTATCTCGAACCAAGTCGCCTTGAATGAGAAAACTCAAACAGAAAATCAAACGTCCTCTAAAACTAACAAGGACAATTCCAACAAGCCTACTCGCCAATCAGAAACACTGATTACACGAGAGACAATAGGCGAACCAACCAGGAGGCGGCAAGCAACCACCTCTGGTCCAGCAGCCACCCCGGGGACCCCGTCTGAACAACGGACGCAGGGAAACCACCCGAGGACCCCGTCTAAACGACGGACGCAGGGAAGACAACTCAAGGCCGTCGTCTCCGCAACGGACGCTCGTAAGCCACCTCTGGGGACCCCGTCGCAGCGACGGACGTGGGGAAACCACCCCGGAGGACCAACTCAGCTATCATACTCGCAGATACTGAGAAAACAATGTGCGAGCCAATGAGATTACACAGTTGAATTAACGAAATTAAGCGGACCAATCAGGAGGCGGCAGGAGGCGGCCACCTCCCTATAATTACCCCGCTCGGAGCCCTCCGAGATTCATTCCGCTCACCGCTCTCGACGACTACACTCTGAAGTACGAAGATTCTACACGCTCTACGCTGACGATCCTTCTGCTCCCGAGTTCATCTCAAGAACGGCTTCCTACTGCTTTCTACAAGGCATACCTTCTCTTCACACAGATCTCGCATTGGCATCTACGAGTCCAGTGATTATTCATCCTGCTCATTGCCCAACGTAGTTCTTCTGTCAGGACGCCACCCGGTACATCTATTGATATTCTCATTAGATCGTACGCCAGCTGGGACGTTCCGAGACGTGTCGCCCGGGTTTCGTAGCACTAGGCTCGTCACCGACCGCTGTGGGCACGCCGATAAATTACTCAGCTCATCCGCTCTAATTTATCGTCCAAGGAAGTCTTTTTCAAGACTACAAGGTAGGACCCTGACATCCGAGCAAAGGAAAGAAGCTCTGTCAAGCGAGTCCACCTTCCAAACCCTCTATTTCTATACGTAGAGGTATCGAAAACGAGTTAATAAACTCGGATATTTCGATGGAGCGCCGCCCGTCCTACTTCCTCATGCAAGGGGAGGCGGAACACGGCGCGGCCGGGCCCCTTAGCCCACGCAGCGCTCCCTACCCGCTGCTCGACTCGTCCGCTGTTCCTAGCGACGGCCCAAGGCTCGATCCTCGCGAAGAGATCGCCTTCTCACCTAACGTATTCATGAAGGAAACGTTAGATCAAACCTCACACACACAAAAGTTCGAGGATACCTTTCAGACCCGCTCTGAAGTCAATCATCACGATTCGACAAAGATTTCCGAATATCCACGATATTCTACACAAGGCTACCCGGCCGATCCGAGTGTCAAACACACTCCAAATGTGCTAAAAACAAAGGATACTTTTCAGTACCTCAACCAAGCCCAACATATTCCTCCTACAGATATAAATCTTAGGCCGGAATATTACACAACGGCTCAGCACCAAACCGATCGAACCCAGCACCCACTATGCGAGCCCAGTGCTCCACGCGGCTGCGACACGAACTACCCCTCAGTTCCTCCCGCCAAGCAAGCTGACCTTGGCGATTTCGCTCACATTCCTTACAGGAATACCTCAGGGACTAACCCGCATAACCAGAATATAAATGTCCCACTTGGTCTACCTACACCAAGTAAAACATATTTAAATCCACTACAAATGGTGACCCCGCCTTTGAACAGGCTTAACACGGAGCATTTCGTTCCCTCTTATGAAGCTAGTGGATTTCAGGGAACCACTGCGGGCGTACGACCCCCGCCGGGCCTATACGCCCCACATCTCACTCAACAACCCTCTACACAAAGTGGCTTTCGAGCACTTTTGGAGGAAATGGGAGATTATCAAAGACCAATCTTCCAAAAGAAGAATATCGATCGTGCACTCGCCGAGTTCGATCAATACTGCGTGCGAAAACACCTGAGAACGCAGAACGAATGTTTCTCAGCTATATACAAGTGGGTACCGGAAGAAATGCGGGAAGCTATCGACTCAGCTTACCTCACGGCACCCCACGCACCTTATGAAGAGGCCAAACAGCGCCTACAACGAGAATACGGGTTGTCCTTACAGGACAGGCTCCTCGCACTCGAGGACCCCGCATCTCTCGCCAAAAAACCCAGCACCAAGTACCATGAAATGTACTCTAAGGCTGTTGGGTACTTCTCAGAGGCTCTGATCACTCAAAAGTGGATCGAAACTCTGCCTATCGAAGCCCGAGGCATGGTCGCAGCACAGCCTACCACGACCGCCCGGCTCGACCTAGCTGATACGCTACACGCGTACAAAACAGAGAACCCCTCTCTCAACATACGAGGAGTAGAATCTACTCCGAAACCCACGAAGACTGGTTTCAAAAAGGCCCTCTCACAAAAAGCTGAGTTCAAACCCCAGCAAGTAGAGAGTAAGCCTCACAAACCGACGGCCTATGTCTGTCGAAACCACGCACGTTTCGGTAGCGAAACTCGCAAGTGTGCAGACCCAGAACACTGCACTTGGAAGGCAAATACTGCCTCCAAACCTAGCAAAAAGGCAGCGCCTATAAGCCAGCCTAAAACCTGGTTTTCAAGCGAAAATACTCAGAGATCGGTACAAGAAAGTACCGTTCCAACCTCCGACGCAGAGAGTTCGGAAAACGAATAACTGCCAGTGTATCTGAGCCTATACACCGGCAGACTAATGAGTATAAAAGGCTTTTTTTCAAGTGCAAACTAAATGGCACTGAATTTCTCATTGACACGGGAGCAGAAGTGAACATTCTGCCCCACAATGTCACCAAAAAATTGGGCTTAAAAATTCGTAAGTCCAACGTCAAGCTCACAGCAGCTAACGGAGCCCCTATAGACACACTAGGGCGTGCTGACACGACAATTAACATCGGCCTCGGAGACATGACCACCGATTTTATGATCACGAAAGTTGATCTAGCGATCCTCGGTATACCATTCCTCGAGTCTTGGGATAACGGAATACGGGTCAAACACAAATACATCTATAAAGATAAAATAAAAAGCTATGCCGATCAAAAAATCGCTGCAGTCATGAACAAAAAATTCACTGACGAACAAATAGCAGCTACTATCCCTCATCGTGACAACAGTCCTCAACCAGAGGACGTACAACTCACGGAGGACGAAAACATACGCTCTATCATTGAAAAATACAATGATAAAATGAGCAAACTTCAAGGAAAGTGGAAAAACAACGGGGTTTACCACCGTATAACCACGGAAGGAACACCAGTACACTTCCGTGCAAGACCCATGGCAGGCGAAAAACGGGCTCAAGTCAAAAGTACTTTTGACAAAATGCTCTCCGAGGGCATAATTGCACCATCAGATTCCGAATGGGCATCCCCGTTACACTGTGTGCCAAAAAAAGATGGGTCATGGAGGATCACCGGCGACTACCGTTTCCTGAACGCGAAAACGAAGAAAGACGCCTACCCTCCTCCTCACATTCGCTCTTTCCAAGCGAATTTACATAATACACAAATCTATTCGACAATAGATTTAAAATCGGCATATTACCATATTCCGATGCACCCAGATGACGCTCATAAAACAGCAATTATTACACCTTTCGGTCTTTATGAGTTTAAAAAAATGAGCATGGGTTTGGCCGGAGCGGCTCAAACATGGCAAAGATACATGGACAGCATCATGCGAAAATTTGATTTCGCATTTGTATACCTAGATGACATATTGGTGGCTTCTAAAAATTATAAAGAACACATGAACCACCTCAAACAAATTTTCGACAAGCTAGGAGAACACGGACTTCGAGTAGGTTTTGATAAATGCATTTTTTCAAAACCTACCGTCGATTTCCTAGGTTTCACTATCTCGAAAGAAGGGATAATTCCTAAACGAGATAAAATAGAAGCCATAGAACAATTTCCTAGGCCAATAGACGTACGAAGTCTACGCAGATTCCTAGGTATGTGTGGTTTTTACCGAGCTTGCTCAAGTAAATTCGCTCACACAGCACAACCTCTGTATGACTCCATTCAGTCAAACAAAAAAAATGACAAAACACCTATCGAATGGACATCAGAGAGAGAAAAAGCTTTCAACAGCTTAAAACAAGCAATGATAAAAGCTACATTGCATAATATTGCTCATCCACACCCTACAGCAGAGTGGAGAATAGTCTGCGACGCATCCGATACACACATCGGAGCGGCACTGGAGCAGGAAATTACAGACAAACACGGCTCGAAATCTTACCAACCATTGGGATTTTTCAGTAAAGAAATTCCGGAACAATGGAAGAATAAAGCCTCATTCGACAAAGAGATGTTCGCCGTTTACCAAGCTTGCATTCACTGGCACAATGACTTGGACGGCCGATCTTTTCATATTTGCTCAGATCACAAGCCTCTGCTAGGCACGATGCTTAAGAAAAATGCACATTTTTCTAAAATGCGATTGAGATGGCTAACATACATCTCTCAAATGACAAGTGACATTCGACATATACCCGGAGAGAACAACGTCGTCGCCGACGCACTCTCCAGACCCTTCGATCCAGTTGAAATTCAAACAAAATCAATTTCAACCCAAACTGACGAGGGTCCGCCCATAGCCGAAATTTCACAAATTACGGCTGCGATAGAGTGCAATCTTCTACTGCACATCTCAAATGCGCAAATTCATTCTCCTCCTAACGCAGAGGACAAATTGAAACTCACACGAGTTGAATTCCCTCAAGGAGAGATTTGGTGTAACCTAGACCTAGGACACCCAAGACCTTATATTCCAAACGAAATAAGGCACGAGATAATCAGCCAAATTCACAATTTGGGACACCCAGGCATACACTCTACAGTGTATAAAGTAAAACAAAGATATTTTTGGCACGGACTTCGTGCAGATGTCTCCAACTGGGTCCGAGCATGCCAGACTTGCCAACGAGCAAAAATCACTCGCTCCGTGAAGCTCCCTTACTCCGAATTTGAAACGGCTGACAAATTTTCACATGTACACGTTGACATTACCGGACCCTTACCTTTAGCTAAAGGAGGGAAACGTTACATTCTAATGATGGTCGATAGAGCAACGGGTTGGCTAGAGGCAGTCCCTCTTAACAACATCGAAACATCCACGATCACAAACGCCTTTATCAATATTTGGGTAGCTTCAAAAGGAGTACCTAAATACATCACAAGTGACCAGGGCACACAATTCGAATCAGATCTATTTAATTCCATTATGGAACGTCTCGGAGTAAAACATACTCACACGTTACCATACAAACCGTCAACAAACGGAATGGTAGAACGCAGAAATAGATCTTTGAAAGAGGCTCTCAAAGCACAAAACGAAAATTGGCTCGACGCCCTTCCAAAAGTACTACTCGCCATGCGTACGGCAGTAGACCCAGCAACGGAAACTACACCATTCCAAAAAGTTTACGGAATTGACGTACCGCTCCCAGGAGACATTTTCGTAACTTCTACAAACCTTTCTGAGCCTCTCTTCTTCCGGCCTACGCATATTAAACATAATAATACGAAGTATGCCGTCAACATGCCCAAAAATTTGGATACATGTACACATGTCTATATCAGAGTGCCCACACAGCTCACCTCTTTGCAATGTCCTTACACGGGACCATTCAAAGTTGTTAAAAGAGATAAGTTTTCGGTTACAGTACAAATTGGCGAACACACGAAAAAAGTTCCCAAACAGCAAATAAAACCAGCTTACACTCTAAACACAGACGAAGCTGTGTCACGAAGCCAAAATCAGGCAGAAAATAAGGAGAAAACTCCCCGAAAATCCGCCAGAGGGCGCGTCCCCTCTACCAAATTCGACGAGAAGTGGGTGACTGCACTCGAAGCAGGCCACGCCCACTTTTCTCGGGTAGGAACAGTGGGAGATATAAATATGGAACACCCCACGCCCGGAGCTCATACCAACTTCGACCATGGCAGCTTCGACTCCTACCGACTCCGAACACATGATCACAGAGGAAGTGGAGGATTTCCTCCTAGCCGAGGAAATTCCGGCAAAGATCAGCCCGCTACCACCTTCGCCGGAGAAGAAGACACCGGCGGACGCCAGCGCTCCGAGGGAGGTGGTGTGGAAGACACCAGCCGCATACACGACGCCGGCTACACCCGCTCCGCAGCTGCCCAGGGCTCCACCCGCTCACCAGCTCCCCACGGTTCCACGCAAGTGGATCAGCTCGGGCGACGTGCCCGTGCCTCGGTGGGACGAGATGAGCGCAGCGGGGTAGACGGAGCCGGAACGAGCACCTCCGCAACAGCCCAGCCGCGGCCGCGGGACAAACCCTCGCGGGTTTGGCTCCCGTCGGCAAAGCTCGGGCCCGCCACGGCCGCCCCGCGGCGCTCGTCGAAACCGGCGAGGCCGGGGCGCACCCCAGGCGCGGGACGCGAGGCCTGCACCTCCGCCTCCGCCCCAACTGGTGAGAGTTTCATACGGAGAATTCCGTGTGGACCTCCCAGTTCTCCCCAACCGGCGTCGTCGTTAATAACACGACGTCTTGGGGGGGGCGCCTGTGGTGAAAACCACCCCCTCTTTTCAACAGCCCTTTTCAGGGCTACCAAAAAGAGGTAGACACGACACACAAATATTTATAAGACGTCGAGTTATAACTCCGTCAAACAAAATATTTCACCAGAGAGAAAATACGAAATTCTCTCTCAAAAGTGAAATATTAACTAATAACATACAAGGCGACCTCCCTAAACACTTACTGGGCGAGAGAGACGCGACAAGTATCTCAAACCAAGTCGCCTTGAATGAGAAAACTCAAACAGAAAATCAAACGTCCTCTAAAACTAACAAGGACAATTCCAACAAGCCTACTCGCCAATCAGAAACACTGATTACACGAGAGACAATAGGCGAACCAACCAGGAGGCGGCAAGCAACCACCTCTGGTCCAGCAGCCACCCCGGGGACCCCGTCTGAACAACGGACGCAGGGAAACCACCCGAGGACCCCGTCTAAACGACGGACGCAGGGAAGACACCTCAAGGTCGTCGTCTCCGCAACGGACGCTCGTAAGCCACCTCTGGGGACCCCGTCGCAGCGACGGACGTGGGGAAACCACCCCGGAGGACCAACTCAGCTATCATACTCGCAGATACTGAGAAAACAATGTGCGAGCCAATGAGATTACACAGTTGAATTAACGAAATTAAGCGGACCAATCAGGAGGCGGCAGGAGGCGGCCACCTCCCTATAATTACCCCGCTCGGAGCCCTCCGAGATTCATTCCACTCACCGCTCTCGACGACTACACTCTGAAGTACGAAGATTCTACACGCTCTACGCTGACGATCCTTCTGCTCCCGAGTTCATCTCAGAACGGCTTCCTACTGCTTTCTACAAGGCATACCTTCCCTCCACACAGATCTCGCATTGGCATCTACGAGTCCAGTGATTATTCATCCTGCTCATTGCCCAACGTAGTTCTTCTGTCAGGACGCCACCCGGTACATCTATTGATATTCTCATTAGATCGTACGCCCGCTGGGACGTTCCGAGACGTGTCGCCCGGGTTTCGTAGCACTAGGCTCGTCACCGACCGCTGTGGGCACGCCGATAAATTACTCAGCTCATCCGCTCTAATTTATCGTCCAAGGAAGTCTTTTTCAAGACTACAAGGTAGGACCCTGACATCCGAGCAAAGGAAAGAAGCTCTGTCAAGCGAGTCCACCTTCCAAACCCTCTATTTCTATACGTAGAGGTATCGAAAACGAGTTAATAAACTCGGATATTTCGATGGAGCGCCGCCCGTCCTACTTCCTCATGCAAGGGGAGGCGGAACACGGCGCGGCCGGGCCCCTTAGCCCACGCAGCGCTCCCTACCCGCTGCTCGACTCGTCCGCTGTTCCTAGCGACGGCCCAAGGCTCGATCCTCGCGAAGAGATCGCCTTCTCACCTAACGTATTCATGAAGGAAACGTTAGATCAAACCTCACACACACAAAAGTTCGAGGATACCTTTCAGACCCGCTCTGAAGTCAATCATCACGATTCGACAAAGATTTCCGAATATCCACGATATTCTACACAAGGCTACCCGGCCGATCCGAGTGTCAAATACACTCCAAATGTGCTAAAAACAAAGGATACTTTTCAGTACCTCAACCAAGCCCAACATATTCCTCCTACAGATATAAATCTTAGGCCGGAATATTACACAACGGCTCAGCACCAAACCGATCGAACCCAGCACCCACTATGCGAGCCCAGTGCTCCACGCGGCTGCGACACGAACTACCCCTCAGTTCCTCCCGCCAAGCAAGCTGACCTTGGCGATTTCGCTCACATTCCTTACAGGAATACCTCAGGGACTAACCCGCATAACCAGAATATAAATGTCCCACTTGGTCTACCTACACCAAGTAAAACATATTTAAATCCACTACACTGTATATCGACTGATAACCTGGAACAAGTAAGCAAAGCGGTAAGATATTTTCATTCCTCCGTGAAAATGTCGTTCTGGGGGGGGATCCTGTAAGTTTTCGAGATATAACCCACAGTGGACTAGTTTTTTCCTGGAATAATTTTTCACTAACAAACAAAACAACAGTAGTAAACGAACCAATACTTAGTTTCAGGCATTACCGCCAGGGGTCAACTCGTGGCGGCAAAATGGTTATAAATTTCATATTTTTTTCACTCCAACCATTAAACTTATTGATAAAATTTTTATTCAATATACATAAATGATAAAAAATAAATAAAGCAATGAATTAGAGAGTGATATAGGACAAGGAAACACAAACATCTCAGTGTAATTGCACTAAACCTCATCTGGTAAACTTTTGACTAGCAATGGATGTGGTGAGAAAGTTAACTAGAGTGGAGAAGAATTACAGAACACCTCGAGAAATATTGCACAGCAAAACGTAGTGGTCTTATAAGATTAGGAGGCTAATGGAACACCTGAAGAAGTTCTCCAAGGCAAAGATGGTGGCGTATCTCCACAGTGGAAAAGTTTACACATTGAAATGAAGTTACAGGAACGATTCGACCAGCTGCTTCGTAAAACATCCTATCAATAGAGAGGATTTTGTTCTTCCCGCATGATTTTCCCCGTTAACTCATAGAGCAGCGTCTAGAGCAAGCAACTGCAGATGCAACTGCTCTTTGCTTATTTCTACAAGTATGAACACGATTAACCAAACGCTATCGTCACACTAAAGTCTCTTTAGTGTTTAAATGTCAACGATTCTCTTGAATTCGAGATCAAGTAGAAATTTGAAATCATTTCTCATCATCATTCATCACAGTGACTACGTGTAGGACCGTATTCCAACTAAAGCATTTTTCCCGCTTACGTGTAGGTAGGCCTCTTTCCCGTACAGGCGTAGTTCTACGCGTTAACACATATTCGCGCATGCGCAGTTGGTATTTCAGTCTTTTCGTGTACAGGGGTAGAAAATTGCGGGAAGAACAAAAACTTTCTAATAAGACAATTGACGTTCTCGTCACTCGGATCTACTGATGCGTGAATAAAGTTGTTTAAATTCTTGAGTTCTAAATTTATAGATAGTTTAGTTCTATTTTTATCGTTATACAAATAATTTCAACATTTATTATTTTTAACCTGGTTAGGAAGTAACCTGCACTGATTTGGCTTTCACCGATTCTCAAAAGGGAGCTACTTGACATTTTGATTTTTGACGAGGGAAATTCATGAAACCATCACTTTTTGATGAATTCGAATTTCGAGATTTCAATTTACAAAATGGACCCTTATGCTCTAAAGCAACGAAATGAAATGTCAAAATCACAACAAAAGTCCTGGCCACACAGAACATGGTCTTCCACAGGGAGCAGATCTCTGAACCCTGCATTATGTTGATATAATGCAACATGTCATCATACCTGTCACAATCAAAGCAATCCGTTGTGGTGACTCAGTCTAATTGCAGTCTAGACGCGGCAGGCGATCTAGTTGCGCAAAAACACATTATCGCGCAATCCAAGCAGTATGAATCAGGGCTTAAAATAAAGTTCCAGAAAAAATAAAAGCTCCGAAAATAATGAATCGAATTTGTAACTTTATTAGTTTCTCCGTCAAATTCCACTCCACAGAATGACGTTCCAGACTGGAACTTTATTTTCTCTTCCCATCCCGAACTGTTCCGGCCCAGAATAAAATATTTTGTTACGGCCTTGTTTGTGCTCAAACTAACAGGAAATGCTCTAAAATAATGCTTGGAGCCTACCTATGGCATCAAGAGACGAATGAAAGAGAGGATGGGCTTTATTCTGATTAGCTGATGGTCCAAGGTACAATCAATGCTGCTCAACGTACAATGCAAGATTGTACCTAGAGTAAAAAACACATTTTACCGAAAAACTGGTTGGGCGGTGTGGGGAGGAAATTGACAGCTATTCCTCATAAACTTTATTGGAAGGTCCAAGCGCTTTCGCTTCACAGCCTCAGGGATTTATAAATTTTAGGAACATTTAGTTTATACAAGTTGTAATTAAAGAGAGATATGGGTTAGGCGACCAACAGGTATGTTGGGGTCTCTGGATGGAAAGGTTTCATTTTAATAATTATAGTGTTGAGTTCGTTGTCTTTCTGGATTTGCTAGTACGGGGTATACAGATATTGGTTGGTTTTATTAATAGATAGTTGGGATTTCTTCTTTACATCCCCATGAGGATTCCGTGTGTGCTTGCAGTATTATAGGTACTTATATTAGGTTTTACGTGGATTTCCTATTGCAGATGCCTTTACAATATCTAACATGGAACAGTAATCAAACTTCCATGTACCAATATTTGGTCAATTATTTAAATAGGTTGAAAAACCCAAGTCTACATGAATCGGAATGGGATGGCTTACCTACGTATATAGCAAAATAGCAGGGGGGGAACGAAATACACGAGAACGAAATTTTTTCATTAAAGGAACGAAAAAAAAAAACTCGGCGCTCCGCGCCTCGCCAGGGGGCAAGCCCCCTGGACCCCCGGTTACCTCTATTTACATACTTCGGACGAAATTATTGAAACACAGAATGTGTTTGCGTTGTCGCGCAACCAAGTGACAACCAAACAAGCGTCATTGTTTACTATTCATTTATAACATCAATTTATATAGTTATAGTATGAAACTACGAAAAAAAATACGAAATAAATTCGTGATAAATCAAGAGCGATTTATCAAGTAAATGTCCTAAAGAGGCTACATACGAAATTACAGCTTCCTAGAGTGTAAAGTATAGAAATTAGCTTTAAAAGCCACTCATCTGATCGGGACCCTGGACATCGTCAAGTAAATGTCCTAAAGAGGCTACATACGAAATTACAGCTTCCTAGAGTGTAAAGCATAGAAATTAGCTTTAAGAGCCACACATCTGATCCGGACCCTGAGCATCGTCAAGTAAATGTCCTAAAGAGGCTACAAACGAAATTACAGCTTCCTAGAGTGTAAAGTATAGAAATTACCTATTCAAATTATTTAACCTCCGCTTCACAAATCAAACCGTTTTCGTAATACTCAGATCACCTGCTATGAATCAAATCATCGAAACACAAGCTCAATGAAATCATCAGAAATTAACAAGCGGTTGCAATCATGTTCACAATATCAATTATTGAGAATGATCACCTGTGTGTAAACAATTATTTATATAACCATGCTCATAACTCAGTTTGTTGGATACGCACTTCGCAGTAGTTAACATAATATTGTTGGATAAATCGAGAGCTTTCGAACGAATGGTCAACGAATTTTGTGGGATGAAAAACGACGAAGTACCATTTCCCTAGCAACGACTCGGTTGTACGTGAAAATCATCCGTCACACATTTCGTTACCATCCCGCGTTCCATTTTCGGCTAGTTAGTCCATGGCTAAAACATATTCCTGTGTTAAAAAAAAATCTTGCTCGGAACCTTATTTTGCGGAACTTTAAAATTGCATTCCTTTTTGGAACTTTATCCCGAAAATGTCTTTTTTCGTTTTGTTCCAGATTGGAACAGAGTGGAGGGAGAGAACAACGATATTTCGAGCCCTGGTCTGAATCAGTTTTTGTGGGTAATGCTTCAACATTCGCGACTGAACACTGGATCACTCTCTCGGATATATCGCTTTGTATGTGACATAGCGAGCGTGATCGCTGCCCCTTCCGCAACAGACTTCCTTCTGTATGGCCCAGCCTTAAATAATAAATTCTCAACAATAGATGAATATTTATTTAAAATGTAGACCTTGAATATTTTTGAAACTGTTATCTTCATCCTTCCTTTTCGAAACATATATCCACGAGCCATGTATTCGAAATCCACTCTACATCCCAACTCCGTGAGAAAATCAATTATGGAGGCACTAGTCCCAATATCAATACTGCTTCGGACGATCGTAGGTCTCGAGTTATTCCCTGGAAGTAAATTTGATACTTTCAGTACTCTCAAACAATGCACGTGGTACATTGTAAACATTTATTTTCATTCAACAAATTGTAACACACATGCTTCATAACCAACATATTCAAACAAGGAATCCTGTTCATCAATAGTAGATAAGTACTACTACTATCAAACCTACATAACTACGAGTATATTCTATTGACGAACAGTGCCATGAAATTGTAAAAGAGGTTGTAAACGTAAGTACAATATTGCTGAAAAAAGTGCCAACAACCTTAATAACGTAGTCAGAATGTGGGATGTATTTGAGAACAAATTTTCTTGTCCAAAATCCGTAACACTTATAAATTGTATAAAATAACAAACAAAAAACACATCAATTTTTACATGATTTGCTACAAAAAACTTTTTTTTTTTTTTTTTTTTTTTTTTTGGTGCTTACTATGTGGTACATCATATGAAAAAGCGCAAACTTCAAGAATCTTTTCTTTCAGAAGTTTGAAAAATGATTGAAGCAAATTTTGGACATTTAATTTACTTTTTTTACCCATTGCAATAGCTTCATTTTCTTCAAAATTCGCTAAGATCCAATTTCTAGATAAGTTTCTCATTCTGAAACGATTCTTAAATTTTATTTTATTTTTCCAGACTTATGTATATACGTATGCATATGTATTGACACTTTTGGTTGAGAACTTTCTAGGGATCGATTCTATTACCTACTATTTCCAACAAAAAGTGCGAGTGGTTTAGTTCGTAACAAGTGCCTCAGAGATTTATATTACAACACTCTGCATCTCGATTATTTTCATATTTAAGATTCCCCCCCCCCCATGTTTTCTACCTTATGACTTTAAGACAACTGTAACTCCTTAAGGTTCACTGCAAAACCAAAAATACGGTCCTGAAGAGCGTTCGATTTCCAAGGGTTTTCATGACTAACGACCTAGTAAGTACTGATGAGTTTGGGGACGATTTCCCCATAATTATGCACGTTTGTTGGGCAAGTGTCCGGTGGTGTGGTTCCAGCTCACCAACATTCAACATTCAAAATCATAGAGGAATTAAAAAAATATATATATATATATATGAGTAACAAACCTGTTCCTTCAGGGACGCCAATGTATCGCAACTGATAAGGCATATCTTGGTGGTCAATGGCTCGTCGCACCCGTAAGGAAAGAGGCTGAGGAGTTGTGCCACTCTCCATACTCACTACATAACAAAGAAGCAATGTTCATTCAGCTAATTATTCAGAAAATGTGTAGGTTAACCGTTGGTGTAGACAATAATAATTAAAATCATGTTGAGCTACTTATGACACCAAATTACTAGTTCATCCATCTAAGAAATGACAAGTTATTGATTGAATTGATTGAAGAAATGACACATGACAGCTTTCCAACCAGAAGAACCGGAGTTTCACATTCATGTTACAATCAATTTTCAATTTAATGGAATACGGCACTAATGATTTGCACTTCGAAAATGGATAGAAACCTTATACTTTCAGGATGTCGTCGAATTAACCTGTTTTCAAAGAAATAGTATTTGGGAAACAGAATGATGTTCTGTAAGGAATTCAATGTTGTTTAAAAAACCCAACTAGAGCAAACATAGTGTTCTGTACAGCTCAATCAAGATAAACGCGACTACTCAATGTGTTACTGTGATGACTCAACTTGATGTTATACATAAATCTCATGCCACACGAGTAGTGTTTACGAGGTGCTCCATTGAGGTGAGCAGCAACACAAAATGTTCAAGATTGTAGGCCTTGTGCACATAGATTCTAGCGCTCACTGTGGTGGCTGACGTACGTTTTGGTACAAAAAAACTATAACACAATATTACCCATGTACGAAACAGTATGGATTCATCACACAGGAACGTTGTGCCTACCAAATAACATCATGTAGGATTGAAGAGGAATTTGAATCGCCTATCAATTCGTTTTAGTTTTGGTCCATCGGCTCCTACAGGTTTTAAACTGATCTGATTATATTTCAGGTTTGTCCGGAGAAACAGTCCCGAATCAGATCGGAAAAGAACCAGAACCAATGGAACTACAAAGAGGAGGGGATAGAGGCGTTCAGGATTGTTAGTTCCAACTCCAGTTGTCCAAACGGTTTTTGGGCTAAGCAACTACTATGTGGGAGGCGGGAGTTTTAAATCTGTAATCTGTGAGAACGTCTACTGCGCATGACTCAAACTAAAAGTTCTGGCAAAAATCTAGAAACACTTAAACTAGATCTCAACGGTTCTGAACTCCTTCTCCAGACAACGAACTTGAGGTTCCAGGACTCCTCAGAACTGGTCCTGAGCTTCTCCGGACAAACCTTTGATTGTTTATCATATAAAATATCTTTTTATTTGTTGAAAATTTACTTGAGAAAATGAGCGGTTATTGATGTCATGTCGGTTGTCACGGTCGAACCGTTGACACAACCAATGTAATTTTGTACTACAGTTCCCATCTGATGTATGAAATCGATCAGAGGCAGAAGTAGGTTAATCAAAGAAAGTAAGTCTAAAAAATATGTACATCATATTCACCTAACATAATAATACCTTGTATATACAGTAAATAATGTCCCAACAGCCAATCAGATTGCGTTCCGTCCTTCCGCTCGTACCGCTCCATGTGAAACCGGCTTTACACTGTGTACCTAAAAAGGCCTCTCGCTCGTGTTGACTTTCGACTGGTATGTACACAAACGCCAGCCTCCCACCGTAACTCAGAGTTACAGCGCCGGATTGTCGATACCGCATGACTAGGAAATCTCTAATATTTTAAAACACAATGGTGTGTAAAGTTAACACTTGGGCTTGAGGGCATAAAAGCGATAAGACATCACCGCAACATATGATTCAACAAAAGTAACATTGAGAGTGAGTACATCATTGCCCCAGACTAGACAAGGTAGTTAATTCAACAACCTTGTTAGTTTATTGATGGTTGACGTATGATGAGACCAAGGTCCCAACCCAAGATTCAAAAATGCACTTACTTATACTAAAACACATTTCATGGTCATGAAATGTTTCTGGACCCGAATCCACATTGTCACAAAGGCCACGCAGGCGGTGCAACAGAACTTCTACTGCGTTGTCCATAACACTTCCTTGCAGAAGATATTCTTGATTGGGGATTATGTTCAGTGCTGTAGTAATCTGTTCCAGCGGCGTTGTCACCAGTTGGGACATGCTCCCCCAATCCTAAGGATCAATGTGAAACAAGTGAAAACATAGATATATCATATCTATAAGTATTGGAATGTTTACTGATATTTAATAATTAAAACAAATGATATATATCCCTGCGATCACCATCTTACCTTTGACTCCATGATAGCCAAGTTGAGAGACAACGGTATGATAAATTGTGTCAACCGATTAGATGATGGGAATATACGTTAACAACCTAAAATAGAGGGAGGAAAACTGTATTACAAGCACAGAAAATTTAATATTTTCACATTTAAAGAAAGGCACAAGAGAAAGGGATATCTGCAATTTCCTTAACTGGTTATATAGCCAATGAGAGCACGCGTTAGGTAGTAATGTTTTTGAAATGAAAATAATTTTTTTCTAATTTGAAAGTTTTGATCCAATTGTACTAGTAAAGTTTTGAATTATGACTTTAAGCATTAATGATGAAAAACTTAGTCGCAGAGTAACAGAAAACTTACGTTTTTAGTACTTACCAACCCAGAAATAGCCGTTGATTGAACACTTTTGCGAGTAAATTTTGATTATTCAAGTCTGCTCCATGGAATTCGTTTTAAATGAACTTATCAAATGACAAATTAACAAAATAACTTGGTATTTAATAGGAAATTGATGCCAAATTGAAAAAAAGAAACCATTAATACTGTATTCTCGTATTCTGATACTGTACAAAAAAGAAACACTGATGATAAAATGATATGACCATAAGCACACAGTGTAGCCAAGCTAGCGGCATGGAGTGGCAGACTCTGCATGGACCTTTCTCAAAGACAGTTGAGTTTGTTATTCGCCCCTGAGTACCCTCGGTGTAATATACAATCATATAAGTATGCTTAAATTAACAAATAATTTAATACCAAATGAGGAAATTAAGTAAATTAGCAAATAAAATTGTATGCTTGAAGGTATATATCACAGAGAAGGTAACGGTGCACGATTGTTGAACATCTTAATCCATGGATCTCCCGTCGTTCATCCATGCCTTATCACTTCTTATCATTCAAACCTTTTTGTTATGGATCTCTGAATGTAAAAGAATTCTAGAATTTACTTTGCCCTCCAAGTAAATTGAATAAAGTATTACTGCTTCCTGTTACTTCGTTTGTTGAGCACAGGAGTTGTATTTAGTATTCTTCAGTAGTTGTTACTATTTTCTATAAGTTTTGTTCAGCATCGGTGCCCTTATGTAAGTATCATAGATTCGGAATATTTTTATGCATACCTACCCACCTACCAAACTTATCTATAAATTAATATACCCTCTAGAAACTATGTGTGCACTTTTGTTTTGCGATATTTCTAAGTTTCGAGTTTTATGCCCCCTCGTTATGGACTGATTGTGAGTAAATATCTCTACATGATGAAAGCGTGAGCGTAGAAGTTTCTGCTGGTAGTGGGTACCAATTTCTCACTTGTTTGACTGAAATTTCAAAAAAACCTAAGAGAAAGTAGGGTTTTTTCCACTGCTGTACCGAACAGGTCCAGGCAAGTTGCGCTTGGGTAGTGAAGAAAGAGTAAAAAAAGGCGTTTCCGCAGGCCTTCATATTCGGTGCATGATAACTGGTGTTTCCACTGTCCAAGGAACATGATCCGAACGTGAACTATCTGCCCCGCTGGAAGAGGAGAGTCTCCCGGGAGCCCACCTAAAGGCACAACTAGCGCTTCCTTTCAGTAGCTTTGTTTCCACAACTGCCCCGGAGCAGGTTCAGTTCAGAGCAAGGGCACCTCCATGGCTGTTCAGTTCAGATGGCAGCGGAAACGCTCAAGGACATATTCGGTGCAGTAACCATGGATACACGAAGATCCATGAAATGGAGTCCCGTTAGCGGTACTTTAGCAAAACCATGAGTAAAACCTTGTGTCTCATTCTTATTCTTCTATTCTTATTCGACGTCGACATTCTCGTGATTCACTCCCGAATATTTAGTTATTTCTATTTCATTAGTTTAGTAGTAGAAATAAGGAATATAATAAAGGAATAAACAATTCTAATTTAAAACTTTTAAAAGTGCGAAAATCGCAGAATCACCTGAATAAATACGAACAATTGACTCGAAAATAGGCACGATAGCAAAGGAAACCAGAATGTGTAAGGTTACAGAAGTTTGAGGAAGGATATATCGGGTCATCTCAAGTTCCAAAGAGCGCATGCGCAGAGGAAGCTGCACCTCCTCTTCTGGCGGAGCAGTAAGTTCATGTTCGGATCATGTTCCTTGAGCAGCGGAAACACTGGACATCTTGCACCGAATATGAACCGAGGGACTGTGGAAATGCCATTATCTTACTCCTTCATCACTGCGCAAGCGCTACTTGACCTGAACCTGTTCGGGTCAGCAGCGGAAACAAAGCTAGTACTAGTCAGCTGGTCGCGTATCATTTCAGGTGCTTTAGATTTCAGGTTCAGGCAGTTGTTGTTATTCTGTGGTTGTCACTGTCACGAGTTTTCTAGCCTGGTTTCACGTTCCTCCTCAGCGTTCGTTGATATAATAGATACCTATCGGGTTCCTTCTTTGAGTATTAATAAGATGGAGGGCTCTGAACTCAACGCTGTTTCCCTCAACACTACAGTCGAGTTACCGTTGCTAATATATATGTGCCTACATGTACCTATATTTATAAGTAAGTTATTTATTGAAAGTTATTATGACTTCAATACCACCAATATTATTCATTTACGCAGCGCAGGCTAACATGCTTTTTTTTTAAGAACAAAGTAAAGTTCCTACTAAACCAAGGTTGCCTATCATTTTCAGCTATTTGGCGGCTCGTCCCGAAATTTCATGGTTCCAAAGAGATTCAGATTTTCAAAAAGAAAGGAGTTCTTTAGCCGTCCCGATCAGATTAATGCTGTGGGTCGAATTTCGGAAAATGACGTTGGCCACAAAACCAAAAAAGCGTTTTTGGTCGACAATTCTTTCATCACCTTTTTAACGCTCAGTCGGTTGAGCGTGGTTAAAAACTGTCCCAATCACACCCAGAGATCCTAGCAAGCACCCAGAGATGGTTGAATTACTTATTATTAACTCTCGGAAAACTTACATAGGTATAGGTACCTAACAAAAACTACATTACCTAGATACATTCCTTAGAAGATGAGCTTTTCCAGCGATGCTACATAACTAAAACTAAACTGAGAACTAAAAGAGCAAATTTTCGTTAATTTTCTCACCTCTTTTTGGGACAAATTATCGGCCAATTATTTATGAATGTGTAGGAATTGTACAAGAATCGTCGCGAACACAAAGCTTCCACTTTTTGTTCCGCAAAGAGCAAAATACTGATAGCATGGAGGCAAAAAGAGATCTGCCCTAGACGCTTGACATGAGTGTAAGCGAGGAGAGCTGCAAAAAATGAAACATCAAGATGTACCTATGTACACTCAACACTTATTAGGTAGGTACCTACTACCTACCTATACAAACTAGGTACCTAGGTACTTCTTCAAACGCTAAACACTAATTCAATCTCTGATGCTACCTAAACCTATTTTGAGATGGTTGCCAACCGCATAACAAAATTACTCGTATTGGATCGATTTCGATACCTAACTCACGAATTCTCCCAGCTTCACTAAAAAGCAACGAGATTCAAGTGTAAGCGGGAAGCCGGCGAATACACACATCAGGCACCCGATCAGCTGATTAGTAGCACGGAATGCCAGAAGGATGCGCTAGTTGTGCCTATAGGTGGGCTCCCGCGAGACTCCTTCCTGGAAGACCGGGGGGGGGGGGGGGGGTTCTGTAACTTTTGGAAATATAAGGTTTGTTCGCACTGCCGGTTGGAAACGGTTGCCACTCGTTGGCGACAAGGTTGGTGATTGGTTTAGTTGCGCTTGCGTGACCATCGGGCGTTCCGGAACTTGTGTAACCGCGTTCTGCACTGCAAACGATTTCAGAACTTGGAAGTGGAATAACCTGATGTTATTTGTAACCTCACTCACCTCGTGTTACCTTCTGGTGCTCCTTCTCAGTCAGAATATTTGTAGGTCCCGTGAATATATTACTTATTATGCCCGTGGATATTACTTAACTATTACCCCATGGCAATTTGAAAAAATGCTCGATGACTGAGGAATATATTCGAAAAAAATTGAGTTTCGTGAATGTAGACGATACAACTATAACTTCAATCTCGTCCTCACAATTTACAAACCAAACCATCATCAAAACTATCGGTTTACGAACTTGACCAGCTAGTTGACATTTCGATCATAGAATAGGTACTTATACTAACGTATAGAGACTAAAGTATGGTTTCGATAAAGAAGAAGAGAGTTGTTAACTCCACGAGATCCGAAAAATTGTGAAATGCGCATGCGTTAAATACTTCCTTGCGTTCAAATTCTGACAGTTCCAAAAAAAAAAAAAAAAAAAAAAAACGGGGAATTTCAGAACCGTTCGGAACTGGATTCGCAGAACACTGCGAACGCCAATCTCTGTGTTCTTGTCGTTCTGGAACTGGACGTTCTGGCACTGCGAACAACAAAACTCAACTGCGCTTGCCCAGAACTGTTCTGAACTCGCAAAACGCACGCTGAGAACAAAGCTCAAATCTGCACTGCAAACGTATTTGACTGAAGTAATAGTAAACTGTATCGTAGCCTCCAAGTGCTGTAACCTGCGTGGTGGGCTTGCGCCATCCTTTGAATGGGTAAACATTTTGTGTATTAATAAAGAACCTGAACCGTTAAGAGTTGGCCTGCATGACAAAAATCAGGTTGAAAAATGAAAAATATTCATTGGGAACAAACCTTCCTACAAGAATAAGAAATCCTTGCAATATGGAGCCATGCTCATCTTTTCTTGCCCTAGCTGATTCTTTGGGAGAATGTGGTTTTTATCTCACGGGAAAAATTCGAATCGTCGTTGTTCTTCGTTTGTAATTTTAACAGCTTTACAAATAAAACTCACAATTCTAGAAAACAAAAGAAACGCTTGCATACGAGTCTGCAGCATGTTGGGACATTTTATGTCTTTAGTTGCAGACTCGTATGCAAGCTCTAAGAGCCACTCAGCTGATCCGGACCCTGGGCATCGTCAAGTAAATGTCCTAAAGAGACTACATACGAAATTACAGCTTCCTAGAGTGTGAAGCATAGAAATTAGCTTTAAGAGCCACTTATCTGATCCGGACCCTGGGCACCATCAAGTAAATGTCCTAAAGAGGCTACATAAGAAATTACATCTTCCTAGAGTGTAAAGTATAGAAATTAGCTTTAAGAGCCACTCATCTGATCCGGACCCTGGGCACCTTCAAGTAAATGTCCTAAAGAGGCTACATACGAAATTACAGCTTCCTAGAGTGTGAAGCATAGAAATTAGCTTTAAGAGCCACTCATCTGATCCCGAACCTGGGCATCTTCAAGTAAATGTCCTAAAGCGGCTACATACGAAATTACAGCTTCATAGAGTGTTAAGCATAGAACTTAGCTTTAAGAGCCACTCATCTGATCCGGACCCTGGGCATCGCCAAGTAAATGTCCCAAAGAGGCTACATACGAAATTACAGCTTCCTAGAGTATAAAGTATAGAAATTACCTATTAAAATGATTTAACCAACGCTTCACAAATCAAACCGTTCTCGCAATATTCGGATCACCTGCTATGAATCAAATCATCGAAACACCAGCTCAATGAAATCATCAGAAATTAACAAACGGTTGCAATCTTGTTCACAATATCAATTATTGAGAATGATCACCTGAGTGTACACAATTATTCAAATAACCATGCTCATAACTCAGCTTGTTGGCCACGCACTTCGCAGTAGTTAACATAGTATGGTTGGATAAATCGAGAGCTTTCGAATGAATGGTCAACGAATTTTGTGGGATGAAAAATGACGAAGTACCATTTCCCAAGCAACGACTCCGTGACGTTTTTTTAGTTTATGTGCCATAGCAAAGACATAAAATGTCAATAACTTTTCAGTTGTGATTAAGTAATTACATTTTACTGTGTGATTTTGTATTTTGTTGCTATTCAGATAAAGATTTCCATTCAACGTCACCAATAATGTTTTTCATATCACACATTGAGATGTCATTGTCATTTTATTTCTAACTTGTGTATGTTACTGTGGAAGCCCGACACCTGTCGAAAGCTAGCATCCACCGGTGATAGCTAGCACTCACCACTGCTTTTGGTGAAAGTGCAATCTACATTGAAATGTACGAAGAAGTACCGTTGTTGTATATCCTTGTGTTCTGGAGGATATGGGGTATGTGAGCCATGGAGTAATACCTCTCCAGATAGGTCTTCGCGACGCTGATCTTTCTGAGTTTCTCCGATTTGGGAATATAAATTCCCGGGATTTTTTTTAGTGTCCTCACGACTGTACGAAACTGGAGTCTGAAAGTACTGAAAAGTACCTTTTGTTTCGTGTTTGAGTGGGTCTCGAGAGTCTTGAAAATGACTCTTTCCTCGTGTGTACCCAGTCGGCAAGGATGGGCGTATTTCCGCTCGTGAACTTAATTCGCAAGGGACCCTTTCAGAAGGGGTTTGATATTGGTTGGCCATGTAGCTTATATCCGCTGGGGATGTGTACGATTGTGCCATGAAATATGCTCGATCCTTCTGTGTTTCAAGAAGTCGAGTTGGGCTCGTGTTTGTCGCGAGACCGGCGTGCAAACCACACGGCTGGGAGTCTGTGAAGAAGGCTCTTGCCCGTTAGCGTAGGCGGCGCCGAGTGCGGAAAATGCCGGAACTACGTCTGTTCTTTTCGCGGGAAGGGAGTGTCCTCGCTCGCCGGCCTGTCTGTCGCTGTGCTGGTAAGCATCAGCAGGCCGTGAAACCGGAGTTTCTGCCGTTCTAGCTTCGTTTATACCTTCCAAAAGGCAAAAACTAGGTGTTCGCTTCATTTGGAAGGGTTTATTTAGTTCTGAAAAGAATTCGGGGACTCACTTTCGAATAAATTCGAAGGGTCCTTCTGGGGTCGACTACTTATCGAGTGAGTGAAGCCCACTCGATATAGTAGGTCCGCCAAAAATCGGCCGCTGTGGGCTTGCTTGAGATCGTCAGGCTTGTCCCAGCGGGCGGCTCGTAAATAAATCTACAAGCCCGGGTGGCAAGACTTTCTGGAACTAAACAGCGTCGTCCGTATAGGGTCTCGGCTGAAACGAGACTAGAGTGAGAGCAATACGAAGTGTATTGCTCAATCTACTCTGAATTCTGGTAGTCTGGAAGGCGGATTAATCTCGTGTCGTAAATCTCATTGCCAACTGGCTTGAGAGCCTTGTCCTCAGTCAATCCCAATGGAGTTTCAATCGCAGTAGGCTGGAAGGCAGAGGTTCTTCAAGAGCCAGAAGGTAGGTACAAGATCAGAGGTAGAGATCGGTAAGAAATATAGGGGCTGGAGCTGCTATATTTATACTCGTCGGGGAGCCGGATGCTGCATCTGATTGGCTGTTCCGATTTGATCGAGTGCGCTTGAGGTGTCCCGGGGGTGAAACATCTTCTTCTCCCCCTTCTCGATAGAGCGCTTGTGGCTTTCTTTGCCCTTGGCTATTGTTTCAATGTCATTTGTTTTAAGGTAATTTTCGTGTGTCAGATTGTCGGCTTGCTTAGCCTCGCTCGTGCAGTGAGCGTTTAGCTTGTCGTATTTTACCTTCTGACGAGTTTATTGCCTCGGCGGTTATGTAATTTATATAATCTTTTCCGCGATTTATCTTGTTTCATCTTGAGGTAGCCTGACGTCTTATTTACCTTGTTTTAGGTGTGAACTCAATTTTGGTGGACCTGAAAAGGGCCGATGATAGGTGGTGAGTTCACCACACCCTTGTCCTCCACATTTCGACTCTAGATTAATGATTTCCATCCCCTTCATGATGATTTCATAGGTAATATTCCTGTATTTACCTTTCAGTTCACTCAGCATACGAGTGCGGCCGCTATGTCCAACACGAATATGAGCGTCGTATAGAATGTTGAGCGTCGTCATTGCTAACAAAATATAGCACATTACACTCTTCTTTCATTGGCACGATAAGTTTCTGTTCACCATTAACTGATATAACGTCAAAACGTTTCAGTCGCCTAAAATCACTGCTCGTTTTCCGCTCTGTTTTCAACTTGAGTTCAGTCACCTCCTTCACAAGTTCCGCGTACTTTTGTTTAGTTTAAAAAAAATGAATTGTCTTGCTTGGAAGCGGTCAGGAAATCGAGTTTTTGTTCAAAACTGGCTTTCATAGCCTCACGCAAACAACCTACGGAAGAACCGTCTTCGGACATGTTGATGAAGGTAGAAGAATAACTGACGGTGACCTCAGCCCAATGACTATAACCGAACCGGACTTCCCCCAAGGCCGGCGGTGATTGTTGACACTCACCGGTGAGAGTCCAGATTCCCGGACATTAACCGGTCATCATTCCCTTCCTCCGGTGAGTGTCAACAATCACCGGTGGATGCTAGCTTTCGACAGGTTTCGGGCTTTCACGGTAACATATATATATCATCCCCTTTTGGTTTATTATTTCCAATAATAAGCCTATGTGATCGTATAGCAAAAAATTTTTATAACCCCCCCTCAAACTTTGTCACTTTACGTTTCAAGGTGCGTAGAATCCAAATTTGAAATGTCCGTTCGCCGTCCGCCATTCGCCGTCCGCCGTTCGGGCCATAAAAGGCCTAAGAATTGACTTAAAAAACCCGTTCTTTCGCACATAGACTCCATTTGGGGTCTAGTTGGTCCTAACGTTTAACCATCCCGATCGCTTTACTCGCATAGATGCTATGGGCCAAAAACGGGCGAAAAAGTGTCATTTCAAGGCTTTGTTAGAATTACGCACGCACGCACGCCTGGCACGCTTGGCAGGGGGTCACGGTGGGTGGTGAGGGGGGGGGGGGGGTGGAGTGAGAGGAGGCGCCGCGGCACCTTGTGGTGGGTACGACGTTCCTTCCAGGCATGAATATATGTTTTTTTCTAGGTCATATTTGTGTGTTAATACCAATGCTTTTCCTACGCATATTTAATAACATATCCCCTCGACTTTTCGTACGTGGTTAGATAATGATATTATTAAGGCAATAACTATTTGAATAGATAGGAGCTCAAATCGAGAAATATAAACATGCGTATATAATTATAGAAGTATAGGTTGTGGCAACTCGAAATGGGACACGCCGAGGAGTCTGGACGGGCCTTATGACGTACGCAAGCCAACTAAAACTACGATCATACTCAATTGAAAAAATAATAAACCTTTGTGAAATAATTTGCAGCGTTTTTCGGTAGTTAATGACTTACCTTTTCTTTTGAATTTTCAACTAGGTATTGTATTTAGTGACTGAATGTGCCATATTGTAAACTAAAATAAAATGAAAGAATAAATAAACATTCATTTTTATTCACTGAAGCCTATTGATATTATCAATATGTATCATGTATCTGCAATATCTTTTATTAGTCTTTGCGTCAGAATGTAAGAATCATTTTTCAAATTCTCCACAATGTCAAAGTGATCGAGATCTGGGAGTAATACGTACTCTGCTCCCATTCCTTCGGCATTCAGAATCTGAAATAAAATAAATGAATTGAGTACAAACCAATCTTCCTAATCACTCGAAAGTGATTTTCTTAAAAATCGATCTTTTTGGTTCATTATTTTCAATAATAAACCTTTGTAATCGACCAAGAAAAAAAAAAAAAAAAAAAAAAAAAAATGTTAACCCCCTGAAATGTGTTCGGTTTACGTTTCAAGATGCGTAGAATCCAAACATCGAAAAAAAATCCGTCCGTCCGCCGTCCGCGGCTTTTCTCCGAAAATACTATACCAAACTGTATAAAACTTGTGTTAAACATCACATTTGGGGGTCCAGATGGTCCTAGAAGCTCGGCATCAATTTTTATACCCTAAAGGGTTGTATTAACGGGCTAAATTTTTTTGTTAAATTTTTTACTCGTCAATGATAAATTGTATCCCAAAGAGTCGATCACAACCACCCGCAACGCTGTACGTTGAATAGTTTGCTTTCCCTAAGGGCTTGAACATCGAAAAAAACCTTCGAATTTCTAAGCGCGAGAAGATAGAGAAATCATGCGATGCTAGCGGGTATATGAATTAGATGATCAAACTTTAAATTCCATTAAAGATCGCTTGAACGAGACGTTCCAAACCCGACGCGAGCACCTCCCACCCTACTGCCTTTTCCCCTCCGTTTGTTCCCCGCTGGGTAACAACCGAACAGCTGACTCGTCTTATCACTTATCTTATTGCTTAGGTTCTATATAGATGACAGTACTTTGACATGGGTGTTTAGTTTATAATATGTACTTTTAATTATATGTTATATCTTATATATGTAGTTTAAATTACTTTTATTATATGTTCCTCCGCATGTACGTTCCTCCGTTGCAACATGCTATTTTGTTGCCATTGCACATACCAAACGAAGAGGAAATTCAATCTTCGCCGGCATATAAATCTTGGCATGGTTCGGACAAAGTTAACTCGACAAACAATGAATTTTTTATGTTCAGAAAATTTCTTGAGTTTTATTACTAGTTTACTGTGATTTTACTTGACTCTTTTCTAAGTCACTCTCGCTTCTAAGTCAGTCTCTAAGTCACATGGAAAATTAGTCGTGGTAATTTATTGTTCCTCCTACATAATAAAATAAAAGCTTTATTGTTCTATTAATTTTTCATTTTGCATCAATTTCATTTTCCCTACTCCATTTGAAATATGTGTTCAGATACAATGAATCAAAAGGTTGAAGACAGCAATAAATTATATAGTTAAAAATGTTAACGTAAAAAGTTGCTTTAATGAACTCGAGAAATGGCAAAAAATTCGTTAAAAAAATTTTCTTTAATAATTTAATGGGGAACTTTCATGTGTTGGAATTTCACACTTTTGACCCCAGATTCGGATTCAGCACACTTGAAAACCATCTACTACTAATTTGCAGCTCAAAATATTGTTTAGTCTAGCCAATAAACGGGTGATAAGATCAACAAGGGCCGTGATGTCATCGTGCAAATGAATTACTAGAGCCGTATTACTGGTCTGATACCCACCGTACAGCTACTTTTTGGAAAGCTCTCGTTAAGATCTGTCTATTAAGCAAATAAAAAATAACCATGCGAATTCCGCATTGTTTTATTATTCATTTTCATTTTATTTTAAGATAAAAATATTTATTAAAACGAGTTTGTCACCCTGGAAATTTGAACATTACCAGGCAGATTAGCTTTATGAAAGTATTTAAATTTGAACTTATAAGGTGCATGCTGAAAAAGTCATGAGTTATTAAGGTATACCTTCATAAATGAATATGAATTAGAATTAACTCGGAAGTTCATGCTGCTTGACTTTAACTTTTAAAATCATGAACCTAATGTCTTAATATAAGTCAATCTGAAAGATATGAAAAATAGCTTTAAAATACTGGCGTTAAAGTTCGATTCGCTATTATTTGTTTGTTCATTTGACCATAACTCCCTGCAGTTACGGATATTTACGAAGGTTGGCTCCGCTGAGCGGTTGCTTTGTAGGGAGGAACATGTTGGAGTGGGAGGTGCTCGCGTCGGGTTTGGAACGTCTCGTATCGCTTGATAGTGATACTGGAATACATAAAAATTGCCTTGTAAATATCAGCTGATATAATGCCAATATTGGAATTATCAGGTGATATAGTTCCAAGTTCCAATGGAATTTATTATAACTTAGCGAAGTCGAGTTTATCAACTATTGTCCGTGCGATATACCTACTAGTGAAGTATTGGTACTTAAATGCTAAATTTCATCTCTTAAATTGCTCCCAAGTTTACCTATAGATAGCGGAAGCATTGTTTTCACTTTCGAGAGATTTTAAAGTTGTGGGCTCCACTAAAATCAAACGGCTGTTCTATTTTTACGGTGGTAAAATTTTTACTCGCATTTTACGTTTTATACTATTCTGAACAACTTTCGTTCCGTGTCTTTCACTCTCTATCTCTGTGTTTATATGTCCGCAAATCCTTGTAACAAGCTTAATTTCCACAACATTCAACCGATTCTTATGAAATTTTCATGGAATGCGCGGGTCGTTGTTCCCGAATCAATACTTCACACGGCGCATGCGCAAACGTAAATTCCATCAGGCATCATATTCTCACGCCCTCGTTGTCCGATCTCGCCCAAATTTGGAGGATAGATGGAAGAGGTTAATTTGAGCATTCCCTAGCAATTTCAACATAATCCTATCATTATTAGCTACTGCGCATGCGCGAATATGTATTTTTTAAAGAGCCTAATTTCAACAGTATTCATTGGATTTTGATTAAATTTTCAGGGAATTTGCGGATTAGGCTGTAAATGGTCCACTAGTAATTCCATACTTCACAAATCATTAGGTACTTCATTTTGAGTATGACAAACGTAAATTTCTTCATGCATCATTTTTTACGCCCTAGTCATCCAATCTCTCTCAAATTCGGTGCATAGTTGGGGGACAATGCTTTAATTATTCCTTGTTAATTTCAACATGATTGCATCATTATGAGCTCCTTCGTATGCGCGAAAGTGTACCCCCAAGAACAAAGTCTAGTTTTCATCGGATTTTGATGACATTTTCTGGGAATTTGTGGGTTAGGCTATAGATTGTTCCCTACCAATTTCATTTCTCTTAAACCATTACTCCATTCTGCACACGCGCTAACGTAAATTACTTCAAGCCTAATTTTCCCATTTTTTTAAACATCTTTACTGTGAAGCGTAAAATTGCGTGGTCATGGAACTGTAAAAGTGTGAACCCTTCTCGGAGGCACAATGCGTCATGTTCTGATCCTAAATTACATACGGAGTTTAGTACTTAGACCAATGATCGGCGTAGAAGGGCTATCTAACACAGAAAGAATAAACCATTGTGTAATCATTTGCAGCGTTGACCCTACATTCTACTAATTTAAATGAAGCGCAAAAGTAGTGCTATTACTAACCTTGCAGTAATTTTCAGATTGCTGTATAAAGGCAGGTGATTCGTCTCCTGCCACAACGACAGTAGTTTTGAACTTTGAACAAACCAGTCCTTTTGTTTTAAAATCTATTACTGTATTCGATGGGCTCTGAGCTTTTGCTTCTTTCCTGCAAGTGAAAGAGTGGAATCATGTATTAACAATATATGTTTTGAGGAGGCTAATCTATTGGTTAGTTGAGGTTTAAATTGTATAACTACTTTATTACTGCTACGTTTATACTACTTCTTCGTTTGTAAGACCTCTAACATGGACAGCCAAAGTAGAGTGCATAGATGTAATGCATATAGTAGAGATTGTAGGGATTTCTTTATGTATGATCAAGCAAGGTAGGGTGTTATTAGTGCTGCCCTCCCATTTCAAAGTGAGATTTGTATCATGCAAAGGAATTGTTAGGCATTTTCTTTATTCTATAGGGGATTAAAAAAAGGGAAAACCGTTGACCTATTAATTTTTTCACTTGTAAAACCGTGTGTAAACGGATGTAAAAACCTGCGTTGTCAGTTTCGATTTTCTCGTTTGCGAGAAGAGAAATTATCTTCTTGCAGAGAACAGATGAGCAGAACGAGGGTCATTTATGTGAGGCTCAGTATTAAATTAGGTCAAAATCAGCATAAAATCCCAATTTTATGAAGCATTTTGGTATGTATGATTTGTAAACAAAAATTGTTTATGAGGTCAAGATGCGCGACTTCATTTGTTTTCTTAGTCCAAGTTGGTCCGAAGAGAATAAATTCACTTCGAAAATGTAGGGCAGCAAACAATGAGAAGTATCCCGCTCTACATGTGATACGAACTAAATCACTCGCGACGAAGTTGTGGAAACCCATTTCAAAACGGAAGTTATTGAAAAACGTTGTCTATTTCCACGAAAAATAAAAAGTTACAATGTTAAATCGATTTCGACGGTTAGGCCATCATCAGTAACAATCAATAACTGAAGACACATTAGAAAGGACATAGCTTATATAGTGACTGGTGAAGGGAGATTGAATCCCATTGGTCGAGAGAAAGGAAAAGGGCAGGAGGTACAACCAATGAAGTGCATACAAAGGGAAGGGGGATTATACCTAATCAGATGAAGTAAAAGGGGTAAATATGGTATAAAATAAATATGGCTTTTTGCCCAAAGGGAGGTATGTTGAATGTACTTGAAAATTTCGAAATTATCAAAAGTGACAGATCTGGTAAATGTTTAAATGAGGATATGCCTCAATACATTTCACCACTGATATGTCCATTTCTATAAAGCTTGGAATTATCCCTTCAGACTGTTGAAACCATATTTAGTTATTTCCCCCTTTCACTTCATCTGATTAGCTATAATCCCCTTAGCTTTGTATGCACTTAATTGGTTGTACCTCCAGCCCTTTTCCTTTCTCTCGACCAATGGGATTCAATCTCCCTTCACCTGTCACTATATAAGCTGTGTCCTTTCTAATGTGTCTTCAGTTATTGTTTGTTGCTGATGATGGCCTAACCGTCGAAATCGATTTAACATTATAACTCTTTATTTTTTGTGGAAATAGACGACGTTTTTCAATAACTTCCGTTTTTTCTACATGCAATATTGTGCAAAACTATCACTTCTAAATTATTTTCATTTAGAGTGCCGAGGCATTAGAGTTTATACCAAATAAATACAGAAATCGTGTAGTGTAGGTAGGTACGTAATGTTGGTAACATTCAAAACTAGTATTATGAAGACCGAGGCTGAACCTGGGTTCAATTTCAATGCAATGTTTCTTTATTTGGACAGTTTAAATTATTAGAAAACCTTAATATAAATTCCTGTCTGTCCTTAATTCGTTTTTTTTATCCCCAAGACTAGGAGATGCTAAAAATTATATTTACAATAGAAATTTTAAAATTATAGAATATTTCAATAGTATTTTCTCTATGTTGTTGACGAAAAAAATAAAAACCCAAATTAAGAACAGACAAGCCTTTTTATTAGAGTTTTCTGGGTTCATCGTTGCCTGTGCATAATTAAGTCCTCTTCACTGGCCTTAACCAGCTTTTTGCTACACCAATCCACAAAGACATTGCTGATATATTTCTGAATAATTAACTTATAATTTAATTAGGTACTAGCCTTCATTCTATACTTTTTCTCCTAAGATTTTTATGAACATTGATGATTTTTCTTGTTTAATATTGATTTATTCCTGTTTTAAATTTTAGTGTGAGTGACGATGAACGCATATCCAGCTGGATATTCGAGCGAAGAAGACGAGTTTGACGAATTCGGTTTTGAAGATGATAGACCGAAAAAAAGCCGCACTATCTTTGAACCACGTATTTTAACAAAGGAAGAAAAACTTATTGAAGCAATTTGCAATAATGACGTTAACGCTGCTAAAGAAGTGTTGGATGAAGGTGCTGATATTCACCTCAAGTCAACTTATTCCTCGGATCATTCACCTATAATGAAAGCAGCTAGTTTCGGTAGCTTTGAAGTTATGGAGTTACTTATCAGACGTGGTGCTAATGTTAATGATGAGTCTAAAATGTTCAATGTGATCATGTGTCTGTGTCACTCAACATTACAAGATGAAACAGTTCTTCTCAAATGTTTGAACTTGCTTTTAGAAAATGGAGCAAATCCATTAGCTACTGATTGGGTCGGAGCAACGCCAGTCATGCATGCAGCTCAAAGGGGTCGCCAACTTCTTGTAGCCAAACTCCTGGAAAGTGGCAGCTCTGTGAACCAAGCAGATGGTGACGGATGGACGCCCCTTTTTTATGCAGTGCAAAATGGCCACATTGAATTGACAAAGTTACTAATCGATTCGGGAGGTGATATAAACATATCCAATAGGTTTGGTGAGACCTTGTGGGATCTTGCTGCTTCCAAAAATGATGAGGATTTATCTGCGTTGGTCACTCCAGAAGAATTGAAGGAAGTTGTGGACGGCAGCAAGGAAGTTGTGGATAATTATCCGTTTTCATGCCAGTTTAAACGGATAATGTCAACAGCTCCAAAATTAGGTAACCGGATGTTAGGATTTCACGAAGATGCCATTCGCTTCCTTCGTGGCATAGGCTTAGACTATGTTGCTACACATATGGACAAAAATGATTTACAATTAGCTGAGCTTTTGACCTGGAACGAGAATGAGTGGAAGGAAGCGGGTATTCGACTCAGCTTTCCTTTACGAAAGATAGATCTCTGTGTTAAGAAATATCATGAGAAAGAATGGGGTAAAGGTTCGATCCCCAACATGTTACAATTACAAGAAAATGAAAAATTAGATTTGTTCCTTGTAGTTCAACAACTTATGAGCTTACTTAGGAATGTGCATATTGCCAGTGCCACATCTTTGTATATTCGGAAGAACTACCACGAACCACTGAGCAGTGAAATGGAGAAAGAGATTGAGATTATATTGAAGACCACCTCAACAATAAAAAAACAACTCAATATTATAAGTAGCATAATTCAAGATGTTGACAACCCAACAGTACATCCCCCTGACCTCATAGCTCCTCGCAGAAGCAGAACTGAAAGATTTTACCCAAATTTTATCTTGGATGCGTTATGTAAAACTTTACTCCACACTATTATCCATGTTATATCGAGCGCTATCTGAGTCTTAGCAGGCTTGTTCGTTTTCACGCCGTTCAAATTTTCATGTTGACGAAAGATTACATTAATTGAATTGACCACCTGAATAATTGCTACATGTAGGTGCAAAGCACTAATTGCATTTATGTAGGTGTAAAGTTTTATATGGAGATACCTTGGTATAAGTAATGGTGGATCCACAATTTCTGGAAATTCATGTAAATATATTTTTGTATTTTTTATATGTTTCTTTTTTATATTTTCCTGGTGATGAGAAAAATAGGAGAGAGAGGGAGATAAGAGGGAGTGCACCTATAAAAACACCACCAGTTGAAGTAAGAGCCCCCAAGGATGGCTAAAGGTACCACAGAGCACTCTTGCTACTTAGCCTGCCAGATCTGCTCCGTATCCACACTGCCACTGGCAACCTGGATATCCAGGATTATTGTACGCCCATTGGGCTTGACAATTTCTTACCCTGGTACGGGGTTCTTACCATATTATACATCTCTCTCTCCAGATCTCTTAAGGTTCGTCCATAGTGCCCTGCTTCTCGCTTTACTATAGTGGGAAACCTGTGCAATTGTACTAGGTGGTGGCCATAGTCACTGCTCATGGAAACTTCTCGCTTGGTATAGGTGAGAGCAACCCCTGCATCGGACGTTTTACTGCGAACCGAGCAAGCTGGTGAAGCGTGAACAAGAAACAATAAATCATTCTGGTAGATGCTGCTAGATGCAAGTTGAGCTGGTTGAAGTAGGCAGAAAGGCGCACTACAGCCACACCCTTTTTCTCAGTACTTTTTCTCTCTCAGTATATGTGTGCACATTGCAGAACGAGGCACTTCACGAAGTGTCTTAGCAGTTAGCGAAGTTCTCACATTTTCTCATCTATGGAACTATACATATCATTCTGATGTAGTTGTCCAACTAATCTGTATTTTATTGAAAGTATTGATTTAGGATGTTTTTTATTTTTGAGATCCAAACCAACACATAACTTGCGACCACCAAACTATACACATAACTTAGTTTTTAACTTCGCTATCTGCCCAGACTCTTCGTGAAGTGCCCGGATTTGAGTGTGTCTATGTGTCATGTGGTGCAGCAGTGCCTACGGACTGCAAGCATAAATGTTTTGAAAACGCATTAAACTCTAGGAATCTTTTCAGAGTGCCTCAAACGAATGTAGAAAATTGTGTTTTAAGATTTTTTTGAGCCATTGCAAAGTTGCATGTTCTACGGAAATTCGCTAAAGCATATGTTTTTTTTACCATCTTTCTTGCCCTCCAAATAAGAAATTCAAAATTGTGGAAAGTAGTGCGAAACCTCAAACAAAATTTAACATTATTTCTTGGCAAAAGGAATCAATTTTCGCACTGGAATGTGAACTTAGTACTTACTTCGAGAGATTACCGCAATTCATGGAGACAACCACGACAGATTTCCGTTACCTATCATCATAATTTTGTGATTGACTTTTGGAGTGAGGCCGGGAAAAGAATGACTTCGTCCTTTCTGTGTAGGTATGTGTTTTTGTGTGTCATTCCAGACAATATCCGATATTTGCGATCGAGAGGAAAATGTTCTTTCATCAATAAATCAAGGCTCAGATAAGAAAGGGCGAGTTGAAGAGTGAAGAGCAGCAATTTTTGTGAGCATAGTGTGCTTCAGATACACTATTTGTGGCTCAAAATCGTACAGTTTACATTTTAAAGTAAAATCTTGGATATTTGAAACTATTTCAAATTTCCTCGTACTTTTATAAGTGAGATAAAACCTTAGAAAACCAGCCATCAATTGATTTTTATAGTAGACTAGAGGCCTGTTAGGGCTTGGGAAGCCCTAATCTAGTCCGTGTAACAGTAGTAGCTAACAGGAACTCTGCACATTATAGTAACGATATAAGTCCTACCTATTTTTGGCGTTTTGTGACCTGGTGCAAAGCTAAGGCGATGTTATTAAATGATTTAAAAAAAAGGAAATATCGATCAATATGTAAGTAATGTAATAAAATAAATATCACCAGTTGAGGTGGTCCTCGCCTCTATGAGACTAAACAAAAAGTTGAATCGGGGAATTCAGAATTTGGGCATGGTGGGACGATGGTGTAATTCTATCTCGAGCCTTCTTCGTAAGCGTGTGAATATGCGCGTCCGTGTCTTCTATCTCCTTCTTTATGTCGTTGATTGTATCTTGATCTGTAGTACTCGTAGATATCGAACTGGTGTTGAGTTGTGTGTAGGAGATGCTACAGCTGTCTTCGTCCTGATGTGTCTGGTACCACTCCAGCAAAGCTCGTGCTTGTTCTGTGTCTGGATTAATTTCGAGTGTTGTGTCATGTCCAATTTGTGCTTCGAATATATTTTTGAATTTTTTGGTTGTAATGAGGTGTGCTGCCACGATGTCATGTGGGTTGAAATTGAATTGTTTCCCCCATTGGATAAGATTGACGGTTCCGGTTTTATCCCTAACCGGGATTTTGTAGAGTGTCAACTCTTCGTCATTCGTCATTGCGCGACACTGTGCACACATTGGCGGGACCAACACAAATTACTAAAATGTTGGCAGTGTTGACGTTTAGAAGATCGGTAATGCTGGTATAAATATATTATGTTACCTGGTTGAGATCGTTTTGGGATGGAGTGATTCTCGTAGATGAGGTTATTTGCATTTCCAGCTCTTTGCTATAGGAGCTGTATTTTATCTCAACGTTCTTAAACAGGCAGCTCTGAAGAGGTTCTATTTGATTGTTTCTTCCGAAAAGGAAACACCTCGTATGTAACACCTCGAAAGTGGAGTATTCGAGTAGCCAAAAAAACAATCCAGTGCTTTCGTAGCAGAAAGAGGTCAGTAAAGAGTGAGGTCACTGCACAGCTACAGTGAACAGGTAAGGATTCCCTGCTCACTCAGCTGATCAGAAAAGACCCCATCACTACGTTTCTTACTTACCGACACTTTTGCAAGAAACTTGGGGCCGTGCTGATTCGGAATTATATATAAAGACCGTTCGGAATTAGAGGTATATAAAGTCCGCTAAGTTCTTCAGTTTCAATTTCATCGTTCAGAAATAACTCTCCTAGATGTTATTAACTACACTACGTTTCTTACTTACCGTGAATTGATGGCAACTGTTGTTACCGCCACAGCCTAATAAACAACTCTCGTTGATAAGGACCGCCTAGAACACGATCAAGGCGGGTATGGAGACGAACGGCGACACTTTTGCAAGAAACTTGGGGCCGTGCTGATTCGAATGAGCAGTCTAACACTAAAATCGGACCGCGAAGTTCTTCACAATTCCAAAGACCGTTCGGAATTAGGTATATATATATATAAAGATTATTTGTCGGAGTTCTTTTGCTATAAATGAGATCGTAAAAAATGTGCAAATGCTATGTTCAAGGAAAACTCACAGTCGAAGAGGTTTGATTAAACCTCAGCTCTAGCATAAAATGCTCAAACAATAAAATGGTATGTTTTTTACATCTTGTTCTTGAGATCATGATTTTTAAAGGGTAGGTACTAGTTGTTTAATTTAATCTTTGTTAAAGTAACAACTGTCGAAGGATAAGTTGTGAACGTATTTTCAATGATTCTCTCTTTTTTGCGAAAATTCGTACTTACTCATCCATCTGTAAAAGATCATTAACTCCCTGTAATTTCAGTATTGGAGTCAGATCATATACTCCACTTATAGCAATCAGTCCCTTGAATAGATTCCGGCGTTCGGCATTCAGCGTTTTTAGCCATTGCTCATCCAGTAATCGGGCTGCTAACTGAGCTCCAGCAGAGTGACCACAAATCCAAACACCCCTGAAATTTGTAACCATACAAACTCTACATTTTCTCCTTTGTGTGAAAATGACGATATATAAATGAACTATTCTTGAAATCAGTTGGAATTTTTCAAGTCAAAAGGGGTGGATGCTTTGGATACAAACAATACCTATACTGCTTCATTAACCTCTGTGAATAGACAGTCACGAATTTCGTCAGACAAAAGTACGATTTATGGGTATGAATGAATTTACATTTCAACGTCAAAAATTTGTTAGGTACACAACTATAAACGTAGTTTTCGCTGGACGAATACTGCTGTCGTGAACGGCAAATACTTATTAGGGATAGTGTAATTTTAAAATTCAAGAAGATAACAAAGCAGGAATTGAGAAAAAATTGACAATTTGTCCTATTGTTAACAAAATTGATATTTCAAATCAAAATTATTACTTGCTTCCTTCTGCTTCTGCCCTCCTGAGTACGTAATCTGCCATAGTCTGCACTTGTGTTACAATTTGAGTCATGGTTACTAGAAATAAGAAAGTAAACAATTATGACAGGTGATATACCTTCTTACACGGATAAATAAATTGTATCCAGTACATCATGATAGTTATAATTCATTAAATTTAGGGCTCTGCTAAAACCCTAATCTGTTTGAAGGGGTATACGAATAACAAAAATAGTTTACATTTATAAACCAGTAAAAACAACAGTTTTGCGTAGATAAGTACAATGCAACAAAGTGAAGAATCTAGGGGAAACAATTTATTGATATAGACAACACCTTACGTGTTTGTTTCATATTTTTAAATCAATGTCCAATGATTACACTATCTTGTGAATTTCGGCACAAACCGCATTTCCCTAGGATCCCAGAGGACATCTGGGATCTTCATGAAAAAAATCCAATTTGTATGTCTGTGTTTGTCATAAAACTTTGAGCAAGCTGTCGAAATCGTGTTAACAGATTTAATTTATTATTATTCTATTTAAGCTTAAAAAATTATTATTTAATAAGAATATATTTTTAAGCTTGAAAAACGTGCGTTTTTGTCAAATTCACGTGCGGTATATCGTAATGGCTTTGATCTGGGCGGTACCTATCTATATATTTGTGTATTTCGATTGATTATTTTCAATAGGTAATTAACCTTTCTAATGAACCAAGAAACAATCACCATCATCCCATTAACGTTGTTGGTTTACGTTTCAAGATGCGTAGAATCCATGTACCGAATTAAAAATAAAGAGGTTTATTGTTTTTGTAATAAATAGCCCTTCTAAAGAGATCCCTGTACTATAAATAATTATCAAAAGACATCTAAGGCACATCATCTTAAAAAAAAATAAAGAAAAAACAGCCTAACCACTCCCGTAAAATTGCGGTGTAGGTGCCAAGGGGGAAAAAATCGGTGTACTGCGATTTGAACCTATGATCTCTATGATGAAAGTCGAGCATTCCAAACATGAAACTAATGCATTTGCGTCATTAGTAAATCCAAATACAGCCTCCGGATGTATTTCGATCTACCCTACAGGGCAAGAACCATGGAATGAATTGTTAAAAAATCGAGGGCTCAAAAACTTTAGAAGCAAATCGGTAGTTTTCATGCGTTTGACCAATCAGAGTACTACCAACAGTTCGCGCTCCAGAAGGGTTTAAGTGTTGGAAGCGAAACAATTATCAACACAACTGTGAATTAGAAAGCAACTATGGCATGTAGGAGTATCCTAAACTTCTGCTTATTCGGCTTAATCGTATTATGTGTTTTAGTTACAACTGTCTACATCCGTGAGATGGCTAATAATACATAAATCAGTGATCTGCACAAAAGGGCTATCTAACACAGAAATCACAATTTGCGGCGTTTTCATCTATGCAGGTGTATGTGTGTGCGTGCGGATGTATGGTGTAACAAAATTTTACTCGAGCTGCCAGGACTCTGTGTCGTAAACTTATTTTTTATAAGCCACATAAAATTATCCAGTTAAGTACCTATGCACCGTAGGATTTTCTAAATTTGCGTTGTGAGGGAGGAGCGGGGTAAAGTATTTAAATCGTGCATTTTCCGACTAACTCATGTGAGCCTAGACTGTAATTTCGATACTGTCACGAGCGGAGGCTCTAGGTTGAGATCACATACCATTTTGACATTTTATGTCTTTGCTTTGGCACATAAACAAAAATATCGTTACGTAAACTGTTGAAGAAAATTGTCCCAGTTGTTTTCTGATGATTTCCGCTTACAACCGAGTCGTTGCTAGGGAAATGGTACTTCGTCATTTTTCATCCCACAAAATTCGTTGACCATTCATTCGAAAGCTCTCGATTTATCCAACCATACTATGTTAACTACTGCGAAGTGCGTGGCCAACAAGCTGAGTTATGAGCATGGTTATTTGAATAATTGTGTACATTCAGGTGATCATTCTCAATAATTGATATTGTGAACAAGATTGCAACCGTTTGTTAATTTCTGATGATTTCATTGAGCTGGTGTTTCGATGATTCGATTCATAGCAGGTGATCCGAATATTGCGAGAACGGTTTGATTTGTGAAGCGGTGGTTAAATCATTTTAACAGGTAATTTCTATACTTTACACTCTAGGAAGCTGTAATTTCTCATGTAGCCTCTTTAGGACAACTTGACGATGCCCAGGGTCCGGATCAGATGAGTGGCTCTTAGAGCTTGCATACGAGTCTGCAGCTAAAGACATAAAATGTCCCAATGTGTTGCAGACTCGTATGCAAGCATTTCTGATTTATACAATGCATTTCACACCGTCCTGCCGCCATCCACCACCAGCAGGTGGGTACAAACAGGAAAAAAAAATAAATAAATAAATAAATAAATTGCCCGCTTTTTTCTTTTCAATTGTCCCTTAAGCCAGGCATACACGTTGGCTTGCCTAAAGGTATAAATACATGCACAGTTACAACTGTATCTGCAAGTGTACAGTTGAACCTAAATGTATATGACAAATAATTTTTGAAAATTGTTCAGGTCCTGAGAACTGTACTGGTGAGCTGTACCTGATTTACCTAGGTAGGTACTTGTGCATTTTTGGATACTGTAGCAAATGTGTGGTAAACCTGTGAATTGCATAGTTTTTGTCTCAGTTATGCATAGGTTTTGTCTCAGTTATATGCCCACTGGCAACGGACCCACATTGTCTAGATGAATGTTCCCCCTACAAGGAGTTCCATGATCGCTCTGCACGTGATGCTGCCTTCAAGAGTTTGCTGAGGAAGCTGAAATAAATGGAGCCAGACGCAGAAAAAACACTGTTGTGAGAATAATAGAAAATGTTTACGATGCCATGACGAAGAAGACTGGAATGAACAGAAATCCTTCAAGCATATCAGAACGTGCATGAGCTCAAAAACTGTGTGGGTTTACCTGAAGGTATAACTGCGCAGGTATACCAGTAGGTACAGGTAAATCGGAACGTGTTTGCCCGGTTTTAACAGGAGAGTCTCAATACTGCTCCCCGGTTGTCACGGACCATGCTCTCCTGACAGGAACTGGTGCAACGAACCCCGGTTCCGTTGAATGAATTGGCGCCTCAATTTTTTAACAATCTATGTCCGCTGCTAAAATATAGATTAGTTGGACAAATAGGTCAGAATGACTTGAGTAGTTTGGTGGTCTGGATGCTCGTAAGCTCGCATCTCAAAAATACATAACATCAAGTAGTCAATCCCTTAGTAAAAATTCAGGTTAGTTGGACAAATAGACCAAAATAACGCTTTAAAATATGACTTAAAATGTATAAAATAATAATATGTTTTGGAGGTTGAATTCAAATGCAAAAATTTGTAGAGGGGGATCGAACTCGGGTCCATCAATTTAGTAGTCTGAGACGCTATCCACTAGACTACGGAGGACTGCAGAAAATATTGAACTTTCATAGAACTTCGCTACTCATTAGAGAGCTTATTTCCATCAGGAGCGCCGCGACAACCGGGGAGCGGTATTGAGTGAGACTCTCCTGGTTTAACCATCCATGGACCTATGATTCCCATCTCGAGTCACTTCGTAATTGAAGTTCAGGTAAATTCCCCACTAACGCCATAAATTGACATAGCTGCAAATATAGGGCAATATTCAAGTAGAATAGGGCGTTATTATTTCAATGAAGCCACACCTAGAAATTGGCGGGGTGTATAACAGTTCGCATGATCGACAACGTACCTAATACCAACCTTTGGGAGCTAGATCGTATTCAGGAACGCAAAACCTAATGCCAGCTTTCCAAAATGGTAGTGCTCCGTATGCTGAATGATCCTTGCTGTATTTTATCCAATACCCTCCGCGGATGTAAACAAACCAGGGGGCATCTGTAACATAAAATATGAACGTGTTCTTGTTACGTTTTTATTAAAACGATTACAAAAACTAGACAATTTTTAGTAATATTGTCACGTGTTAATCTACCTTGTGGTAAATCTTTTCCGTAAATGTCCATCACTTCCGTTGACGATTTTCCATATTGTACGTTCTTTTCGCTCAAAATCAACATTTTGTTTTTATTGGTTTCTGGAAAAGGTAACATCTATGAGTGAGTGTCGGTAAATTTAACAAAAAGTTGATACTAAAAATGCTAAGGGTGCATATTTTTTCTCTTTATAAATTCTCTCTTTTTGCCTACCTTCGTGTGCTAGTTCTAGGTGTTTAACACAAATAACGTCTTCTGGAAGTCGTTTTGACCATTTGTGTGGCCAATACTGGTTTTCATCAAATTCCTGGGGTGGGCATCCATAAAAAATAGTATAAACGTAAGTAAATCAAGTAAAAATATGCATTTATTAAACCAAATTGAGCTCTTTCCTATCCCAAGGAAGAGTAGGTATATTGACGAAGCCATTCGTTAGAGTGTGAAGCCTCGCTCCAGATGGTTAAGTGTGAAGATCAGTGTGAAGCGTGACGCCAAATGGAAGCCTCATATCTTGTAATTATGTTTTAGGTGTTACAAAAGGACTTTATTTCCAATTTAAGAACCGTTGGTCAATTCAGAAATAAATTAGTCTTAGAGGTCCCTCAGCTGATCAGTGCACCTTCATTCCTTGCAATTTGTTCTCTAGGTGTTCCAAAGACGTAGCATTTCAAATTCCAGCAAAATAGGACGATTAGCAATGAAATTAGCCTCAGAGGTCTCCTCCACACCTTGCTATGGATCTCCAAACTAACGAATTTGGCCACTAGGAGTGCAAAGGACCTATCCCTTTGTTTATCTGGCATCAAGCTCAGGGGCTCGATTACCAATATAGACGAAGGAAAAGTGGTTAGTGGCGATTCGTCACTAGAATCAATCGTTAAGAAAGAACGGGTCATCTTTAATGAAGGTTCAGCTTTGTGCTGAGCTATGACTCAAGCTGCCCCATTACATTCCACATGTTCCGAAGACGCACCATTTCAAATTTCAGCACTGTAGATACTAGGTAAATTAGAAAAGAAGTTAGTTAGCCTCGGAGGTTACCCAGATGATCAGTGCTATCCATACAAGACAAATGTAATCTAGATGTCCCAAATTCGATTTAAAATTGCATCACGGTAAGTTGATTACTAGAAATTTCACGGAAGCATAACGCGAATTTGTTACAGATTTGCGTTATATCAATTTTATGGTGGGTGGGCGATTGGTAGGTCGGTCCTACAATATTGTAGGTACCTACGTATAATAATTATGTATTCGTGACGAAGTCATTCTTTCCCAGTCACACTTCGAAAATGTACCAAGAATCAAATAGATACCTACCTATGCAAAGAAATCTGTCACATCTTGTGTCCCAAATAAGTGAGGTTGAGAGTATCAAATCAAGCCGTCACTTTTTTTTCGGATGTATGTTTGTGCACAAATGATTTCTCATTGGAGTTATTATGGTTAATAGGTAATTTTTGTAATCTTCTGGTTCCGATATGCAAAAATCGGGGATTTAATTTTGATGAAGGATTATTTTGAGGGTGAGTGGTGGAGGGGGAAATAAACTGTACTATTTTTATTTTTCAGATGCAAGCTTGTGCCAAACTATACACACCATTCTGATCAATTTGTCCGCATACTTTTTTCGCCTTCATCAAGTGTCAACGTTAACTGCCATCATTACCATCGGAGCGTTTGGTTGTGTTTCCGCCATTCTTTACTTAAGGGGAGTAGTCCAAAAAAATCTTCGAAATTTCAATTTTTTGTTTTTATTTTTTTACTAAACTACATAATATCCTACGCATTTTCCAAAAAGAAAAATTGAAATTGGATATTTACAACAGGAGATATGATTTTTCGAATGTGAGATCTTCCTAGCGCTGCCCGCCCAGCGCCTAGTCGCCTCCTTGTACGTATGCTGGTTCATCCTCTTCCTCTTCTACTATAGGTGCTTTTGAAAACATTCAGAACTAACACATGGAATAGAAAACAAATCCATAAGGAAATGTTACATCCTGAAATGAAGGATGGAACTTGTCACAAGGTGAAGGTGAAGCAACTGCCAACGCCTTGTCGCGGTCGGTACCCGACCTACAGAAAAACCTCTCTCCTGAACAATTACATATCGCTACACTAAAGTGCACTTTTCTCTGGAACCATTTCTTAAACTTCGGAAATGTACTCAAATGGATGTATTCTAACGTTTCCGCCAAGGAATTTTTGATTATTCTTTTTCCTTGAAAGTTACACATTTTTATCTTCCAAAAAAAAAAGGCCAAATGTGAATATCCTATTTCACATTCAGTTGACTTGAGCCCAAAAATCAGTGGATGAATTTTTTTTTTTTTAATCCTTGGCGGAAACGTTAGCATATATATACAAAAACATTGTCTCGAAAACTGAGCGAAATTCGTCGAGTGGTTTCCGAGAAAAGTGTACGTAAAAATACCCTTTTTTTCACCAACAAAAAACCTGATTTGCCGATTTTTTATATTTTTTGTAGGCGGCCAATTCAAACAAAAATTTGATGAGACGTACTAGGCTAAGTGAAGAACAATACCCGAAATTTTCAAGTAGTTTTGTAAAAGGGTTTCAAAGATATGAGGGGCGAGATGAGAAAAAGGCATGCACGAAGCGCGCGGAGCGGACTACTCCCCTTAAACCACCGGAGCTTTAGGTTCGGATTAACTGGCGCTTTTGGGAACTATTTGAACAATAGGTACTCTGCCAGCACTGTTGGGTGGCAGCCGTAATGAGGTTTGATCAAAATCATAGCAAATAGGTTTTTAATTACTTCTCTGACCAAGGTATGTCATAATCTCATAAGGGTTACTCTTAATATTATTATCATTAAAAGAATCCCTTAGAAATAAAATGCTTTTCAAACAGACCGAGGTTGCAGTTTCAACTATTAACATGAATATTTAACTCCCCACCTACAATTTGCGAAAAAAGAAGACATTTTGAAATTTTCGAAAAATCATAGGTAGGTACTAGGTACCTACCTCTTTTTAGCGAATTTTTGTAGAAAATGAAGCTAGAGCAATGGCTCCAAAAATTTTAAAATAAAAATTTTCGAAAAATTTCTTCATAGAAATCCGTTTTGAGACATTCTGAATCGACTCCTAGAGTTTAACGCTTTTTCATATATATAATATGAATAACATAGGTATAAATATAATGTACCTACATAATTATATAATATATATTATGTATATATGTGTCATTGTCATTCCAGACGACAACTCTCCTTGGGATTGAGATAAAAATTCCGTTCTTGCCCCAAAAAAATCAAACTTTCCAAACGAAAGGATGAGTTCGTTGGCCAACACTTTTTTGAGCGCATTAAATTGGTCAAATTTCAAAAAATGTACTAAAAAAAAAAAAATCACTAAAAACGGCCAAAAATCGTTAATTTATATTATCAGAATTTCAGTACTTAAACAAAATATTATCAACAATGAACTAGAGCATTAAAAAACTTATTCACAAAATTATGTGAAAAAATGTACCTACTTAAATTGCATTAATATTTGCTGAATAATCGATTTAAAAAACTGAAAAATTGCTGAACATCTAAAATCTGTTTTGAATTGTACAATATGATTTAGAACGAGTTTATATGTCACAAAATTGGTGGTCAACAATTTCTTTGCACTCAAAGTGCTCACATTTCAAAACAAAGTAACATAATATAATACGATAATCTACGAAAATTCGCTCATACGATCATGCTACATGACTGGAACTTTTTTCATTTTAATCAAATCTATGTACGTAAATATCTATACTTATAAATGACTCCTAATCACACATTCTCGACACCTAATTGCATAGTCCAAAAGAAGCAATAGCAATTTTCCGTACCTATTAAAACCGCTGATCATTACGGAGAAATAATGTGTTCCGTAGGTACTTATTATAATTATTATTCTGAATCAACCACCAATCAAACTTGACATTTACTAGGTAGATAGATTAGGTTATCTGTAATATTTGTATGTACCGTATAGAAAGTGGTTTCATCTCACCTCAGTCATTCTCTTGATGCCTTATAGAAGGTTCCTTAGTGGGTACATAGAAAGTCTATCCAGTAGTCTGTAAATAATATAAATGATAGTCCACGACTGTTATAGGCAAGCACTATACTTATATTAATGCACAATCCATGGATTTCTTTTCCAAATAGAAGGAGGTATTTACCTTTGAGTACCTACGTAGGTATTCACTCAAAGGTACTCACTAATGTGGAGTTGGAGGTAGGTCGAAGCTGTTGATCTGTCCGATTGCGGCCTTGACTGAGTTGTGAGAGCTTGTCATCCCTCCTGCTGCGGCTCGCCGTCTCGCCCTACCTCCCTTCCCGTTCACCAACGATGAAGAAACTCGATCCACGCTAATTGCACGCTCTTTACGTAACTTCTGATCTTAAAAACGTTTGATGCAGGGGCGTTGCTGTGGGGAGGGGGGTAATTTTGGTTTTCCCATCTGGACCAGGTAGGTATTATATTGACATGAGACATTTTTATTGGATGCATGAAATCTACCTATATTTTTCGTTCAAAATTGCCCAACTTTCCTTTGCGCTTCTCTTAGTTAGTTAGGTATGTTATAAAATTGTTAAAATTTGTTTTTAGCTGTTTTTTTAGGTTAGTATTGTAATTTCTTCTATTTTCTCTATGATATTTTTCAATTTAAATTTTCCAATTACAAAAACTGGGAGAATGCATGGGCTACATTGAAAAAATCAGCCTATTCGCCATTAAAGAATATATTGTTAGGCTCACTTTTTATTTATTTTATTCGTTTATTTATTTTTAATTTTATTAATATTTTTATTTATTTTATTTAATTTATTTTTTTAAGATTTTTAGTCGCATCTCTGCCGAAATCGTATTAGCGGCATTGTACTAGTTGTCAAAATTCCAGTCATGCAGCATGATCGTATGAGCAAATTTTCATAAATGGTCGTATTACATTTATGTTAAATTCTGTTGAAATTTGAGCACTTTGGGGACAAATAAAATTTTTATCATACATTTTATAGCAAACTAACCTTTTGTCAGTAATATTCCAATGAACAAACGATTTTGTGGATTTTTACAATTTTTTCAAGTGTTCCAGTGTTCAAGTGTTCAATTTCTAGCTTATTTTAATGAAATTTAAGTACATTTTTCAGTACAATTTTGTGCTTAAATTTTTAAATGTCCTAGTTCATGTTCGATTAATTTTTTTCGAGTAGCATTCTGCTAAAAAATAGAAATTTGTTAATTTTTAGCGGTTTTTTGCCTTTTTTGTGATTTTTTAAGTACATTTTTTGAAATTTGACCAATTTAATGTGCTCAAAAAGTGTTGTCCAACGAACTCATCCTTTCTTTTGAAATGCTTGATTTTTTGGCGAAAGAACGAAGTTTTTATCTCAATTCTATCGAGAGTTATCGTCTGGAATGACACATACATATATATACTTATATATATATATATATATATATATATATATATATATATATATATATATATATATATATATATATATATATATATATATATATATATAGCATTCGCACTTTGAATTAAACCTTTCGCGAATTGAATTAAACTTTCCGCGAATTGAATTAGACTTTCCGCAAAATGAATTAAACTTTTCGCAAATTGAATTAAACTTTTCGCAAATTGAATTAAACTTTCCGCAAATTGAATTAAACCTACATACGTGAAAAGATCAATAACATTAAGAAACCCTTCCGGTTGAGACGCGGCTTAAATTTAAAAGAAAAAACATCAAGAAAGGAACACTGATCCCTCCCTGTTGCTGGGTACCAAAGTTATTCTCAAGTTATTCTCACGTTTGCATTTGTGCAAACGTGATGGATATGTTTCTGCTGCTCACAACTGCTGCTCTTGGACGACCTCTCCATACCTTTTGCTTTTAGAAGTCTTCTTGCTAATGCCTATAAATTATATAAAATGTCAACTATAAATGGATACGTTGCGAGCTCAGTTTTGTTATCAATAAATAAATAATTTACCTTCAGATTAACTTCATGAGGTGCTGGGTTATGTTTAAATCTACAACTTTCGTGCTCGTTCCATCACTTGCATGATTTGTCACAATATATACATTTTGTTGAAGTTTTACATTTTGTTTTGATTAAAACAACAGATTCGCCTAAGGTCAATTTGCGAAAAGTTTAATTCAATTTGCGAAAAGTTTAATTCAATTTGCGAAAAGTTTACTTCAATTTGCGAAAAGTTCAATTCATTTTGCGGAAAGTCTAATTCAATTCGCAGAAAGTTTAATTCAATTCGCGAAAGGTTTAATTCAAAGTGCGAATGCTATATATATATAGATATATATATATATATATATATATATATATATATATATATATATATATATATATATATATATATATATATATATAAAAGCGTTAAAATCCAGGAATCATTTCAGAATGCCTCAAAACAGATTTCGATGAAGAAAATTTTTATTTTAACAATTTTGGAGCCATTGCAATAGCTTCATTTTCTAAGAAAATTCGCTAAAAGGGCCAATGCATGGGGTAGGTATGCTTCTAAGAGGAGCCATGTAGACACACTGTCACTAAAAGGATTGACGGAGTTACAGACTCCATTGGCAGATCGGTGAGGGAGAAATAACAATAATCCGCAGAGCACAGCGATGACTACTCTGTACTTAACTTAACCCCTGCAGAGGTTAAAAATACCCCACTGTAGGTTTAAGTTTATTTAATCAATAATGAACCATTGTAATCGATAAAGAAACCAAATTCGACCCCCCCCTACAAATTTGCTGGTTTACGTTTCAAAATGGTTAGAATAAAAATAAAATTAATAAAAAATAAGATGCGATTTGTCGTAAGGAATCTGCATGAATCCCTGAGGTTTTGTTTTACATACCTCTCCCAGGCGTGTACGAAAAGGGCAGGCGGTGCAAACTATATTTCAACATTTCCAGTAAAAAAATAAAAAAATTATAATAATAATTATTAATGAATGAAACATTATAATAATGATAAAATGTCCAACCCAAGTTCCTACATTTATGTGAAGTTTTTATGCCAACTTTGAAATTATTGTTTGGGCAAAGGTGTACGAAATGTTGAAATGTGTGTGCGAATTTGGGTTTTTCTTGGACGAGAAATAAAATTAACTGATACAATGTAGTTTCATTTATTAGTCCAATTATTCGTTTAGTTAGAACGTAGGAATCAGTCTTCAAATTTTCAACAACATCAAAATGATCCAACCCAGGGAGAACTGAATATTCAGCTTCCATGCCAGCTTCGTTCAAAATCTGGAATCACAAATCGTTGTGTATTAGGATGGGAATAAATTAAATTTTTTGATCCACCTACTTTTCTCAGCCAATTTAACACGTCATTAGTGGTGTTTGCACTGTTAATACAATTTTACCTTGCAATAATTTGATGACTGTTGTTTAAATGCATCTGAATCGTTTTCAGCAACCACGATGATGGTTTTGAATCGATGGTTTACAAGCGATAGCATCTTGAAATTTGTCACCGTATTGACGGGGCTCTGGGCCTCAGCTTCCTTGCTGTACGGACAAAGTAATAAAAGAATTGAGGATTTTAATTACACGCTTTAAAAATAATCCCTACTCTGGAAATTCCAATGGTTGATACGAAGTACCTACGTATTAATCTTTGAGCCGTTAAAAGCTATCCAAAATAGGTTACGAGCATAACATTTGACTTAGGTAGGTATGCAAACACGTTGAGACATGAATTACAACGGGAATGGACAGGGTACATATATATAATATATATAGAAGAGTGACAGCTCCGATAAAATCATACTTCGAAGAATGGGGAAGGTACCCTCATTGGGGGCTGAATAATCATTTGCTCCCAGAGGAGATGTGGTGAAAACCACCCCCTCTTTTCAACAGCCCTTTTCAGGGCTACCAAAAAGAGGTAGACACGACACACAAATATTTATAAGACGTCGAGTTATAACTCCGTCAAACAAAATATTTCACCAGAGAGAAAATACGAAATTCTCTCTCAAAAGTGAAATATTAACAAATAACATACAAGGCGACCTCCCTAAACACTTACTGGGCGAGAGAGACGCGACAAGTATCTCGAAACAAGTCGCCTTGAATGAGAAAACCCAAACAGGCAATCAAATGTCCTCTAAAACTAACAAGGACAGTTCCAGCAAGCCTACTCGCCAATCAGAAACAATGATTGCACGAGAGACAATAGGCGAACCAACCAGGAGGCGGCAAGCAACCACCTCTGGTCCAGCAGCCACCCCGGGGACCCCGTCTCAGCAACGGACGCAGGGAAGACACCCCCGGGGATCCCGTCTAAACAACGGACGCAGGGAAGCCACCCGAGGACCCCGTCTAAACAACGGACGCAGGGAAGACACCTCAAGGTCCTTGTCTCCGCAACGGACGCACGGAAGCCACCTCCGGGGACCCCGTCGCAGCGACGGACGCGGGGAAGCCACCCCCGGAGGACCAACTCAGCTATCATACTCGCAGATTCTGAGAAAACAATGTGCGAGCCAATGAGATAACACAGTTGAATTAATGAAATTAAGCGGACCAATCAGGAGGCGGCAGGAGGCGGCCACCTCCCTATAATTACCCCGCTCGGAGCCCTCCGAAATTCATTCCACTCACCGCTCTCGACGACTACACTCTGCAGTACGAAGATTCTACACGCTCTACGCTGACGACCCTTCTGCTCACGAGTTCATCTCAGAACGGCTTTCTACTGCTTTCTACAAGGCATACCTTCTCTCCACACAGATCTCGCATTGGCATCTACGAGTCCAGTGATTATTTATCCTGCTCATTGCCCAACGTAGTTCTTCTGTCAGGACGCCACCCGGTACATCTATTGATATTCTCATTAGATCGTACGCCCGCTGGGACGTTCCGAGACGTGTCGCCCGGGTTTCGTAGCAATAAGCTCGTCACCGACCGCTGGGGCACGCCGATAAATTACTCAGCTCATCCGCTCTAATTTATCGTCCAAGGAAGTCTTTTTCAAGACTACAAGGTAGGACCCTGACATCCGAGCAAAGGAAAGAAGCTCTGTCAAGCGAGTCCACCTTCCAAACCCTCTATCCTATACGTAGAGGTATTGAAAACGAGTTAACAAACTCGGGTATATCGATGGAGCGCCGCCCGTCCTACTTCCTCATGCAAGAGGAAGCAGAACACGGCGCGGCCGGGGGCCTTAGCCCACGCAGCGCTCCCTACCCGCTACTCGACTCGTCCGCTGTTCCTAGCGACGGACAAAGGCTCGATTCTCGCGAAGAGATCGCCTTCTTACCTAACGTATTCATGAAGGAAACGTTAGGCCAAGCCTCACACACACAAAAGTTCGAGGATACCTTTCAGACCCGCTCTGAAGTCAATCATCATGATTCGACAAAGATTTCTGAATATCCACGATATTCTACACAAGGCTACCCGGCCGATCCGAGTGTCAAACACACTCCCAACGTGCTAAAAACAAAGGATACTTTTCAGTACCTCAACCAAGCCCAGTATATTCCCCCTACAGATATAAATCTTAGGCCGGAATATTACACAACGGCTCAGCACCAAACAGATCGAACCCAGCACCCACTATGCGAGCCCAGTGCTCCACGCGGCTGCTACACGAACTATCCTCAAGTTCCTCCCGCCAAGCAAGCTGACCTTGGCGATTTCGCTCACATTCCTTACAGTAATACCTCAGGGACTAACCCGCATAACCAGAATATAAATGTCCCACTTGGTCTACCTACACCAAGTAAAACATATTTAAATCCACTACAGGAGAATAATAAAGAAATCCATATGAAGTTTTCCCTGAAGATATAAAATTTAAAACATGAAAGTGAAATAATAAGACGCCCCTGTACTTAATTAGGAATGTAGATAGGTAGGTAATTGTTGAACATTTTTAATTAGAACATTGATAAAAGTTGCCACTAACATACTCATCCTTTCGCCCGACCACCACAAAATTGTGTGACACGAATCGTTTACAACATTGTTAGGTACCTACCTTCGCTCTGTTACGAAATCGCGTTGAACCTGATTATCATATTTATGAGAAGATCCTGCCGCTAATTTCTTTCCTAATCGACCCCACCGTGCAGAAATTTCAAATGGAATTCCTTTAGGGCTTCTAGAAGACTATTAAAAGTTACAGAGATACACTGATCAGCTGAGGCTAATTTATTTCCTAACCAACCTAGAAAGGTGCTGAAATTTAAAATGGAGCTACTTTGGAACACATTGGAAACAATTTCGATAAGGAGGGGAAGTGCACTGATTAGCTGAGGGGCTCCTGATGATAATTTTCTTTCCTAACTGATCTACTAGGAAAGTAACTTGAATACCTATAGCTACATAGAATGGTGGAGCACTATTCAGCTGAGGGACCTTTGAAGCTAATTTCTTTCCTAATCGACCTGTGGTGCTGAAATTTAAAATGGAGCACTTTTGAGACAATACAGAATACAATTGAAAGGTATGGAGGTGCACTGACCAGTTGAGGGATCTCGTGAGGCTAATTTCTTTCTTAACTGACTGAAATTTGAAAGATATGGGGGCGCACTGATCAGTTGAGGGTTGAAAGGATTTAATGTGAAATAAAAAAACAAGTTTCAAATAATGTTATAAATATAGTTTCAAATTAATGTGTAGGTTCACTGTCTGTACAACCCATCAACCGGTGGGACGATGACTTTATCGTAAAGCGTTTTGTGGCACTTCAAAACTATAGGTATTGGCACCTAACGACTCCCTCTATAATGAGAGACATTATAAAACATTGGTGGATCGTAGAGCTAAACTGTAATATAAATCCGTCACATCATTGGAGCAAAAAATAATTTTTCTACCTGATCTGATTTTTTTCCTGACGGGTTCCTTTACTCACTTGTCCATCTTCAATACGTCATTCACTTCATCTAGCTTCAGAATGGGTTTCAGATTGTAAATTCCGCTTATCAAAATCAATCCCCGAAACATGTTTCGTTGCTGCAGGTTGAGTGTTCTTAGCCACCTCTCATCTAGAAGTCTAGCCGCTAAGTGGGCCCCTGCAGAATGACCGGAAATCCACACGCCCCTAAAATACAGTTTTCCAATATGATTTTCCATGTTTATCAACAAGAACAGTTTGATTGGTAATTAGATAGCTAAGTACCGATCTTCTGCAAACATTTTTGAATAAATAACGCAGACATTGCAGTACCCCCCCCCCCCCCCCACGGGGTCATTGGGTCATTCCATGTCAAATCAACCCACTTTAAATATAAATTTTACCTCACCATATTAGATTTTGCTCAAATTTGCTATACTCATAGTAGGTGTTGAGACTAAGAAAAATACCAAATTTTAAATTTTTATCTCAAACCGTTTCTTAAATATGGCTATGTAAAACTTACAAAATCTCGCCAAAAAACCATGAACGGATTTTATACTATTCGCTCTAGGAACTGTCCTAATTGAGCTAGAGAGCTGGGAGAGGTATCATTTTGCAGCTTTTTTTATGCTCTTTCCAGTGATATACAACAGGACATAGGTTCTAATAACAAAAATTTTGTCAAAATACAAATGAAAATTTTGATTTACTTTTTTTCCAAAAAGTACATAATTTAAAATTTTCAAAATATTCCTATAAATACTTAGTACTGTTGTAAACAATGTGACAAAATATAAATATGGGATGATGATGGGTTCATTGTTAAAAAAAAAAATATTCCTGACACTAGTTTTCCACTAATAGCCCGGTTTTGACTAAATAATAAACATATTACGTACTTTTACCAAAGAGGTGAGCTATTTAATTAAATATATAAAGGAATACTATGTATAAAGGTAAAAAAATATCAGAAATATTAATTCAAAATACTATCTTGGTAAAACAAAACCAATAACCATAGATATACTCCAATAAAAATTTAGGTTGCTTACTTAGGTTATTTAGGTAGCTTACTTTAATTTTATACAATTTAAACTAAGTTAAACAAAGCCTATTAATTAGTAAAACAATAATGTTGAACATTTCTATAACAATAAATTTGAAAAAGGTATGAATATAGTCTACTTAAATAGTTATGTAATAATTCTGGTACAAACAGATTAATCAAAATTTACATAATATTGTACATATGTCCTGTTGTATATCACTGGAAAGAGCATAAAAAAAGCTGCAAAATGATACCTCTCCCAGCTCTCTAGCTCAATTAGGACAGTTCCTAGAGCGAATATTATAAAATCCGTTCATGGTTTTTTGGCGAGATTTTGTAAGTTTTACATAGCCATATTTAAGAAACGGTTTGAGATAAAAATTTAAAATTTGGTATTTTTCTTAGTCTCAACACCTACTATGAGTATACCAAATTTGAGCAAAATCTAATATGGTGAGGTAAATTGGGTGTGTTGAATTGACATGGAATGACCCCCCCCCCAACCAAGAACACTTGAATAGAAGCTATTAAATTACCTGCTGCCTTCCGTTACAGCTCTGCTTAGAACTACTTCTGCCATAGTTCGCATTTGCCCAACCATTTGTGTCAAATTTACTGAAAACATAACAGTAATGTTCGGAAACTTATACGTCAAATAGGTTACTACATCCTCCAAAAAGACTCTGCGGGTTGTATTTATTGCCTACCTTTTGGCGCAAGGTCATAATCCGGCACGCATACCCTAATTCCTGCTTTCCATAATGGCATAGCGCAGTATGCGGAACTGTCCTTAGTATACTCAACCCAATAACCCCCGTGCAAGTAAACGAGCCATGGAGCATCTGAAAAATACGTTTTCAATCCGCATTTATTAAACTTCTCAATTTTAGTGGGAGGTGATTCACTGAACCATGATAGGTAGGTAGTTGGATCAATACCTACCTGGCGGTAAATTTTTGCCATAAATGTCCATCAGTTCTGTCGTTGTCTCCCCATATTTCACGTTTTCTTCTGATAGAATTGATCTTTTGTTTGCATCCGTTTCTAATTTTAGAAACATAATAATTTAATTAGGTAGGTAGTTAACTAAACAATCCGATTATTTATTCATTAAGATTTGGGGGTAAATTTACAATAAACACGCACACACAATGTATATCTAAAAATATTTAGGTGAATAGATCTGTAGATAAGGAATTTGCTGTGTAGATATTGGTATATGTGCCTACATGTAATGAGGATTAACAGTTACAGCTCGCTTATAGGTTTTTGCGCTCAATGCAATGAAACTAGGCTAGCTACGTAGGTACTTATCTACAAATCACATCATTCTGGTTTAAGTAGTGTCATGGCATGCCTACCAATAGGTGAATAAAAAATATATATATATAGTTTTTAAAGCATTTTTAAGATTTAAGTATTTTTAACAACAGCGTTTCTTGAAACAGAATGATATTTTAGTGTCTGGTACCTACTGAACTGTTCATGTACGTACGTACGTAGTAACAGATCAGAAAGGACCGATGCAATACCATCCATTGATGAAAGGTGAGGGGACATAGGGCTTGCTAGAAAGGCCGATCTGTACCAACTTAGGTTGTGAATACCATGTTACACTGATGTTTTATAGGTAAACTTACCCTCACAGGCAACTTCATAGTGCTTTGCACAAACTATGTCAGTAGGGAGTCTCTTGGTCCAATTGCTCGGCCAGTACTGGGCCATATCGTGTTCCTGATTATATTCAAATAAATTAATGGTAGGTAGATACTTACATATTTCAAAAACATGCAGATAATTCTTACTATTTTTTACGCAATAATTCAATAATGTTAGCCTACCGTTACATTTGTGAATGCAAAAATAGAATTTCAAATGAATTTTGTAGAAAAAACTTATTCTAAATAATATCCAACCAAACAAAAAAGATTTAGGGTTTCCAGCTTTACAATTTCAGTTTTCAAAGATTTTTCAGAAAATATTGATGAAATTTAATTACATTTTCAGCATGACATTTTGTATAAAATTTTTAATTTTCTAGGTGTAGTTGATTAACTTCTTTTTATTTGAAAAACTTGATTTTTTGGCGCAAGAACAGGATTTTTTTCTCAATTCTAAGGAGAGTTATCGTCTGGAATGACATATCAATTACCTACATACGAAAAAGCGTTAAACTCTAGGATTTGTTTCAGAATGCCTAAAAACGGATTTCAATGGAGAGAATTTTAGAAAATTGTTATTTAAAAATTTTTGGAGCCATTGCACTAGCTTTATTTTCTTCAAAAATTCGCTAAAATGTTTATCATATATATATGAACTTTAACAATAACAAATGTATACCTACACAGAATCATGCTGAAAACTGTTGGCACTTATTCCATTAAAATAAAAGCTGAGCAAGCAAAAAACGCAAAAGCAGATAAAAACGGAGAAAAATTCTTAAAATTCAAAAACTTTGTTTGATTGGCAGATTATTATTTTAAAACTATGTAGTTATCCAAAAAATTAATGGATATCCATTTTTTTCACTCAACACTCAACTGCTCATATAGGTATGTCAAAACGAAAATTCGCTCATACGATTATGCTACATGATTGGAACTTTTTTAAATTTTAATGACATAGGTATACAAGCTCATAAGTACATGTCATAGGATACAATCTCATAGGAAATGTACCTATCTCATAAGTTAATGATACATTGGGAATTTTAATTGTTAAATTTGTTAATCGTGCTTTCTGTGGGGGTTGTAATCAAACTTGAGTCCAGTGTACGGAATCTATATCTTTGAAACAATTACCTAACAAATGAAGGTGGGTGAACTTTTTGACGTACACATGTCCAAGGCCCGTTTTCCTATCGACGCCGACGGGTTTCGGTCGCTGTTGGATGAGGAAGACGCAAGCGTATCCCGTCGGGTGGGTAATGACGCACCAGGCAGCGTTTTGTTTCCTATCCGCGGGTTTAGTCGACGTGCTGGCGGCGTTTTGTTATTAGCTCTGGTAATAGGTAGATAATACGAATACGAATAAAATACGAAGACACCTGAATGGTTAAGTGAATTTTTTCACTCTGAATCACGTTGAGATGTTCTTTCATTGATATTTGTAGCAACTTCGAAAAAAAAAAACGGCACGAATTGAACATTTTCTCATTCATTTTACCCAGCGCAGTGTACTAAAATTCAATTTTTTTTCGGTGTTTTTCCAAGTTGGTATTGCAAATAACAACAAAAGAACAGCAACACGTGATTCAGCATGAAAAAATACCCCAAATCATGTATCATGTCTGGAAATTGAATACCTTCAAAAACTCGATATTGCACAATTTGCTCACTTTCTGCGGGTAATTTCGCCCGTTTTTGCGCACTCAAAAATTCGAATCATGGCCCCATATTTCCATGAAATTTTATTTAGATTTCGAATTTGCAATAAAAATGGGGGGTCTCATTTGAAAAAACGCGATTTAAGAGTCGTAGCGCCACTGTGGCGCGTGATAATCAAAATCCGATTCCACGGTTGAATGGCATTTAAAAAGTAAACAGGAGTTAAGTAGGTACCATTTAAAGTTGTTTGATATCTTCAAAAATAAAATAAATAGCTTGTCCATTGAATTTTAGAAACACTATATTTCAGGATGAAGCGCTAGCACGTTTTTTCTATGCCTAAGGTTTTTACTTTTTAAGAATGATAATCCAAAATTTGACCGCTTCAAGCTTTTCTTCAAATTTTAACCTGGTACCTACATCATATCCGCTTCGCTCGCTCCTTCAGAAGGGTCAGATATTTTAACCAAAGTATAAGCGTTACATTCAACTTTGTAAGCTAAACATACTGGTAAGTATTGCATGCATTACAGGGATATCCCTTTGAATGAATTTTATATAATTTTCGTGAGAGTTAAAATAGGAGAAAAAATTAAAATATCATGACTTCTTGGACTCCAAGTTCACTCCTCCCCTCATTAACTCCCTCCACCGACAGCGAACTCTTATCATAAGTATGAAATTTGAAAGTCCTGACATAATTTCCAAAACGACCAAATTTATAATTGAATTTAAAAAATAATCACGAAAATCTGATGAGAATAGTTAAACATCATGATTTATTAATATTGCCCCTTCTAAAACACCCTCTTCCATAATGAAATTTGAACTTTTGAAATAGTACCTTCCAAAAATAGACCGCATTCTTAGATGAACAAAAATAATGAATCATGAAAATCTGACGATCATAGTTAAAACATCATGATTTATTACTATTACGCCCTCCATTCATCCCCTTTCATAATTAAATTCAAAATTCCTGGTATGCGATCCAAAACTAGACCAAATTCCTGGTTGAACAAAAAAATAATCATGAAAATCTGACAAGATTAGTTAACACATTATGATTTATTACTGATACCCCCTCCATTCACCACCCCCTTTTCATAATTAAATTTGAAATTCCTGGTATGCGATCCAAAACTAGACCAAATTCCTAGTTAAAAAAAAAAAAAAAAAAAAAAATCTGGATCGAAAAAAGAAAGAATCACAGAGACACACCTGTTTTTTCACGGATCCAGTCTTAGAATGGTCTGAAACGGATTTGTATGTGGTTATTTGTTTTTCTCATGGTTGGGTTGTCCCCCACCCCCTGGATCAATTCCAATAGGTCGTCCCTCTTAATTAAGAAGCCTTGTCTGTATAACCTAACTTCTGAGGGACGTCCTAAAAATATGAATTACTTTTTTTAGCGACCCACATATTAGTATAAATAGATTAGGGCCTATTTGACCGGGAAAGACTTTTAAAAAAATTGCAGCCCTTAAAATTCCTTTTAGTGAGAAACACTTTTGCATCCCCGGCTTGATCGGGTCCCTAAAAGTACAATAGAAACAGAATTAAGTAAATTGAAACTTACGTCTGTCATGATTGGATCGTTGCAATTTCTAGTAGAAACGTGCAGTGGTTGAGATCCTAACTACCCAAGAATGAGGTACCTACGTCCAAGAATGCCCTTTCACAGGATAGACCTCCAAAAGCCTACTAGTAGCTAAAGATTGATGTATAACACCCTTACGTAATACCTACCTACGGAATGCCACTAACATCCGTCAGTTTGGTTGTTACGTAACTGAGAGTTTGCTGAGTTACAGCACGATTAGGCGGTATATTTTTGAATTCAAATAATCAAAAAGAAAGGGGTTCTTATTTATGTTACAAAACTGTTAATTAGTAAGTGAAGTTAGAAAAGGAAGGGATGAGGTTGTTAGCTAGTCGCCGGTGGAAGTTGGAATGACCACCAGGTATGGGGGCCACGGAGCTGCCGATCCTTCAGAATACCCCCTCCCCTCCCTCCTCACGGTAGGTAATTACAGCTTGCGAATTTTCTTGGAAGATGTAGCTGTTGCAATGACCAAGAAAAATATATACTTATATTTAATAAAATAAATAAATAATAATAATAACGAATAATTTCCCACACTTTCTTCATGGAAATCAGTTTTAACGAATTTTCGAAGAAAATGAAGCAATTGCAATTACTCCAAAAATGTTCAAGTAAAAATTCCCAAAACCCTCTTCATGGAAACACATCCATTTTGAAGCATTCTGAAACGATTCCTGGAGTTTACGGCGTTATATATATATACTAGTGGCCATAAGCCCCAACAAAATTAATAATTGTTCAAAGAGAAATAATTTTTTTATTATGCCTACAATGCTATAAATGAAAGCATTGTGCCCACATCATGCTCGCTAACTGAACATTCATCATCGATCTCCTGTCGAATGGTAAAATCTTTTTGTACTCTTGTGAGTGTCCAGTTATGTCTTTGCACAATTTCGTACTCCCTGCATTGTTTCATTTAGTGAATTTTCGAAGTAAATTAAATTATTGCAATGACTGCAAAATTTTCATCATTGAAATCCGTTTTGAGGCATTCTGAAACGAATCCCAGAGTGTAACGCTTTTTCATATGTATACAGGGTGCCCCGCTTAAGGCGTCAGTACTCCAAGGGTTGATGTTAGAGCTCATTTCTGATCGAAAGTTCCTTACAGTTTTTTTAAACGCTTAGTTTTCGAGCAATTTATAGGAAAGTAATTACGATTTTTTTCGTGTTTTCGACCTTTTGTCACTAAACGATTATAACTCCCTTAATTTGCTGTGTAAATTCAAATCTGAGTAGACCGTTGAAAATGACATTACATTTTCTATGGTAGATACCTGAGCTTTCTTAAGAATTAAGGTTTCAGGCATGAAAAAGCCCCATGAAAAGCAAAGTTTACCTAATTTGGGAAACCATGAGTTTCTTCAATCGGAAATTCAACTATGAGAACCAATATTTTTTCAAGACACAGGAACGGGAAAAACTGCGACGAAATCTCGCATTTTCACCGGTGTATTCAATTATACTTTTACTTTGCTAATTAGGGGAGGAAACTATGTTTTAATGTTGAAAAACATCGTTTTTTCACTTTAATCGCGGGTTTTCTTGAAAAATTACGAATTAGGGGTCGGTTTCCACGCATTTTTTTACGCTGAATCGAATGGAACACTTGCATATCTCCCCAACCCCATAATAACCCAGTTTTACACTTCAACTCACAAATTTGAGTTCATTTGGTATGATAAATTTCATGTTTTTAGGGGTGAAACTAGTAAGCTAAAGTGTAAAACGTGCAACCTAAATTTATCCAAGCATGTAGTTAAACGAGTGAAAATGATGGAAATGAGTGTGGAAATGGGGGGGGCATGCACACCCAAAAAGCATCACTGGATAACTCTTTTTGGGTAAAACTGCTAAAAAAAATCCAAGAAGTGTTAAAATAGCAGACTATTCAGAACAAGTTTTTTGCATTCAATTTACATTAACATCATTACACACAAATTGCTCAAATTTAATAAATGCAACAGGAGTTTAAATTTACAACAATCGACCATTTTATCGATTTTTACATTGCAATAGCTTTACTTTTTAACGAAAACTCCATGGGGTTGATGGGAACCAAGATTACAGGTACAACTCCGGTTGATGTTTTTTTCAAACAGATTTTCGTCAACTATGGCCCAGTAATTTTTGAGTAAAGACTGACCCGATACATATACGTATTTCGATTCGATCTTTGAAACTACGAATCTTTACAAAATTTCGAGGAGGGGTTAAAAATGTTTAACCTAAGTCGATTACAGAGGTTCATTATTGAAAATAATAAACCAAAATCCAACTACAATAGTTACACTTAGTCTTCACTAATTTCTATCTTGTTATGAACACACATCTCGTCTTCCAGGTTGGATTAGATTAAGACAAAAAAACTTCTTTGGAACATGAGAAAGTTCAAAACTTTCTCTCCATTCCACTATCAATATTATTTGTTGAGCGTTTTACATATTTATCTTGTAATCACCACCGTAATTCCTGTATTCAACTATATTTGGAACAGCCATGATTGTCAATACGTAGGGCTCAAAAAATCAACACTCCCTTCAACGTTGTACAACTTTCCGATAACCGCCAACCAGGGTGATACTGATAACGTGATATACTGGGGTGTTATTTTTCGTTAGTGGTGCGTGCTGCGCTCTGTGGTTGTCAGAATGAGGAAAGACCAGTTGGTTAGACCAGACCACTGAGTTGAGTCTGACCCTATTAACTCTTACTCTACTCTGTCGTTGTACGTGAAAATCAATAGAAATACCCAAGTATGAAGAAAAAACCCGTTTTCGGCTCGACTCTAGGACCAACTAGACTCCAAGTGGAGTCCACGTGGGAAAGGGCGGATTTTTTTCATCAGTTAAAAAAGAGGCCATAGGAGTATGGCGTGGATGGCGGACGGACATTGCAGTTTTGGAATGTACGCACCTTGAAACGTGACAAAGTTTGGGAGAAAACAATCCCCCCCCCCCCCCCTATACGATTACAAAAGAATGGAAATTATAAACCAAAAAAATATGTTAAAGTTATCAAATCGCCAACTTCGAAACAGAAAATTGTAGCTAAGGTGTTAGAGAATATTAACTGTTTTTCAGATTTTTGTGATACAATTTGGTGGTACTTTTTTTTTTTTTTAGAAAAACCATGACAATTGATCACTATTACCCCGGTTGACGGAACGCATCATTTGATTCTTCCTGAATAGCATCAACACGGAATGAAGTCACTCAAAACCGCCATTACGGTCGTTTAATGCTAGCCTTACACAATTAAAAAGTTATCTGAGGAGAAGGAAGAACGTGGGATGAAATAAAAATTGAAGGTCATCCAAATATTTATTTCAATTCATAGATAAATCGTGACATTTAAGTAATATATACAAAGAAAGAAAAGCACGGATACAAAGGTCAATATTTAAAAAAAAACCAAAACCTTACTGCGCGATGCTTCTGTATGGGAGGTGGAGGAAAAGAGGAAAAAAAAATCAAGGGAGCTAACATCTACATTTAAATGTGAATCGGCTATTCTTAAATAATTTACACCTACATTTCATCAATTTCATACGAATAGTCAAAATAACCAAAGACACCTAGCGCAAAGTCATTCAAAATATGAGTTGAATAAAAACAGAAATTTCAACTGCACTAGTTTTTCATTAAAAACGTTATTCCTACGTACAAAATTATATAATAGAAAATAATATATAGCCGACCATTTTGCAAGGGAAAACGATTAACTTCCTCCTCCAAAGAAGACGTGTATCACTTCCTGAAACAAAAATAATTCATTCACTAAACAGATAGGTAAAAGGAATGAAAACTGATTTACCTGTTTATAAAATGCTACAATCTACATCATGGTAAGTAACAACGATATAGGTATAGTTTGAAGATTTTTTCTTCTTTTTAACAATAAGGTGTACTAATTGAGGAGCATTAGAGCCCGTTCGATAGAACTGGATATCTGGGCTCCAAACAAGGTCCGCCGCTAGGAGCGGTAGGGGGTGAAGGACCTAAGGAACTTGGTGGTTGACATGAATTTCCCCTTGTTGATACCTGGCGTCACCCCTTTCCGCTCTACAATTCGTTCCCCTCACTATCAATATCATCAATACTGGTCAAAATGAGAATTAAATTATTAATATGAGAATTCATAATTATTATTAAATTATGAATTATTATAATAAAGGGGAAAAAAACCTTGTCTATCTTGACTGCCCCTTGATCATGTTCAAGTGCTGCGCTCTACCTAGACCTTCTCATGTACGGAGGATCCCCATTAGGATCGTATAAAAAATTAATCACGGAAATCGGTTAAGAATTTTAGCTTGGGAAACTTCAACAAAATGTGTCGCACTACTGACACACACGCACCTATGGTACTTTACGGATTCGGTCTTATAATGGCTTAAACGGATAAATTCTAATACGCCGTTCTTCTATTGACAAAGCCTTGCCAATATTACATAGCTTGAGGGACCTCCATAAAAAGAAACACATTTCCAAGTAAAGCATGCATTACAGGATCGTTCTTGAATATCTGTACGTTGTAGACAATGGCGAGCAGATCGTGATTTCAGTGGATGTACTCCTCCCCTCCCTCCCACCTTTGTAACCCAACGTGAATGTTACACGAATCCCCTCCCACCACACAACCGTAATTGAGAACTTACTGCTTTTACAAATTGGTTTAAATTATCACGATACATCTATATTTCCCCCTTAACCCACCCATCATGATGAAATTTTAATTAACTGAGAATGGTTCTCTGCAGGGAGCGAAATAGTGAGTAAAAAAAAAAAAGAATAACCAAAATCGGTTAATAATAGCGTAAAACAGTTCATTTCCCCCTCCATCACTCCTCAAAAATTCTTCGATCAAAAAAATAATAACCAAAATCAGTTAATAATAGAGTAAAACAGTTCATTTCCCCCTCCACCACTCCTCAAAAATTCTTCTTAAAAAATGGAAAAAACGAAAATATTCATCGGAATTACCGTTCCCTCCATATATAATCATCGACAGTTAATTTGGAAGTAGTCGCATAACTGGACTGAAATATGGGTTGAAAAAGAAGTCAGGGAAATCAGATGAGAATAGTTCAAACACCACGATTTATCGCCATTACCCCCTTCTATAATGGATTTTAAAACTCCTAACAATGTTCCGAAACGGGATAGAATTCTTCATTAGGGGGAACAAATTTTGAAATGCAGCATGGACTGAGCCCTCCGCCCCGACAGCAAATCCGAAATTCCCTTGGGATAGGGAAAAAAAGTCATGAAAGAAAATCAGTAGAGGATTGTAGCCAGGGAACAAAATTTGCCAAAGAATACGTTTTGTTTCGGGTTTACCCCTTTATTTTCTCTTCTCAAGACATACTGCTATCGTCTGCTCACCGATTCGGTCTAAGAGTAGTCTGAAACGGCTTTGTATACTGTTATTCATTCTCTCTCTCTCATGCTTGGGTTGTCCCACGCCCCCTGGATCAACTCCAATAGGTTGTACCTCTTAAGCGGCCCATTCACTATCCTGCTGCAGGAGGTGGGGAGTGCAACGAAGTTTTCCTCTTCGCTCTCCTGATTCCGAGTGCGTTCTCCATACACGATCCGTCATTCCCAGCTCAAACCGAAGGTTTCCCACCAGTATACGGTTTTCTGTGTTTACCTTCTGCGTTCTCCATTCTTCAATGGCTCCTTATTTAAACAAAACCCAGAAGGTCTTCCAGCAGCACCACACACGCTCGGACCTAGCAGGTTGATAGGGTGGGGGACCCCGGACCGCAGGATGGGAAACCCATCCGACGAGCTCTGCAGGACACCTGCAGCAGGAAGGCCTCCACACACGTCCTGCACGCCTCCCGTGCAAGAAGAGAGGGAAGTTTTTGGTTCCCCACACTTCCTGCAGCAGGATCGTGAATGGGGATTAATGGGGGGGGGGGGGGGGATTTGACCTCGCTTCCATGGGACGCCCTAAATGTTAACATTATGCCAAAGGCTATATTCATATGATAGAAGTTTCGACTAAAATGGGATATGCCTATAATTATCAACTAGGTAAATCAATAAACCATGATAGATAGGTAGGTATATTCACCTTATCATCTTCAACGGCGGTCTCTGGAGTATGAGCGTGAGCGACGCACGGGGATGCTGCGCGACCGAGAGCGAGTTCGAGAGCGTGAAGAAACCCTCCTTCTCCACGGCGACCTTGACCTAAAACGACGCAGCGAAAATGGCAAAAATGGATGAATATTTTGTTGCAGTGGTGGGCATTAGATAAGGCTTAATAGTAACTAAGAATAATAACTAGTTATATAAGCAATATTGGTATTTGAAAAACAAAAAATTGATGCGAACTTAGAAGGAAGTAACTATTTTTGCTGATTTGAATATCCCTTTTCTCTAAGAAAAATAACGGTCTTATGTGAGTGACTGGAATTTTATGTCTTACGAATCATATGCTGGAATAACATTTGATGTTCTGAAATCCGATCAGAAGTAATCATTACTCAAAGACTGATTCTGAACTTGTAGTTTTGAGAGTACTCCGATGTTCAATGATACATCGAGGTATAATTCACAGAATGGGAACGCCACATGCAAAGATTCATCTTTTTAACTTTCTAATGACGGTAATATCAACTCACATAGGACCGCATTTATTCTTCTCTAGATTTGAACTTAGTGTACTTCAAATATAAACGTCTAACACTTTATGAAGGCAAATATAAACCAGTAACTATCAACGCACCACTCATCAAAACTACCTTGCAGCCTCACCAGAAATTAATTTTAATGTTAATAGAGAAAACGCATAAGAAACTCAATTCAACTACTTTTGAATCATTTCAACGAAACGGTTAAAGGTTAACTAAATCAACACTTTTGTTCGTGATAATTCACAACATGATTAAACCTCATGAAGGAAAGAATGAGGGCCCGCACACAGGAAAGTATTTGTCGCGAAAGGTTAAACTAAGACGGAATTCACAAATTGAACTTTTTTAAGCAAATAAGTGAAGTGAATTTCCGCAAGCAGGGTAATTTCTGAAGCAGAATCACTATAACTTGCATTAAAAGTATACGTAAAATCAGGGAACGAATTGGCTGTAACCATCGAGATTAGAGTAGAGCAGAGGTAGGACGAATCGAAGGCTCTGAATTCCTAACCTTGAAACCACGAGCAACTTCTAGGGGCCAATACCTTTTGTGATCAAGCCCATGTTCCTAAACTCATTCGTTATAATGAAGAACTGCAAACCATAATCAATGGCAACTTGATGATCATTTCCAAACGTTCTCTTCTCTAGTATCGTGCTCTCTGAACTGTGAATAAACCCCAGTACTCTAATCTCAATGGTTCGTTCAACTCAATTGTTGGAATTCGATGAAGATAAAACCAGTATTAGATTACATATTTTCTCGAGGGACGAATATTTTGAGGTTGTATTATTATACCAAAACATTTCCTGTATATTGGCCAACACTCTTATGTTCATAAAGAATTTACTAATCCATGAGCCATTCACCAAAGTACTCGCAAAATATCACAATTGAGCCCATTTTGAATTGTTGTACAGCTTCAACTTAATAATTTATCTAAACTGAAATCAACTCCTCAAATTCGTAATAAGGTTAATTCAAAGCAGTATTTCTCTTAGTTTGTATTGAAGAATATATGGTGACGCATCTAATCAGCGGGCTAAATTGCAAAAGGTGATATTTCAAAATAGTCTTAGTTATACGACACATCATTGAAAGACAATGCGCTGCACAATGACTCAGAAAACTAAAATATATTATAAATATTACTTCAATCACGAATTTTTCTTCAGTTTTCTTTACCCTATGTGGCAGTGATGGGCCGAAAACGCTCTTTGGAATCTTAAGGCATGCTCAAGTACCTAATTACAGCTGAGTGATGGTTGGTTGGTCAAGGGATGTTGGTTGTATTTTGTTTAATAGAAAGTTGGGAAGAGCCTTCGTGTTGTTAAGTGACGATGGATGGTGGTGGATGCAATAAAACTGATGTAACTGCTTGAAGAAGTACAGAGGTAAACTTGACGAGAGCCCTGTAAAGTTTGCATAATTTACTTTTTACTCCAATTCAGAAATATAGATATTCAGCTCTTCTCAAAATCTAACAATACCCAAACTCGAGGTAATGAATGACAACAAATTTGCAATAGCTTCTCAATATGAAATGAAACAAGTTGAAAAAGAAAAGAATGCACCAAGCAATAATAAGAATTGAACACCAGTTTATAATTACGTTGAAATGGAAAACATGAAAGTACCTACAGTAAGTTCAAGGAGTAATAAAACAAAAGAATTACAAACAAAAAATGCAATCAATAATAAAAGACAAATCAGTAGGTACACGTAGGAGAAATTAGGGAAAAGGTAAGGAAGTTAAGCTTGGTAAGAAGAAAGCTACCATATTCGCTGTCATACAAATAGCTAATCAAGTTCTAAAGCTGCACTGGAATAGTTGTAACCAAATGGGATACGTCCATCCTGCCTATTGGGTAAACTCAAATTCAAATGCCGAATCAAATTTTCTAATTTCTTAACAAAGTTAACTTAATCGTCGTCCAATCAATAGTCATATACGTTAGTCGCCTGAAGCCTTACTATTTTATACAATCAACATGGTTCATGAAAATACCGACGAAAAGCACAAAAGTAAATTTAATACAGGTTTTGATTGAAACTTTTGTGAAGCTGCATCAGATTTTTATTCTCAATCTTCGTTTCAGCACTGATTTCAATATTGCAGTCAGGTGCACAGTCAGTTAATTTCAACTAACAAGCACCAAAAGAGCACAATCTGAAATTCAGCTGTTAGGAACAGTTTCACGATCACAAAATATTTTCAGTAGCCAACAAAAACTTAATAGACACGAATCAAGTCAGTATATATAACATGAATTAGAAACACAAGGATTTTTCATTAGAATGTCCTACAAAACCATATTACAATTTGTGATCGAAAATATCAGTTTCAATGCCGACCAGCACCAGTAGGTTTATCTCTTTAGAGGACACAATACTAGTTCTACCTCTCAGTAACCAGGTTTCTTTCTAACTGGACATCGCCCAAGGGCTACTGGCTTTACTGTTGCTTTCCCTAATCAGAAAATCAAATAATGAACTACCTAGAACACTAAGGGCCCGTTCCACAGAACTGGGTAACCTAAAACTCGGGAGAAACTCCAGAATTCCAGCAAATTTAGCGTTCGACAAAATGCGATAATCGATTTTTTCTCTCGATACTACCTATTTTTGTAGGGAGTTATGTGACACCACGATTTGTGAGGAGTTATCGTGACTCTGTGGCAGAAACCGTTGTCCTAATTTGGATGCTACGAACAGAAACGAATGAGAAATAGCCGCCCATAGGTTCGTGAAACATACAATCTCCCATTATTATTGTGAAACCAATTCCATTCTGAGAATGTTGAGACTAATTTAGTACCTACGATCGATAGACGTTTTCAAGAATTTGCCAAGTTTCGGCAAATAGTAGGTAGTAGTATCACCAAAAGGAAAGGGGTCCCGGTCCGACGGAAGGGAATGCGATAACAAAAACTCTCGAAAAACAAACTACTTGCGTAGGTGAGCACAGTTTACCAATGAATATAAATAGAGCAATTATGAAACACGCGTAGACAGGTATCTTCATACATTCATTCATCGATCGATTTCGAATCTTCCAGGCTTGGTTGGTTGGACTCTAGGGAACGATTATCTCAGATAACTAGAGGTTACCTAAATAATAGTTTCAAAATCCCAAATACTTTATTGCTAAAGCTTTCGTGTAACCCAAAGTTTGATTAAAACCAAAGAATCCGAGACTACCACAGCCAAAAATGTCACAAACTTAAAAGTTACCCATCAGGGCAACAGCGAAAAGAAAATAATTTGTATGTGTGTTATCACAGTAGAGGAGGGGGAACGTAGTTTAATCACAACAATGTTACCAAAAATGTCGCCAAGACTGCATATTCTCATGGAACTATTCGTCTATCAATTCCATGCAGTTTCCACGAGTAATCGATTCTCCATTGTAACTCACTCCGATATCGAATTTGTCGAACGCATTTTGGGGTTATCCAGAATTTCGATCAATCGAGGGGTTTAAAGGAAACCCGGAGTTTCCAAGTTTTGTAGAACGGGCCCTAAATTACCCATGCATAAAAAAAGATCGACATGAGACCCTTGAGTGAATCCTAATGGGAGGAATTTTGGATAGGAGTCAACATAATTAGGAACGAAACAGATCAGGTAAAAAGGAGGTACCTACAAAATATAATGACATAATTTCTAGGCAGAAAATGAAAGGGTATGGAAACGTATCATACCTGGAACGCCTCACTGGGGACCGTCTCCTTCCACCTCCACGCGCGGATCTTGTTTTTCCATTGGACATCTCGCAAATAATATGAGTGCCACAGCAACGACTGCAAATATTACAATATTATACTTAGCTAAGCCTTCAGCGTGCCTATCATTCATCATTCACATAGGCGAACGAACGAAATGTAGAATATAAATGTTGTAACTAAATAGGAATAAACTATTTCACTTACGTCCCATCTAAAGCTCTGACAGCATCTTCGGCATCTCTGGGATCCTCAAACTCAATGAATGCAAATCCTGGAGGGTTACGAGCCACCCATACGTTTCTCAAGGGTCCATACTTGGAGAACACATCTTCCAATTCATTCTTTGAGGCATTATTTCCAAGGTTTCCAACATAGACTTTGCAAGACAAATCCCATTCACGGTAGCGGCTCATGATTGAACTGAAATGAAGTCAATAAACTTAAATCAATAGGTAAAAGTTGCTTAAACAGAAACAAACTCAGATAAAAGTAGAGGCGAAGGCGGCGAACGAAGCAACAATATGGGGTAATGGCGTCGAATGCGTGATTCCTTCGAAATCAATAACAGTTCAAACAAGAGAAAATTAAGGAAGCTGGTGAAACACCGAGTCAACAGAGAGATGAGAAGACTTACCTACAAATTCACAGAAAATTCAATACAGTAACTTTGAACTGGGGAAAAATAAGAAAATATGACGGATCACCAGAACAAGACGCCACGCAAACGAACCAAGAGAAAAAATGATGCAGTCGAAACCAGCGAACAGGCCAACAGCTAAGCAGGGAAGTAAAGAAAACGTACCTTGCGCTTGCGCCTCCTTCTCTACTCTGTGCGCTTGCGCCACAGCCTACAGATGAAAATCGATTATCGATATTTCATACTATCGATATTTTTGTTTCAGTAGATCGATATTTTGACATTGATATTTTATTTTTTGGTATATCGATATTTGTTTTTGATAGGTATATCGAAATATATTGATGACTCCTTCGAGTATAAATAAATAATTATTATATCAATTTCAAATTCAAAAGTTTTATTTTCTTTTTACATGAGGTACATGAACATAACTATATAGCTATCTGCACATTTTGCAATGTCTGTGAATGAAAAATGATGAAAATAGATTTAACATGCTCTTAAACATTTTAAAAGAAAATCAATTTTTTCGTCAGTTTACTCGTAGCTATTTAGTTAAGCTTCTGCTCTGACGAAATAAGTTTAGGTAATATTTTTTGAGGTGACTACCTACAGTTCATTTTTCAATATAAGTCTTCACGTACTATTGGAAGAAAATCCGTTTACTTTACAGCATGGGCCACAATGCCTATGATGACAGGATCCAATGGGATGACAACGGATTTAGTCACAACGTCTGTGATGAATTACAATTCAATTTTAAAAATTACCTACTTAATAATCAGTAACAAAAGTTGCAATATAATTAAAGATTACATATTATAAAAACGATGTTCAACAATAATTAAGAAAAATGAATTCCAAAACAAGTAAAAATATCATTTTATCGAATTCTAATCTGAAATAATTAAAGATTACAAGTTACTAAAACGATGTTAATGAACAATTTAGAAAAATTTAGTTACAATACAAATAAAATTCAAGTAAAAATATCATTCTAATATCATAGATACCTCGATGGAGACCCCTTAATCCCTCATTTTTCAAAATTTGATCAAATCAACCCATTTAATTTTAATTCAGGGCCCTAGCCTTTATAATAATGATGATGACGATTCTCCACTATTCTCATCTATGTCCCATATCCAGTCATTTATTTATTTAATTTTTTTTAAATAATTTTTGAAGTTAATTTCTCTTTTTGTTTTGCAAGGTAGTAAATCGTACAGGCGTGGGGCTACAAATATGATTGATTTCCGGTACTTTTCTATATTTTCTTGGAGGAGTTTAACCTGTTTAGTTCTGTTTCCCTGTTTTATTGTATCTTTACTTTTTGAAATGTGAATTTTTAATGTTTTTGAAATTAGAAGTTTTTTTTATTGGCATTATTATTATTATTAAGAGAGGGAGGGAAGGTGTTGTCTTATTTTTTCCAAAGATTAATCAAATGAATTTTTTTTTAAATTTTGGTTAAAGATTTCAAATTTTTTTGCCATTGTTCCCCAGCATTTAATTCCATATTGTAATCTGGACTGAACTAGCGCAAAATATATATTTCTCAGTACATTTATGGGACATTTCTTCCTCAGAGAATAGAATTTTCTGAGTGCAATATGCAATTCTTTTTGCAATTTTTCAACATGTTTTATCCAATTTAATTTCTCATCTATTGTCAAACCCAAATACTTGATCTGGTTGGTTCGGAGGATTCTTATACAGTTGTTTGAGCTCACTTCATTACTTTTTCTATCACATTGATGGTACACTAAATGTTCAAAAAATTTAATTTTTCTTAATTCTTAATTATAAATAAGCTGTTATAATCAACTGCTGCATGCTACATTTGCAAATATTAGAGAAGGTATTATAGACGTATCAATTGTACTAAAATTTGGCAGAAAATGTAACATTGATTGGGTTTAATTTATTCACAATAATAAACTCTTGGGAAAATGTTATAGATTCGATATCAATGTATCGATTATTTGGAACCGATATATTGGTATAAACGATAGCTTAGATAGATATAAACGATTTGATAGCAGTATCGATCTTTTGCTTTCGATGTTGCATCCCTACCCCAGCCTACTACAGTGTGGACACGAACAAGATAACAAAACAACAAGCTCACATGAAATGAAAATGATCAGATTCTTTGTTTTGATAGGTTTTTAAAATTCTATTCCTTAGGAACTTTAATTTCATTTGTGTTTGAATTTCTCTCTTTCTCTGTGGTTGAAAATCTCCGGTTATAATAATCTAAAAAGAATGGAGTTGGAGAGATTACCATGGAGCTAGGAGAGAGTGGAGCTAATGAATCATAGGGACCTATTGCTGGTTGTGTGTCTACTATATACGTGCCACTAGTATCGCTCTGGCGATTCGAGTTCCAAAACGACTCCTTCTTCATTTTATCGGCTGTTTTCACCCCTCATTTGTCGAACGGTTTCGATAACTTCCAATTCATAAAATTAGCATTCTCAACAGCGTCTTTGTGGCCGATTATCGTTCGGAAAAGTTTTTTTCCACACTGCCATTTCGGGTGGAAAGGAATTTTCCTATAGAGTCTCAAATGGGAAAGTTTTTTCCAGGAAAGTTTTTACAGCATACCGGATCCCTGGATGTCCCCATGCTGCTAAGAATCACTGAAGCCGACTAGGTTGTTTCCATCTATGTGTGAGCTCACCCAAGTCATTTCACTTGCGTATTCTTTTTGTTTAATTAAAATCTGCCCAATACCCTGATACATCCTATTTTATGGAAACTGGTATAGTTCTAAAAGATAATCTAATTGTCGAAAAGTTTTTAGTTTTCCTTAACACTTTTATGTAGGTAGGTACCCTAAATATTGGTACCTATTTTTACACAGCCAAGCACCTCCTACCTACCTACTTACTAAGTTGATAGACTTTGATTTTAATATTGAGTCTTCAATATTTTATTGAAACGCTTGGATCGAATTGACAAAAAACGTTTAACCTTCATTCGAAATTGACAATTAAGTAAGAATCGAGTCGAATTCAATAATTCTTTTGAACTTTTCTCCCATTATACGTACCTACTAAAGTAAAACTCCTACAAATAATAACTTATAACTTATTGTAATAATTGTTGAACCTATGCGATTGACTGAATAGTCCCTAAATGGTAGTAGCTACATATCTTGCTATAATCTTAAAAACTTCGTAATTCTAGAGATTAAGTGTTTATGTACTATTTTTCGTTACTGAATATGTTTCTTGCGTCTATTGCAGTTACAAATATAAAGTTACTTCTTATTTGTGCCGTTTTACTGGTCTGCATTCATTTTCCTCTCGAGTGAGACCAAAATAGGTCAGAATGATTTAAGGGTAGACAAATTTTAGTGAGGTTTATTTGCTCAGCATAACATAGTTAAAGGTTAATACAGACAAATAACATATATGTAGGGATTCTGCCAAAAGGGATATCTTTCTATATTCTAGTTTAATTCTAAATTATTTTAGTATTTTATTTCTAATTTTCAGACGAACGTGATACAATCAAGAGGACACCTTTTACTCACGTTGGTCCCCAAACCAGGAGCGGAGTCTGATGACCATCTTTCAGATGGAGAAGGCGACGAACTTGACTGGGATGAAGAGCGGCTGGAGAAGGGAATCCAGCAACTTTTCAACGAAATTGGGTTTGTGGATTTTGACCGTGACGAACTTGAGCAAGACACCGCAGTTGACGAAAAGGAACAAGAAGCAACTCCCAGACCTAGCACATCCCGTGAAAAGAGAAAGAGAACCCCTCCCATCAAAAAGAAAAAGAAGGTAATATCAACGCCATTGATAATGAAATGGAAAAAATCCAAATTTACGGGTAAGGTCACCGTCCCACCATGCCACTTCGAATCAGCTACTGAAGAGGAGCAATCCAACCGCACACCCTTGTCCTACTTCTACGATTTTTTCGGTGAAGAGTGCATCAACCTCATCGTGCTCGAAACCAACAGATACAGTCTTCAGCAGACTGGGACGGCACTGAATGTGGATAAAAAAACCATCAAGGCTTTCATTGGTAATTATCTCCTGATGGGAATCATATATCTAAGACTGACAAAACTTGTTCAAACTCATTCATAAGGCTGTTGATTTTACTTGATAAGAGGAAAAGTGATTTTAAATTTTGAAGTTCCAAGTTTGATAAATGTTACCCAACGTTGTGCATTTAAAAGTTTATGTAACGTTTTTATTTTTCTAAGTAATAAAGTACGAGTTATAAAGGTTTGTGAGTTTTTAACATTTTAGTACCTAGACATACGTTTCCGTAACCTGGCAGAGTGTATTTCAGTCATCCTCCCTTGTAGTCATCAACCTGGCAGAGTGAACCACAGTCACCCGACATGGTAGCCCATCAACCTGGCATGGTGTACCTTAGTACACCAATTTTTTAAAGGACCATGAAAACCATAAAAATGGTCGGATCAACAATTCAAGCGTTATTGCAGCATCAGATAGGCCTAAACATTAAATTCTGAGAAATAAATTTTTCTAAAATCATTTTTTCTACTTTTGCCAGGAAAAGGGTTAAAGAGGTTATCCACCATCTCGTCACAAATAGTGACCTGAAGTAGGTCGTTCACCCCAGAAGGATTATGGCGGATCTTCTATTAGGGTGATTCTCACAGAAAGGGGCAGAAGTGATGTCCGGACCAGTTGCGGCGACCCAATAAGGATTTGGGAGCTGGCGAAGGTCTTAAATTGTAGTATAGGTTTTTATCTAGAACCCTTTTTTCCATTTTCAGGTTATGTTTATTCCTTTAAATAGAAAATTAACTAAATATAGTCAAATCGTCATCGACCTGTCCTGTCCCAATGCGACCTTCCCAACTTCAAACTTTAATTACAGGTCTTTCCGCTTTTGAGTTTGGATTTTATTCAATTTTTCTACATTAGTATGATTTCTGAGATGCGTTTCTGATCGATAAAATTAATGTAGAACCGCTAGAAAAGTGTATTTGGATGGAAATATGTGTGTCCGGAGCATCTCCGTCATCGACCTGTCCAATATTGTTTTTCGAATTTTCGCGGTCACAATTGTATTTTAGCGGGTTTTTTTGCCGCTTTTTTTATTCGCGCGCTTCTCAGTTACCAGAAAAACCACCATTCGTTTTAATTCAGTCAACTCGTGGTCATCAGTGGGAGCAGATGTGTGCTGGACCGTGGGTTGGTCAATCACAATCGTCAAAAACCTGTCCACTTTTTTTAAGTGAGTACTTGAACTCAATTTTTTCTTATGGTATTTTTATCGTGCACCGAACGGACTAGTTTCATGTTATATGCCAAATTTGGGAAAAAGCTTGCCACAAGGTGAAACATTTGAGAAAAACTGAAGAATCGTCATCGACCTGTCCATCATCGACCTGTCCTCTCCTGAAAATTCGAGGACAGGACGATGAGGAAAAAGGCAAATCTATTATGTTTTTTGGATTTTCTAGTATTCCTGTATTATCGCATTTAGTAATCCAATATTCTCGTATTGACCATTCAAAACACATATCTACTTAGCCGAACGTTGTGAAGGTCTACTAGGACTTATTCGAGAATTTCTGTCATTCTTCGTTTGTTGGATTCGCCCTACAGTGGTCACGTTTTTCGGTCTTTTGACTTGAAATGTTGAGGGTTAACGTTTCTTGGCAGTTATAGCAAATTTTCCTTTTACGATGCCAGGACAGGGTGGTGATGCAAATGGTGAGAATCAACGGGTCGCATCATCGACCTGTTCGCCTAAATTTTTAAATATTTTTTTTCTGAATTAATAAAAGCGCTACTGTTTGGATTTGCTTCGAATTTATATACATACGATATAGAGAGCATCTGTGATTTTTTTCAGCTCGATTCGATCACTTTTTCTTTTTTCAAAAGTCAAACTCAAAACTGACCTTTTCTGTGAGAATCACCCATTATTTACCGGACTTTACATGGACAAGGTAAGTGCAGATAAACTCCTTAGCAGTAAATGGTGACCTTTCTCTTTCCAGGAAATACTCCGTCGAAAATAGGTAGTACCCTAACACAATAGGATAGAATAGAATGGGTTAAAACGTTAAAACTTCGTCCTCCTAAACTCGTTAGAACTTCGTATCGTTCTCGACTTGAAAGATTTAAATGATTTCAGAAAACACAAGAACAAGTTAGTAGGTAATCTATTTTTCAACGTTATAACATTTGGTAGATAAGAGCGGTAATCGGACAAAAAATCCCCGTGCAAAAAGTCCCCAACACGAAAAAACTCCAGTCATGCAGCATGACCCCATGAGCGAATTTTTGAAGAAATCTTCGACATTTCAGTCGTTATTGATCGTGTAGAGAAATTTTAGTTTATGATTTTGATAGACAAACATGGAATCAAATTATTAAAAATAATTAGGAGGTACTCATACTTTATTATTATTATTATTATTATTATTTATTATTATTATCTGAATTTGGACAATGTTTCATGCAAATATTACCGATTTTTACAACTAGCGAACGGCATTATTTCGATTTTTGACTGATTTTTCAAATTTGAAATTTTTGAAAACTTGATACCTACATATTCTTATAGGAAATTTTACGCTGATTCCGAATATACCACATGTTAGTATGCTGAAAGAATTATTTCGCACAACAAATTGCAAAAAACAGGTTATTTTGAAATTTTTGACTACATTTTTGAAAATTTCAACCCGAATATGTAATCCGATTATGCTGGCCAACGAACATGAACTTTCGTTTTGTGTCCTTAACATTTTAAAATTTGTTTGAAGTTTCTAGCACAATTCTACGGACAGTTACCGTGTGGAATGACACATACATAAATACATACATACATTAAAAAAATGCGTTAAACTTCAGAATATGATTCAGAATAGCCTGAAACGGATTTCTGCATACATTTTTTTCAATAATTCACATTCTACAAATTTTGAGGCGAGAGCAATAGCTTAATTTTCTTCAAAAATTCGCTAAAAAGGGAAAAATATAGGAAATGCATTTAGATTCATACATACGGCTTATTTTATCCATGAGGAAAAAAATGGCAATTTGTTCAAAAATTCCAGTCAAGTCGCTATCGGTGTCAAATTGATGTTCATGTTCATAATGGCAACTCTGGTAAAAAAGTTGTACACTTCTTCATCGTCTTGGTTTCAACTCATTCTTTTCCTGTGTTGGTGCGAAAATTGCTAATGGAATTAGGAAAACTCCTGTTTCTCATCCTAGTAGAAATCTTTGTAGTATAAGATCTCCTTGTTATTCTCTTTTTCTGATTCCTGTTGTGCCGTAGGTACTTCTACGAGGTACGTCATAGCTGTAATATATGCACACATACAGCAAACTAATACTACCTACTCTAATCCACCTGGCTGGCTTCTCCAAATACCCACTCATTTCTTCTTCTTCTTGCCAAATTATTGCTAGGTACTTACTTCTATGCAAATCACAACGAGACTATGGTGATATTTTCCTACCTAACTTGTACATGAATAAAATGCCTGCCAAGCCGGGGGGCAGTATAGCTTCCTCACATAATGTAACATGGACGTAGGTATAGAATTAGTTGAAGAACAAAGTACGAGTCGAAATTCGTGAGTTAAAAGTGTGAAACTTGGTTATGACGGAGTAAGGAAGATCTGCATGTATCACCATTCGATTCAGCGTGAAAAAAATACCTGAAAAACCGGCCCCAAACTCGTATTTTTATGGAAGATCGTTTTTCATGAAAACCTTCGATTTCATTGGGGGGGTAAAATCTTTATCAACTTCAAAGTATAATTTTTTTCCCCTTAATTAGTAAAGTAAAAGTAAAATTGATTATACCGTTAGAAAGCTGAGATCTTGAAAAAGTTATCCCCGTGTAGTGTTTTTCCAAAATAGTCTGTATTAAAAGCAAAAAGACAAACGGAAAAAATTCAAATTCCGAGAAATTTTCGAAATTTGCTTTTAGCCTCTTTTTTACGTATTGGCCCAAAAAATATTGGTTTGACATCAAGTAGATAGGAAATTTAATGTTCTTAAAACTTAGTGTTATTTTCAACTAATAACCACTCTCCCCCTCCCAATTTCTAAGGGGAGTTGCGGCAGTTTTAATGTAAAAAGTTACGGCATACGAAAAAAATCTTAAAAATTAAATAACTCGAAAATAAAGCTTTAAAAAATTTTCTAGGAGCAACTTCTGATCAGAAATGAGATGAAGAATCGACCCCTTGATCTTTGCTCATCCTTGGTGCATCACCCTGTACATTATTCTGAAATAATAGGTTGATTTATGTTTGTCATTATTGTGTTATTGACAGCGTTTTCACTATCCAATAGATGATAGAACTATTGGGACGATTCGGTAAATACGTGAGAGCCGTCTTTCTCTTAATGTTGTTGTAATTGGTTCTTAACGAGGCAATAAAAGATAATTATTTAGGTATCACAACAACAATTATCTTGATCATTACAGGCATAATGATTGCGGAGTTAGACACTTATAAAAACTTACGCCTCCGGTGATGTTACCAGTGAAGAAGACACCAGTAAACCGAATTAGTTCGTTTATACCAACCCATTACTAAAATGAATTCGTGTACGTTGTTTTTATTTGGGTTGCTAGTTTTTGCGGCAATTATCACGACCGTCCTTTCTTCGCATTGTGATGATCACGAGTGCTATTTGAAATGCGACGCCCTGAAGCAAAAGGGAAGACCCATCTATGACGGAGCTTGCCGAGAGTTCGATGATCCAACTGAGTACGTCTGCGGTTGTCACTACGATGCCGGCCACTGGATCCGATATAGGTTCATTCTCAAATGGTGAACAACCTAAATTAAAAAGGTAATCTATGTTTGCAATACAAATTTAAAAAAATTGTCAAAATTACCAACCATTAAAAAGATCTTAACATTGGAAGTTACGACCTTGCCTTATTGACACCCACCCATTTTGCTGTTTTTATAGATTTTTAAGCAAAATTTAATCAAATTTAAGTACATCCTTCAGTAAAATTTTGTGTAATAATCTCAGAATGTACTAGTTCTTATTTGATAAATTTATTCCAAATAACAGAAGAGAAGAATTTTTTTGCAGGTTTTGGCAAAATTTAGAGATTTTGTCATGGTTTATATCTTATACGGGGGAGGTGGGCGGAGTCATCGAAAAAATGTTGTCCCATTTTTCACCCCGAAAAATGTAACACCACCTGTTTCCCACATACAGCTGCATCTTTTTAAGGGAAGTGCGATGCTGTTAATTTTCATCCCACGAAAATAGTTCACCACTTGAAAAGCTTGGAAAGCACAGTTTGAAAGCTATCAATTTACCTGAAACATCACGCTGTTAAATTCTCCTTTCCTTACTCTAGTAAACAAAAGTCACATGTTTCAAATTATGATGAGTAGATGTCGACGGGATTGAGAGACGTATTTCTCTTTTCGCGGACTCTGATTTATTTCACATGGTATTCGCAGGGCTGTGGAGAGAAAATTCGGGGCAAACCTCAAAAGTCCCCGCAAAAAAGGCTAAATATAAGGCACATATCTACTATTCCTGTATTAGTTAGCTCTGCTTAGATTACGTAGTCTCTACTTATACATAGTAGTAAGTCATCATCACACGTACATAGACAGTTTTAACCAGAAAGACTGAATAACACTGAGTCAAAACATCAAATTTTCAGCCTACTCCTGCTTTGCGTCGCTTTGGGTTTCACAGGAAAAGAAGAAAAATCAACAAGAGGATTTGTGATGATTTAAGACCGACTAGGGTTCCACGTATATGTGATTTTACCCAACTTTTTGTTGAGAAGGGTTTTTTATTTCATAACCTTTCTACTTTACACTGAAAAGAGGGAAAAAATAAACAAAAACAAACTAAGGGCTTTCAAAAAAATAGCTACGAGAAACTTCCAATCGGAATTTAACCTAATGATCTACTATGATCGTATTTTCGGGTTCTTTGCAGTACCTGCTTTCTGTATAAGACTTATTAATAGTTCTTCGGTGTACAGTTCACTTAGGTATTCGATTTTTTATTGCCGCAGAATCAATGTCACAATGAGATTCTCCAGGGAAAAAACACAGTGTTTTGGATTATCTACAGATCGAAAATTGAAGGGGTTCAATGTTGAAAATCGGGATTCAGTAAACTTTTGAAATAAGGTAATTCCTTTTTTAATTTGCGTATATGTTTATAATAGTTACCTATGACATGTTTTCTCCATCTAAGTCCGGGCCCGGGTTCAAGGCCAGGTTCCGGGGGTAAAGTAACCAGTGGCCCCACTTTCTCTACGGGCCAGGGTATTCGACGTGGCTCTGATTGAGTCAGTTCCCTACGTTCGCACTTTTCACGTGATTCTGGAGAGATGATAAAGAACGCCCAGCCCATTCGTCTTAAATCCAAACTTAATATTCCGGTAACACCCAGAGAGTCTCCTTGTCAAATTTCAACTTCCTAGGGTGAACAGGTGAGAATTTAGCTCACTCAGCTGATCAAAAGAGCCCATAATTTGAATCGTCTTTTAATGACCCAGAGAGTCTCTCTATGAAATTTCAACTTCCTGGGGTTAACAGGATAGAATTCAGCTCGCTCAGCTGATCATACATGTAAGAGCCCATCATTTCAATCGTCTCTAAATGACTCAGAGAGTCTCCCTATCTAATGTCAACTTCCTAGGGTGAACAGGAGATAATTTTTCTCATTTAGCTGATTAGGAAAGAGCTCATAATTTCAATTGTCTGTTAATTACCCAGAGAGTCTTCCTTTCAAATTTCAACTTCTTAGAGTGAATAGGAGAGAATTTAGCGGACACAGCTGATCTTGAAAGAGCCCGTAATAACATTTCAGGAGCCAAGTAAATATGTTTTAAGCGCATAAATCCTTTTAAACTCAACCAATTAAGTCATATGATTTATCAAATGAAAGGGCATGATTCACTGAGCGTTCTTATACCAAAACGAACAATGTACCATAATTAGAACTTGAGATATCAAAGGACAAAGCTATAAAAGTTTGAGTTGAGTGATTTTCATGCACGAAGACAAAGTTATGCATAAATACCTTTCATTAAAAAAAAAAAAAAAAAAAGAAGGAAATCGGCCGGATAGAACGGCCGTACTAACTGCCATTAGATTTCATAATTTTTTTAAATATATAAGATAATAATCGTGATACGCGGAGTCTATAAGCCACACCCAACTTGACGATTTTTTTTCTCAAAATCATTTGTAGAATTTATATAAACAAAATTTTGTATTACCAAATAAAAATTACAGCCTGTATAGTAACAGTTGAGCCAGTTGTCGTGTGTTAGATGTTCCAGTTCCAATACTAGAAAGAAGGAGTTTTAATGAAGTGGTGATGCACAGGGAGTTTGACATTTTTTTGAAGAAGTTAATCTCTACCCTAGCAGAGAAGTGGCAGAAACCACGGACAGTAATCGCAGGATGGATAAGAAGTAAAGCTATAGTTGGCAACCAACCGAGCGATTTCCTTGAGGCTGCGGGAATCGAGGAAGCCACTTAAAAGTATGATCCCAATGGCCCCTTTCACACCAAACGAATCCGAATCAATCTGGATCACTCCGAATCAAGTTGAATCTGATTCGTCATCTCCACGCTTTCACACCAGCTGAATCGACTTGAATCTATAACAATCCTTTCATCTTCTTTTTGTTTTCCTTCTTTTAGTTGCTTTTGAGCTATCATCATGCGCGCAGTTGTTTTAAATGCAGTAGTGTTTCGTAGGAGGCAACGGTGGAAACCGAAAACAAGAAAAGTGTGGATACATCACATAAATAGGAAAAGGCTGGATTTTGGTATGTTTCATCATTTACAAAATGATGAGAAGATAATCTATGACTTCTTCCGAATGAGTGAGGAATTGTTCGTAATCCTGCTGGATTTGGTGGGACCTGTGGACGCACTATTTTCTTTTACTTTTAAAATTGATAATTCCACTTCCATCTCGTATGGTTGTTGATTCAAGACTGACCGGATGATGAATCTGACCGGTTGAATCAAGTGCGACCTCGAATCAATACTGATTGAACCAGATTCGTCCGGTCTGAAGGCGGGAAAAGAGTTCCTTCATATTTAAACGGAGCGCTCGAAGCCGAATCTTGGTCAATCAGATTCAACTTGATTCAGAGTGATTCTGATTGATCCGGATTCGTTTGGTGTGAAATGGGCCTAGGATTACCAAGGAACGGTGGAACTAGGGCTAGAAGATGGAGCCCCGCTGCCTCTGCTAAGAGAAGAATAATGAAAAAAAGAAAACAGAAGCTGACCGGCATATCACAACCCTATCACAAAAATTTAGCCTCAATAAAATCAAATAACGAAAGTTTTAATAAAATAAATGTATAAATACAAATGCATAAGCGTATGTTTCTAGATTACCAGCAGATATAATTATGTTATTCGTACGCTAAGCCATGTAAAAATCAAGGATAAGAATCAACACTTCCTTTTTTTCTCCTCTCACTATATGTGTGGTACCCATACTTGGATACCCATACTTCTTGGAATAATGTAAAAAATCACGTGATTAAACGTACGTACATCGTAGTTTTATAAAATGGTGCAGTACGCACCTACATTCTTCTTTTTCGGTGTAGTTGTTTGAAATATTTTATTAGGTATCAGCACTTCGAGCAAGAACACTAGTAATGAACCGATCAAACCAATAGTTAGTAGCAGAAACGCTCCCTTTAAGTTGTCAACATTGAGCTTTTCTCCCACTTTCACTGTCTTTTTCATGGTGTTGAACACCTCCCTCACGTACGGTTTTTGCATCGCAATTTTCTCAAATTGGTCGTTCATGATTTTATTCACGATCCCTCCACTTTGGTAGCGAAGAATATGGTTTTCCAAAGGCCTGAAGTATGGCGACCCAGGCCTGAGTACCAGTCCAATTTGATAGGTGTTTACGCAATATTTGGTTATTTCGAACTGCTTTAACAGCTCAGCGGGGTAATCGCTATCCAGAGTGAAAGCTTCTTTCCCGTACTGCTGACCGAATAGGGCTACTTTGCTTGAAGCAACGGTTTTCCACTCTTCTTGCTGATCAGGGATCACTCTCATTCGTCCGGCCCAAGTAGATTCCCACGTATCCTGCAAATACAAAAGTACACTTACGTTATATTTTGATTCAGAGTAAAGTAATGGTTTGCAAAGAAGTTGTAGGATTCTTCCCAACTTATACCCATGTTACCTAAATAATGTGAATAGCGACAACCAAAATAATGTTTGGATACCTATACCATGCGTGTAAGTACCACACCGTGCTACCACTCAAGACCCGAACCTATAACTAGACGCAAATCTTAAAACCTCATTACTCCGATTTCGCGTATTGCTTCCGGTAACTTACAATTCATGCAATTTTGTTTAGGGATTATGTTTATTTGATGTTTTTTGTAGTGCCCATTTTCTTTAATAAGATTATTAAAGTAAAATTAAAACTCGGCAAAGCACGCCTCGCAAGGGACTCCGCTCCTTAACCCTTTTGCTTTCACCTTGTGCCACGGCTAAACATTGGAGGAATGTGGAACATGTTCCATTTAAAATTTCAGCTTCATAGGTTGAATAGCAAATAACTTGAGTCCGAATCTCATTCAGCCGATCTGGAGGGCCTCAGACTTCTTAATTCATTTTTAAATGTTTCAAGAGGCCTGTATTTCAAATGTCAAGAAATCAGATGTGCCGCCGCTACTATAGTCCCGTTTTTTCGTGACCTTTGTTACAATACTTTGTGAGGTTTTTCATTCATTATGACAAATATTGTTCATGATGACGAGGATTGTTACTAATTCGAGAAATGAAATTAGATGCGTATTATCCTTTACTTACATTGAGGTCCAACATTAGTCGTAGATCCAAAGCATAAGGCGATGTCCAAACAAAGCCGTTCTCCACTAACTGCTTGATCGTATCCATCTTGACTGATAATGTTGGGCTCGTCAGCTGCGTTATAAGCCCACTTGAATAGCACGTTGTTAAAATAAACCCCAGAGTGACCCACCTGAAACCAAACATTTTGAATTTAAACCCTTGTTTCGACAGCAGTTTAGAATGGATGTGACGAACGAATAACATGAGTGTAGGTATAACGGATTATCGGAAATAGCGTTGTTGTAGGTAAATAACAGTTTACAAATAGCATGAGGAAATAGAGATCACCAGATATGTTCGAGGTTAGAAATAGGAGCCTAGGTACCTGATTGTTTCTAATACTTATTAAATAGTTTTAGAATTATTTATTATTATTTAGGTTTTCTGGTTGTTATTAACCATTGCGTAAACCTTCAGGGTCAATTATTCAAGTGTACTTTATCATACAGGCGTGAGTAGTCGTTATCCAAGAGCTTTGCTCCTACTTATTCAATTGAAAGTTCCTTGGGGTGTTCATTCAACTAAGATTTTATTATTCAACTTCTTTCTTTGAATTATAACTGAAAATGGCTATCGGGTTAAACATGCTCACAGAGCGTTCATGTTACCCAAGATGAGATAGTGCAAGGCTGAAGAATACCATTGCAGCGTTAACATACCAAGTACGGACTAAGAGTACAACTGCACGACCTGAAAACAGTCGTGGGTTCTAGTGCTATTCTATTAATATGAGACGACATGAGCATAGTATCACCATAAGTTTCACAATAATACAAAATTATAAACCAACCATATTACTAATTGTCGGATAGGCGTGGCAGAAGATTGACCATCACCAGCTGCCATGAAGAGTGATATTGCCCAGAATATACACTCAACAAATGTTACTTCTGGAAAATGAATTGCGAAAAACGTCAAATCAAAAATTAAAATATCAATAAATGCATAGTAAAATATACTTTTACTAAAAGAAAAAGAACAAACAAGATAATTATAGTGAAAGTGTTCAAAATTTTACTTCATTGAGGAATGTTATGAATAACAGTCTCAATCAATTAAGAATTTTAAAAAAGTAAAATATTATTTACGGGTAATTGTAGACTGGGATAGCCATTTGTTTTCAAGTAAGTCGATAGGTACCTCTAGCTGTTTACTCATGCCTCACCACTTATGAGACTTTATGAGATACTTATGAGCTTATGAGGTTTACGGAGTTTCGGAATTTAAAGGTGATGTAACATTTCGGTGTTCCAATCGAATTGCAGATTCAGTTTGAGTGTCGACCGGGAGGTTAAACGAGTGTTGACTATAAAAATGAGCACAATCAACGAGTCAAAAGAAATTGGAGATGTCGAGCGGGATAAAGTATGTTCCGTGCTAAAAGGGAAGGCCATGGACATTCCATGCAAATCAAACCAGCTGATTCGAAAGGTTTGCAGTCATTGCGGTCATCTTCGTCAAACCTCCCACAACGTAATTTCAATCATATTCGGAATACGTTAAACACCGCCCGCAGGAATGTCATTTCCGTTGTTCCTTAATCGTTAGAAAATGTCAACAACATGTATACCAAAATCAAGCTCGGTTTTTGCGCGGTGGTGCTACATGGTGCTTTATGAAACGTGATAACGGGATTACGATCTTTACAACTCCTGATAACCTTAGTTTGTTGAAGGATACGGAACACGTGATTAACAACATTACGTTCACTTAGGTACGCTCCCAAATTTTATTACCAGATGTACACTTTACATGTGTTTCAACACTGGGAGCCCGAGTAAGTCGGGAGGACGAGTGACTTTAGGTCTTGGCCCGAAAAGGCCAATACTTTACATGTGTATGTGAACAGATTTCATCTGCCGGTCGTGTATGCGTATTTGAACTGCAGTAGAAGGAAGTGTACATGAATTGTACATTGAACTATACTTGTGCGCAATATATGCCGTGTATGCATTGAACTTTCTAAAAGAGCAGAAAAACGAAATTAGTACATTCCTATTTTGAGCAAGCAGCTCATGTCGCGATCCCTCATTCGTTTCCAAGTTGCCGAAATCGGGATCAGGAGGTTCCAGTTGAACAAGAAATTATTGAGGGCTTATGACGGAGACGATGTGGGGGCATGGCTGGGTTTTTTTCGGTTTAAGCTTTTTTCGTATTCGGCGAGTAGCTTGTCGACTGTCGCTATGACGTTCGGTTATTACGGGAAAAAAAAAAAAAAAAAAAAAAAAAATCCCGTGGGAAAATCCCGTTTTTTTTGGTCATTTTTTCTGTACATTTCGCAAGTTTTTGAGAAAACGGGGAGTCGGTAGCGGTGGAATTGAAAAATTGAGGTAATATTCGGAATCAGCGATAAATTTTACATATGTTAGGCACCTTTGGAAGGCATTTAATCTAGAAATATGTTCTATGAAAAATCCTGAAAAGTTTGGGCACAAAAAAGCAAAAACAAGCTATGTCATGGAAAAACAAGCTTAAACAAAAAAAAAAAAAAAAAAAAAAAAAAGCTTCGGCCGGATGCAAGCCCTTAAATTGTGTAAAGTAGGGTAATTTTTGTAATTAGTATAAGCTATGGCTTTGTGCGCAAAGTTATATTAAAATTCAACAAAATTTATCAAAAATTTCGCTCTACAACTTTGTATGATCAAAAAAATTCACGCTTCATTTTATGTGTCTAAAAGTTGAAAAAATTCAATAATTTCCCTTTTTCTACAAATTTTTTTAAATCGTTTTTTTCGCATTCATCACTCACTAGAAGGAAGTAATTTAAAATTTTTGATTGAAAGTCGATTTGTCTCTTAAAAACCTACAAAATCCATTTTTTTCCATCTGAATCCGACAAAAACTCGCTTTATTATCATCGAAAACTGCAGAAAAAGCGGGTTTCCCCTTTTTAGGGAATTTTCGTAGAAAATGAAGGTATTGCAATGGCTCGGAAAATGTTAAAAACAATATTTTTGAAAAGTTTCTTCATTGAAATCCGTTTTGAAGCATTCTGGAACTATTCCTGGAGTTTGCGCTTTTTCATATATATATATATTCCAGATGATTACTCTCCTTAAGATTGAGATGAAAATACCGTTCTTGCGCCAAAAAATCAAGCAATCCAAGCAAAAGGAAGAGTTTGTTGGCCAACAATTTTTGAGCACATTAAATTGGTCAAATTTCGAAAAATGTACTAAAAAATCACTAAAAATGGCTAAAAACGGCCAAAAATCGTTAAATTTATATTTTTAGCAGAATTTTAGTCAAAAATAATTTGTCAACCATTGACTAGGACATTTAAAAATTTTTGCTCAAATAATTATGCTGAAAAACGTATTTAAATTTCATTAATATTTGCTAAAAAATCTATAAAAACTGCAAAAAAATCTAAAAATCCATAATCTCTTTTGAATCGCCGAATTTTATTTAGTATGAGTTTTTTGCCATAAAATTGGTTTGTAACAATTTCTTTCTACTGAAACTGCTTAAATTTCAATACAATTTAACATATTGTAATACGATAGATAGTTTATGAAAATTTACGATCAAAATACTTTTTAACTTGGGGGAGGTGAAGGAATTTGTCTTAACTTTTGCTCTTTGAGAGGGTGATTTTCAAGATCAAAAGAGAGCTTTTCTAGGATATTGCGAAATAATTAAAAAAAAAAGGTTTTTGACACACCCTACTGCTAAGGCCTCAATTGTTAACTAAGCGAAGCGCAACTGGAAACTCTAATCTTGCGAATCCCTAATATTTTAATATTGACTTATGTATGGGAAAAACATAGGTAAGTCAGTGAACTTAGTACATAATAAAAACAAAAAGGAATTTACCAAATGTGCATTTTACCTCGTGTTGAAGTCAGAGAAGAGTCTGGTATTCTGTAGGTCCTTACTAAAATTGTCGACGAGAACAGCAAGACAGCTGCCAGTATAACGGAAATGGCAGTAAAAACCCACATTCCCATAGTAAAAGGATTAAACAAAGTAAACCAGCCGGAATTCAAATATTTCGGCTTCGGAACTATCAACTTCAGACAACCCTGTGAACAATGGATTGGATCCTGCAAAGTTATATTATGTTTTGAATTATTTTAAATATAAGTTTAGTAAATATAGTGTGTCCACCAGAAATTTCAACTTTTATGTTCTTCACTTTTCAAAACAGTTCTTAAGAGATTTCAGCCAGTAACAAAATAGTTAGCAAGGATAATAGAAACCCACCTCTGCTACTGGATAGGATGTTTCTAGTTTACACCAAACCATAGAGGGGACGATCCAGAGACCACAAAAGGCCATATCCACTTCGCCGGCAGTTAGGAGTTCCATGATCCCGCCTTTCCAGCCCATGCCGTCGTACTGTCCCCACAAATCATCCGTTGAGGGCACAACTATGTTGAGCTTTAAGTTTAGACGATCAAACGATTGCTTGACCAATGTCAACTCCACTCCTCCATACAATGCTGTTGAAAACGATACAAAAATATCTATAGTAAATGCTGTAAAAGATAGAACTTATATTTGGTACTTAACTAGCAGGTACCGGCATTCTATAACCTGATTTACCTATTTAACAAGAACAGAAAGATACACAAAGATTTTTAAAATTTTGTATCTCCTTTTGCAAAAAGGAAACTCAATCTACAAATACCAGATCTACACGGTACTTTCTGTGAAAACCGAACTTCTGACTATCAGAGCGACTGTAAAATTCCGCCCCGGCAGCTTGGTGAAAAACCGGACTGTCCGGGCCAAATTCGGACCCTGGGCCTCTACCTTCATAGTAAGGGACCTCAGAGGACCTTCTGGAACTGGGTGAGATGATACAAATACTCAACCGTGAGAAGAAAAAAATCACTTAAATATGATTCAGAAGTGTGAGTTTCAGTTATTTCACGAATATAATGGACATGATAGAACACTGAACTATACAACAGAAGAATCCAATATTTCTTTCTGGAAACCAGAAACCGTGTTTGGGAGTGCCTTGTGCCCCCCCCCCCCCCCCCCCTCACCCCAGAAAAAATCCAGGAAGACTTCTGAGAGGAGGCAGTTCACATAGTCAATGCCTTTGACAAATGCCAAGTACTCGTCTTAACCTACGGGTCGAGGCATGAGTTCTAGCTCGCATTACCAACTATGCAGGTTGGTGACCAAGTTTTTTGATATCCACAAAGCTCCAAATGCCGAGGACCTTGGAAAGTGCCTAACACCCGCGAGTCAATTCTCACTGACCTCTGTCCCATTTATGCAAAATAGGCTGCATGTTGGAGGTGATGAAACCACTGTCCCCGCGAATCTAAACTCAACTAGGGGGTCAGGCAGTTGGTGCTTTGGCAAAGTCTGGGGAGCGAAAGAGTGAGCGATTCCTTAAGAACGACTCTTTTCAGGGAGTTCGTTCTCCAAATCGCTCCCTTCACGGAGCGGTAGTTCAGGAGATAACTCCTCTAGTCTTCTTTCGGTGAACCAGGGAAGGGCAAGGGACTCGCACAACCTCAACAGGTAAAAAACCAAATTATTAAGCTTCGAGGACCGAGCTCAATCCCAAGCTCTCACAATGGAGTCCACACCTCAACCCTTTCCTGAGTGCGGCAAGGAAAATCAAAGGGATAACGGCATTATTTAACTTAGTGACTGGAGACTTTGTTTACCTAAACACAAGTACAGAACGCGCTCTTTCCAACTCCCAGTCAATAACTCCCAGCCCCAGTCCCTTACCCGTTCTCCCAACTCAGTTTCTCCATTCCCACTCCACAAGTTTTTTTTCCTCTTTTTTCAACCGTTCGTTAGAACGCCCCTGTACTAATAGTTTTATTCTGTCATTTCAAAATATTTCATATTACCTACATATTTTTTTAAGTAGGTAGGCACTAATTTTCTATTTTTATTTTCATACTGGGAATCCCCTTATGATCGTCAGATTCTTACCCTCCCAAGGATCGATTCTACAACTTATTTTCGATCGCAAAAACTTCCTCAGACCTTGAGCTTTACTTTTTCGAAGTAAAGAAATAGGTAGGTACCTACATAAGACAATATTGATCGGAAAGTTGTAGAATCGATCCCTGGCATAATATCGACTCATATAACTTTATCCTTCTATATTTTTTAATAAAAATGTACTTAGTTATAATTCTAAATATGTACCTACATACCTACACAAATGTTCTACATAGGTACAGGTGTATGCATGCAACAGGTGAATGCCCACGAAAGGCGATAGCTCCGAGTTATACCTTTTTATCAAGACCGTTCAGTCATGAGGGTAGTGTATAACTTCAGCGCCGTGTGTTACAGGTTAAAGCTTCTCGAGCGCTGACCACCTCAGCGACGCACAGGAAACGTCACAAATTATACTCCACCAACAGCAAATCCCTCACCTTACTTATTTCTATGATTTTGCTGTTATAGGCCCGACGGGAGGTTCCAGTCATTCATGATCTTCCTATGGGGCCCACGTTCCTGGCGGCTACATATTCGCTTTTTCTAGCATTCGTCCATTTTCCTTTTGACGTAATGTATTAATTTTTTGTGACTTACCTACCTCTACAAATTAAAAGACCTTTCTGTGTTTAAATTAGTTGTTATTAATCTCCAACGTTTCTCCCCAGGAACTGGGGCTTCTTCAGGGAGACAAAATTCAAAATATCAAATTCAAATTTTGTTAAATAAATAAGTAATAATAATTTTCTTTTTCGTGATAAAAAATCGAATTTAGAATTATCAGTTTAAGAAAATCAAATTGAAATTGTTTAAGTTCATGTAGGTAACAGTGTTTTTCCGTATGTTTTACCTAGTTCGCTGGTTAGGTGTTTCCCCACTGCAGGGCCCCTTGTAAAAATCTGGCATGGACCCGGATTGGCTCTCAGCGGCCCTTTGCAGAGTGCATTAATTTATCTTATATACATATTAAATTTTTTTGAGATTTGTATGTTGATTCCCGTCAAAGAAAAGCTGAGGAAATCTATGCAGATCCTGTTTTAAAACCAACTCTAGCCGGAGTTTTTGACTTTTGACACAGAAAAAATGGATGCACTAATACACAAATTACTTTACTAATACTAATAATATTAATATTAATTGCTATTTATTTAATTATTTTGATAACTCAAAATAGAAGTAAATCAATGGAAATGAGCTCACATGGGTTTCCGTCTTCGTTAGTAGCGCCAAAGGATGAGAACACAGAACAGTTGAACGTCCCAACTTTGACAGTTCTACCCTTAAAATCTTGAACACCGTGGAGCTGAAATTTTAATAAAGTTTAGGAGAAAGCAATACTAAGGAGATTTGCATTACTGAAAGTCCACCATAGATAATACATTATATTGTTTAATCCATGCATCTGAACATCCTTGAATCAAGGTAAAAAATTTCGCTTCAAAGTAAATAATAATACTCGTACATACCTACCCTAATTCCAAATCGTGTTAGTCTCATTAGATTCTGATAACCGAGCACCAGTTTCATAGATTCGAGTAATAGATTCAGATACCGATAGGACATCAAAATTATAAACATATAAATGGGGATAGTCTGATAAAAACCTGTTACTTATTCGTACATTTTTTTAAACTATTTCAAAAATTCTTAACTTTTAACAAATTTGCCTAAAAAAAAGTTACAATGGCTACATAAGTATGAAAAAAATCAATTTTTGTCAAATTCTTCCTTGGGGAACTTATTTTGATCCGTTGATTACTCCCTCACAAATAAGTAAGGAAGTGACATCTTCAAGGATTGTAAGGAAATGCAAGTTGAAAGATTGACCTCTTAAGGAATATTTAGCAGGTAAGTAATTTTTTGAACGAAGCGCTCCCCAAACACGAAAAGAAGGGAAAAAATAAATAAACTAATACCTATATATTTATCAAATTTTAGCGAATGTGTATGGATGATGATTTTATGTTGTTATTTGCATAGGAAATATCAGGGAAATTAACAAGCTTTTTCGTCGAAAAGACCTCCTTTGTTGTTGGTTATGTGCTGAGACCGATTTATGTGGTAATAAATCTTGCTAAAAATACTGACTGCTTATTCAGGTCACGTAATTCCACATCTATTCCTGTCTCAACACCGCGTGAGAAAATCATTAAGGCTAAACTGCTTGTTGACTTCGATCAAAAACAACTGCCACATTGTTTCGATATTTCCTAAAGTAGCTGTCATAATGTATTTGTTAACTAACTAGGTAGGTATATCATATTGATGCCGAAGTCATCCTTTCACCCAAATACCTCAAAAAGACGTTAGATACGCAAATCAGTTACGAAATCGCGAAACACAGGATATTTTCTTTCTATTTTAATTTCTAATGCTTTTTACGTAGGTACAACCAATCAAATTTCATTGGTGCTCTAAATTTATCACAAGTCAAACCACATCATTCCATGCTGCCAACTTCCCACTCCTTCAACTTCCGTCTGAGTGCTAATGGTACGTGCGTGGAAAAAACACAGTTCACAATTAATATACCATGTGTGCAACCCGTCCAGATAGTGAGAAGATGATTCGTCGTAAAGGTTACTGCAAAGTGATTAGATAGGGAGTGGGTGGGGAAGAACCTACCTTAGATACTATACTATGTCGATACTATCTATCATATCTTGCTACATAGGAGGCACCAATTCACCTATCCTCACACCTAACGCTCAGTAGTTTGGTATCCAAATATAATGACTTGTATCAGGTATTTTTTTGCCTTCGAGTCTACCTGTACGAAGCGGAAGCATTGTTTTCATTTTCGAGATGAAAAAATAATTTTCGACCATATCAAAATTTCAACTCAAGGTTTTAGGCCATTTTGAACAACTTTCGTTTCGTGTATGTCTATTGAAAGTCGGCAAATCGGGGTTTCAAGCTTAATTTCATCAGTTTTCATCCGATTTGTTAATGAAATTTTAAAGGAATGTGCAGGTAAGGCTGTAAGACGGTTCCCTATTACTGTGCCTTGGCCTTCCAGAAGCTTAGCGGCCATGAAGATACTTTACTGCTCTCTGGTGCGCAGCAACTTGGAATTTGCTTCTGTTCTGTGGAATCCTTCGTACTTCACACACATTCTTGCTCGTTGGAACGTGTACAGCACAGATTTCCGAAGATGGCCTTTCACAAAACTAATGCGCTGGAGGGATTTAGTAATGAGGGAATGATGAGGGTTCTGAATCTCTCTACGCTCGAACATCACCGGCTGGAAGTTGATTTAACCACATTCAATAAGATTATAATGAACCAAGTTGGTTCTCCATCACTTTTGGCTAGGAGACATTTCAGTGTGATATCTAGGGCCACAAGGAACGTTATGTCTTTCGTCCCGAGTATCATAACAAACTGTTCTCTTACTAGGGTACAGAAGTCTGCTAACTTGAATGCTCATTTAATCTATGTTACAGCAAGCACCCCATGGATGGGGACTGGCGGAATGGTGTTCAGCTAATGAATTTTCTCGCCTTAAATTGACTAGTTTTCTTTTATTAGTTTTTTCATACTGTGTAATCTTTACCTAATCTTGATTGTGAATTTCTCTTAGCATTTAATGTGTACCTAGATGTAAATTGCGTTTGTTTTTACTACAATTTCTATGTTTATTGGCTGCACTTGTGCTCTGTTCTATGAAAATGGATTTCAATCCCGTCTAATAAAAGATAAATAAATCAGTTTATAATTTCTCACACATCAATACTTCACTTTGCGCATGCACAAACGTAAAATCTATCAGACATTATTTTCGTATGGCCTACGCGCCTGATCTCGCTCAAATTCGGAAAATAGTATGGAAAAGTCGATTTAATCTCCCTTTATCAATTCTATCAAGATCGTATCATTAGTAGCAGAAGCGCATGCCAGAGACTCAAATCCTTGTAACATTATAATAAGTAACTGATAAAATGTTCACGTGTTTTACAGTTTAAGCTTTTGATTTCCCACAAAGAACTGTATCGCTCCCTACGCACTGATAGCGTCTATGCAGCATTTTCTCATTACCTACTTCACCGATTTTGACATTAAACGCTCCATTTACTCGCTATGAATACTTATGAGATTATTTAAAACAGTGCAATGATCTACGTACTCATATCCATTCTTCATGTGCCATGCCGGACTTGTCAGATATTTTTCGTTTCACGTGGAATGTACGATGGCTAGTAACCTAACGGCTGCTACTATTGAAATAAGACTCAATAAAAATAAATCAAACCAACAATCTAATTTCTCCGGCATCTGAATACTTACAACAATCAAATGAAAATTGATTAGATACGATTGCATTCCTATATTAGTCTACGGTGCTTCATACAGACATAGATACACTCTCACAATAACAGGGAATGTGCAGATGCAAATTAGAAAATCACACCTCCTTACTCCATTTTCCCTGAATACTTCGAAGATCTTCAAAATATGCATTCGGCTGTCGACGAATAAAATTACGGCTTGGCTTCCCAAGAATCGTCAACAAAGCTTCCGAGTCTCCCAACCACTTACTGGCGTTCTAAGCAATAGGTACGTTTTTAATTTAATTTGTATACGTATATATACATATATATATATATATATATATATATATATATATATATATATATATTTTTTTTTTTCAACCTCAAAAGCAACATGCTAATTATATGAATACTTACTGAACTTAATCGAACGATACATGTGTGTGCAGTAAGTAATCAATGTTGATTTACAGGGCCGGATTTACCGTATGGGAGAGTTTTTTAATTAGGAAATATGAAATATGCAGAAGAAGTTTTGATTATTTGTTCCATCCGGTTATTTTATTATCCAATAGTTTTTAGTTTCACTGTATTAGGTAGCGTTTTGGTATGCACAAGTTCCTGGTTTCAAAAAACCACATTACCACACAGAAGCGACTGAATTTTCTTGCAGTTTCAGCCATTGAAAAAGAGTTAATAACAAGTTTAGATTTTGAAAATGTAATTTCCGAGTTTGCCAACAAGAAATCAAGACGTGTTAAGTTTCATTAGTCAACAAAAATGTAGATTTAATATAATTAAGTCATGTTTGTTTTGATAATAATGTTTTCAATGTATTGTAATCCTGTTTCATTTAAAACACCCAAAAGCAAAGGAAATACGCACACAAAGGTACATAATATGTAATTGAAGAGTTAAATTTCCAAATTAAGTAACTAGGTAAGTGAATCAAAACACATTGAAACAAACTTAACACCATTCTAAATTTTATTATTGGGTCAAGTTGGGTTTGATGTTATTGTGCGGAGGGGGAGGAGGTTTGTCTTTTGCCCATGGGAGGAGAAAACGGAAATCCGGGCCTGGTTACTGAATATGTACCTACTTATTGATCCTGCTCATTTAAAACTCACATTAATGAAGTTTTCAAAATTTATATGAGCTCCTTCGCTGATGATTAAAATTAATATGCGGTTTTCATAGTACAGAGGCACTTTATCTAACATGTCAGTGGCCTGATCGATGCTTTTCGATATGACTACGAATCCTCTGCAGCATGCCAGTTCTGTGTTAACTCCGCTAGTGAAGGTCTTATTGCATAACACTCTGAAAATTTGGCTCACAAGTTCCAACGCCGAATCGGATTTGTCGGTGGATACCTTTGAAGAAACAGAAGAACGGTATATTGTTTCTTATTATACAAAAGTATAACAAAGTAGGGTTCTACATATTTCGTTTATAAAAAAAAAAAAAATAAATAAATTTATAGTTGTGCAGCATGACCATATGAGCAAATTTTCGTAACCTTTCTCATTCATATATCTATATGTTAAATCTTCCTGAAATGCAAGCCTTTTTGTGCACAAAAATAGTACCTACTTAAGTAAGTAGTAGTAATACCACATTTGTGGGGAAAAAAAAAAAAAAAAATTGAAATTCAATTTCAATAATTGTGAATCTTTGCTTACCTGAATACACTCGTAGGACGGGAATGTGAACGTGATAAGTTTTTGGAGCTCGTCTATGTACTTCACAGAAGGGAGTAATAAATTAGAGAACAAGGAAAAACTTCGAGAAATTAACAGTATAAATATTACCTCACGAACGTAGATCATCATAGTTTGCCACTTTTCGAGACAGATAGCAATCAATCACCTGTGAATTTTAAAACCAAAGAAGCCTTGTAGCAGTAGACAGATCGAATGGTACTAAATGAAATTATGAAGAAAACAATGCAGATTCGACTGCAAAGGGAAATTCTCATCTAGTTAACAAGTAGGAATGTGTTCGTTTTTCCAAACCCCAAGATTTTTCTCTATATAGACTAGAAACACCAGCTACATTAAAATTGAAATCTATTCCAAAAAACCCCGACTATATTCCCACGTTTTATGAAGTGAAAGATACCAAAACTAATTTACAATTCGTAAGTAGGTACCTACCAATCTGCTTCCCTAACTCCAAATTAGACACTATTCCAGACGTTCTGCACGTAAATACTACTCGTAGGTAGGCATGTTTATAGATACACATCAAAAACAACAACCCACTGATTATGGGGAATACAAGAGTGCACTGACACGCGAACTTGAAGTGGGTACGTACAACAACTAATCGATGCACATGTCAATTTACGTCAGGGAGATTGAGCCGTAGATATGTAAATAACGTATCGATTCAATTCTATCTGGTATTTTAATCGTTCAATGTTGCAGCCATTAATAATTAATATGCAGAGTGTAAAGAAAGAATTTTTGGGGAAGAAATACAGTTGCTCAGAAAAGATAAAATACCTGCCAGAAATTAAATATTTGTTAAGTAGGTGTAGATAATTTTAAAATCAATCTTTGAGGTTACATACCTACCTCACCTATTGGATATGAGCGTCTTTTGCTTCTTTTCTCTACACCAATAAGGCGCTAATTTTTGATAGGTCGGTATACTTGAGTCAAGGGCCGCGTATGGGCAAACCGACTTGGACTGCATATTTATTCGTAAAATAAAAAATATGATATAGGTACCTACTTTCACAGTAGAGAGAAAATCACCTCACGTTTTGCCAGAACGCATTTGTCGTTGCTGATTTGTAATCCCTCGTCACGAAAAATGCCACTCACTTTCTAAGCATGTTGGATGTGTTCTTCCATCGAAGAGGAAGCAATAAGAACATCACCTAGAAAACAGAGCACGATCGGAAGTCCCCTCAAAATTTGGTCCATGTACCTATTGTTGCACAATTGGGAGCCATTGTGAAGACCAAAGTTCATTTTCGTATACTAATAGAGGCCGAACGATGTAATTATTGTCATCTTGGAGATGTCATTGGGATATACGTCAAAGTGGTGGAAAGCTTTCTAGATGTTGAGGGTGGAGAAAACTGTGTATTCATGTTAGTGGGCGCTGAAATCTCGGAAATGCGAGATGGCGTACTGATCTGGAGTCGTACGACCGTTGAGAACACGATAGCTGCTGAAGGTCCCAATAGTTTCGTTCGGTTTAAGTGCTATATGAATGGGAGAGGACCACGGAGGGATTCGAGAAGGGCGGATGATGCCTTCTTGGAGCAATGAGTCAAAATGTTGCTTGGCCTGCTTCAATTGAGTGGGCTGGGATTTGCGCACCTTCGCACGTACAGGGAGGCCTCTGGAACCTTCGGGAAGTTGGGTCTGTCGGAAATCTGAATGAAGTTGATTCTTTGATCCTGGAGATGGCTTGGGCAGAATTTTAGAGCTTTCGGTTTCACAAATTACGTAAGGAAATCTGCCTCCCCCCCCCCCCCCTCTTTTTTTTGGCAATTGTAAATGCTCACTCATACTTGCCCTTATTTAGGAATATTGCTTTATGGTACTCACCAAAGCTTGAAATTCGGGAGCTGTTGGCTGTGCATAACAATTCGATGCTTTGCCCCTTTGTTTGATAAGAGAGTTGGGGAGTATGGATATGGAGGCTCCCAAGTCGTTCAAGACGGTGAGGTTTGATCTGTGACACCAAAGGAACTGCCAATTGAAAATGGATGAAGCCCTCGCAGAAGCCGGCAGAGTTAGTTTTCCTGCCAAGACACACTTTGGAAGCTGCACAGAAACGAGCAACACCTATCTAGCTAACTGTCCGAATCTATTGTGATACCAACAGACGCTGGAATTCTCAGTGGGAGGTCAAATATGGGGTTTGCATTTGCAGACAAGGCCGGGAAAGGAGGCACGATATCTGAATGTAGAGGAGTTTAAATTCTGACCAGGAGAGGGCAAGAGATAGCGGCTGGGAGAAGGCGGTCGAGCCCAGTGGTCTGGTTGGGTGAAGCCCGAATTGGTTATATCTGATCGACCTTTGGACCAGAAACCATCGATACAGGTAGTTGGGAGTGAAGGTCCGTGGTCGTGTCTGCCATTTTTGCTATCCCCTCCATGTCTTGATCCATCCATGAGGTGGGTGAAGTTTGGACCCCAAGGAGCAAAGCTCTGGGCCTTGAAGGCTTTCGCCATCTCAAGAGTTGAGAATATCACTCATCTGGTGCGATATCTTGAAGAGGGGATATGAGGGATGGAGGTCCCCTAGCTGATGGGTGCCAGCAATAGCCGCTAGGCACCCTTGCCTTAGCAGCTTGTATAGCTTGATACGACATTCCTTCAAAGCGGTGTAGGGCATCATCAAATTCTTCTGAGCATGGTCTGCTGTCTGGAGTGTTGTTTCGTTGGGCAGGCATTGCACTTTGGGTAAAGATCTTCTCTGCAAAATAAAGGCCGCATCGAGCTGGATGAACCTAAGCCTCGGAACTTAGAACTCTGTAAGTAATACAATCGGAAATATCTCGGTCCAGATATGGGAGCAAGCATTACGGTCTGGAACTCACAACTCCATATGGGTAATATTGTGTGAAGTATTTCAGTAAGGGACTCTCAGCTCCATAGGGGTAACAGCGAAGGCAGAGGCCAAGGTTCAGAGCAGTACTGTCTGGATCTCGGAGCTCTGTAGCAGTAGGTAGTACGAGAGGAAGTGCTATTGCTCCCCGCTCCGTAGGGATAGAACGGGAAGAGGAGATGGAATACTACTGTCCGGAACTGAGAGCACTGCGAGGAAAAATTTAAGAGGTTTGAGAATGCTCAAGTAGGAAGTTTGAGCATAGAATCGTGACAAATCCGTTTGCCTTCCGCATCTATAGGCTCTGGAAAATGGAGGGAGATGGCGTGAGCAAAAGGTATCGGACCATATGGCACCTGGTCGCAATGGAATTTCCAATGCCGTGTGTAGGCAAACCGAGTTGAACGTATTAATTGGTAAAATCTACAATATTATAAACATTTTGCAGTTGGAAAACATAATACTTAACTTTTATTTTTTAACGTGCACCAGATGGAGGCAATAGTTCTATTGACTCCCTAGCAGTTCAGTATATACTTGTTTTTCCACATGGAATCGTCAAATGAATTTGTCAAAACCACGCATGCATACAGAAAAACGTCGTTAATGGCACTTCTGTAGGTATTCTACGGAATTCACACAAAAAATTTGTAATTCACTTCAATTCTAGTAGATAGTTACATAGAAGTGACCAATTTCTGAAGGTAGCTGTTGAAGTACAGATAGGACGATATAGATAGTCCTATGAAAAGCTCTCTCTACACTAGACTAAATTACGAAAAGGCTCAACTCCTTCAACTCCAAAGGGATTAAGGGGGGGGATCGCGTCACTTTTTCTTTGAGAGTAATGTAGGCAAAGATGATTTAGGAACGTCCAGAGATTAATAGGGATCAGTGCGGCGATCAGGCCATAGGTCCCTGTGGTCATCTAATCCTGAGACTTACCCAATAATCTTTTCACAATGCCTAACAAATCCAAGCTGAGGTGAGCTGAATGTGGGAGTTAGCCGATTGTTTTCAATAAATGAAATCAACACTCTCCCACTCATCAATAGAATGTAGGATCTGACACTACACCGTCCAGTCAACACAGATAGGGAGACCTAGTTTGGGGGCCAGTCAGTTCACTTCTAATCCTTCTGGGATCTTATACTATATAGTCGAGGGAAAATACCTAAACCACTCACTCATAGGTCTAGGCCAGTAAGGAACTACCAAGGGAAAACTGCATAAAGCTTCTGAAAATCTGGTTTTCACACTTTAACCCACAATGGTACCCGGTAGATGATAATAACTCCTTTATGGGGTCCAACTTATCAGCCATACCTATAAATTAGGACAAACTATCAGTTTGATGCAAATCTGGTAGGTTTAGAGAAAAACAGCACAATGTATTGAAATCATTAATTTTATTTTAAATACTGAAATCAGGAAACTATATGAATAGAAGAAGAGAATGAAGACAAAATATTACAAGAGGAAATTACGTATATATGAAAAAATAAATAATAATATAAAGTGATAAAATCAATAAAGAAAGTCAGAAAGCGAACGATAATCATATCAAGTCGTATACGTATGTAGTGCGTACCTACCTACTACCTTTCCTACAGTTCGGAATACAGATTACAAAGGCTTGAGTTGGGTATGAGCAATTACTTTTCCAATGATGTAGGTACCAATATTTTCAATGACAATTTAAATGTAAAATTAGTGATTTTCAATCCCTAAGACATATTACAATACATATACTACATGTTAGTAATGCATTTATATTCATTACAAGATAATAGATTATTGAAGAAAAATGCACTTCTTATTGGCCACTTGAAAATAATGCAATTAAAAAAATGCGTTCACAGTTTATAAAAGGAATTAAGAAGAAAAAGCGAGGAAAAAGAGAGGAAGTGCTATTGCTCCCCGCTCCGTAGGGATAGAACGGGAAGAGGAGATGGAATACTACTGTCCGGAACTGAGAGCACTGCGAGGAAAAATTTAAGAGGTTTGAGAATGCTCAAGTAGGAAGTTTGAGCATAGAATCGTGACAAATCCGTTTGCCTTCCGCATCTATAGGCTCTGGAAAATGGAGGGAGATGGCGTGAGCAAAAGGTATCGGACCATATGGCACCTGGTCGCAATGGAATTTCCAATGCCGTGTGTAGGCAAACCGAGTTGAACGTATTAATTGGTAAAATCTACAATATTATAAACATTTTGCAGTTGGAAAACATAATACTTAACTTTTATTTTTTAACGTGCACCAGATGGAGGCAATAGTTCCATTGACTCCATAGCAGTTTAGTATATACTTGTTTTTCCACATGGAATCGTCAAATGAATTTGTCAAAACCACGCACGCATACAGAAAAACGTCGTTAATGGCACTTCTGTAGGTATTCTACGGAATTCACACAAAAAATTTGTAATTCACTTCAATTCTAGTAGATAGTTACATAGAAGTGACCAATTTCTGAAGGTAGCTGTTGAAGTACAGATAGGACGATATAGATAGTCCTATGAAAAGCTCTCTCTACACTAGACTAAATTACGAAAAGGCTCAACTCCTTCAACTCCAAAGGGATTAAGGGGGGGGGGGGGGATCGCGTCACTTTTTCTTTGAGAGTAATGTAGGCAAAGATGATTTAGGAACGTCCAGAGATTAATAGGGATCAGTGCGGCGATCAGGCCATAGGTCCCTGTGGTCATCTAATCCTGAGACTTACCCAATAATCTTTTCACAATGCCTAACAAATCCAAGCTGAGGTGAGCTGAATGTGGGAGTTAGCCGATTGTTTTCAATAAAGGAAACCAGCACTCTCCCACTCATCAATAGAATGTAGGATCTGAGACTACACCGTCCAGTCAACACAGATAGGGAGACCTAGTTTGGGGGCCAGTCAGTTCACTTCTAATCCTTCTGGGATCTTATACTATATAGTCGAGGGAAAATACCTAAACCACTCACTCATAGGTCTAGGCCAGTAAGGAACTACCAAGGGAAAACTGCATAAAGCTTCTGAAAATCTGGTTTACACACTTAACCCACAATGGTACCCGGTAGATGATCCTAACTCCTTTATGGGGTCCAACTTATCAGCCATACCTATAAATTAGGACAAACTATCAGTTTGATGCAAATCTGGTAGGTTTAGAGAAAAACAGCACAATGTATTGAAATCATTAATTTTATTTTAAATACTGAAATCAGGAAACTATATGAATAGAAGAAGAGAATGAAGACAAAATATTACAAGAGGAAATTACGTATATATGAAAAAATAAATAATAATCTAAAGTGATAAAATCAATAAAGAAAGTCAGAAAGCGAACGATAATCATATCAAGTCGTATACGTATGTAGTGCGTACCTACCTACTACCTTTCCTACAGTTCGGAATACAGATTACAAAGGCTTGAGTTGGGTATGAGCAATTACTTTTCCAATGATGTAGGTACCAATATTTTCAATGACAATTTAAATGTAAAATTAGTGATTTTCAATCCCTAAGACATATTACAATACATATACTACATGTTAGTAATGCATTTATATTCATTACAAGATAATAGATTATTGAAGAAAAATGCACTTCTTATTGGCCAATTGAAAATAATGCAATTAAAAAAATGCGTTCACAGTTTATAAAAGGAATTAAGAAGAAAAAGCTGTTTGCCAAATATGAATGTAAGATACTTTCATTCATCAGAGGATGCATGACACGGCTTGCATATAAATAGAAACACCAGATTTTTTTTCTATTGGAGAATAATATTTCTCTTCTAGTACTCAAGGGCATCTCCAGTTTATTTTACTTGGATTCCTCCATTAAAATTTAATGATAAATATTTGAAACCAAGACCGACAAAATGACACTAAAACGAAATTAAAAACACTGCCAAAGGTTCCAATAATACTTAAAAGACGACTCAGACCAACATTTGAGAGTCAATTGAAAGTGTTTCAACCCAGTGCGCCCTGCAAAAGCTATGACTTTCAACCATCATTTACAAAAATCCACTGCGTGTAAACAGTTTAAAAGATACAATGTGTAAACAACTGCAACTGCATGTAATGATTTATGACGTTATTTACATAATTTGTAAGTGGATTTGAATTATAACAGCAAATATACCAGGAAATAACAACAAAATTGTTAATAGGTAACACTACGATCACGTTCGTAGGTAGATACATGTGGTTACATTTTGAACTTGGTTTTGAGTTTTAAACACATTTAAGGCCAGTCTTCGCATTTCCACACAGACACAAGGCCGAGTGTCGGTGGGAAAATGAACACAGGGAGTTTTACCAGGGAGGTTCTATCTCTCCTCCACCAGTGCCATAAATAGGTGTGAACGTGGTGCGGATCAAAAATAAGTAAAATGGATATAGCCGTGTGTGTGGGTATGGCCTTTATCCAACTGGGTAAAAAAAGTGTTTGTTTAAAAATTCTTATGATTGTTAAAATTGGTACCTACTTCATTCTTATGTTTCCGAAATCTCCCAGCAGCACTACCTATTTTAGCGTTAACTTTATATTTACTTAGGATTTTAACAGAACTAGATGTATTTCAAGACACGCATAGAATAAAAGATACCCAGATGATGAACAAAATATCAGGTCAAGAGCATTTTAAATAATATACACACTTCGAATATAATTACCCCTCCCCCCTCCACTTCTGAAATCAGTGGTATATCGCACAAGCTGAAATCTTGCCAATCTCTGGAAAGGGCTCAGAAGAGTAGGGCTGGGCAATGGGACTCTTCCCACCACCATACGTCAGTCCTCCTTTCCCACACAACCTTTACTACTCTTACTAATTACCCCTCTCACCCATATCGTCTTATGACATATTATATCCGGATTTAGGTAGGAGATGTGAAAATCTTAGTCCACCTGCGTGAACATCTGCCACAAGATCCTTAGAAACTGGCAAGGTTACAGCGTGCCTACTGATTCTAATATTGGAAATGGAAGTTAGTACGAATGTTGTCCATTTTGGCGAAAAATTGAAAGTTAAAACGTTAAATCGATTTTGACAGTTAAGTTATCATCAGTAAAAGACAATGATTGTAACTGTTTGTTACTGATTATGACCTAACCGTTGACATAACGCTGTAACTTTTCATTTTTTTTTTTTCATGGAAATAGACAACGTTCTCCCCAACTTCCGTTTTGAAATAAGTTTCTACATTTTTGTCCCGATTTAATTCGATTCTAATCTACACAAGTATGGCGAGTTAATGTTGGAACAGTTTTACGTTCGGCCATACGTATCTGACGCATTCTTTACACTTATAACAGAATGATTTTGGCTAAACCATTCCAAAAATGTGCATGATTAGTAATCGTTCATTAAAAGCTCGCATGATATTTTACGTACATACTCATACCTACGTCATTTCCCTCCACCAGCCTTGGCGACCTTCAGCTCTCTGCATACGAACATTATTTGTAAAAGAAATATACCCACGTTACAATTTGGTCTTCTTTCCAACTAATGGAAAAACGAACTGGATGGATAAAACGTGAAAAACCATTTTATAGTCACACGCAACTAGTTGGTTATATAATGAGCGGATTCGGTAAATCAGGGTAACGGTGTTTTGAAGACAGATTCTTAATGATTTTGAACGGGAAATATTTGGGTAAATACTTCAACTTGTCTCCTATGGTTGACTAGCAGTAGCTAATATAAGATACGTAATTTGGTTTCATTAGTTGGACTGAAAAATTAGGAAATATAAATTGAACAGTGGCTTTTGCCGATCATAAATAACCTGTTATTTTAACATAGGTCATTACAAAAAGTATCTTGAGTTCTTCAATTGCAACAAGAATTAGGTACCTACCTACCTATTGAATAAGAATAATGCATCGAGAATACACCAGCATTATTTCTTAAGTTATAAATTAACAACTTTAATCATACAAATTATTATGTTACATTTGGATATGATTTTGAAATATCAATAATGGGAGAAAAGTTTATGTGCATATAGAAATACCATAGTAAGTGTAAGCCTACATCACGTAGCGTATCCAATCATTATTTTGACATACCCAAATAATAACTACGAATTCGAATTAAAATAATTACAATCTTACAAAACTTACTTTCATTTTCAAAAAGATATATGTTCAACTTACGAAATAAAATAACCTAGAAAGACATAATCTACACAATATTGGCTATTGGTAAACAAAATATTAAATTTAAAAAAAAAAAAAGCTCTTATGGAATAACATAAATATAAAACGTTTATTTTGCAGAAATGCAGTTCAAATCAATTAATGCCTCTAAGTAAATCTTTTGACAGCCACTGCATGATTAAAATAAAGTTTCAGTTGTGAGGTTGATAATTCTTTCTGATGTTAGGAACAAAAGATGAATTAAAACTCGAATCGAGGCCCGATCGTTCAATTTTACGTTTCAAGTGACATAATTTACTTAGATATCTAATAAATATAATTTATTTTATTTTTTCTTCCACAGATAGATTCGATTGTTCTACAATTAGGTGTTGTTCCTGAAATTTCGTAAGCTTCACCATTTAGTTCCGTCTTTGATCCTTGCAACTATTCAGTATAGGAATGACTGATTTCAGGAATTATAACTTATTTAAATACGTGCGAAGAAAGCTTCCAAGGTCCAGGTAGCCAATACTTCACATTAAGATTATTTCACGAACGGTCGACCTGATTTATCAGTTGCTGTTAGCAGCAATATTAATACCCACATTTTTCAACTTGGACAATATTCATATAGCATGTAGAATGAAAAGATGACTCACAATCGGAAACAAAGCAAATTGGCAAGAGCGAAATAGTTATATTCACTCACTCAACTCAGTCCGATTGATGCAGTTGAGCGAGATGAGAAACGAAAATAGAGGACACAGAAAATAGGTGTATATATCATGAGATAAATAATTAATTGATTTCACCCATCGTCATTCACTAGATGAATGGAGTTCAAAAAGTACCCACCAACCGAAGAACAATAACATACATATATTATATGGGTAAATCAAATACCCTTGCTAATTATGTTTGTAATTGTTTGTTACCAGTTTGTGTAACAAACAAGAGAGGAAAAGAGAGATATGTTTTAATATCTTATTGAGTGAAAAAGAGAGCAATCTAAAGTTGTAGGTATTAAGAGACTCTCTAAGTATCCGAGATGGGAAATCACATAAAGTTAACTTGGGATTTAATGAAAATTCCCAGAGAATCAAAGTATTGAGTTACACTGACATTCCACAACCAAGCTATGCTGTTCTATGAATGGATGTTTAGAGTGAAACATTCGGCTGCTCATCAGCAATGTTTCGTCAACTGAGGCCGATCTCTTATAGGTGACACAGAGTACGATAAGTTGAGGTTTAATGTGTTCTGCTATTAATTCTAACTGCGCAAAATGTAGTACGACGATCTCTGAGTTTGTTGCATCAATATGGGTAGCGTTATTTTCAGATAAGTCAAATCTGATCGGGTCAGCATCCACCTGGCTACTGAAATCTTCAAACTTCGCATTCAATCGTCAGAAACGGTCTGAAGGGATTTTGGGTGTCGAACACTTGGCAACATCATCCTTTCGGCGGGGGCTTTAGTCATAGCCCTAATAAACAGTGTATCAAACGGAAAGGTAACTCACACATTCCTGACCACACTGAACATGGAAGTTAGTAAGATCAGCGTGCGAAACAGTGTTAACAGAAGTTAGAATACTCAAAGTAGAAAATTACTGTGAAGACACGGGCTGAATGAATTTCACAAGGGACACAGGGACTGGAAAGGAGAGTTCTACATCCAACAGGAAAATGACATCACTCATGGAAGACCAAGCAACGGCTTAACCTGGGTAAACGACAGGAAAGTGAGGATATACATACAGCTTTAACACCAATAAAAAAAGCGATAGCTTTTTCTAAATATGATCATTTATTATTAGCCTACATTGGGCCCTTGAGTATCAGAGCTATAATTAAAAAGGTGTGGAAGTCTCTCGATACATGAATTATTGAACTAATTGCTTGGAACAAACTGTAGTAATCCGCTGTAAGCGCTGGATCAAACTCAGAATCCGACCCATATATATATCCTCGGCGTGAAAAGTTTTTTGATGTGTGGTAATGGTAGTGGAAATACAGTACGAGGGTAGAACTAGCCTTGCTTGGTAGTGGTAGTCTTTGCAGAATAAATTAAAAAACAACTCCCAAGAACAAGGCTATTGTTATTAAGTTTTGGAGCGCATTATTGTTGGACCATAATTATCAGCAGTTAGGTAAATTCTGACAACAAAAATGGTGAAATCGATTTAGCGGAGACTTATTATTGAGCGGTAAGAGAAATACCCTTGTTAGAACTCAAAACTGGAGTCAAATACTGAAATCCACTAAATCGTAATCTAGTAGCAAATAAAAAGGTGAATCAACAGGGAACATAAAGCCTAAACCAAGCTTCAACTAAGACAATATTCTAAATCTCAATGAGTAGGCACAGTGTGGTAAGGCAAGCTGATTCGGCCTCTAATACGAATCTTAAAAAACGAAAGTTGGGTCACTAGTAATATGACCCATGGACCAATAGCAACGTACACCAGCTAGCTCTACGATGAATGGTGTGATAAGAAGTGATCTCCTAGAATAATGCTACGAGAGGATATTATGACGTACAGTGCGACAAAAATAAGTTTATAATTTGTGTTCTAAGCCCTGGGACAATAATCTGCCACAGCTGCCACTACTTTATATTTATGAATCTTGCGGTATTTAAGGTGTGAAGATTGAAATTCTCTTCAATGTTTTGATAGGTATTTTGAAAAGATTCAGCCACCCATTGAGTGCAGAGGACCCAACTAAAATACATATATGTGAAACTAATAGGTATTTAAAATCTAGTTTCTTTTGAGAAACTGACCAAGGATATTACCGCAGAGGTCCACACAAAAATTGTATAACGAAACTCTACGAATGCTCCTCTTCGATGATAAAAAGTTAGTTCGGATGTTTAGACATAGAAAGCAGAGACAAGAATTGTATTTCTAATGCAGGAAGAAGGAAGATTGGGACATTCGTCTTGATATCCCTACCTACAAGAGCTCATCTAACATGGGTACCTACTAATTTTCGATACTTCAACATTAGGTATTTTTATTTTATTTATTTATTTTGCGTAAAAATATACTTGTTCGATCTAATCGTCATTCTAAAGTGAAATACAATGATTGAAATCAAATTGATAAAAAAAATTATTATTCAAATTACAATTTCTACCACCGTAGCCTTACTGAACAGCAATTATAACAGTGATTAATGCCAGAATAAAAACAGGCACCAAAACGTCATCCGTTACCATGATTGCAGGTGCGAAAATAAATAATCAGCTTTGCGATTTTTTTCAAAAATAAGCTATCGACGATCATTGATACCTCTTGATATATCTTGAAGTTGTCCTTGCAAGTGATAATAATTATGTAGGTATCTAATTGTCTTGTAGGAACTAACATTATTTAGATGAAGATTTAGTTACTGTGCTACTAGAGGGTGATGTAGTACTAAGCTTCTGATTCGCAGGGGAAGATGGTGAACTCTGTCCTGTGTCGCCATCTACGTCCATCTGGAAACGAACATAATATTTCACTGAATGAAAATAGAGAATTTCGGTAATCTGTTCTTGTTATTTTCAGTCCTTTGACGAAGAACAGAAAATAGTATAATGGTGGGTCGGAAATTAGCACTTTTGAATTAACCCTCGAATTCAGGGCCTTCAAAAACCCCCAATAAGCATTCTTACCTCGGCGTTTCAACAGTATTAGGTAGTATTAGATGATTTTCTTCCATTCCAAAAATCGTTGTCCATGTCTATATAAAATTATCTTCTGGGTGATGAAAAACTCGAGATAATTCGAATACCTTCAGTGAGCCTACTCATCTGTTTGCAAAAGACAAAACAGTCGAAGGGCTTAACTGGTGAGAACGAAAGTCATTCGAAGTGCCTCTCTTGTCAGTTCTTATGTAAAATTTGGTCATCTTTGGTTTTTATTCCAAGTGCGTTTTCCAATACTAGGTTTTCTTCAAATGCCTCAAGAAAAAGAAGCAAGAGTTTATGTGGCAAGTCAACATTTTTAATTTTTGACCTAGAATTCGGATTTAGCGCCCATGAAAACCCCCTAACTACCAATTTTTCGCACAATGGCCATTAACAAATACAAATGAAAAAGAGGACAAACAAAAAGCATGGGGGAGCAACCTCTACATCACAAGCAACACCTCTACATCACCTTTTCCTGAAAAATAAAAGGAGAGGAATTTGAAAGCACGATGCTAAGCTGTTTTCAGAAGAATCAGCTAGTAGTGCTGGCGTATTCGTTATATTTGTGGAACGAAAGACAGTTTCTTGTCACTACCAGTGTATATATGAGGAACTATAGGTTCACACTAGAGATGTTTGCTAAGATGTTCGATCTTTTCGTCATCGATGTTGAAGAGTTTATATATATATATATATATATATATATATATATAATATATATATATATATGTTATATATATATATATATATATATATATATATATATATATTAACAGTAAACAACCAATTTATTTATTGGGGTGCAGCAATGATGGAGAAATCGGGCTAATGAGGAGTTTCCAGCTTCCTAGACCAACTAAAAGAATTAAAGTGTAGGAAGAAATCCATATCTTCAGTTGAGGGACATCAAGGCCACATCTTCAAGCCCCAGGCAGCAGACTTTTCTCCTTAAGACTCGAATCCACAGAGAAACCACCCGGATCACAGCCACCTGGGTCTTCAACCGCACCCACTGGGTCACTTGTGAAAGAGGTTTGGTTGCTACCCTCTTCAGGAAGCAGTCATATTCCTTGTGAAGGGAGCCCTCGTAGGATATCACCAAGGGTGTAAACGAGCCTCTCATATCTTCGGCTGCCCTATCATATTTTCTGTGCTTTGCATTGGCAGCATTTTGGAGACTGATTTCAATGTTTGAGAGCTGAATGAGGGGGCGTCAGCGTTAACTACGCGAGTATCCAAATACACCGTCCTCTCTACATCCCACAAACCATCGATTTTCAAGTCTGCAACCAGCCGTGGCGTGCCATCCTCATTCTCTGCCATCACTGGTTCAATCCCAACGGAGTTGAATGCCAAGCTAGCCATCCTTGTGGCCTGGTCTCTGATCAGGCCGTGACCGTAATTGGCTTGTCTCCCTCTTTTGCAGTTTAGGGCGTGGCAAATGTCCGTCAACTCGCCACAGCCATAGCAACGATTTGGCATTTCTGCTGGTTCCCTACCATATCTTATTGCCAGTGTGTCTCTAAACTGCATGGGTGAGAGATCAAGGTCGTCATTCATTAACGGTACTACTGTCAACCATTGGGATGAATTACTCTCCGTGATTCGTTTGATTGTGAATATTATTGACGCAATAATTATTGGCATCGTTCGATATTATTGTTACAACACACAACATCGTGTTACAGCGACGGTATATTTGGCAAAAGACTGTGCCGCAATCTCCTGCTCTGCAGCAAAGAAGTTGGTGAGCACCATCTGTTATGAACCTTGGTGGCCAAGATGGTAGAATACTAGACTACTACCCTGAAGGTCTGGTGACTACTACCCTCAAGATTACCTTTTTTAAATTTATATTTTCTTCTTCGAACTTCACTTTAATAGATATTTTTAAACATAATTCTGATCTATTTGTTCAGCAATCTGTATTTACTGAAATGTTTCGTTTATAATATTTTGATAGGTTTCATGTCTATAGGGTGGCCCAATATATAAATTTTTTGCGTATAAGAATGCATAAACATTTAGTAGCTAAGAAGGTGGCCCTGCCAATCATCTGTCAAAACAATTCCTTGGTTTGTTGGTCGTTAGAGAGCCTCTCAGGGAAATGAAGGGACAAGTAAAATTATGGGCTGTTTCCTGATCAGCTGACTAAGCTATTATCTCCTGTTCATCGTCGGGATTTGAAATTTGACACTGGGAAATTAAGAAACAATTGAAATAATGGGCCCTTTCCTGATCAGCTGAATTCTTTCCTGTTCACCATAGTATATTGAAATTTGACACAATGTAGAGTGTTCAATGTTTTATCCAACGAAGCTGAGAGATCTGATATAATTGAGCATCGATGATATCCCTTACAATAACACCTATCTCACAAGTTAAACACACAACAATACCTACTGTTAAGCCCATCATTCACATTATGCTCATTTCCATACATCCAATGAGGGATACCCACGTATTTATTTCATATATTCAAATGAAAGCAGTTGAAACTTCAAGAATACAGATTCCAATAGCACAATTTTCTATGATTTTTCAATTTTTTGGCAAAAACTACGCCATTGCACTCCTCCCATGTGGACAGACCCTGTGGACCCATGTGTGAAGCACCCCAAGCAACCCAAACCAATAAAGCTCGAACAGGTACAGTGGATATCAGTGTTATTCAGTTGGTAACATTGCTTACTCTCAAGCTCTCCTGATTCTCTCCTCTTGAGGTGTGTCTCTCCTTTCATTTGTCTCTTTGATTTTCTTAATGGAACATTTTTCAGCTAATGGACTCCATTTTCGTTAATCATGAGAGTGAGAGAGAGAAAAAAAAAAAAAAAACACTGGAATACCCCATTTACCCAAGAGCAAATGGCAACAGTCATCAATATATGTAAAATTACTGGAATCATAGTTCAGATGTAGGCAGTGATCCACTTTCTTGAATTCAAATGCCACTTTATTCCAGAAAAAAACCTAAAATAGTTATATAACTTTGTGATACACAGACTTGTTTGCAGTCACTCGTTGCATTCATTTGATCAAGAAAATGGAGACAAGATACGTGAATTCATTGTCAATTCTATACCTTGTCTGTGCTGCTTTGAGAAGGTCCGTGCTCAGCTTCGTATTCTGCGACTATCTTGTCTAAGTTGTAGCGTTTTCTTTCTTTGGCGTAGAAAAGTCTCAAATGCGTTTCTGTCTTGGTGCCCAACACTTCTGCTATGGTATTGAAATCTTTCCCATGCATTCTCACCCCTGAAAAAATAGAAGAAGTGTCTGTTCAATACATCTGAAGATGAAACAACAGTTTATCCAAAATCAAAATCGGTTGAGAAGACAGCATGGTCACTGATTGTAATTTGTTGATGAAATTGAAAACTGAAGAATAATCAAGTTATTAGCGTAAAACAAACGAAACGTCATAATGAAATCAGAAACGATCAGATACGAGGCTGCAACACATTACGACATTTTATGTCTTTAGTTGCAGACTCGTATGCAAGCTCTAAGAGCCACTCATCTGATTCGGACCCTGGCCATCGTCAAGTAAATGTCTTAAAAAGGCTACATACGAAATTACAGCTTCCTAGAGTGTAAAACATAGAAATTAGCTTTAAGAGCCACTCATATGATCCGGACCCTGGGCATCGTCAAGTAAATGTCCTAAAGAGGCTACATACGAAATTACAGCTTCCTAGAGTGTAAAGTATAGAAATTACCTATTAAAATGATTTAACCACCGCTTTACAAATCAAACCGTTCTCGCAATATTCGGATCACCTGCTATGAATCAAATCATCGAAACACCAGCTCAACGAAATCATCCGAAATTAACAAGCGGTTGCAATCATGTTCACAATATCAATTATTGAGAATGATCACCTGTGAGTAAAGAATTATTCATATAACCATGCTCATAACTCAGCTTGTTGGCCACGCACTTCGCAGTAGTTAACATAATATGGTTGGATAAATCGAGAGCTTTCGAACGAATGGTCAACGAATTTTGTGGGATGAAAAACAACGAAGTACCATTTCCCTAGCAACGACTCAGTTGTAAGCGGAAATCATCAGAAACCCGACCATAACGCTTTTTTCGTTTATGTGACAAAATAAAGACATAAAATGTCAAAAAGATTATCCCTCCTGGACACTTTAAGGAATAACACCAAATGGGAGATAAGCATTCATCACTGAAGAATTGCAAACTTAAGGGAACCTATAAAACTATGTCTGTATTAGGAATACCATTTTTTGCCAACCTAATGAGCAACTTAAATTAACGTTTTGAAATTCATTGGAAGGACCATAAAACACAAAGAAAAGGCGATAAATCCTATTCAATAAAACATTAAAATCAAATAATGAGAGACACCCTCATGTTTGTTTCATATTTTTAAATGAAAGCAGACGAAATTCTGAAAGTCTAACACTAGACGTACTATTCTACTATAAATAGTTTTCTTCCATGACTTTTCAAAGTTCTGGCAAAAACCTGCCCCCTCTCACCTAAGCGGAATCTTCCTGTAGAGTATGATGTCGCATTTTGCCAAAACTTTGTAAAATAATAAAAAGCAAACAAACCACTCATTGATGGGAAAGTGCGGATGGTGTAAAAATTCTCAGGATGAAACCCAAATTCATTTAAAAAACATCAAGCGCTATTTTTTCTTTTCAGACCAATGGATAACCCTCAATGGTCTTGATCTATACAACAACATCGTCTAAGCAAACAACACCTTCATTAGGAAAGTTGTATACTTTTCTCAGTAGTTGTTGCACTCCTCCACAACTGTATATATAACGAAGTTGCTCCACACTTCACAAATATAAATTAAGTTAACCAAAAATATGTAGAATGAGTACAAGTGCACTGGAACCATTGCTACGCACCGGTACTCTGCTATACACTCAGTTATCTGCATACTCCGAGTAATCTGCCAGTTAATTAATATTGACCATAATTACCTACCCACTTAGAGCACATTACTTGTATAAATAAAAAAACTGATTTGGAAAAAAAGTTGTTTTGGGGGATAAGTCTTGTTATAGTGATTAATTAATTTAATTAATCGTTGGTTAATTATTCTTGACGATTAGGACATCATTATTGAAACAGTGATTGCATAATACAAAATATTCCTTATTTCCTTATCAATTGCAATAACGTAAGAACTCATACATCTACATGATAACGTACCTTGAACAGCTAAAAGCATTTCTTCATTCGTCCACCTGGTGTTGATTCTGGAGTTGTTATCCGAGGGTCTTAGCTCACCCAAACCTTCAGCAGTTTTACTTTTGAGCGCTGATATTGTTTGCTTGTTAGCTTGGACCTGAAAATGAAAGCCCCGTGCAATATCATGATGGCATACAGACAGGAGCATCCCACAACCTCAGCGCAATTTAATTTAGGAATATATCAAGCAACATTTTGCATAAAATGAATGGCCATGGCTCATAGCCGACACTGGTCCAGTTTGATGAATATGAACAGCTGGGATAGCGACGCCCATAAACGCAATCCACACACTGGTCACAATCGGAACATTGTGAACGCACTGCCACTGCCCATGTGCACAGATCGTGGCTCATACTGATTCCTTTTTATCTTTCGTGAAAAACTACGACGGCCAGCCTCCACACGCATCCATCAGCCATCCCCAGCTGTTTCAAGATCATTTCACGTCCACACACATGGCAGTGGAGCATGGACTATAGTGTAGAGGGGCCATTAACTTTTGCACGAAGTCGACTAAAATTTAAATTATAACTCAGTTTATTCATAAATTACTGAAATGAATCTAACCAAAACCTTTGATAAAATTAAAATTGGTAATAGGAGCAGAAAAGTGCCTTATTTCCGAGATAGATATTTATTGGATAGATAGATGTTGTAGGATGATAGAGCAACTACCTATGTCACGTTGTAAACCCACATCGACAAAGGGCAACATTTTATTGGCAAAGAAAGATTACCAAACTGTAACGACCCAATTTAAACAATAAAAAAAAGAACCAGTAATGTTTTGCAAACTCTGTTTCCTTCAGATAAACGTTCTATACCTTTCAATTAAGTACTTTCAGTCATTACATATTGAAATTTATGAAAGCTTATGTTGGCATCTATTACTTGTAACCACCCAACAGCAACTGGTAACAACCCATTCAAGTGCTATTTAAAGATTTGTAATCAATGTGACCTTCTCACTAATAGTACATCATACATAGGGTAGAAATATTCTGTTTGAAGAGCAAATTGTGCTGCTTCTGTGTAGCTCATTCCTTGTTCTGGGTGTCGAAGAAAGATATCTTTTGAAACCTTACCTTTTCAGCGTTGAAATTCGCGAGAGCAGAAGATGAGATTATAAGAATTGTGTGCGACTGATATGGCAGGGTGGCAGGAACTCTAAGAGGAAAGGAACTGTTTCGGTAACAAGTGGTCATCAAAGATTAGCTGATACAGAGTTCTTGGAATCCCAGGAGAAGTGAGTGGGGGTTCCAATTAAATGTTGATAGGGTGAGCGGAACAGATGTAGCTCTTAGTTGTATTTCACGAGTTGGAAGTCGGGTTCAGACTCGACACAAGAGTCACAAAGTGATGGTGGATGTGAGAAATTTCCTTCTAAATTCTGCCCATTCTATCAAACTAACCTTTTTAATTCAGTAAACGATTAAATCCTATTCATACCTCTACTTGACCATAAATCTCATTGACATCTCAGATTTTTCAATCAGAACAACGAATCAACTCTACTCACAACCCCTCTGCACGCGAGTATTTCGTTGTTCTTATTCGTACTGTCTATTACTCCTACACCTACACATCACTTGGAGTGACCGCAAGAACTCTCTTAAATTTGCATGAAATTCCATGGTATTTAGAGACTCTAATGGGAAAAAAGTTAATTGGAATGGCATACACTTCTGGAGAGCTCGAACACCAGAGGAGCATTGTTTGAGTGTGTGGGGAAAGGGGATGAAACCGAGTAGGTAAATGAGGACTTTGAGGTCCGATATTTGAGGCGGGAACTGACGGTCACAGAACTTTTGATACGACTCCTGGACGAGTTAAAGAACAGAAACGCATTAATTTGACTAGACAAGAGAGTCAACTACACTGGAATCATAGGAATCCTCCACAGGTCATCGAGGGGAGCGGATGCGGCGGAAGAAGAATAACATAGGGATACGCGAGGCTGGCCACATGTCCGAAATTTGAGATAGAACAATAGGCAATTTTCGTGTGTGCCTTGAAAAACTGTTTAACCCAGCAATAAATTCGTATAGTTTAGGGATAAACGCAAAGATAACGTAGGCAATCAAGTCGTAGGTTGATAGCACTGAAAGTTCCTTCTAGGCAGAGTTTGGAAAGAGGTAGTTTAAATATGAAGCCATTCCGTTTCACTTCCACCGGTATTTCATCTGATCACAAGATCCACTCATTTCGTACCTATTTGGACAGCTAAGAGATATTTTTATCTAAAGGAATAAAATTAAAACAGTGATATTGACCTTTGAGAAACATCTACTTCCACAGATAATACAAACGAAAATTAGTCTCCCATGTCGGTTTCATACTTGCTTTCTGCAGGGTGTAGGGACAATCTTCGGGAAGATGTAATAAACGTGGAATATCTAAACATCACGTAGATTTTACGTTCGCCTATTTTATCACCAAGTTTTTGCAGCACCACAAGCAAAGTACTTGGATATGAGTGGGGAGCACTGTGATTACAGTCGGTACGGTCAAGTGGACAAGAGCGTGAATCCAATTACTAGTGGAGTTGGCTCATCATACAAATGGAGCATGGTCAAGTTGTAAACAAGCTATGCCCTGTTTTAATCCGTAATTCATCATTGAATGCTGAAAGAAATGCACCCAACAAATCGCACTACAAAATTAATGACCACTTGAAAAGTTCCGGTCATGCAGCATGATCGTATGAACGAATTTTCTTAAATTGCCTATCGTATTATAATATGTTAAATTGTATTGAAATTTGAGCGATTCCAGTAGAAATAAATGGTTAAAAACCAATTCTTTGGCAAAAAACTCATATTAATTAAAATTCGGTGATTCACAAATTTTGATGATGATTTGATTTTTTTTTATTTTTAGGTTTTTTGTTGTAGCTTTTATAGATTTTTCAGCAAATATTAATGACATTTAAGTACGTTTTTCAGCATGATTTTGTGCAAAAATTTTTTAATGTCCTAATTAATCGTTGATCATTTTGTTTTGACTAAAACTCTGCTAAAAATTATAAATTTAACGATTTTTGGCAGTTTTTAGGGATTTTTAATGATTTTTCAGGCACATTTTTTGAAATTTGACCGATTTAATGTGCTCAAAAATTGTAGGCTGACTAACTCATCCTTTCGTTTGGAGAGCTTGATTTGTTGGCGCAAGAACGGGATTTTTATCTCAATCCTAAGGAGAGTTATCGTCTGGAATGAGGTATATACACACTTATGAAAAAGCGCACACACACTTCATGAATCGTTTTACATTGCCTCAAATTTTTCAAAAATTGTATTTTAAAATTTTCCGAGCCAATAGCTTCCTTTATTACAAAATTCGCTTAAAAAAAAAAAAAAAATTGAATCTTATTCAACATCTTGGTAGATATTCTTCGGTGACGGTAAAGTTTTTAATAGTAAAGAAATTTCAATTGAAAATAAATTACATTATGATTTTAAACGTAGTGCCTGCCATCTACTACCCCAATTTCCTCTCTTTCAATTTCAGTCTCCCAGACAAATAAAATACTTTTTGACATATACATGGAAAACAATGAATGGCGTTACCCCATGGGTGCGATAAAGGTATTTCAACTATTTTTAAATGGAAGATTCCATCCTTAAAAGTTCGACATCAACCGCCCTCTCCTACGATGAGTAGTTTTGTTTCGATGATTTTTCAAAGTTTCGCACACTGGTGACGTCATCGTACCTCTCACGCCTGGGGGTGGGGGCTACTAGTGTGTCGTCACCAATGAAAGTGCGGATGGTATAAAATTTCTTAGAATGGAGTCTATTTTCATTTAAAAATATAAAATGAATAAGTGGGTAACGCTCATGGTAACTTAGCATGACTCAGAAGCAAAATTCGACAATTCAAAAACCTTGACGTTGTACTTTTCACGTGCAGTAGTATGCAGAGAATGTTGACACAACATACCCTAACAATCTACTCCAGATGAAGTACTTACCTTTCCAAACGTACCTACCTACCACAAAAACTCGATTGTACATTTCGAACATTATACGATATGAGAAACGATTGCAACACTAGGTACCTATATGTATAATTTAATTTCGTTTATTAGAAACAAGACAAGTGACACAAGAAACGTCACGTCCAACAGTTAACTACGTTTCAACGTGTTAGGTACCTGTGTTACCTAGGTGTCCAATTTTTCAGCATATTATAAATGAACTACTTTATATGTAAGTACTTGGGTACCACCTACTAATTTCAACAAGGAAATATGGTACAATCTGGGTCACGTCGTTATTATGTCGTCAAACCCTCCAAATCGACAGCTTGCTTATAAAGAACACTAAACACTTACCGACCTGGAAACTTATCTTTAGGTACTGGTGGACTTAATAACTGAGCATCTTACAAGTGAATAGTCATCAACATGATATTGATACTAGAGAGGGAGAGTGTGGAAAAAGAGCGCAGGGGCAGACGACGGAGATGCTTGCTTGCTGGACAAAAACTTACTGCCAAGAATGGCACTTTTTCTTCAAACTAATTTTGAAACATTTTAATACATTCAGGCACAGAGGCAATGTCAAAAGATGTCTATCTCTAACCGACTAAGAACGATGGGAGAGCCAAATGGACCCTGTAAAAATACTTAACAGCAAAGCCAAAAGCTATAAGTGAATAAATGAATAGTATTTGACATGTTTGCATAGCAATATTAATGCAGCGAATTTAGTGTTCTTAAATATGTGAATTAAATAATTAGAACCCAAAAATAAATTGATAACTGATCATTAATAAATTGATAAAGATTGGTAGAATTGAAATGGCAGTCTATTGTCATTTGCTCCGACTGTATGTAATAGTAGAAGTACTACCCACCCTTCATGTCGAGGTGCGACTTAAATCATTAAATAAAAAATTAAAAGTATTAATTTTATCCTAAACCATGAATTTGGCTTCATCGAAGCTCCTCGTCCATACTTATTTGTGGACTATCATAGTCTGTTTTAACAATGGAAACTTTAGGGAGAACTGCTTGCTTTCTTAACTTTCCAATTCTTCAGCATTACTTCTGAACTCTACAGATTACTTCATAACCAGCAAACGTTTTGGTCATGGAAGTTGCCCATCTCCAAGACATTTAAACTCCAATCAGCTTCAAACGTGACATGAACACAGTAGGTAACACACAAAGACGGATACAAAATTTGGGGAAGACAGAGAGGAGGAAATGGTAGTGAATAGAAACTACGATAAATGAGTACGTTTGTTTATTGCAAGAGAAAAAATCTTACAATATAATATTAGTTGCATACATATAGGAAGTACAAGCTAGGAAAAAGGATAGGTACCATAGGGTACTCTAGGTTAAAAAGACATATAGCTTTAGCAACAGAAACAGCGTCGCAGCCACTAATGATAATGGCTTACACGTGTTAAAGAGAGTCTTCAAAGTTAAAAAAAACTAATGATGAAAATAAAGATATACTCAGTTGAAAAAATAAATAAATATGAACTAACACAAAATTTTCTCCTCTCTATCTTAAAAGGATAATTATTGGAAAACACAATTAATAACCCAATCATGAAAAGAAACAGAAAAAGACAATATTCAGAAAGCATATGAAGTAAGTAGTTATACAAACAAACAAAACTAGCGACTAATGTTAGGCATCCATAAGCGAGTACGGGACATAGGAACTAGAGATCACCAACATCATAAAGTGAAGTGAACAGTAAACTTACACATCTGAAAGGGAAGTTCGATAAGGTAAGCTACTCCAGTAAGTTGAGATGTGATGTCAATATTTGTGGGGTGTCTAAAAACTTCAATTTCCAGATATGCAGTTTACCATACACGATATAATATTAAAGACGACACATCAAATCTTATAAAAAATAAAATAATCCAATGCATAACATATTATATGGGTGAACTACGATAACTAGTACGTATTTATTCATTTTTTGCTGTAGTTGTATAATCAATAAAATCACACAAAGGCGCTATACTTCCACAAAAAACAGTGACATGTTCCAGTTAGAATATAATTAGTCACTTAGTCCACCTACTGATATGAGAGTTTTAGAACGAACAATGGTTCACTTAAATCTACATTAACGTTTTAAGACTACAAATGAAAATAAACTAACTCAAACCAAGATCATAATTTGCCGAAATTAAAGAATCGCTTCAAGGAACTAGAGAAGCACAGTTCATGCAGATCGTCGAAGAAATTACCAAAATGAAATGGCTTCAACCAAATTTTTAGTAACTTATAGGTAGATACCTAGTTGTTGGCCCTTGAAGAGTTCATACCTATTAACGCGGCCTTAGCTATCCAGTTAGCGTTATTTGGACTAAATCCTTAAGGAAAAGAGAAAAACCAAAACAATTCAGTTTGTGAAGACAGTACTATTTCATTCTTGGGTTATCGATAAAATAAGTATTAAGATCACAGTTAAAAAGGACGTGATAAGGATAATATCGTTTTCTAAGATAAGCAACTTTTGAGCTGTATGAGTTTTGGACACACAAACAAACGTACAAAATAATTTAGACTAACTCTGCTCCCGAATATTCTAAGAGAACTTAGAAGTAAAGTTGCTCGAAGTGGTGCAGAGTACTTTTCAACCCTCAAGCTTCAAAAAAGACGAAAGACATTAAGAAAGAATAAGTTTGAGTTGATGGCACGGTCTACTTTTCATAATCAGAGAGGCAAGAGCTTCAACAACACCAAAACGATTTACCGTCAGCATTGTAAAGAAAAGTTTTTAAGGAATATTCAACCATGAGAAGAGTAGCTAGGGGAATGACAAACGATAACGGTAGTCACACAAATTGTTCGAGTATGTCTTCAGATTACTTATCTCTGTCCAATATCCTTACATGAAGAGAACATATCCCTGTCTAATACATCAGGACAGAAATAACTTGGACTGTTTCAGAACATTTAGAACCATTCTCAGAGTTCACATAGAGGTCCGGGGAAACCGGTTCCGAAGTGGAAAAATCTGCTCGAAATAAATCAGACCTGAACAACCTCAGCCAGATTCATTCTTTCGATTGAGGAAGAGACAGCAACTATTTTTCGTCCGCTAAGGAAGGAGGTGGAAAGGTTCTTTCTTTCTAACTCTTGGAACTACCACCCTCAATGCCAATGGAATAGGACTGGATGGAATAGGCAATCTCCTTAACCACTGGGTATTGCAGACGTATTAGCCTTAACTTCGGAAGGAAAAACTATGCCATTCCATCGCCCCCGTTACACACATAAAGCCTTGAAGCTGGGAGAATTTCCAGTTACAGTGGAAAAAATTGAATCCACATTTGATAGCTCAATACTCGTAGTTAGTAACTTGTGTTTTCCCCACTCACCTACTGGTCAGTTGCGAAATGAAGAAATGATTTCTTCAGAAGCCCTCTATTACCAGAACATTTGGATGAGTTATTTACTGCTCCACCATTTTATTCCCCGGGCATAAAAGGTTCCACAGAAGAGTTTCAACCGGTGTGGCCCAAGTTTAAAATGGATGTACAGAGGGATTTCAGAGCACTCAACTAAGTGTGGTGTTTCATTGATGACAGTAACAGTTAATTTTTTTTATGAGTAAAGCAAGATCACTCATCTACATAATCTTCTAAACAATATTTTACAACTGTAGATTGATATGGGAAACTAACAGACTGGGGGAAATGCCAAGCTAACTTCATAATAGATCACACCATATGGAGAAAGCTAGGAAAACTCGACAATAATCCTCATTTTAGTTTCAAAAGCTCCCATCATGTCCCATAATGAGCCAAAAAGTGAACCATACCGTCTGTGGTTTGATTGTCTTATCTTTAATACGATTTCAGATATTACTCAGAAAAGGCATACACGACCAGGATATCGGGTCTTTAGGTAGCATCTACGCCGATGGTGGAAATGCGTCAAATCAAGCCCAACATCTGCATGGATTCCCATCCAAAAATTGGGTGGAAATGTGGGGTTAGATTGCTACTGCCCAAAAATATTTAGTACCTTGACAGAGTTCGAACTCGTGTCCTCAATTACTAAGGAGAAATTTCTCTCTAGTAGAAACACTCCAACAGTTGAGCCGAGGCCAATTTAATCAAACCTCTACGACTGTGAGAGTTTACCCTGAACGTAAAGGGTCAAATACCAGCCGGGCGAATGACAAACGGACTGCATGCTGAGGTCTGTGATTCAAACAAATTTTGCATATTTTACTAGCAAATAGAACACATACTAATAACAACATTAAAATTCATAGTTGGCATAGTAATTTTCATATGGTTCATTAATTTTGAATAATGGAAAATATTGATTTTTCTATATAAAGGGGGCAATTTTCCAGTCATTCAAGCACTCCTGACCGTTTTTTTTTTTTTTTTTTTTTTTTTTTTTTTTTGTGAGTTTAGTGAATAATAAATGCAAAAATAGGAAACAGTATTCAAGTTATTCCGTTAAATGCAAATAATTATTTTAAAAAATGGATCTCATCTGTGACTCCTCTTTTCACAACAGAGGCGTTCTGGTTGCCTTTGACTAAGCACACGCAAGCTATCAACTCAACGTGAAAGTGCCATTCTGGCTGCAAAAAATGCTATTTCGGAAAAGAGTTTGTTGGTTTTATATAACCCCAGTATGCCATTAATTCTCACTCGGACAGCAGTTCCTATGGTGTGGGTGCAACTCTGTCACACGTGATTGATGGTATTGAACATCTGATTACATTTTTATGTTCAACGTTGTCACCCGCTGAGAAAAATTATAGTAGCCTAGATAAGGAAGCTCTAGCTTGTATCTTTGCTGTAAAGCATTTTCACGAATTTCTTGCTGGCAGGCGGTTTACTCTTGTTACCGATCACCAACCGTTGCAGACTATTTTCAATCCTAGGAAGGGTATTCCTCAAGTACCCAGTGCTCGTTTGCAACGTTGGTCTTTGATTCTTGCAGCGTATGACTATGATATTAAGTATAAAAAAGGTAGTTCCATAGCAAATGCAGATGCTCTATTCCAGCTACCTTTATGTGAGCCAACACCGATAAATTTGAGAAGCAAAGTATTGAAAGTTGTCCACAACTCCCATTCTGGTATTGTCAGAATAAAGATGTTAGCACGTAGATTTGTTTGGTGGCCCAAGATGGAAAATGACATTGAGCAAGAAAAGACATGTTGTAAAAATGTTCAGTTAACCCACAATGACAATATTCCCAAAGTATTTAAGTATTTGTACTACTATGCCAACCAAATTCTGCTTGGCATAGGTTGCATATGGATTTTTTGAACGCCTTCAAGTGTAAGTTGTTTCTGTTAGTAGATGCCCACACTAAATGGCTTGAGTGTTTTGTTATACCAAATGGGTCCACTGCTCGACACGTCATCGACATATCTGAAATCTTTGCTAGGTTTGGTTTTCCCCGAGTACTTATGAGTTATAATGGCCCTCCCTTTTCTAGCAATGATTTGAAGCAGCACTTTGAATGCAATAATATACAGTTCATGAGTGCACCAGCCTACAATCCATCCTCAAATGGACAGGTTGAGCGTATGGTCCAAGAAATTAAAAAAATGATTCTTAGGGATGTAGTTTCTTCAAGAAATAACAGTATACCGTTGTCACAACGTCTTACGAAATGTTTATTTGCATATCGTAATACTTCTAGTAGTGTCACCAAGCAAACTCTTTCTGAAATGATCCTTCAGTTTTCCCCTCTAACTCACTTGCCAATGTTGTCTCCTAAAGACTTATTTGGTCGTTCATACCAAAATCAAATGGCACTTGGTGAAGCAATCCCTGTGGCTAATTATTCGGTTGATCAGAAAGTTTTAGTTAAAAATCCACACAAAGGAATGGATCCACACAATATAATGAAAAGGAATGAATCCACACAATATAAATGGATTCCTTCTAGAATAATGGAGCGTATTGGTAATGTCACATATCTTGTGAAACTCAGTTGCTATTCAAAAGTGTCATATAAATCAGTTAAAGGCTAGTACGTTACCAGATGCCTCACATGTAAAATGTAGAGTTGGGTTTGCACTCCCATGGAGGGGGTGATGAGGTTCCAACAGAGCCCATTGTAGATCAACATGAACACAGGCAGGTTCCGCAGGACCACCTTACAATTGAATCCTCTAATGGGTCAGCTGTTTCTCCTTCCAGAGTTGATGCAGATCGCAGACCAGCCAGAAAAAACACTGGTGTTCCACCAATTAGATACTCTTTATCACTCTTCTGATTTTGTTGTTTTTGTTTAGACGAACCCATTCTATTGCATTTCTGTTGTTATATTTTACAATTGATAAGTTTAAATTTTCTGATTTCATATCTTGTTCCTAAGTAAGAAGGGGGAAATGTGTATCGATTAGTATTGATTATTACTTGGATGTTAGCATCCATCATGTTGTATCTAGGATTGGCATCTTGGCCTTTCAACAGTCGTAGTCGAGTTTCAGTCCGTGTTGTAAGTCAGTCAGTTTGTGTACTAATTAAAAGTGTCCAACCGTATTAAAAGACGTGTAGTCATTGTGTTATTAGAGAGTTTTGGTGACCACTAACGTACCCTTAACGTCACCCTAACGTACTCAAGAGTACGTGACCTTGAGGGGACGTTAGCATTGTCGTACGTTAGAATGGCTCATTTAACGTCACCCGTTTGGGGACCTAAAGGCTTACGACATCAGCCTAACCTTCCTGTAAATGTAACACTACTGGGCACCTCAGAATTACTCAAATACTAGTGAAGTAAATAATAACAGTTTTTCTTTTCAAATGCCTCATTACCAACTAATTATGATGATTTTACGTTTCAAGTCACTTAGAAACCGAATGTGCCATCTGAAGTCCGCCTCCGCTGTCTAGCTTTACTAGCCTTCAACTCGATCGAAAAAATCCGTTCTTTTGCGCACAGGCTCTATTTGGTCGATTAGAGCCTTGTTTCTATTATTATTTCACATATTTTAAATGAGAAAACTGAGTTTTAAGACACTACTTCTTCGCAGTATTGTTCTCAGTTCCTGATCTCTCAGCTATTTTCTCATGAACATTGCGTGAAGTGCTGTCTCCACTGATGATTGTGTCAGGTAAAATCCTGGTTCATTGTCATAGAGATAAATACTTTTTCATACTTGTTGTTCATACCCAACGGAAAACCCAAAAACATGAAGTTCATAATGACCAATGACCTATAAGTGCAACTAAACCGCGGTATTCCGCGTTTAAGACTTACTATTTTTGCGTTAATAGAAAACTAAAAATGAGAAATTAGCCCGTATTTGTACTGAAACTAACATGAAATTCGAATTCAGGATTGAAAATTGGCGTTTCATATCGAAATGAAGAAGTTGATTAGTCAACCAGTGGACAACAAGACAGCTGGGGGGAAAATATCGCGTTGCCCAACCACCGTTAACGTGACATCAAAATTAAGGCAATCGTTCTCCCTGTTCCATTTGGGTTACATCTTCATTTGCTCCCTCAAGACTACGGTAACGGGTGACGTTAAGTTGAAGTCGCCAAAAACTCTCTATTATTGAACTAACCTGCTCCAATCATAACACAAAGAACACAAGTCAAACAGGTAGAGTGGGGAAACTATATTGAGAACAAAAATGTTGAAATGTGAATCCTACATTAACTCGGAAATTTGATTTGCAGGATTTCCACTGGAGGGTTAGTTAACTCGATACTGATGGTCCTTGCGATGTGTGCTAGTTCACACGTTCAGCTAGTTCCAAGGTGCAACGTCAAAGAAACTGTTTCTACTAAAATAACATTGAAGAGTGGTGGCAGTCACTTGTCAAGGAAGCCTTTCTAGCATCAATACGGAGTTGGACAAGATGATGAAAACGCAACACAATCTTGACACTAATAGAATATAGAACTCGAGGAAGGGACCAATACTTATTGTTGTCTAGCTTAAATGGCATAAAGAAACGTTCCGGCTGGATTACTATCCCCCCTTCATTACCTTTTTCTGCTAATAAGTTGGATCTATAAATCCGATTTTCAGTTCGAAAGTTATCAAACTCAAAAAACAATTATGAAACCTACAAAAGTATGAAAACCTGGGATTGTTTTCATTTTAAATTTTGGATTCAAACGTTGATAAAACGTTGGTTTCTTGTGTATTTACCGGGTTTTACTCGAATCTTTTGCCTTTACCGAATAGCAAACATAAATCGGTTAACCCAATCTAGCAGAATACCTACCTACTGAAAATCATTGGCTTTTCAAGCAACGTGATGACAACTGTCACATTTGTCATCTAAAAACAATTGATTAGCTAAATATACTCCCTGGTTGAATAATAACACCTTTCTATAAGAAAAATAACTTGGAGGATCATTTAGTATAATAAATACATTGTGATGAAATCAATAATCAAGTATGACTTACTGTGATGGGACTTAGAAGAAACTATTCAATATTTCAACAGAGTCTACTTGTATGAACATAATACATAAGAATATATCTACGAACCTAGAACACGAATATTGTTTAGTAACTACAGGCATTAAGTAGTGTTTGATCTCTCATTGATTTCTGGTCTTACATTCCACGAAATAACTTAACTTTACAGATGAAGCACATTTCAAAGCTATGCGCTAGTGTAACGCTTTCACATATAGCTTTCTCAAGTAATTTTTTTTGTAATGAACTCTCGTTTTCTTGAAAAGCCGCAATTCGAAAACACCCAAGAGTGCAAAGCTTTAGGGGAGGAAGGATTTTCCTATTTTTGCTTGTAATGCTCAGATTATGTACTGAATAAACATGGTTTACACCGACTTTTTCAGGCGCGAGAAAAGCCTTGCATAGCTCCCACTTCCTTATCACTTACCGAACCTCACATTAACTGAATTCTATATCATCCAGTAAAAGGATTACATTGAGCAAATCAAGCTTAGACGAAGGGTAGTGTGTGGACCTACTAGAAATGGTCCCAACTAGTATGAATCGCATCGCCAATACAGCGTTAACTGAATGCCAGCACCACAGTCTAGGAACATGGTACTAATACATTAAAAAGTACGACTCAGGCGATACACATCATGAGATGAGTTATTATAATTATTATTGCGCAATTCAAAATATATCTCTTCTCCAGATGCGTAAAATAAACTATAAATAATTTCGATATCAATTCGGATGAAAGTAGAATGTTCAAGAATAAAAATACTGATAAATACTTATAACTAAATTATATTACAATAGGTTACGTTCCTCAAATAGATGAGAGCGTGATAAAAACATGAAATTCTCACGAAGTAGCTACCTACTTACTTAGGTATCTAAAACAATAAATGTCATGAAGTAAGTCTAACTTCTTAAAAGTGAAGGAGAACTTCATTAAAAACTAAAATGAAATATTGAGGTGTAGAAGCACCAATAAAAGCCCGAACTTCAATTCTTTTAGCGGGATTCAAATGATAGGACGACGACCCAAAGCCTTGAAACCAGGATCACTCAACTCTATCCCATCAATCAGGCCCAGAGTGTTTCCTATTTTCTAATTCCAACTACATTAATTCACAAACCTATTTGTATCACTGGGTTTAAAGTTCCTAGCTTTTATGCAAAATGCTTTTTGAAACTCGTTTCCTCTTTTGAAACCGCTCTTTGTCAAAAGTAGAATAAAATTATTTTATTGATTTAAAATGAAAAATAACATAATAAAACCTCTTGGAGTTTCACAAAATCTCGTCTTCTGATACAATATCAAGTGCCAATAAGAATCTTCTCAGGGTGGTTCAATTAGTGCTTAGTGGAGGTTTCGAATAAGGATGATCTCAACTTTCAAGGTTTGTTTGCTATTTTTTGAGAAGATGAGATCTTTGTTTATCAGATGAGGGAGAAACGTGGTTGTGAACTTCTGAGAAAGTAAGGAAAACTAAGATTTCTGGCGGCCGTGACGGCCGTTCCAAACAAATTCTCCAAAGTGATATTTAAAGTAGAAACATGACGGGGTTGATATAATTCATGATTCCTGACAATGTAGAGACGTCATAAACTATACTTGCCAATTTTGAGTACTCATGATCACTAGAATTACTGTTAGATAACAAATCACTGGGTTTCTAGTTTCAATTGTTACACTGAAGCTTCCGTGCTGCCGAAATCAGTCAAGTAACAAGTTAATTATTGATCCTATACAAGTCTGGTATTTTAGACTACCAGATTTTTTTGACACTATGTTAAGAAGAGTTACCCAAGAAGTAACGACGGCACATGTGGGTCTCTTTCCCATTAAGTATGCCTGCCCTAAAGTGATCCTAAAGAAGAATAATCCATGTCCAGCACATCAAGGGTCAAATTTAATTTAGGCTACGAATTTTCGTTCCGATAAACATTTCCTTTCCCTTGACTCTCTGGCTAATCCCATGGGTTTGAGGGGAAAATAACATTAACCAAATTCCAGATTCTCATTCATTTTAGCAGGATTAAAGTGGAAAAAAGATTCCTGTCAAAGAGAAGGCTTTGCTTTCGACAGCACGGTAACTTACCTAAAATCCAAATTCAAATTGCAACCCTCGAAATCAAAAAGTACTATAGTTTAACCAATTGTTGCTACCTAGATTAATAATTATCTTCCAGACTTTCAGGAACATTCCAATTTGCACACTTTAAATCCAACAAGAAATTATTCGAGACTGAGATTCACTGGGGAGTCGACTTAACCCATACTTATGCAATAAACAGAATTACAATGAACCTGTAACTTTAAATTCAATAGATAAAGTTAAGAACGTACTTGTCTTTTCAGCGAAACTATTTCCCTATCCAGGGCCTTCAAAATGACTTCACCATTTTGAGGGCTATCTGCGGAAATGATGACTAAGTCATCATGATTAATGTACATCCCACGAGGAGGTTTCCTCTTGCTGCGAGCAAGGACAGAATTTGCATGGCGGTCCCGAGGCTTGGCCGGCCCGATAGTGGGTCTGGTGGCGCCAGTACGTCTGGAAAAAAATCACAATGTCAGGATGTTACCTAGAAGCAAATGATCAATATGCACCGAAAGCCATGATCTATTCATAATAGAAAAACAGTACTGGTTCTAACATTTGGTATTTCTGTACAGAGCATAAGCAGTATCTAATTCTATAAAACTATAAGTTAACACAAGTATTTTGTTATTAATTACGACCGCAAAAAATTTACTGAATCCGTTTTGATATAGCACAGTGTTTCTACAACTGCAACAAGAGAAGTTTGGTTCGTTTTCTTTAATCATTCATGATATTGTGAAAGTAATAGATAGGCGTGCAGCATCATCTCAGAAGTAATTTTTCGTACATAAGCATTTCTAAGGCCTGATTCATGGCATATGCACCAACTATTCTAGAAATAGACGGCCATAACACGTCACTTAAACGATTTAGTAATCATCGCTGTTTTTCGCAACTAATTCAACATTTTTTTTTTTTAGAAATATGAACACATTTTGTGCACATCAAGCGCAGCCCTCCGTACTCATTCTTTCTTTTTAGATGCTTGATTTTTGGCGGAGGCCTTTTTTTTTTTTTGTTGAGTTCTCTTCTTCTTCATAGGCTCGTTCCATGCAAAATTACGAGTTTCACTGACATAGAGCACGACTAATTATTGGGTCAAACGAGAAAAGGATCACTAAAATAAATTTGTTATTTGTTCTTTTGTGCTGATAATGGGACATCACCGCTCTAAGCAAACGAGGTCGAGTATATGACAAGAAAGGTGAAGGACTGGAGTTTTTACATATTCAAAGAGCTGAGGCGATTAGCTATACCCAAAAGATATCCTTGAAGCAGAGGAGGCGGCAGTTGCAAGAAGGAAAATGGTCCCCCATCCATCACAAGCACTTAGGTATATGTTGCTCTGCTCCCACTTTCTACACACTTAACCACACTTAACAGACTTAACCCCATTACCTTCGGTGTGGAAGCCCAACAACATTCACCACGAGAGCCCACAATAAACTAGACCTATTTTCGAGTTGAACAGAATAGAACCAATTAAATATGAGGCCTGGGAAGCGCACATAACTTGATAAACAAAGAAATTCAGTATTAAACCTCCTATATATATTCCCATTTTAATACAAATGTCGAAATTCTCAAGACATAATGCACAATCGCAGTGGTCACCTCATTATGTCATGCATAGGAGCTGTTTGGAGGGTTCTTTTTTGGGCTCTTCAGTGAAATCTCCTACCCTGGACTTCTCTCTGGGATATGCCAGGTGGTGAAAAAATACTCCACTTGCAATTGGCAGCTATTTCATGTCCCACTTGCTGACCGAAACCATTTACTCCACCGTCCTAAGTTCGTCTCCCAAGGGAGGCAAATGCCCTTATTGAAAGGACTGGTTTCGACTTCTTTGCCAACCCATTCTCTCCTGAAGCAACTTCTACGCTCCTGCACAACAACCACACTCCAAAACCCACACTGCATTGCCACTACCGTTACTCCTCTATTATGTTAAATAACTTCGCTTAATGTTTTTAAACCTTTGCTTCTCAACTTATACCTTTGTTTTTTCATAGACTTTATCGTAACAAATTTCAGCCAGTTTAGGATATCCTAAAGTAGTATTTGTACAATAAATGAAAATAAACAACTATAGGTCGACCAGAGATGGTCTGCGTTCTGAGGGGGTTTTCTGCCTACGTGGCAGAAAAGTGAACTACTCGTTAAAGCAACTTTTGAAAGACAACTCTGTTAGGTAAAATTAACATAAAGAGCAATTTCACATTTGAGGGTTGGCTGCACTGCATTCAGCTATTTCGAGTTTTCGTATAATTTGGTGGCAACTGTTTTCTACTTCCCGTGATTCATTATTTTAATGTTTTCTTTCTTTTATTTCGCTAGTTATATTTATCTTATTTAATTTCATCTGTTCGTTATGAACAACACCCCTGAAACAGGACGTTCTTCGTCCTTTCTCTTCGGAAAAACACTTCAGCGGCAAGCTCGGGAGATTGTTTACAATGCCGCAGAGTACTTCTCCCAAAAGAAAACTGAAAGTGGAGAGAGAACTGTATAAGGTGAATATTTGTCACTTGGTGAGTGATGTGACGAGAATTTCCGCTAGAACAGTTAGTTCGATTATAAGTGAAGGCAGGCGGAAAAATGGAGGCGACTGGCCAAACTTCCTTCATCAGTCCAACAAGAAATAGTTAGAAGGTACAATTTAATAAAGGTAAAGAAGTAGTAATGAAATTATCTTATCATTTTATGTTATGGTAACTTTGTGCGTATTAATTAAATAAACACAGGAGTATACATTTCGTAACTAAGTAGGTATTCATTACTTGTTGACTAAAATCGAGAAGTATATCTGTACTCTATATGCGTGAATAGTGTGAAGCAAAAGTCATTCCTAGAAAGTGAATGTTTTTAGTTCTTTCATTATAGTTTTACTGGTAAGTGATTCTTGGAAAAAAGGAGCGAGAGATGGTCTTTCCCTTCTCATAACCTTCCGGGAAGGTCGTGCACCACGAAATACCTATGCTAAACTTGGAAAGAGAGATGTTTTTCTCACCTCACATTCCGGAAAGGTCGTGCAGTCTACAAGACTACAAGTAAGAGAGAGTCTACTATATTGAAAATAAGTAAGAAGCAGGAACGCAATTTACGCATCATTTCATTTAAAAATTTGAAAGTTTCAGTTCGAAGGCAGATGCTCCCGCAGAGGAACGGAGGGAAATAGAGGCACTCGTGAAGGAAAAAATATCGTACGTGCCAACAATTTTTAAATGATAGGAGATAAGAAGTTCCTTTTCCTCCAGCAGAATTCGCCCTCGGAATGCAGACCATCTCTGGTCGACCTATAGCTAGACATCCAAGAAGGTGGAGTAAAGCCAGGATAATTAATATTTACCATACAATTAACAAGGTATTTTATGAAGAGGTAATTGATAATGAGAGTAGGATTTTTCCGAAAACGATTTGTACTGTATAATATTACTAATTGCATTAACAATAGAGCTGAAAATCTGTGCATGTGTTTAGTTCTGGTAACAATGTCATTTAGTATGCTCATTTACATATTGTACGTTCAAATCGGTGTTTCCCTTATGATGGTAGAATATTCTCGTCTTCACACCTTTCACATGGATTTCAAATAGTATTGATTTACAACTAGAAAACAATAAGATGTGATGAAGTTGATTTTTAGCTACTAAATCCAAAATCAGTCTGACCAAGAAGTTCTTTAAGATAATCAAATTCTATATATAAAAATTATTACGAATCAATTCAGTGTGATACTACTTTAGGAACAAAGGCAAAGCAATCGCCTCAAAATGTAAAATCAAAATTTTTAGTAGTCGCAGCTTATATTGTCGAAAAAATTTAGTATCAGGTGTATGTCCGTATAACCTATACAAGATCCAAGTCTGATTTCAGTTAACTTTTCAAGGATTATGCGGGTTTTAATATGGGTGTTCTCCTATGAATTTCCATCGCCAACTAATCAATAGTACACAGTCTCTGCATGCACGCAAAGGAAACACCCTTGGAACAATCTTTCATTACTTCCACCGAATTAGGCGACATTGTCTAGAATTGCGCAGATAGGTCCCTTAAGAAATACATCGGTGATGGATAAAACAGTAGCCTATGCATTTAATACATGCAAACCTGAATGACTTGAAGCAATAAATACTTCTACAGTTTGCATGATCTCAATTAAATTTAACGGAGTGTGTGGGTTGAGGTTTTGATGGTCCCCTATGAATTTCATCACTCCCTAACGAAAGACAACCAGTGTGTATGGTCAAAATTAGATTCTTGTAACAAGTATAATTCACAGTTTTCATCCTATTTCGTTGAAATGCTTAAGCAAGATGTTTGTTGGAGGAATTATATATCTTTAGATGAGATCAATTGTCCGTAATGAAAGCAGTCTTTACTCATGTACATATGTATAATCCTTTAAATGCTCTGCTTTTACATTCAGTATAGGAAACTACTAAAAATCATCTTTCCACAATGTAGGTATTCAAGCTCCTGCAAAACAATTTGTACATTCTCAATCTTCCTTGTTACGTGCAAAGAAAACTCCCACAGTCGAAGAGGTTTGATTAAATCAGCCTGATAACTCAACCTGTTGAAGTTCGCAACTAAAGAGACATTTCTCCTCAATAAAGTCATGAGTTCGAACTCTGTCGAGGCATCAACTATTTTTGGGCCATAACATTTTACGCATGTCAGTAAAACCCGAATAAGTACGAAACAATTATTAATTATTCCCTCTCAAGCCAAAATACGGTAAACATCACATTTCCTTACATAGCATCTTTCACTTCCTCACTCACTTGAGTCAAAACGAACCCTGTAATGACCTCGCTCGACTGCTGGATTTTTTCCACGGAGCAACTGCTGTACCAGTGGCCAGCAGTTTCACTTCGTCGTTCGTCCGACCCCAAACCAGCCAAGACGTCTGGTATTTGACACCAAGAAATGTTGGCCAAGGATGGTGGCACAACAACAAGCACATATGTTCTGGCGAAAGTGGATCAAAGAATATCTACCTACACTATTACTACGAGAAAAATGGCGAAAAAGGGGAAATCCTTTGAAAGTAGGCGATTTAGTGATCATTGTCAGCCCAATGAAGCTCGTACCCATTGGCCTAAAGGCGTTGTGGCCCCACTGTATCCAGGCAGTGACGGTCAAGTCCATGTGGTAGACGTACGCACACACCGAGGAGTACTGAGCAGACCTGCGGCTAAACTATGTCCACCAGTGGCAGTATCCGAAGACAAATGTAGAGGAGAGAGGAAAGAAGCTGTGTCTTTGTTTTGGGTGGGAGGAATGTTGTAGCGCTTCCATAATTTATTATTAGTATGTATGTAATTTTCTCAATGTTTTGTAACCATGTGATGATGTTGATTGATTTTGAAAATACAGTTGTTGTGAAGACGGGATAGTTACAACTTGATTATTATTTAACTATTGTATTATTCTAAAATAATATGTAAGATTCCTCAACAAACACATACCAATAAATTTCAATGGCCAACACAATCATGTGGATACGAGGATGCTTTGTGCCACACTCACAAACTTTTTTTTAGCCAAGTAAGTTTTATAAAAAATTCTCTCAACAGTTTTAGCATGAAACCATCAGACAAAGAAACATCAACTACTTATAAAAATTTGTTAGGGAAGCTGACAGTTGACACATAATACAACTTTGTTAGATAAACTCATTTTTTTGTTCACCACGGCAAAATAAGAGCTAATTCTTTCTAAATAAGTTTTCTATTTGTTATTTAATTTTTTGCTATAATTCTTTTATATTACACAGTAAATTCATATTGCTAACAGTTGAAAAAAAGTTGTTATTGTTCCATTTGAGGCCTGATCTATTCGTCAACATAACGAACCTAAATCTTCAGCACAGTTGGGTTAAATTTGGCCTAGGTACAGCCACCGTTTTAGTTGCATGGATGTACTGGTAGGGTAGGTTGAGGGGAGGAAATATATTGGCAATTCCTCCAATCATTGTACCGTAGATAAATAATTATTAAAATATTGTCTTTTAATAATTATTCAAATATTATAATGATAAGAAACTAGTGAAATACTGTACAACTAAGTGCCTTAAAGCTAGATCAGTAACCAGTGATTCATACAACTCCGCAGATATGCCCTCAACTAGGAATCAGCACACCACACATGGTGAACCCAACCTACTACCCCCTTACATGGGAATGATGCACCCTAATACATATAATGAGAAAGAGAATAAAGCATTTACACATGAATAACTGGATAATCTAAAGCTAAACATGAATACATAAACAAGAATAAAAAAATAATATATTAATATGTACCTATTATATCTATTCTACGGTCCAAAGAACCAGGTGGAACCAATGATATTGGCTTCGTTGATATAAATAAATATGACAACCAACAATAAACCTGAGGAGGCCAGAAGGTGAAAGCGGTAGGAAGTGACAATAATTCATATGAGGAATAGCCAATATATTTCCTCCTCTCCCTCCTTCATATAGCTGACAGGCATAATATGCATATATGAGTTACATACACGTTATAATATTTTCAAATAATTAACAATCAGAGTGATATTAAATACTTTATAAAATGCGTATTGTTTCGTTGCGCAGCAAAAACAATGCCTAGAGGATGAGTAGAAATATTTAAAGCCAAAGGAATATTACCTAATTCCGAGTTTTTGTATTATCTATAGCATGGCTTTTGTAGGTTTACCCCCCCCCCCCCTCAATTTCAATAAATCCTTGAACCTTCTAAATCATTCTGGAATAAATTTTCACGGAACCAGAAGAGCTAGACCTGTAACCTGATAGAGACTAACTGATTGAGTTTTCAACGATACAATAGCTTCAACAAGTTTTGTGATTGCAATAACTTCATTATTTTATTCCTCCATAAAGCATCGGGTTTCCGTACCCCTCTTCTGACACTTCACTATAATTCCTTCAGAATTTGGATCCATTTTAAGAAGGAAAAAGAGAGAGAGAGAAAAAATAACAATAAAACCACAACTCCGCATCGAAGAATTTTTGGTAATGGATCACAATACCTACCTTAACTGAAATTTTGAAAAATATCGGAAAATGAGACAATGTGAAGGACAACGTGACTGTGGGAATGTGGAATAAATACAAAGTATCCCATAACAAGGCTCACTTCTACTTCAGATATGTATTGGGGAAAAAAACCATCAGTGGATGGCAAAACCACTGAAGCCAGACCACATAAGTGATACACTGTTGTCTATAATATTTATATTGAGAAGAATTACCTATTATTAATTGACCAGTAAGCATAATTCTGGTTTTTTTTTTTTTTTGGGTTTTACATGAACTAGGATTTCTAATAGGGACCCAGGGGTATTAATATTTTCTGTTTGTACTTGGCAGTTTCATTGTTTCACAGAATGTTCAACTCCTTAGAGGTATTTCTAGAATCCGCATTCATTTTGCCTTCATGATTCCAACGACTTGGTACCTACTCATTTTATTAAAATTTTATTATTTCCAATAAAGTGAATGTTCAGGTATTTCTTTGTAATCCAAATTAATTGTTATGCTAGTAGGGGATTAAGAGTACTTTGATGCTGGCTTGCCATAAGATGATAAATGAGGCTTTCTTCATATAAGTTATCAACTTGAGAACACAAAGTAACTATTTGCGAATCTATTATATTGATCATCTATTGCTGATCATTGCTAATGAGGCTTTCTTCATAAAGTCATCAACTTGAGAACACAAAGTAACTATTTGCGAATCTATTATATTGATCATCTATTGCTTCCCCGGATATGTAGAAAGCTTCACTATTGTGCAGGTTTGGTCTGTAACGACCTGACATCTTTATTTTGTCACTAAACAACATGCTTGGAGTAACTAATTCAATGTATCATGCAGCGTTTTTATAGAGCTAAAATACTCGTATTCGTTTGTTTCTCCTCCAACAGTTGTTGTCGGTACACCACGGTTGTGTTAACATATATTTATACCTGTCCCAAGGACCTCCCAGGTAAACGTCACACAGAACTACAGTAAGATACCTACTTCTAAACATGCAGGAATTCAGTGCAATACGAGGAGATGAAATTCAATCAAACGAAATTAGCGCCAACAACTTTATTGTTCAGTCTTGTCAATCGAATCTCAACGACCTTTCTTCATGCTTCACAACACACAGTATTAATAAATGTAGTACCTAAAACTCTGAACTTATTAACATGTTCGTAATAGTAAATAATGTACACAGCTTATATAAAATTAATGACAGTTATTTGCGCAATGATAGCTGGGTGGGTACCAGAACACAAGATGACAGAAGGTTCAAGATCTGGTCAACTCTTGGGTGGTAAGACTTCATCCTTGTCCGAGTTATCACTGAAAACAGGTTGAGCAGGGTGATCAGGGGCTTCACTCTTCGAAGATTAACAGTCAGGTGGACAAGAGAATCGGAATAACCGTAAACACATCTTTGAACGACACGTTCCCAATAACATGAAATTATTCAAAAGTTGTGGTTTGATAAGGAAATCGTTCCATTGTTATCATTTGGTCTGAGAGATAAAATAGAAAACATTTCACTTACAGCTGCCAAAAACTCGAAAAATTTGAGACTACATGTATAAAGCGCCTACTGCCCTCAAGTGGTGGCCGTATTAATAACAGTTGCATTACCATTATTAAACCATAAACTGGATCATTGTAGTACGTACGAGTATACTCTCAACAGGCAATGTATGTGCTGTCACTGATACGTAAAACTAATGGGTTTTCAGTCATTAGAGTAAACGCCCTCACATCGCATGGATAATTTCTGGATAAATAATGGAAAATAAATTAGTGACCATTCGCAAGGGAGGTGGGAGACCGTACAGCGCTTGGCATCAACGTAGTGGACGCCCACCATACCAAAAAGAGTTAGTTGAATGAATTAATGTCTGTCACTGTCCATCAATGTCAGAAAAATAAAAAGTTGGTTCGCCACCGAAGGGCTCCCCGAGTCTTTCACCTTTCCCCAGCGAGTAGGATTCCAGATACCTTTCATCATTTCTTACATTAGGTAGTTGAGTTCTTGCAACTGAACTAACCTGTAAGCTTCGTTTATACACCCACTGCCCTAGGGCAGCAGTAAGGCAATCAGTGTTTACATGCTGCCTATACTTCCCACGCTTCCCCATTCCAGTTCAACCTCGGGTAATGAAGAAGGTAGTCTCCCCTCCCTTCCACTCATCCTTTCATTTTCTCTCTGAAAATCACCACTGGAGGGAGCCCAGGAAGGACAAGTAACAAGACCAAATTGCAGCACATACTCGCTCGATGCTCACATAATCACGCTGTCCATTTTTCTACCCGATTCCCAGCCACTCCCATGGAAATGGACAGAATGTAAATGGGGTATTAGACAGTGTCTGTTTCTGATAATGGCATGACCACAAGAAGAACCAGTCCAACATTGTTAGTTTTCTAAGTAGAATGATCAGACAAACTATTTTTCTAAATCAACCGTCGATTAATAGTCCTTATACATTTAGTTGGAAAACAGAACAGAATTAAGTTTGAAAATACGTTTCGGAGGTTAAAATACAATGCAAACAATTTAGAACCATGTTGGATTTGAACCAGAGACCCAATACTCGGTACGCGAAAGCACTAGCATGTCAAACAAGGAGTGAAAGCAGAGGATGAACAACTACAGTATTTCGCTACTGAGTAGTCGATGGTGGGGCCCGGTGGTGGGAGTCCTGGAAATGTAGTCCATTTCGCACGGGAATTAACTGAAACTATTTAAACAGGCTTAGTTGACAAAATTTTCGACCACTGACTACGAAAATTTCACGGATTGTGTTGGGAGTATGGTTCTTGATAATAAACGAATTGCCATACTTCCTGAACGATAGCAGCCACGACACCACCACTACTGAGGCCAATTAATAAACCTCTTCGATTACGGGAGAATCCCTGGTCATAACCTCAAGTAGAGTCAATAAATTATAGCTGGCTGAATTAAGGGTCGGAAAATGACACAGTTGAACTACAGGCTTGGCAGTTGCTCTCCAGAAACAATCTTGTTTGATCAAGGTCCTTACCATCGTGATTTTTCTCCAAAAGTGAGGAAATTATACTACTATTTAAATTAATGCGATGATGTTGAATTCTGTATTTGAATTTAATTTTTAATAATCCATGTCCACTGCTAAAATATAGATTAGTTGTACAAATAGATCAGAATATAGTTTGGTGGTGTGGATGCTCGCAAGCTTGCATCTCAAAAATACATAACATCAAGAAGTCAATCCCTAATAAAATTCAGATTAGTTAGACGAATAGATCAAAATTATGTTTTAAAATATGAATTAAAATATTTAAAATAACGACGTTTAAAAATAAGTTTCAAGGTTGAATTCAAATGCAAAAAAAAAAAAAAAACACTTGTCCCAAAACCTGGCGTGAAACTCGGGTCCTTCAACTCGGTAGTCTTTAATGCTATATACTAGACCATGGAGGACTACAGCAACCATTGAACAATCATATAACTACTCGACTATTGGCCGCCCAGAGCGCTGGTGCTGGGACACAAAGAGATGCAATCTGCATCTCTTATTATTATATTGGTACCGTTGCACAAAAGTCATTATTAATCTTCATTATCCAGAATTCACCTCGATTAATCGGTTTTGGAAACTAAATGTTATAACTTGCGGAGAAATATAATGTAAAATGCCGGGGCTTGGAGGACACTATACAGGAAGATGGGCGTCGGGGATACTACAAATCGGTAGTGGGTCGGTGACACTCATTCAACAGGCAGTTGAAGTGAATGCCGCTTTTACTCATTTCTGTGATCTGTGGAATTTAAACTGTGACCTTTCTAATGCATGATCAATTATTGTTTGTTACCGATGATGACCCAACCTTCAAAATCAATTTAAAATTGTAACTCTTTTTTTTCTTCTTTTTTTTGGAAATAGATAACATTCTTCAATAACTTCTTTTTTGAAATAGGTTTCCACAACTCCGTCTAGAGTGATTCAGTTCGTTGAAAATGGCGGGTTGTAACTGATCTTACTGCAATGAGAACACGTGTCTCACTCGAAAATAAAATGTACAAGATCTCATCAAAATTCTCCTTCATTAATAAAAAATATATACAAATAAAAAGTGATATCAACAACATAATTTCCTGTGCGGTGAATCAAGTTGCGGTCAATAAATTTCCATCACTGTTTAGTCTAGACCTTGGTTCAAAGTAACTGCATGCATAGAAGACACATAATTCAACTCCAAAATGAAGTAGGGTAGGATATAAAGTGCAATAATCACTGGGAACCAAAACACTAGTATGCACCTACACAGACGTAGTTGGCTGAAAAGGACATTTCTTACAATAAATTTACTATGAGCAAATCAGAACTTTCCATCTACCTACTACCAACTCGTAAAATTTAATTACCCTATGAAAATTGGGAGAACCTTGAGACGAGGCAGATCCCAAAAATGGTGGGATGATATTGAAAGAAATGTTCAACTATCGGGTGGGGTAGTAATCTAATGATAAAATAGCAATCTTAAGAGTGGGGAAAAATCATTCAAGCACATGCTATATTTCGTAGAATAATTTCAACAACCTTACCTCCAGTGGGTGTAGCATGAGTTACATAGTGGACCTTTCGAAGTGGTTTGAGCTACTGTGCACAGCACAGCACAGTTGCCACAAGATGTTTTGGTGTCTGCACCCTCTTTCTGAAATTAACACAAGTCATTAGAAAACTAATGAAGAGTGAACAATGATTTAGATGTATCTGACATAAGGCACGCGTCAGGTAAACAAATGTACCATTAACTTTAGTAACGAGCAAGGAATTACTGTTATAGCACCCTCTTCCTCGTCCTGCAAACGAAATGTTTTCCAGTACTTCTCTACACGAATGGATATATATATATATATATATATATATCCTATAGATACATACTCCTTATGGATATTCGATTTCTAGTTCCGAATTTCCCCATGCTGTTTAAGCCTTTTTGGACCATATACTTCAAATGTTATACGTCGCTATGAGCACAACAACTCAAATTGAATGTGAAGTAAATTCAATTTGGAATTATATTAGCTGATACGAGCGTCGTAGTATCAAGGCGATTTTTGCTGTTCCACCATTCAAGATTCGCTCACATGTTGTTGATTTCTTTTCCTGCCAAAATTCTACCTCTAGGAGAGAGCAAACGAATTACGCACAGTGACCTGGATTTTTGGATGATGTCTATAAATAAGACCCAAAAAAAAATTACTGTTAAGTACCTTGAAAGTTTTCAAGATCTCGATTTTTTCTATATTTCAGCCCTCTATTACCCTTTAGGATTGATCGAAATTGATGCAATGTTATTTTTGAGCCAAATTTCATAGAATTTGGCCCAGTAGTTTCAGAGAAAAGCTTCGGACAGCGCACAGTGGGGCAGAGCTGGAATAAACCCCCCAAAGAAATTCGATTTCAACGTTCCTTCGTTTTTCTACTTGTTATTAGTTAGTAAAAAGTCGGAACAGTTGCTTTTTTACCAGAATTTTTTTTTTTTTTCTGTAGTAAGGGTTTTTCTGAAAGCAAAGCTTTTCAAGTTAGCTAAGAAGCGTCATTTATCACTACTAAATAAATTTGTTCCATACGCCTTTTTCTGTTCTATGGTACTAAAACCTTGGAACACTAGGCTGTTTACACAGACCAACTAGATGATTTAAAAGAAATTAAATGGCCTCCCTCATTCACTACTTTGCAAGGATAAATAACAGAGAAGATAGGCGTTAAAGAAGTAAGAGTTGCACATAATAGCAGGTGTGTACATAAAAGGGGCCGCCTTCCACCGGCCAATAAATTTTTTTCCTCGAAAGTTGAATATTCATCTAACTGTCCTGTAAATATCATTTCCAGCCTACGCCACCATTTCAAACATTTCTAGAAGGCGTGAACTTCCTCTCACTCAATGAGTATGTTTGTTCAAACAAATTTTTTTGTATAGAAGAAAAGTTGTAGAAGACGGAATTCTGCATCAAACGAGACCACCGCCAGCTGTGTAACTTATTTCCACAATTTTTCAAAGTTTTTGTGACCTACCACTCGCTTTTTGAGGATTTCCATAAAAGTGGGTAGGTCACGAAAACTTTGAAAAATCGCCAAAAATAGAGGAAAACAGTTAGAGAGCTGGTGGTGGGCTCACTCGATGCAGAATTCTTTACTCTACAACTTTTCTTCCGGACGAAAAAAACCTAAAGAACCTATATTAAACAAGGGTCTTCGTTTGGCCACTGGGGCCTTTCGAACTACCCCAACAGCCTCCCTTCAGGTGCTCGGGCGTAGTCAGCCACTAAAGATTAGGCAAAATCTACTGACACTCCGTTATGCAGAGCGCCTTCGTTATTTCCCAGGGCACCCTCTGCATACCATGGTAACTATACCACCCCTGGATGAAACATATTCTAAGCTCCAGACTCGAACTCGCCGATTGGGCATTCGTGTTCAAGAGCCCACCAGGTGGGACTGCATAGAGAGATACCCTCTGGTCTCTTTTGAATTCCCCCCACCCGTCACACCATGGACCTTGTCTGGGATGCGCATTGATATTCGCTTGAGGGTTGGGGTGCAGGGCAATAAACCCCCACTTACCCTCAGATGTTGTTACTCAGAGGCAATTCAGCAGTATGCTGGACACACTCTCTTATTCATTGATGGCTCAAAAACGCCTGATGGTGTTGGCCTTGCTCTACTCTATGGAGCCCCAACTTCCAAGTCACTAAACGCCAACTACCTGTTGCGTCTATTCACAGCAGAGCTGTGGGCAGTGACGCTGGCTGTTCGACACTGCCAGCTATTGGGAGTTGGAAATGATGTGATCTGTAGTGACTCACTGAGTACCATCGAGGCGATAAGGGACACATATTCATATGATCCCCTAATACAAAGCCTGCGTGTTTCACTACACCGAGCCACAACATTAAGCACAAACATAACTATTACGTGGGTGCCAAGCCATGTAGGTATTCACGGCAATGAGTGTGCTGATTCCCTAGCAAGGAGAGCCATTGGTGATGACTCCATCGAAATGTCCCCTATGCGCATTGAGGATCGAATCTCCTACATGCAGCATAAAGCCAATTCCATCTGGCTCGAGCAATGGCACGGCGAGGTCACTGGTCTGCGTGGAGTCCTTCATGACCTTTGCCCGGTTGATCCTTTCGTGACCCATCTTCCAAGGAGGGACCGAATAGTGGTCAATCGAGTAGCCACTGTGCATACCCGTCTTATTCACAGACACCTGCTAGATCCAGTAGCTCGTGATGTTGTGTGTGGGAGATGTGGGGGTGATTTGTCTATCCGCCACTTTTTGGAGGACCGCCCAGCCCTCATGGACCTCAGGGTCCAGCATTCACCCCCTCAGTGGGTTGATGTTCTGTCAGGACCAGACAAGGTCCAGTCCCTGTTGGTGTACCTGAAAGCCACTGAGCTTTACAACGAACTGTGACATTCTGATCTGTGATATATTCATTTATTTATGAATACCTAGTCATACCTTTATTTAACGAAGATGTATAGTATTTATCATATTATATTTATCGATAATATATGTGTATTTGTAAGGATCATATAGTTGTAGTTGAGTTTTTATTACGGGGTACTTTTATCCACTCATTATTATTTCTCCCCCTCTGATCTGCCAGTGGAATCCGTGATGGCAATCCGTTTAGTGACGGACAGTCAGCATGGCTCACCTTAGAATCGGGCCCGCTGCAGTGTTCTTTTGACACTCCCCTTTTTGATTGCCGCTAATGACACTTACAGTTGAGACGTGGCTTAAATTCTAAAAAAATCAACATCAATTCTAAAAAAAAAAAAAAAAAAAAAAACACGTTTAGTTGATATTCCAAACAGCAATTATTTTATACGCCATACCAGGAAATCAAACATTAGAACCTTGAGAAAACAGTTACCTACAGCAGTTTTTATAAATTCGCTAGTACCAACAAATGCTGGAAGGCAATGTCAAACTGCTGTATCCAGCATACTACCGACTTAGCTTGGGCGTGATTAATGAAACAATTCACACTGAAAATACGCCTTTAACTCTCGGATATTGGATAGCCATTTCTCGATGTTCATTTTTTGCATCGAAAATAGAGGTGAAATTAGGAATTTGCTGTTTCTGTTTTTTTAAAAGACTGTTGGAATGTCTGAATTAAGAGGGGCTGAAATAGGTACCAAACAAAGTTGTTATTCCTTGTGCTACAGTTGCATTTGAACTTTAACAATGTAATTCGTGATTATAATTTTAATATTATTATTATTATCAGTATTTTGCAATATTGTTAAGTTACATGTACAATTTGACAGAATAAATTGATGATTCTTTGCTACTCCCCACCTTAAGTCTAGACACAAATGCCATAATCAGGAAAAGGCATTTTTCAGCGATTTATTGCGAGAAGGCATAAAGTTTGCTTACATTTACACTTTAAAAAAGTTACATCCTAGTACTTAAAAAACGTGTTGAAGCATAAAAAGCCAGACATAAGTATTTACAAATTCGTACCACTAGGTGTAGTAAAAGTACGAATAAATACGTACAACCACTTAGATACAATTATTGCTTTAAAAAGGTGCATTATGGAGGATCAAGAAATGACCATGATGATGAAGACGACGTTGTGACTGATGAAACTACTCACCAAAGACCCCATGAGTAGACGAAGCGGAACAACTTGTGAGTACTTACATAGTTTAACGAATTTGAAATTATATTAATTAATAAACAGAATGGATAACGCAAAAGAAATGAGGGTTTTTATTGCTCCTGGTGGAGAGAATTAAAAAATGATTCAGATGACTTTTTAAATTATTCAGAAGTTAGACGTACATGCAATGGAAGAAGACCCACAAATCAATCCCAAATTACTGGAGCCAAAAGCGGAAATTGATTAAATATTGTTGCAAGATGATGAAGCGTTGTGCATTTTAACTTCAGAACAAAACTCACTTCTTGCACATTTTCTTGGCTCGATTGAGAAGTAGTAGGAGGAGAACAGCTTTTACGTCCTGAGCGGATCCACTTCTAGACATAACGTTCAAGGTTTTGACTAATAATATACGATCAGCAAACCGATTTAAAAAATTAAAAATAATGAAAACAAAAAATAATAGATATGCCACCATGGAGAGACTTTAATGTTTATGGATTGAAGGTGATTTATTATATTTTTAATGATTGATTAATTTCTAGTAAACATATACACAAATTAATTCATGAAAAATTAAACTTCTGCCAAAGATTTTCCTCTTTGAATGTAGGATGACGTAAGCAAATAAGAAATAATAAGATGATAAACGATGTTGTAGGATATAAATAATTCAAAGAAAACATAAGAAATAAATAAATGGGATTTTCAGAAGGCCGTAATTAAATTAGATGAAGGTCAGATGGTATTGAGAAACTAGAAAAACGGAGAGACATGTATAATCATGTTCTAACTCTAGTATATCAAATCGTTATAGATAGAAAACCAACCAGACCCGTGATAAGTCGTTCCCAAATGATGCTCCAATAAAATTCATCGAATCCAAGGTCAAAAGGAAATCCAAGGGTCGGGGGGAGGGGAGGGGCAAGTGCGTCTCTTCGTTTTATTTAGCTATGAGGCCACTCTAGTTCAATAAGTTTCTTAGCGAATGATAAAACAGGTGATTATTATCACCTGATAAAAATTTTAACCCCTCAGTGAACAAATAAGCTCAATTGGAACCCTTTTCCGCGAAGCATTCGTCCGATATCGGAGTGCGAATATGAGGGAGGTACAGTCTTCCATCGTTTTCTTGTCAACAAACCCTTCTATTCCTGTTTATTCCACCGTTCATCTTTCAACCTTTTATCTCTGTATGAACTGCGCACTTGATAACTTCAAGGCTACGAAAATTGCTGCAGTAAATCAATAAAACGTTCTTGCCCCTATTTCTTTTCTTTTTTTTTTTTTTTAGCAGTGGGGCAAGTAGAAAATAAATCATAAGTTTCATGCCGCGTCATCATAGCCCCTTACGAACTTCAGAGGTATGCAAGCCTTTCATTAAAAACCACATAAAATTACCAGGAAAAATAAGAAAATCAAGGTCTTGAAGCCTGGTTTCCATTCAGAACCTCTTCCTCAACTCCCACGCACAACCCCACGCTTCTCCCAAACCTCAGTCCTATCTGATTCTGCAAAACTCTGGAGCCTTCAAATTCTCTCTCACGCAAACCTCATTCCCAAAACGACAGCGAACCAGAGGACATCCAACAAGTGGACGAGTTTATTGACCATTTTATCAACTCAGGAATTCATGTTGTAGCTAAAAATTATCTGTTTTGCGGCGTTTTATTTTTCATTAACAATTCATTTTAAATTGTACCTAAAATCTACCTACATTGATTCATTTTATTTTTATTATTTTTCGGGTAGAAAGTTGAAAACGTACTAGCACCCCAACAGAGGGCAAGTCCGTTGTTTGAATGCTCCTAGGTTTTCCCCAATTCTTAATGAATTACTAACTTCAATTCATTATATCCACACGTTTTTCGACGTAGAAAGGTCTGGGGAATGTAATAAAACTGTAGTCATTATTTAATTTGTAGTTTGACGAAAATAGTAGCATCACAAAGTCAGCTTTATGAAAAGCGGGTACGCACATGCCCCCCCCCCCCCCCCCCCCCCCCCCCTACACATTTTATAAACGTTCTTCGTACAACATGTCTTGTTTTTTCGTCCACAGTCGCTAGACAATAGGATTTTGGTTTTTGCCAAACATACTTGGCTGGGATTTACTTCAATCCAGTCATGGGAAAAGCTCTGGTAAACAATCGATATTACCATTATTCGGAACCCTTGGCCTGTTTCAGCTATACATCAAAATTGCATAGATTTTTACTTAGAATTGGTCCCTGAAAAGTGGATTGCAGTTGTGGACATTCGAAGGGATTTCTATTTTAACGACTGAGCACTCCACCGAAGCGCTCCATTTTTACTGAACGAATCTCAAATATCGTCGCGGCCTCTTGAGATTATCAACACAATGATCAAATAATGAAAACAGCAAACACTTCCTTCCATAAAACTGATTGGTATTTTGGTTTAAATAACTACAAACCAGGGCCTGTTATCTAGTTTTTTAATGCGGTAGTACCTACCTAACCCAGTATCATTTACATCAGGACAGTAAGCTCTACTTACAATCTAATTCTATATAGGGAAAAATAGGAAGGTAAAGTTTTAGTGGGTATGATGGGTGCTTTCTATAATGCAACCCTATTCACGACCCACGAGGTATCACGATTGGTAAGGGTATATAAACGTGGTAATCAAACGAGGACCAACATTCTCAACGAATTAAATACCTTGTAATTTGGTAACGATTTGGTTACGTAGGTACACCAAGAATTAAAAACCCAGATATTTCACATCACTTATTCAGCCAGAATTCTTTATGTCATTAAATGAACCTACTGCGATCATTGGAAAACGATAATAGCTACCAATTTCCAAGTCGATAATTCAATTTTCCTTTACCTGTAAATTAAGGTCATTGGGAAAGTAAAAGCGCCAATCTTTTCATGTCCAACAACCTCCACGAATCATCGGTAGTCAGTATTTTATTCGGAAAACTTACGAGACACCCCCAATCAACTTTCCAATAATGAACCTTTATTGATTTTTAATAGGCCAAGAAAACAAAATATAATATCCGGTCAAAAACTGTTTGTATTTGTTTCATAACACACAAATCCCAAAAATCGAATAAAAATAAAAAATAAAAATAAAAAGTCTGTCCGCCGTACGAAGCTTTTCTTGGAACCTAGTACATTACCAACATTTACGAAATTTGGCTCAAAACTCACACATGGCCGACGATGAGCCCGAAATCTAGGCATTATTTTTAATCAACCTCAACGAATAAAATGTAAAGGTTGACATTTTAAAACCCAGTATCTCAAAATTTTGAAAGTAAAAGTTTTTTTCCCCCCAATGATTTAGATAGAACGCAATTCAATAAATCGAATAAGACCGCCTGGAGCGCAGCACCACCAGTCCACCAGGACTCGCGACTTAGTACGTAGAGGTATAATGAACATCTTTATGTAATAATTTGCAGCGATTTTCCAATAGGATTTAAAAATAAATAACATACCAATACGTAATATGGGTGTGGCATATCAGCTTTACCGCACTACTTTCAACATGACTTCGGTACGGAGCATTGTTGTGTATGAATTACAAAATAGGTGCTCATAATAATGTTTGATCGCACTGTCCAAAATACCACTTATAAAGGTGGGTTCACATCCATCCGGAATTGCGGAAATCTGTCATTGCGTGTGGTCGCACGCGGCTTGCACTAGTTGAAGGAGTGGGGTGAATACTGCCGGACAAGCACTCTTGGGTGGACTGTCCACATCCGAAAAATTATATATTGACATTTTCATGTCTTTGCTTTGGCACATAAACTAAAAAAACGTCACGGAAAATAATTGCTCACGAAAATTGCTCACGAAAATTGTCCCAAGTGGCCACAACGATGATTATGACCATCAGAAATGACGTTATTACCTAATGATCCCACGATTCTGAGATTTGGTATGTGGGCCCTTGAGGGACTTCTGAACACAACTGACCGATCCCAGATCAGCTGAGTGGCTCTAGAATCCAGTTTTTTCCCTAATGATCCCACGATTCTGAGATTTGGTATGTAGCCCCTTGAGGGACTTCTGAACACAACTGACCGATCCCAGATCAGCTGAGTGGCTCTAGAATCCAGTTTTTTCCCTAATGATCCCTAGATTCTGAGATTTGGTATGTGGGCCCTTGAGGGACTTCTGAACACAACTGACCGATCCCAGATCAGCTGAGTGGCTCTAGAATCCAGTTTTTTCCCTAATGATCCCACGATTCTGAGATTTGGTATGTGGGCCCTTGAGGGACTTCTGAACACAACTGACCGATCCCAGATCAGCTGAGTGGCTCTAGAATCCAGTTTTTTCCCTAATGATCCCACGATTCTGAGATTTGGTATGTAGCCCCTTGAGGGACTTCTGAACACAACTGACCGATCCCAGATCAGCTGAGTGGCTCTAGAATCCAGTTTTTTCCCTAATGATCCCACGATTCTGAGATTTGGTATGTAGCCCCTTGAGGGACTTCTGAACGCAACTGACCGATCCCAGATCAGCTGAGTGGCTCTAGAAACCAGTTTTTTCCCTAATGATCCCACGATTCTGAGATTTGGTATGTAGCCCCTTGAGGGACTTCTGAACACAACTGACCGATCCAAGATCAGCTGAGTGGCTCTAGAATCCAGTTTTTTCCCTAATGATCCCACGATTCTGAGATTTGGTATGTGGGCCCTTGAGGGACTTCTGAACACAACTGACCGATCCCAGATCAGCTGAGTGGCTCTAGAAACCAGTTTTTTCCCTAATGATCCCACGATTCTGAGATTTGGTATGTAGCCCCTTGAGGGACTTCTGAACACAACTGACCGATCCAAGATCAGCTGAGTGGCTCTAGAATCCAGTTTTTTCCCTAATGATCCCACGATTCTGAGATTTGGTATGTGGGCCTTGAGGGACTTTTGAACACAACTGACCGATCCCAGATCAGCTGAGTGGCTCTAGAATCCAGTTTTTTCCCTAATGATCCCACGATTCTGAGATTTGGTATGTGGGCCCTTGAGGGACTTCTGAACACAACTGACCGATCCCAGATCAGCTGAGTGGCTCTAGAATCCAGTTTTTTCTTTAATGATTCCACGATTCTGAGATTTGGTATGTGGGCCCTTGAGGGACTTCTGAACACAACTGACCGATCCCAGATCAGCTGAGTGGCTCTAGAATCCAGTTTTTTCCCTAATGATCCCACGATTCTGAGATTTGGTATGTAGCCCCTTGAGGGACTTCTGAACACAACTGACCGATCCCAGATCAGCTGAGTGGCTCTTGAATCCAGTTTTTTCCCTAATGATCCCACGAATCTGAGATTTGGTATGTAGCCCCTTGAGGGACTTCTGAACGCAACTGACCGATCCCAGATCAGCTGAGTGGCTCTAGAATCCAGTTTTTTCCCTAATGATAAGAAAATAATAAGAAAACACACATGAAAATGTCCCAATGTGTTGCAGACTCGTATGCAAGCATTTTTCAATTTCAAATGCAAATACACTTTTCCTCACTTCACTTTATTAGTTTTAAAATGTTTCATTTTATAAAACATGAAATTATAGCCTATTTATTTTATTTTACCGGATTGCCACAATTACGTCATCCAGTACATACCTACCATGCTTCCGTCTTAGATATTAAACTTGAGCTAAGAATACAGAAAAAACTATTTATGCACCTTATCTTCAGAGTCGGAATCAGTAATGGACCCAACTTCAGATCCACCGTCAGACGCTACGGCTCCTTCTTCTGAATTACTGGTACGGGCAGATAATTTTTTAGCGTGTTTGTCCATGAGGCTTGTGCGGCACCTAGTTTTCTTCCAAGAATAGTAATGTTTAACGAGAGTGGCGATTGATTTATCAGGGAGCTGGAACGAATTGAAAAACGGACACGAATCAACACAAAATCACACAAAAGTTTACAGAATTGGAATTTCCGTTTGCGACTCCAGATAACTCACCATTTGGCGGATTCTGTGGAAACTTTTGCCGTGAAATTGGAATGCTTGTTCGAATAGAACTTTATCTTCGACTGTCCATTCATCAGGGAAAGGGGTAAAATTTGGGAGGTCGTTGAGAGCGCTTTGCAGCACATGCTTATGCCAAAACAACATTCCAAGAGCTTGCTCCCCATTGTACCCGTACTTTTCTTTTGCAACTGATATGTAATTATCAACTGAAACATAGGATCATCGAATTACTAAAATTTTCTAGACACTATTAAAGAGCAATATAATTTGTAGCTCAGTCATAATGCCAACACAGGTAGGTACTTACTTCTTGTCTTCTTGAGTATAATGTAGAAAAAAGTAATTTACATTTCTGAGTACCTACCAACCCGTGAATAAACGTTACTAACAAATTTTATTTTGATAGGCAACTTACGCTTAGCATCGGAGATATCATTTGTCGGTTCCCATACCAGGAGTGCCCTGTCGTTCGCTAGTTCTGGCCGTCTCTCTGGAATGCAAGAAATTATAGTCAATTTGAATTTTTTGCGACATTCCTAAGAAAACTTTTTAAATCAATTCATTTCCTACCTTATATAAGGGTAAACTCAAACCCATCAATACTTACCATTAGGTGGTATAAGGGGTGGAATCACAGCTTGATACTCTTTGCCAACACGGATTTTTTCACCTAAAAGAAAAATCGTGATAGAAGAGAGTGTGCAACACTCAGGAGAAAGCAAACCTGCTCAGAAACATGCAACCATGCCGATACCGAGAAGGTACTTACATATATATTATTCATGAATATATATAGATATACAAAAACTCCATCCAAGAATGGTATTTATCTAAGTGAAACATAACATGAGAGAGATTCGCGTGTGATGATGGTAATTAAGCCAAATTTTTCGGAATAGTAACGGGTAGAATGGTGAGTTACAGACCTGATTCTTCATCACTGCTCAAGCTGGATATAGATTGAATGGGACTCGGCCCTCTGGACCGTCGCCCGTTCCGAATAGAGTCATTAGTTTTTTCGGCGAACACCATGACACCACAAAGTCCCTCAACTATCTCTGCACTATCTCACGAACCACCTAGAAATGACCGTCACTATAAACACCTACTGCAGATAATTATTACATCAAGTAGCAAGCAGAAATTGGATGATGGAGCTAGCAACACGGGAACTTGATTCGACTGCAAGATCAAGCCATCGTAGATCAACTACCGCAGCTGTCTAGAGTGTACATGGTGACCAACTCCTTCACTACCGAATACAAAAATGTTTAGGAACTATTTTATGATAATTTTTAATGTATAAGAATTCGGATTTTTCCCACAAATAATATCATTTTCACTCTGTTTTTTGATAAGAGCCACAAGAGCAAAAGAAAATGGTCAGGAAACTCCCTACAATTTACGTCAACTTTTTGCCACCAGTAGCGCTTCACCGAGGGGTTTATACAAAGTTAGAACTAATCAGCTTTCAGTATTATCGCGCTTCAATTTGAACAGAGCCTTTTTTAAACACCGATTCGGGACCCCTTACCAACGACAACGAGTACTAGGGTGCACACGTCAAAGCTACCAGTAGAGTATTCTATACACCACTAAGTTAATTTCATATGTTATACAAATCACGAATGAGTGATAGTTGCGTAACCAAGTGTTGATTTTTTTACAAACTTGGTAGGTACCTATCTAGCGCTCAACTAAAATTGATAAATGGAAAATGCAGAACTATAAAAACATTATAGTAAAATTGTTTTTTTAATGAGGTATATAGGTCGCCACATATTTCATACAATGCAGAGATCGTGATAATTATTTCAAAATCTTACCTAACTACCTACCAAAACCTTTGATTTCAGCTCTATGGAAGTAAACAGTTGGTTACGGACGAACGATCGATGTTTCTTGGGTCATGCACGCGACCTGGAAATCTATTCATAAAAAGTACATTTGAAGTTGAAATTTCGTCAAATTCTAACTAAATCAATTTAAGGAGAACCGCCACGCTCAACCGCAACAAAAACAACATATAATTATCTTTTTCAACAAAGAATTTCTTCGGAAAGCGCGAAAAAGGAAGTAGGAACTTGTCTGTGGGCAGGGTGGTGGTGGGGAAGACATCAGTGTTGTTTCGGTTTCAGTAGTGATGCCTGGATTTGAGAGAGGTGTCGTGGAAGAAGGCTCAACGCAGTAACTCGTGTTGAGTTGTTATGTTGGTATTGAAGAGCCTAGGTTGTCTTTTCAAAACCAAGATGTCCATTTTTTAGAAATTTTGGACCATCTCTAGTTTTATCAAGGGTAATGTAATGGGGTTTTTTCACTTTCTTATCAGCAGTTTACGATGTGGCTGAATCAACTGTAATATCCCAGTGAGCGTCCTATTTTTAGCGTATTGTTATCAAATCTCCTTATTGAGATCTATCTTAATTCGAAATCTTTCTCTGAATCGTATTTCGTTTCCACACCGGTTTATTTTCTTAAATTGTGCTATCTGCGTTTTACATTCCATTTTATAGCCCAAAATCCACATTTTTATTGGTAAGGTTGATTATTTAATTTAGGTATTTGTCCTTAGATCCATAGCTCAACATTCTGTTCGTTCATGGCCTTGTTGGTGCAACATGTTTAAATGCTTATCCGACAAAAGCCTGTCAACATACTACCTAAATCGATTTCGCACTGGATAGGCTACTAGTCATTATAATTTCATCTTGGAAGTCTATTGCCTAGCACGGCAGTATTTAGATCTGAAGTCGAACGATTGCTAGCACCTTACCAGAAATCTGGGCTGAAACTGGTGATTTAATAAATATATGGTTATACATATCGATAAGACATAATTTGGTAGGTCTCTCGGTAAATTGGGTGCCTTAATAGTCTGATGTCTCAGTTGAATTGATTAATTAGTTTGTACTTACCAAACTTGCCCTACCTACCTCAATTGATGACCACTGCATGACCTGCCTTAGTTGGCCATGGTACAAATAATCATAAGTGTATTTTAGCCCCGCGTTTTGTACGATTTCGTCACATAGGTACACGATTGAAGTAGTTAGAACCTATCTATCTGCCCTCAGACAGTTCAAACCATGCCCAAAAAAACTACTGGAGCTTGGCTCATAATATATCAAGAGACTGGGGACATGCTTAGCCATAGTTCGTACTGCTCCAGCAACCCAAAGTACTAAACGAAACCTGTGAAATGAATGAATGGTGTGAACTGACTTAAACCTCAAGATCTAAAGCACATGAATGGGAGGAATTTTCACATAATCATTTTGATCAAATAAAACCTTCAACAAAGACGCTCGCGCTTTTTTTAAAAATCGTTTTTGACTGAAGCAGTGGATAGGAAAAATAATATTAATGCGAAAAATTAGGCCATTAATTATTAGGTCCTAATTAATGTTACCCTTTGGTATACAGAGTCCCTATAAAAGATATTTTGAGGGTTCATCTCCTCATCAATGCCTGATTATTCCCATTAGGGTCAGGCGGGGCAAGTGCGTCTCTTCGTTTTATTTTGCTATGAGGCCACTCTTTTTTAATACGTTTCTTACTAAATGATAGAACAGGTGTTTATTATCACCTTATAAAAATGTTAACCTCCTCAGTGAACAAATAAGCATAATTGGAACATTGGAACCCTTTTCCGCGAAGTCTTCATCCGATATCGAGAGTGTGAATCTGAGGGAGGTACAGTTCTCAATGGTTTTCTTGTCTAAAACCCTTCATTTCCTGTTTATTCCACTGTTTATCTTTCAACCTTTTATCTCTGTATGAACTGCGCACTTGATAACTTCAAGGCTCCAAAAATTGCTGCAGTAAATTAATAAACCGTTCTTGCCCCTCTTTCTTTGGCGGTGGGGCAAGTGCGTTTTTAAAGAAAGGGCAAGTGCGTTTCATTAAAAACCACATGAAATTACCAGGAAAAATGAGAAAATCAAGGTCTTAAAGCCTAATTTCCATCCAGAACCTCTTCCTGAACCCCCTCGCACAACCGCACGCTTCTCCCAAACCTCAGTCCTATCTTATTCTGCAAAACTCTGGAGTCTTCAAATTCTCTCTCACGCAAACCTCATTCCCCAACCGACAGCGAATCAGACGACAGCCAACAAGTGGATGAGTTTATTGACCATTTTATCAACTCAGGAATTCATGTTGAATTGATAAAATTATCTATTTTGCGGCGTTTCATTTTTCATGAACAATTCATTTTAAATTATTCCTAAAATCTACCTACTTTCGTTCATTTCATTTTCATTATTTTTTTTTGTAGAATGTTCAAAACGCACTTGCCCCCCAACATGGGGCAAGTGCGTTATTTGAATGGTTCTTGGTATTTCCCAGTTCTTAATGAATTACTTGCTTCAATTCATTATATCTACCCGTTTTTTGACGTAGAAATATCTGGGGATGTAATAAAACTGTAGTCATTAATTTTTAGTTTGAGGGAAATGGTAGTACCACAAAAGGCCGTATCACACTTGCATTTTTTCTGCGTTTTAAACGCTGAAACGTGAAGAAGGCAAACTGCGTTTTTTCAAGTTCAGTAGTGAATGTTGAAGAGGAATAACTGCAAAAACAGCGCATTCTGGCGGAATGCGTTTTTATTAAATCTGTCAGGTTAGAGCTCCTAGGGGTTTTTCATTGAATTGTAACCTCCCCAAGGGTTATTTTAGCATTTTTCTTGCGTCAAGGTAAAAATTAGAACGTGTTCTAATTTTCCCAAGTGAGTTTAAAAACGCTCCGCCAGGATGCGCAATGGTCGAAAAAGCTGACCTTGGAAAAACGCACTTCTTCTCCTTCACGTTTTTGTGTTAAAAACGCAGAAAAAATGCGGAAAAAATGCTAGTGTGATACGGCCTAAAGTCAGATTTATGAAAAGTGGGTACGCACTCCCCCCCCCCCTTAACCCTATTCTCCAAGAGTATTCCTCTTCCTTCCATCGAAACGTCAAATTTAGGTTGATTGTTGACAAATGGAAAGAAATCATTACTGAACAATAACACCGTAGAATTTTATAAACGACATACTATGGAAAATTAACTAACATAGATATAACAAGAGTCACAGACTTATACATATATATATATATATATATATATATATATATCCGATTGTTCCATGAGTAGTCCCTGCAGTTCAGTTAATTTTCTGAATCTGACCCAGATGTGTAAAATGAATGTGAACTTTAAAATTAAGAAATTAAAGAACCGAACTACCTTCAAACAAATAATAATTTTCATCAACCCCCATTGCCATCGAAATGAAATTCAAACTATGCACAAACATCTATTTCACAATTCTTGGTTAAGCATTTTGCTTGAAGTCCAGCCTACTCCAGTTATGTTGGGTGAACTGTATGGAGATCGGAGGGAAGGTACTAAAGCTGGAATGTCTCACATGTAACCTCGGTTGTAACAAATTTGCTCCCTGTTCTAAGAGTTGATTTCTTCAGGCGTTCATAACCCATATTTTTTCACGTGTTGGTACTTGTTCTTGATGTCCGCATGTTTGTTTTCAGGCAAAATGTTTTGAGGAGCGCTCTTTGATAATTTACCTACCATGAAAGTGGTGGCGTTGATCAGTGGGGGCAAGGACAGTTGCTTCAACATGGTCCAATGCGTTATGGCTGGGCATGACATTGTAGCCCTAGCCAACCTGAAACCTGATAACCAAGGTTTGTAAAAAGCCTAATCTTGATAATGTATTATTCACTAGGTACCTTCTGACAACCGCTAGAGCTTGTATTCTGAGTGTTTCATTCTAAAGATCAGGCCAGCGCTATCATAATTTACATATTTTTAATTAATTTTCATCTTTGCAATTATAGACGAGTTGGACAGCTACATGTATCAAACTGTCGGTCATCAGGGTGTAGAACTATACGCCGAGGCTATGAATCTCCCTCTTTTCCGTCAACCGACACTTGGAGTTGCTGTACATAGTGATAAACTGTACACCCCTACTCCTGAAGATGAAGTTGAAGACCTCTATCAATTACTTGCCACTGTAAAGGTAGTTTCCATAGTTCAGATTATTGCGATAGAAGGTACCTTTGATCTTTCAGTGAATAAAATATGTAGGTAGGTACTTATTCCAAAAATTTTCAAACCGAAAAGATTGAACCACCATAATTCTCCATAAGTTGAAAAACTATGTACCTACTGATTTAATCTGAGAGAATCTAGAGTTTCAGCAACCTGGCATACTACATTCCCAACTATTAATTGATTCCTCTTTGAATTGATTGAACCCCTTGAGATTGAGTTGGAATACCCGGTTTCTAGTCCGAGTTCATTTAAAACATGTATCACAGTACATTGTTACCCATTTCTTCGTGCAGTTCTATTTTGTATGCTCTTGTAATTTCAAAATGTTGAAACGTTCAACCCTGTTTACATCTTATATATAGGTATCCAATTCCTCGAAAGATTCCAGGTTTTTACTGTTGATGTTGCAGGAACAAGTAGATGTAGATGCTGTGTCAGTAGGTGCTGTATTGTCAGACTATCAACGCCTAAGGGTTGAAAATGTGTAAGTACATCCATTTATTTTATTATTTAAATAAACTAAAATTCTAAAAGTTTGGAATTGCTAGGAAATGGCAGGACTAGGTTAAGGGTTATGCACTTTCAGATGCATGATTTCAAAACTATCTTAGGATTTCCTTGTCTTTAGTTTTGACTCGTCTAGACTGTCTATGCTGGTGACCAGAACTGGTGTAGTTTCACACCACAAATCTGGACTGTGGCGTTCTAAAAAAAAGTCGATTTAATTAGTTTGGATTTTCCTGTAGCACTCCTAGTGGCCAAGATATGTCTACTTTCTCCTTTGATAGATATGTAGATGTAGATAGAAAAACTCTCAGGGCGGGGGTTTTGGGCCCCAGCACGGAAGCCTGTTGGCTTATTGTACTTTCCTGAGAGTTTTTTGTTTAATCGAAGAGACTCAGCCCCCTGATGAGGGGTGGGAGGCCCTTGATTAATTGTTCGCTCTGAATAGAGCTCATAGGGGTTTGAGCCCCAAAGAGTTCAATTCTGCGGTGGGATGCCGTTTCATCAGTCTCCTCACATAGTCTGCACAGGGTTGTGCTTTGTGTGACCCCTATGCGATGTAGGTGAAATCGTAGGAGTGCAAAGCTGGTTATAAGGCCAACCATTGTTTTTAGTTCCCTACGGTTTTTCATAAGTAGCCCTTCAGTAATTTTGGTGTTGGGTTCAGCCACCATAAGTTTACTGTGGGCGTGTCCTTCAATATTGGACCATCTTTTAGTGGTTTGTTGGTTGACCCACGTGTTGATGGTTCTTCTGAAGGTAGTTTTTGGTAAACCAACTGCTGGCTCAGACCCTACAAATGGGGTTTGGGAGCCCCTTCTCGCGAGCTTGTCAGCCTTTTCATTACCAATAATGCCTCTATGCCCTGGCACCCACTCCAGGCGAACCCGGTTATGTTTGGCTAGGTTGTTGAGGGTTTGCATGCAGCACCATACCACTAGGGATGAGATGGTTGGAGCCGTTAGTGCTTTTATCGACGTGCTTGACTGTCAGAGAGGATGCGGACGTAGGCTTTTTTATGCCCCCTCCTAAGACTCTTTGCAGCTGCTGCCTCGAATACAGAGGTGTGTTCCCAAGTGGAAACGATAGATATCCCGCTTACAGAAAAAAAAGAGCTAGAGAAAAAAAAATCTCTCTTTATATAGGTACCACGGTCAGATGAAATAGCTGACACGGACAATTCCAATTACCTGCCTGAAAAAAAATTCTTCAGCTGAAAAGTGTGTTACTTTCCATCATGCCTTAAAAAAATAAGCAGTACCGAACCATCATAATTGTATCAAATGATTGGAAAAGGGTGAAATACCTAGGAAAGAAAGCAAAATACTTAATCATTTCGTTTTTTTCCGAATTCTGTTTTGCTAATTCATTTTTTCCCAAACAACACTGACCTTCACAGTAATAATTTGCAGCGTTTTAGATTCTATGCATCTTGAAATGTAAACCAACATATTGGCGACCCAACATATATTGAAAAAACTCCGAATTAAAATTTTTGTTTGTATTGCTATTAATTTTGAACTGTTTCCCTGTATCCAGGTGCAATAGACTTGGTTTAGTGTCTTTGGCATATCTCTGGAGAAGGGATCAAGGGGAATTGCTCCAAGAGATGATAGATTCGAAGATCGATGCCATCATTATAAAAGTTGCAGCCCTCGGTCTTGACCCGTCGAAACATTTAGGATTGAAGATAGCAGAAATTCAACCGCATCTTATAAAAATGGTAACTGCTGCTAAATAAGTTATACAGAATTTATATTTTTGTGTTTTTTAATTAGTTAAAATTTACAATTCTTCATGGTAAATTTAGGAATATCTTTGCTATTTCTTGTTTATTTTACGTAATTTAATATTTGTTGAGTTTCTTCATTAATTTCATGAAATTAGTTGTTTAATTAATGTTCTGGCTAATATGGACCAATTCGACAGTAATTCTGTTAATCAAATTATTCTGAATTTGATTGTTTATCCTTCACGACTCTGCTGCTTTTGCGGTGTTGTGTTTTCTTGACTTGTACACTTCCTTTCCAGAATGAAAAATATGGATTAAATATTTGTGGGGAGGGAGGGGAATATGAGACGTTTACACTCGACTGTCCATTGTTTTGCAAATCACTTGTCATGTAAGTATGACAGTAACCAACTGTTTTATTTTCTAATTGCTTGTCTTGTTGTAGGGATGTGCGGCTTCTCGTTTCAATCTTATTTACTTTTATGAGCTTATTAGCTTCCAAAATACATATGTATATATATGTGTGAAATTCTAATCGCCCTCATGAGTTCCATTTCCACATTCTTAATTTTATGCGGTTTTAAGGCTTCAATACACATGTTAGTTGTGAAATACCCATAATAAAGGTAATATTTTCATATCCTAACTTCTCATAATACATATGACTACGTGACTGGTACGGTGAAGAATGTAATATGGACCAGCTGAAGATTTATTATGACTGGTCATTGAATATTTCGGTGGAATTTACACAAAAAAGGATTGGGAGTTGAAGCCTTATTATGGCAGCAGTATATCAAAGATTCTTAAGTTCGTTCTAGCTAAACCCGTATTTTTCACAATAGGAGGTTGAATTTGGAAACACCAAGGAATTCGAACGTCAGTATTTGAAAGTTTGCTATAGTAAAGTCACTTAGATCCATTAGTCTGTGTTCCACCCTGATTAAGACCCTAAAAAAAGTAATAAATAGATATATAAGGGATACCAAGCTTCCTGTGTTTCCCCTACGTTCTAATCAGTATGTCTACCTACAGGGAAAATCTGTAGATGAAGCACTACATAACCTGTGGTTAGGATAGGAAATAACTCAGTCAAAAAGGGATGCGCTACAGGTCTGTTCTTTGATATTGGGGGCGCCTTTGATAACCTATCATGGAATGAAATAGACATGGCGTTACTCGATAGAGGGGTGGAGATACGAATCGCACGGTGGTGCAGAAACTATCTTACACAAAGAAAGATCACGAGTACTTTAGGTAATACCACAGTAAAATACACAGTGAGTAGAGGTACACCGCAAGGGGGCACAATATCACCACTCCTGTGGTGTCTAGTTGTTGGTGAGCTGCTACGCGCATTATCAGATACAGGACTACGTACCCAGTTCTTTGTTGACGACGGGGGTGGTGCTCATAGAGCGATCCCGTCGGAATAAGACATAGGGTCAATCAAGCCCCAAGCTATTATTGAAGCGTAGTGCACCGATAAGGGACTTTTTATTAATCCAAATAAAATCGAGCTAGTTGTGTTCACCCGGAAAAGAAGAAATCCACCCGTAGGACAACTAGTATTGAAAATAAAAGATCAAACGAAATACTAGGGGAGGGTTTTTCACTCAGACTTATGTTCATAAAAATTAAGGTTTCTCTCGCAGCTAGAGAGCAAGCTATTCGTCTGACGAAAAAACGACTTCGCCAGATGGAGATAGCGCCTATGATTTACCAGAAAAGCTCAAAACCTTATTTTCAAAAAATTCAGACTTACATGGTTGTTTAATTTTCTCACAACAATTTATTGAGGTTATAATGGTGTGTAGAACTGAATGAAGTTTAACTAAATAACTTATACAAGTCGTCCGCACATCCCTACCCACCTGCATTATTACGTACTTGCATTTCAAATACAATGAATATTTCTCATTCATCACCCTTTATGTTAAATTTTCAAAACCTTCCCGTATTTTTCTCAAAACTTGAATATTAACTTTCCCATATCTTTCATGAAATTAAACGCTGCATTTTCTATTATCGTTGGTTTTAGGCATAGATTTGACTTTCCATTAATATACGTCTATTTTGCTGTATCAAAACTTTAGTTTCATTCGCCCCAGTACTATTGGTAGAATTTCATATTCTTTAAATACCATTTAACTCATGATTAAAGTTGATTAAAATGTTACCATTACGGTCGTTATTACATCATGCTTCTATATTTCCAACCGTTATTGACTTCCAGAGATTTATATGAAACTGTTATACACTCCAATGATGCCATCGCACCTGTTGGATATTTAAATTTTACGAAACTTAGACTCGTTGATAAGGAGGTAGGTACTTCTGACGTTTTTCATTGCATGCCGTTACCCTCAGTAATTTGTTTCATTATTAGTTTAGAAACAAATTAATCATTCTTTTTATACAATTCTGTGAAATTGATTCCAGGGAGTAGATGGTAATTCTAGTTTGTTGGATCGATTGAAAATATGCCAAATTAAGACTGCCGAAGATTACATAGTTGATATAGATCAGGCTGAAGTTACTGACACGGAAGACTCTGATGTTGCTGACAGTGATGATCAATTTAGGGTGAGTGATACACATCTTTGATGATACAAAGAAATCGTCACTAATAAAATGAATTATAGATTTCATTCGCACTTTTCCCCCATCTGCTTGCGTTTCATACAACTTTCTTTACTCTTGCTAGTGTTCTCTCAATGATTTTTCTCATTGGCAGGAGACTGATCCGCTATTGGAAATCAAAGAAAATGAACCTACCCCGTGCACACCATCTGTAATTACAAATAGTTCAGGCTGGACGTGGATAGGAGGAGTGGTTGGTGATGACCCTGACCTTCCTCAAGCCACGATTTGCGCTTTAAATAAACTCAATGGTAGTACAAAGTTCCCTGCTGCTTTGGTATAATTTGAAAATACCTAGTATTTTCTTAGTCAAGTTTTTCTCGACGGAACCAATATTTATAGGATTTATTCAAACTCCTAGTTTCCCTGTGATGAGTTAAAGAGCAGATAGTTTTGGAGGCACAAACACTTCCTGAACACGCCTTCAAGGAGTTAGACATTATTAATTTGCATGCTAGACCTTGCCTGTTCCAATAGCATTAAAGAGAGCACATTTGCAGCCTGTTGCTTAGTTGCTTTAAGTTTAGAAATGTGCCAAAAGATAATGTGAGTGTATAAACTGTCGCACTATCAAAAAGTTATTTTTGACACGGAATTTTAAAAGGAGAAAACTTCTATGATGATGATGATGATTTGTTAATCCCCCATCCACCTCCCACGTTAGTCCCACCGTCCGTCCGTTCTATAAAATATATCAATATTTTTGGGGGAGATGAAAACACATTTTTTATATTTTTCCCTCACCAAATTGAAAATATTTCATGCCCATCAAACACGTACCTCCTTGGTTCATTCCGCGAATACGAATCACGTGTTTTCATTGTCAACTATTCTTGTTCATTAGAAAAATGCAGATTGGTTAAACAGAGGCTCAATTCGCGTCTAAAAAATTTAAAATCGCACTAGGTAAATCCTACATATTTGCGAAATCCCATTATTGTGAAATTAGTAATTGGAAAATCTGCAATATTTAAGGAATTGAAAGAAAGAACTCATCAATCATATTTCAAACCCTTTTTGAAGGAGTTTGATTTTGTTAGTGAATCGAATAAGAATGAAATCTGTTAGGAAATATATGTGAGTATATACGCATGTTAGCCGGAAGAGTACTAATTTTAGAAAAATACTGAAATTTAGCTACATATACAGTTAATTAATTTCCTTCGATCAAGCGAATTCGTGCTTCTGTTCAAATTACTGTACGAATTCTTTGAATGAGAAAGAATTACAGGTATTCTTACAGGCAGTTGATTTATTCATGGAATAATAAACCTTTGTGCAGACTTAATAGCAGTTTTGACGATTCTATTAAATTCTTGAACCCCTCCCCACTACTATTGCCCAAACCTGGAACTGTGAACCATCCAAAATAACCCAAAAACTGAATAATCAATCCTTATTAATTAAATCCCTTGACTACCATCCAATTTTTTCCTGTTAATTATGACGAAGACGCCAGTTCAGGGGTCTTTAGCTGGCGCCAACTCCCAAACTTGTGTTTGAGCTCGTCCATCCCACCCCCTTATCCCTTAAACACTGAATAACTATTTATATGTGTGTATGTTATTTATATGTGTATAACTAACTGTAACCCGCCCAACTAAATATTGTATTCCTCTGCAAACTACTTATATTGTTCTACAAGTTATGAAATCGATGCAACCTCAAAGGTGTCACGGATAACCATTTGAGTCTGTACGGTGAATGTTGGAGGTCTCAAACTAGTCACAGAGGAGACTATCACCAGTCATCTCCCTCTGAAGATAAAATAGGTTCAATCAAGATATCAATTAGGTTCACTCTTGGAATTATCCCATCGTTAATTTTGCGTACAGACTTACAAGTGCATCCCTGTATATTTAACTTTCATGTATAATACTGGTACTGGTGCGCTATGTTTGTATTTTTATTTTATTTTGCAGGACTACTTGTTGAAAGAAGCCTTGATATTTCCAAGCTAGTCAGTTTAACTCTCTATGTTAGAGATTTGAGTCAATATGCTGCCATAAATGCGTCCTATACAAGTGTCATACCAGGTCCGAATCCTCCTGTAAGAGTTGCGTTGGGTACAGGCCTTAACGAAAAAACACCTGTTTTACTCTGTGCTTTAGCTTATGCGAAAAATAAACACGTCATGCACGTTCAGTCATTGTCACACTGGGCCCCAGCTAACATTGGACCCTATAGCCAAGCTGTTAGGGTGAGTAGATGCTCGCATTTGCAAAACACTTATTTATACATCTGCAAACAAGGTTTTTGTTTCTAAACAGGTAAATGATATATCTACCTATGTAATATAATCCACTGGCTGATATGCCATAAACAAACCGTGTTTAACAAAACATACTTAGTAGCACATTGCTGCTTATAAAACTCTGGTCGTGTTCTGTTTGTTGAATAAACCCAACTCAGTTAATATTGGTCACAAAAGTTTCTATCAGCTTTTAGTGGGTTAAGTGAGTTGTTGTTTCTTTCTAGACTTGGTACTACGCTCGGATCAGATAGTTCGCTCCACCAAGAAGGAACTAATCATTTTATTTCCATTAAGAAAACAGCTGTTGGGCCCATCATTAATGATATTACCATCAAGATTTTTAGAAAAAGCGATGTGAAATGAGACTACGATACCACTCGACAGATAAACCTGGAACTTCCAGGATTCAGACTGTGGAGCACCCAGAATCAATACAATCGTATACCAGGGTATTTAATCGCTGCTGCGATTCGCCAATAAGGCTTAGAATTGAGATGTTGCCTAGAAGTGGATGCCTTTATTATTGAAATATGGCATTTTTGTCTATCAGAAAATCATCGTACGATCGAGTTTCATAGCTTCTACGTCATCAGAATAATTTAAAGGTTGACAAAATATTATGCTACAGAAATTTGAGAAAAAGTGGACAATTTTTTGGCTTCACCAGAAATTTAATAGCGTTGTACCTAGGTACTCAATATCCTGGGCAATCCTTTGTATCGTTCTGCAGTAGAATCACAACGATTTTCTAATTGTTATGAAACTGGTTTTGTAACCAAAATTAACTGAATATTACGGTTCATCCAACAAATTGGCATAACCGAAGTTTATCCTGTTTTATCATATTTTGGCACAAACAAGAACCACTTGGTTTGTTATTCTTCATTGTAACGCAGTTAACTTTTTGTAAATATGTTCAAGGTTGGTGATATTATATATATTGCTGGGCAAATTGGGCTGGTGCCTGGATCATTAACGTTGGTTAGTGGTGGAATTAAACGGCAGTGTCGACTTGCTTTGAGGCACGTTGGCCGGCTCATAAAGGCAATGGACAAGGATACCTTACTTAGAGATGTTGTTCAAGTGAGTTATTTTTATCCAACATATTTTATTAAACGTAATTATTTTGTAATCTTTGTTTTATATTGTATCATTACAGGTATATGAAGTAGTGGATCATACTTATTCTGTAGAACTTGTTCCACTTGTTCTTGTTGTACTTGTTCTTGAACTTGTTTCTACGGGGAAATTTCCCGTAGTTGCAACACTCCAACGATCAGAGCTATGAGGTGACCAAACCTCTTCGACTGTGAGAGTTATTTTCCTGGAGCGGAAAATTTCCCCGGAGTCAAATACCATCCGTCTCGGCTGGTTTGGGTTCTGACGAATGACTAAGTGAAACTGCAGGCACTGGCTCAGCAGGTGCTCGCTGGAACAAGTCAGCAGTCAAGCGAGGTCATTATCACAGTGTGTTTTGACTCAAGTGAGTGAGGAAGTGAAAGGTGCTAACGACAGGAAATGTGATGTTTACAGTCTTTTGGCTCGAGAGGGATTTAATTAATTATTTTTTCATATGATTTTGGGTCCTATTTCGACTGCGCCACTGTAACGGCCCAATAATATTTGATACCTCGACAGGAGTTCGAACTCGTGTCTCTACAACTACGGGAAATTTCCTGAAGTTGCAACACTCCAACGATCAGAGCTAAGAGGCCAGGGTGACCAAACCTCTTCAACTGTGAGAGTTATTTTCCTGGATCGTAACACTGGCAAATACCATATGTATCAAGCTGTGCTTTGACTGCTACACATTACATTTATCCAGAGTCAAACCAGCCTTGGGGAATTGGGTCAAGTAGAATTAGGGAATCGGACCATGATGGGATGTAATTGTTGACTGGACAGTCGGGAAGTGGAACTGTTGGATCAAAAAATATAAAAAATTAGATGTTTACAACAGGATTTGTTTAAATCTTTCAATTATTTTCCTACCAACCACAAAGGAACGGCTTTTGCTTTTCCAATTCGAAATCGAGGAAAAGGGGCGTGAGGAGGCATTAGAGGAATGAAAGGATCAAATCTATTACTGTTGAGATGGCTCTAATTAAGAAATATTACAGAATAACAATATTAAATAGAAACGGATGGTGTGTAGTACAAAGTCAATGGGGTTTTCAAAAACATCAGTGGGTTTATCAGGAAGCAGTTGACTTTACAGGCTTGGGTCTGACGGAACTAGCTAGGAAGAGATGAATACTATATAGAAGGTGTGCTTAGTATCTCCAGACTCTCTTTTAGGATCTGTTCCTGGACCTATTCTAACCCATGAACCATCGTTTCTTGGACTTGTTCACTCCAATACAAATGAAACATCTCTAGCATGTTTGGCTGACTAAGTTAGGTAAAAGGAAAAATGATTGTGAATTACATTATATCCACTTGATGTATAGACCTGTACTTTGCGCAGAAAGACTACCTAATGCAGAAGTAGTAAATCTTTGTTTAATAATTTGCATCGCTTTCCACATTAAATGCAGTTTGAATTTATTCTTTCAGTGTATCTGTTACGTTACCAACCCTTCGTACATTCGAGAGGCTCGAAAAGAATGGGAAAGGAGAACTAATAATGCTATTGTGGAATATGTCATTGTTCCTGAGCTTCCTAAAGGCGCATTAGTTGAATGGCAGATGTGGGCTCATAGAGCAAATATGCGATTCGAATGTAAGCAACGAATTCTTGACTATATTTTCGGTTAAATCTTCTAAACTACTTATTCGGTTTGTGTTTGCTCGCTATTGCGTCGGTCCAGAGCTCAATGATAGTGTTAAAAGGTCTAGGTTAAAATAAGGATTAATTCTTCTACTCTTCAATTCCTGGCCTAATCCTTTTTATTTTTATTTTTCAAGCTCCCCCTCATTTTTTTTCGAACTTCCTCTATTCTAGATACAAGAATGGTTTATTTTGATTGACTTGTCAACTTTCTTCTTCTGACACAAATTACCACTATTCCTCGTCCATTCGCCAGGAGTAAGTCCTTTCCTTTCCTTCCTATTTCCTCATCTTCTTCATCAATGAAATGCTGCAGTATATACCTACTCACGCCACCTTATGCAATGTAGATACATAATTATAATATTTATCATCATTATGCTTACTGCCAAGCTCTACAGACAGAGTAGCCCATGGCTTCGCTTTTTCTTTTCAAACCGATTTTGATTGATTTGTTCAGGATTTGTTGAAGCTATTTTACAAGATGGTGTTGTAATAGTAGTTCCACGCCCAAACTGAAAGAACCAGAGAGTTTTTACAAAAAAAAAAGTAACAGAAATTAGGTAACCCCACTAATCGCAATCTCTTGCTAGCTAATCATACCATGGTAGCGAAACTTGTAATTTGCTTGTTCTCAAGATTTGATTTATTGTAATTTCATTGTAATTTTTACTTTTATTCAGCCAATATAAATTTATGAATTAAATACTTGAACTCTTGTAATGGTGTTTTCAAACATTTATGCAAATAATATGGTCCAGTAGTTTCAACGTTGAATCATCGAAAAGTAGCAACGATCCTATAGGCTGCTTAGCAATACATCTTTACCCATAAGACGCGATTGTCTTCCTCATTATTCAGATCACTGATACGTCAACAAAGTTGTTCAAATATTCGAGTTTTAAGTTTATAGATTCTTGGGTTTTACGTTTATTATATAAACGTTTTATAAATCATTTTATCGTTTATTATTTATAACTTGTCTAAGTGATAACCTGCACTGATTTGGCTTTCACCAATTCCCACTAGGGACTTAGCATTTAGATTTTAAAAGTTTTGATGAGGGAGCTTCATGACACCATCACTTTTCGATTAATTATATTTTCGGCAATTCGGTTTTCGAAATAGACCATGAATATTCCTAATGATATTATTTATTGTGTAACTTTTGCATTGAACTTGGTGAAATTATGGTTACAGATGAGGAAACAGGTTGCGTTGTAGGTGATAACAGAGTCTCACTCAAAAGAAGATGGAATTATGATAATACAGTTTCTGCTATAGTATGTTACGTATCTACTGGTGAGTAACAATTAGTTTATTAATTAACGTAATACTCGGATTTGGCCTCACTAACTGATGCAGCTAACTGAATTAGCTTTGGATTTGTAGCGGGCTTGTTGCAAGAACTCTATCACTAAATTCAACGTAAACAAGTGTTATCCAATAAATTCTTCTTTGTTAAAAGCTAAAATATTTCCAATCCCTGTATCTGAGATTTTGGGTCGGACAAATGAAGGGAAACTGCAGGTCGCTGGCTCAGCAGATGCTCACTGGAAGAAGTGAAAGATTGTCTTGAGCCTGGACCTGCACTTCTAGCCCAAGAGATGCCAAAAGCAACATTTGGTCATCTTCGGGTCTACTTTATGAAGTAGAGGTGTTGAAAAACACCCTGCCAGGTCCTCCTTGGTGTAGTGGTTTGTGTGCGCGACTGATGTGATCAAGGACTGGGGTTCAAATCCTGTTACGGTCAGGCTTTTTTTTCCCCTTCGTAGATACATACGGCCAAACAAATTGTCAAGCATGGTTCTTTTGTCCGTTTTACTAAAAAAGATTGATTTAGGTTTTTTTTTTAATTCTTAGGATGTGAGCATCCAGACCTGATCTATTTGTCCAATTAATCAATACTTACTAATCATAAGACCCTAATCTAAGGCGTTCCTAATCATTTTTTCAAAATGGCTAAACAAATTCAAACTTTTTTACCAAACTAGACACTATGAAAAAGTGATTTGAATACTATGAGCTAAATCAGTAAGTCAAATAAGGCAATGATTCCTGTAGCTTCCACTCTTATCTTTAGTGTCGTGCGACCACGGGGGCAGGATCAAGACGCTTCTACGAAGTAACAGTCGAGCGAGGTCATTATTATTGTGTGTTTTGATTCAAGTGAGTGAGGAAGTGAAAAATTCCATGTTAGTGAATGTGATGTTTACAGTCAGGCTCCTGAGGGATTAATTATTTGGTATTAAAGTCTGGATGCTACTGACTGTGCCAAATATAACAGATCAAAAATATTCAGTATAGAGTTTGAGCCTTTATTTTCTGTTAGAGGTAAACTCTTTAGAAACAGCACTCAAATAAATTGCGCTACTGAAGCCGATTTAATCAAACCACTTGGCCTGTGGGAGTTTCCTTGAATCTAACATGAGCAATTCTCTTATTTCTGGCAGGAACCTGCTATGTCCAAATTTAAGTATGCTTAGAGAATTCCCTGGCCCAATTTAAAAATTTAACTCTAAATGTAAAAACTTGAATATCACAATTCTGTATCTCTCCAGTTTTTAAACCTTATCCTTACAGAAAGGCTGTTCAGCGATAAAGTATTAAACTGGATGTTACCTGGAGTCCTCTAGATCTCCAGGAAGAAGCCCTTATAACATGCTCCTCTGTGAAGGCCTCTTGTTTAGACTAAGTACCATACAGTTGGCAAATTATTCATACTTTTTTGTGTGCAACGGTCCATAGAATAGACACTGGTAGGTAGGTGTCTCTTGGAAGGTTTGACGTCTTTCTGTCAGCCACTTTAACCTGGCACATGGGCTCGAGGTAGAAATCGTGTAGGTACTCTCATGGCTGAAAACATCGGTAGGGCAAGATTAGCCACGCTTATGTGGACCGGATCAATGTTTTGAGATTAGGAATAGTAAGTTTTTTCCCTCGCCTTCCCTTTTGGACTCGCCAGTACTAAGTGCCAGGTTACATCTGTTTAAATCTGTACATTGTTGATCCTGTTCTCACAGCTTGTGAGATTTTGGGCCAAATAAACCATCTGAATTTTCATAACTTTTACCATCAGCCCAAGTGTTAAAAGCAGTTCCTCGTAGGCCCTTGTCTATGGGTATGCGTGCACGGTTATTTCAGCATACCCCAGTCTTTGTCTATTGCACACCTTCTTTCATTAATCTGACCAGGGTTAATTGAAGGCAAGAGTCTGCCTGAATCATCTCCCTTGGATGACCAAGTGGTTTCAACAAAATCCGTTTTCCAATACCTCATTTTCATAATACATGATTCTGAAAAATCTTCTCACACCAAAACACATTCAAATACAAATGATTTTTTTTTTTTTTTTTAAAGCTTTCATTGCACCGAGTAATCTCATTAACAATATAAATCTGACTTATATTACTACATTACACTATTCAGGACAGATGCATAGCTTTGTCCCTTGTCTCTCAAACATACCACATTCACTTCCTACACAAGCTCATGCGGTTTCAAACGCTTAAGGCGTCGAGTTAGATCTTCACATCCAGGAGCTTTACAGCTTCCTCATTAACATGATCTTTTAGTCTGACAAGATGAGCCGTTGCTCGATTTTTGATCACCTCATCCACACTGTCAAACAAATGAAATAAAAAATCCAACTGTTGTTTGGTCACTTTTTCTAAATTCCAAATGTTCAGAATGGTTTCCAAAAGCCAAATGAAGTATACCATGGTGGGAATATAGTGTCACCACATATGCATCAATAGAAACTCTACACACTGTATTGTTAATGTTCTTGTCCCCTCATGACCTTCTATAGTTTGTGTATTAACTATGGTTCTGCAATGTTAACAGAAGAAATTCAGATTTGTTGTACTATTTTCTCTCTTTAAGAATATATTTTTCTAACCTTCTAAAATACTAGAAGTTATATATATTTTTTTCTCAATTTCAGTATCATCTATGTCCAATCCTGTCATATCTGAATTGACCACAAGTGGTAGCTGTGAATCCCTGTCTGAAGGTCAACTGCATGAAGTAATGATGTATGCCCTGAGCCGCCTATTTAAAGGAGTGCCCCCTCCTTCCGTCCAGGGTGGTGCAGGGACAGATGGGGAAGGAGACATGGAAGTGGAAATCACATTATCCCCACCACCTGTGGCTTCATTGCTCCTATTCTATCGTGTCGGTAGGTCTCCCAGCGCCCAGATGATTCGTGACGTCATCAACAAACTAGAGGAATTCAATGTGGCAACCACAATTATACCAGTTTGTCAGCTGAACCATCCCAATACGTTCATATCTCTATGTGCTACTCGGCATGAATGAAACCTTTGATTATAAAAATTCCATAAACAGTTACCTACTACATGTAGAGGCATTTTGACACACAACATTTTGTTACGTTACTTCTACGACTGCCTCGTTCCTTTTGTTAAAGCTATTTTTATACAGTTTCACAAGTTAACGAAAATCTATGAAAGAAGTCTTTTATCAATGCTACACACTATGAACATCTTACTCAATTCAATGTGCTGACGAAATTAAGTAGATTGTCATTAGATCCAACCTGTCCCACATCTTGTTTTGTCATTAGGTAAGTACACACAACCTACCTAATAACTGTCCATTGTTACATCATAAGGTTTAATCTCCAAGACTCCGTTTTTATAAAATAAAAAAAACCATGCATAGTAGATGTGTCTACTTTTATTTGCATATTATATAACCGCACCATCGATGTAACTTTATTTATAAATTTTTTTTTATTTTTTGTTTTAGAATTTATTCCAACTTGTTTATTGTCGTTCCATTGATATAGTTGACAATAGTACTAAGAAATGTTATCAGTTACAAAAAACAGCTTATATTTGTAGTTACCAGCGTGTAAAGATTAAATCCTTCAGTGAAGAAGCATTCAGTTGTATCTTGATTGATTTATTTTTTCTTGTCCTTCGTGAGATCAAATGGCTTACTTTAACGCTAATTTCGTTAGGTACGATTTCGATGTTGGTGATAAAAATATTTATACATTAAACATGCTGTGGCTGAATATATGTGGCTTGTTAACCTCATTTCTTATAACACTTTGAAACAGTAGCACTTTAAGGAGTCACTTGAACTAGTCCACGACAGTTAATTTAAGCAACTTCCTGCGTTTCTTCTAAGAGCTGATTGTCATTCAAACGAACTGGAATTTGCATTAATTCATTTTCAATTCTGCGTTTAGTTGTATATCTAGACACCAATCGCAAGGTTTTCATCGGTAGGTAACGTTGGTGGTTTGATTCTGACTCCATTTGGTGTAAAACGTGTCTTTCTTCAAAACATAACAGGAGTTTATAGTTTATATATATATATATAAACTATATAGATGATAACAGATAAGTACCTAATTACCCAGTAATTATCTCGAAAGGGAGCCTGGAATTTCTCGTCAAAGAGCTCCTTGATGACTAAAAATCCTTAATAAGCACAAAAAATAAGTCCCTAAGTTTAAAATAAATATAATATTTGAGCATTGGAATGGCTGCACTAATGATCTATGCATAAAAGTTATTAACGTAACAGACATTGTATACTTCTATAAACTTTATAAAATCTTCCGCCATGAAAACAAATTAGTCAGTGTGCAGGAAATATTCTTCTCAATTGGGTTAGGTATTATTGATTTGATTATATCATTATTTACTCGATTGAATGCAGCCAGAGCTTGCCGGTACACTTTTTTTAACTGTTGAGCTGATTCCTGGATGTGTTGATTTCTTGTCGAGGAAGCCAAGTCTCTCAGAGAGTGAAATCTAATACGAAGATTCTGAAGATCCTTATTGAAAGGGAAATTTATTTTATGGGGACCAGAACGAACTCTTCTCTATGACAAGCCATGGCGAGAATCGAGACAAGAATTTTCAGAAAAACTATTATCCGCCTGGCTATCAGATGCTTCATAAACTGGAAATCACTTGAAACAGTAGTTCTTGATTAGAAGGTTTGGAAAGTCTATACTTGACACGGGATTCAGGAATTTCGGGAAGACTCTTATAAAGCTTGAGCTCAATCCCCTGGTGGTCAAAAAATACGATAGCACTAACTGAAGTTCCATACCATTGGCTGCCATAATTTGTAATCATCACGTCTAAGCAGGAAGGAGTGCCTAGCTGATTGCCGAGTGGTCTTCTTGTTATTTCCACTAGAGTCACGTGCAGCCCATAGCTCAGCAGAAGATTCTGAAAAGTAACTTTTTCATGACCAAAGTATGACTTTGTGGTTTCCTCAAAGTGGATATTGAAGTCACCCATCAAAATCTTTTTTCTTAGGAAAGAGCAGATAATAGAAGGTGATCCATACATAAAAGGCAGTGACTGGCTCCACAACGATTTTTAGTTTTCGAAACCCGCTACAGCGGCGCCTCGATTTTTATTAATCTATGTTCGCTGCTAAAATATAGATAAGTGGGACAAATAGATCAGAATGATTTGTGTAGTTTGGTGGTCTGGATGCTCGCATCTCAAAAATACGTAACATCAAGTAGTCAATCCCTAAGTGAAAATTCAGATTAGTTGGACGAATAGCGCACCGACTAAAGTGCCACAATAGCCGAAGTTTTGAAAACTAAAGATCGTTGGGGAGTTAGTTACTATCTTCATAAAATAAACTCATTGACATGTGAAGGGTCAGGAGATGTATAAATGCAGCAGACACAAACGTAAAGAGAAGCGTGCTGATGGCAGTTATAGTAGGTACGGTCATAGTAAAAGACTGTTTACTTATGCAGCGGCATGTTACGCAGCTTGTGGTGACTTTTCAGATTAAATATTTGAAAAACCCGCGGATTTTGAAAAGACACCAGAGTAGAAATGCAACTTCGTCATCATTAGCAGATCACGTGAGTTCTATCATTCATATTATTAACACTTCCCCTCTCTCACCCTCTGCGTGGGGGGGGGGGGGGGGGGGGCTTGCTTCATTTTGCTTCATTTATCCATTATACAGGGTGATTCCCTCGCAGATGCAAAAAAACATTTGGGTGAAACTACATCAAAAATGGAGTAAAATGCCGCCAACTGCATATTTTTATCTCAATCCATTCTCGAGATATGATTTCTTAAAGGTTTTTTCAGAAAAACCGTGTTTCCTTTTAAACTCAAATTTCTCCACTTCACATAATTCAATTTCAACTTTTGACCACATTTTCGGAATCAACATTAAATTTACTATAAGAATGGTGTACTTGGGTTCTTAAAAAGTACCATCCAAAGACCCTCACATCAACATTTCTGAAAATCTTTAAAACTTTACTACTCTTTTAAAAAGACTCCTGGGAACTGGGAAATCTCATGAAAACTGCTTCGTCTAATATGCTTTCCAACGGTATAATCAAGTTTACTTTTATTTTGTTATTTAGTGGAGAAAACTATGTTTTAATGTTAAAAAATGTGGGTTTTTCAATGAAATTGTTGGTTTTTCCGAAAGATGACCTTCCATGAACCTACGAGTATGGGGTCGGTTTCTATATATTTTTTCACGCTGTATCGAATGGTAGCATTTGTAGATCTCTCCAACTCCGTTATAACCAAGTTTTACACTTAAAATCGCAAATGTTTAGTTTGTTTGTTACGATTAAATGTATGTGTGTTATGGGGTAAAACTAGTTAATTAAAGTGTAAAACTCGATTATAACGTAGTTGAGAGGTATGCAAGAGTTTCCATTCGATCCAGCGAGAAAAAAATACATAAAAACCGACCCCATACTTGTTGGTTCATGGAGGGTCATCTTTCGAGAAAACCAACAATTTTATTGAAAAACCCACATTTTTTAACATTAAAACATTATTTTCTCCCCTAAATAACAAAATAAAAGTAAAATTGATAACTTGATAAATTGATACTGTTGGAAAGCATATTAAAAGAAGCAGTTTTCATGAGATTTGCCAGTTTCCAGGATTCTTTTTAAGAGAGTAGTAAAGTTTTAAAGATTTTCAGAAATATTATTTTTTTTAAATCGTCAATGTTTGAGCTGATGTGAGGGTCTTCGGATGGTACTTTTAAGAACCCAAGTACACTATTCTTATAGGAAATTTAATGCTGATACCGAAAATGAGGTTGAAAGTTGAAATTAAATGAGGCAAAGTGGAGAAATCCGAGTTTAAAATGAAAAAAAACACGGTATTCCTGAAAAAACCTTTAAAAAATCATATCTCGAGTACGGATTGAGATAAAAATATGCGGTTGGCGGCATTTTACTCCATTTTTGATGTAGTTTCACCCAAATTTTTTTTTGCATCTGCGAGGGAATCACCCTGTATAATCGGACGAAGATTGCAAATTCGACTATTTTGTTATCATGGGTTTCAGGGTATAAACTACCCTTCTCACAAGAACCTCCTATGAGCCTACCTCGAATTTCCCTATTCTCCCTTCCTGAGAGGGGGTCAAGAGTGGAAACTATAGTCAAGATTTGCGGGACAGAGGGGTTATAGAGATTTGGCCACCTAATTTACCATGCTTCCTTTCTCCGATTTTTCTTGTCCCTAAAAAGTCGGGTTCGGATCGTCTAAATATTAACTTACGGCGATTAAATAAATTTTTAAATTTGGCCGATTTTAAAATGGACTAACGTTTTGTATGTACTCTTGCTCCTCTCCCCTAGAGATTTTGGGGCGAGTTTCAAACTCAAGGATGCTTAGGTACTTTATGGTCCGAATCGACCCGGAACATTGGAGGCGTTTTCCATGGGTAATCAAATTGACATTTCACGGCTCTCCCCATGGGTTTAGCATTGGCCCCATTTGTTTTTCACAAATTGCTCTGGCCTGTCTAACCTCAGGGATCAGAAGATCACGGGGATTAAAATTTAAGGGAGTTTGGACAACAGGTTATTTTTATCAAATTCAGCTGAGAGTTGCTTACGCCAAAAATTTGGATCCATGGCATACATCTAGGCACTAATGATTTATTAATACCCACTCTAAAGCTCTCTACACACGAAGATACTAGTTAGTAACGCAACCAGTTGGTAGCTCGAGTTCCTAACCAATTACAGACTGATTGGTGACTTGGCTCCACACACGAGGCTACTCATCACTAACCGAAATCTCTGATGTTCAGTAGGATCATGGACATCGTAGGAGAAACGTCGGATAGTTCAAGTGGTGACGAAACCATAATATTGTATAATTATATAAGAAGGAGGAGAAGAAAAATCGGAAGTTGTTGGATACACCCAGTGGCGTAGTTTGAGGAGGGGCAGGGTGGGCAGAGCCCCTCCATAAATTATAGAGGATGCAGAATTTTGTTGTATGGGTTGTAACCAAATTAATAATTTTACGCTTCTAACTATTTATTAGGTTCGTTTCTGTAGGGGCAAAATGGCGTGGATATTGTACAGCCCCACGGAGCACAGTAAAATCACCTAGTCAAGGAAACGGAAATGTGGATACTACAAACTGAAATCAAGTCGTTCCCCACTACCTTCTGGGGCGAGCCCATATGCGATTTTTCCCTAGAAAATTATCCATTGTTCAGTATCCACCAATTCCCCTATGAACTTCCCCTACTTTTCACTGCCTACTTGATCAAGCTTGGTTGTTCGTTTCAAAACAGTTTCCCGCTGTATTAATTATACCATTAATTTACGAATAAAATCCGAGTTAAAATGAAGCAAGAATGCAATAAATAGAAGCCTGCAGTGGTGATTGAAATAGTTTAACAGAAAAGATTAAAATAATTTAGTGAAGCAGTATTTCTATTCTAACCTAACATATTGCTTGGTTTGAGTTCTTTTACATTTTTGTTATGTTTGTTGATCTCGGTTTCATGCGCTGTATTTTATTTCGCGTAGGTACCTAATACCTACTTATACAATACAATTGTGTGATATTGTCCAGAAAAAGTTATTTTCACGCGGAAGTAACAATTGAGGATAAACCTGTAAGACAGCAAGTCCACATAAGTACATGAATTTGCATGCAGTAAATCTAGAACAATAGTATAATAAACCTAGTGCTCCTCAGTTCATCGGTAGGTACCTATTCGTATTTATCGTAGTTTTTCACGTTCTGATTCGTTATTCTGATAATATTTTTTCGAAGTAGTATTATGCTTTAGATGATTGCTTCTAGGTAGATTTATAAATATGAAAACGTCCATGATTTCACATCATTACAAAAATACATTGAGCACCTACCTACTTATATGAACGTTTGACAGTTTATTAACAGTCTTCGTATACTCAGCAACAAGCACTAGAAATTAATACTAAAACTATAAAATAAAATGAAATCCTCGACTGTTGCCCCTCCATGAGAAATGACTCAGCTACGCCACTGGATATACCCATACCTTGAGAAGAATTTTCAAAATAGGTTGTTTGTCGCTTCAAAAGAGATAAACTTATCTGATGCGAAATTCCTGGATTCTACAGAATGAGTAAACAAAGTTATTTGGAACTTGTTAAATTGGTTTCCCTGTTTTGCGGAAGGAAAACACGAACATGAGGGAGTCCGTGGAAGCTGAGGAACGGCTTTTGATCACGCTCAGGTAAAATAAATAATAAATAATAATAAGTAAATATATTTCACAACTGACAAAATATTACATTGCGAATTTTATTAGCTCCAGGCGGTTTTTTACACTTTGTTTGTTAATAATTGAGGTTAGGTTAGGATTTTTTTTTACGTTTATTAGTGTTTCCCAGGCTTTTAAGAGCTCGAAACGTCCTCCACACATCCTCATATAATACTGCAAAAACATTTATCCAAAAATAAGTGTAGTGGATTTAAATATGTTTTACTTGGTGTAGGTAGACCAAGTGGGACATTTATATTCTGGTTATGCGGGTTAGTCCCTGAGGTATTCCTGTAAGGAATGTGAGCGAAATCGCCAAGGTCAGCTTGCTTGGCGGGAGGAACTGAGGGGTAGTTCGTGTCGCAGCCGCGTGGAGCACTGGGCTCGCATAGTGGGTGCTGGGTTCGATCGGTTTGGTGCTGAGCCGTTATGTAATATTCCGGCCTAAGATTTATATCTGTAGGAGGAATATGTTGGGCTTGGTTGAGGTACTGAAAAGTATCCTTTGTTTTTAGCACATTTGGAGTGTATTTGACACTCGGATCGGCCGGGTAGGCTTGTGTCGAATATCGTGGGTATTCGGACAGCTTTGTCGAATCATGATGATTGACTTCAGAGCGGGTCTGAAAGGTATCCTCGAACTTTTGTGTGTGTGAGGCTTGATCTAACGTTTCCTTCATGAATACGTTAGGTGAGAAGGCGATCTCTTCGCGAGGATCGAGCCTTGGGCCGTCGCTAGGAACAGCGGACGAGTCGAGCAGCGGGTAGGGAGCGCTGCGTGGGCTAAGAGGCCCGGCCGCGCCGTGTTCCGCCTCCCCTTGCATGAGGAAATAGGACGGGCGGCGCTCCATCGAAATATCCGAGTTTATTAACTCGTTTTCGATACCTCTACGTATAGAAATAGAGGGTTTGGAAGGTGGACTCGCTTGACAGAGCTTCTTTCCTTTGCTCGGATGTCAGGGTCCTACCTTGTAGTCTTGAAAAAGACTTCCTTGGACGATAAATTAGAGCGGATGAGCAGAGTAATTTATCGGCGTGCCCACAGCGGTCGGTAACGAGCCTATTGCTACGAAACCTGGGCGACACGTCTCGGAACGTCCCAGCGGGCGTACGATCTAATGAGAATATCAATAGATGTACCGGGTGGCGTCCTGACAGAAGAACTACGTTGGGCAATGAGCAGGATGAATAATCACTGGACTCGTAGATGCCAATGCGAGATCTGTGTGGAGAGAAGGTATGCCTTGTAGAAAGCAGTAGGAAGCCGTTCTGAGATGAACTCGGGAGCAGAAGGATCGTCAGCGTAGAGCGTGTAGAATCTTCGTACTTCAGAGTGTAATCGTCGAGAGCGGAGAGTGGAATGAATTTCGGAGGGCTCCGAGCGGGGTAATTATAGGGAGGTGGCCGCCTCCTGATTGGTCCGCTTAATTTCATTAATTCAACTGTGTAATCTCATTGGCTCGCACATTGTTTTCTCAGAATCTGCGAGTATGATAGCTGAGTTGGTCCTCCGGGGTGGCTTCCCCCCGTCCGTCGCTGCGACGGGGTCCCCAGAGGTGGCTTACGCGCGTCCGTTGCGGAGAGAAAGACCTTGAGGTGTCTTCCCTGCGTCCGTCGTTTAGACGAAGTCCTCGGGTGGTTTCCCTGCGTCCGTTGTTCAGACGGGATCCCCGGGGTGGCTGCTGGACCAGAGGTGGTTGCTTGCCGCCTCCTGGTTGGTTCGCCTATTGTCTCTCGTGTAATCATTGTTTCTGATTGGCGAGTAGGCTTGCTAGAACTGTCCTTGTTAGTTTTAGAGGACGTTTGCTTGTCTGTTTGAGTTTTCTCATTCAAGGCGACTTGGTTCGAGATACTTGTCGCGTCTCTCTCGCCCAGTAAGTGTTTGGGGAGGTCGCCTTGTATGTTATTAGTTAATATTTCACTTTTGAGAGAGAATTTCGTATTTTCTCTCTGGTGAAATATTTTGTTTGACGGAGTTATAACTCGACGTCTTATAAATATTTGTGTGTCGTGTCTACCTCTTTTTGGTAGCCCTGAAAAGGGCTGTTGACAAGAGGGGGTGGTTTTCACCACAGGCGCCCCCCCAAGACGTCGTGTTATAAATGACGACGCCGGTTGGGGTGTTTTGAGCTCAGTCACCCACCTCTCGTCGAATTTGGTAGAGGGGACGTGTCTTCTGGCGGATTTTCGGGGAGTTTTCTCCTTATTTTCTGCCTGATTTTTGCTAAGTGACACAGCTTCGTCTGTTTTTAGAGTGTAAGCTGGTTTTATTTGCTGTTTGGGAACTTTTTTTGTGTGTTCGCCAATTTGTACTGTAACCGAAAACTTATCTCTTTTAACAACTTTGAATGGACATTGCAGAGAGGAGAGCTGTGTGGGCACTCTGATATAGACATGTGTACATGTATCCAAATTTTTGGGCATGTTGACGGCATACTTCGTATTATTATGTTTAATATGCGTAGGCCGGAAGAAGAGAGGCTCAGAAAGGTTTGTAGAAGTTACGAAAATGTCTCCTGGGAGTGGTACGTCAATTCCGTAAACTTTTTGGAATGGTGTAGTTTCCGTTGCTGGGTCTACTGCCGTACGCATGGCGAGTAGTACTTTTGGAAGGGCGTCGAGCCAATTTTCGTTTTGTGCTTTGAGAGCCTCTTTCAAAGATCTATTTCTGCGTTCTACCATTCCGTTTGTTGACGGTTTGTATGGTAACGTGTGAGTATGTTTTACTCCGAGACGTTCCATAATGGAATTAAATAGCTCTGATTCGAATTGTGTGCCCTGGTCACTTGTGATGTATTTAGGTACGCCTTTTGAAGCTACCCAAATATTGATAAAGGCGTTTGTGATCGTGGATGTTTCGATGTTGTTAAGAGGGACTGCCTCTAGCCAACCCGTTGCTCTATCGACCATCATTAGAATGTAACGTTTCCCTCCTTTAGCTAAAGGTAAGGGTCCGGTAATGTCAACGTGTACATGTGAGAATTTGTTTGCCGTTTCAAATTCGGAGTAAGGGAGCTTCACGGAGCGAGTGATTTTTGCTCGTTGGCAAGTCTCGCATGCTCGGACCCAGTTGGAGACATCCGCACGAAGTCCGTGCCAAAAATATCTTTGTTTTACTTTATACACTGTAGTGTAGAGTGTATGCCTGGGTGTCCCAAATTGTGAATTTGGCTGATTATTTCGTGCCTTATTTCGTTTGGAATATAAGGTCTTGGGTGTCCTAGGTCCAGGTTACACCAAATCTCTCCTTGAGGGAATTCAACTCGTGTGAGTTTCAATTTGTCCTCTGCGTTAGGAGGAGAATGAATTTGTGCATTTGAGATGTGCAGTAGAAGATTGCACTCTATCGCAGCCGTAATTTGTGAAATTTCGGCTATGGGCGGACCCTCGTCAGTTTGGGTTGAAATTGATTTTGTTTGAATTTCAACTGGATCGAAGGGTCTGGAGAGTGCGTCGGCGACGACGTTGTTCTCTCCGGGTATATGTCGAATGTCACTTGTCATTTGAGAGATGTATGTTAGCCATCTCAATCGCATTTTAGAAAAATGTGCATTTTTCTTAAGCATCGTGCCTAGCAGAGGCTTGTGATCTGAGCAAATATGAAAAGATCGGCCGTCCAAGTCATTGTGCCAATGAATGCAAGCTTGGTAAGCGGCGAACATCTCTTTGTCGAATGAGGCTTTATTCTTCCATTGTTCCGGAATTTCTTTACTGAAAAATCCCAATGGTTGGTAAGATTTCGAGCCGTGTTTGTCTGTAATTTCCTGCTCTAGTGCCGCTCCGATGTGTGTATCGGATGCGTCGCAGACTATTCTCCACTCTGCTGTAGGGTGTGGATGAGCAATATTATGCAATGTAGCTTTTATCATTGCTTGTTTTAAGCTGTTGAAAGCTTTTTCTCTCTCTGATGTCCATTCGATAGGTGTTTTGTCATTTTTTTGTTTGACTGAATGGAGTCATACAGAGGTTGTGCTGTGTGAGCGAATTTACTTGAGCAAGCTCGGTAGAAACCACACATACCTAGGAATCTGCGTAGGCTTCGTACGTCTATTGGCCTAGGAAATTGCTCTATGGCTTCTATTTTATCTCGTTTAGGAATTATCCCTTCTTTCGAGATAGTGAAACCTAGGAAATCGACGGTAGGTTTTGAAAAAATGCATTTATCAAAACCTACTCGAAGTCCGTGTCTCCTAGCTTGTCGAAAATTTGTTTGAGGTGGTTCATGTGTTCTTCATAATTTTTAGAAGCCACCAATATGTCATCTAGGTATACAAATGCGAAATCAAATTTTCGCATGATGCTGTCCATGTATCTTTGCCATGTTTGAGCCGCTCCGGCCAAACCCATGCTCATTTTTTTAAACTCATAAAGACCGAAAGGTGTAATAATTGCTGTTTTATGAGCGTCATCTGGGTGCATCGGAATATGGTAATATGCCGATTTTAAATCTATTGTCGAATAGATTTGTGTATTATGTAAATTCGCTTGGAAAGAGCGAATGTGAGGAGGAGGGTAGGCGTCTTTCTTCGTTTTCGCGTTCAGGAAACGGTAGTCGCCGGTGATCCTCCATGACCCGTCTTTTTTTGGCACACAGTGTAACGGGGATGCCCATTCGGAATCTGATGGTGCAATTATGCCCTCGGAGAGCATTTTGTCAAAAGTACTTTTGACTTGAGCCCGTTTTTCGCCTGCCATGGGTCTTGCACGGAAGTGTACTGGTGTTCCTTCCGTGGTTATACGGTGGTAAACCCCGTTGTTTTTCCACTTTCCTTGAAGTTTGCTCATTTTATCATTGTATTTTTCAATGATAGAGCGTATGTTTTCGTCCTCCGTGATTTGTACGTCCTCTGGTTGAGGGCTGTTGTCACGATGAGGGATAGTAGCTGCTATTTGTTCGTCAGTGAATTTTTTGTTCATGACTGCAGCGATTGTTTGATCGGCATAGCTTTTTATTTTATCTTTATAGATGTATTTGTGTTTGACCCGTATTCCGATATCCCAAGACTCGAGGAATGGTATACCGAGGATCGCTAGATCAACTTTCGTGATCATAAAATCGGTGGTCATGTCCCCGAGGCCGGTGTTAATTGTCGTGTCAGCACGCCCTAGTGTGTCTATAGGGGCTCCGTTAGCTGCTGTGAGCTTTACGTTGGACTTACGAATTTTTAAGCCCAATTTTTTGGTGACATTGTGGGGCAGAATGTTCACTTCTGCTCCCGTGTCAATGAGAAATTCAGTGCCATTTAGTTTGCACTTGAAAAAGAGCCTTTTATACTCATTAGTCTGCCGGTGTATAGGCTCAGATACACTGGCAGTTATTCGTTTTCCGAACTCTCTGCGTCGGAGGGTGGAACGGTACTTTCTTGTACCGATCTCTGAGTATTTTCGCTTGAAAACCAGGTTTTAGGCTGGCTTATAGGTGCTGCCTTTTTGCTAGGTTTGGAGGCAGTGTTTGCCTTCCAAGTGCAGTGTTCTGGGTCTGCACACTTGCGAGTTTCGCTACCGAAACGTGCGTGGTTTCGACAGACATAGGCCGTCGGTTTGTGAGGCTTACTCTCTACTTGCTGGGGTTTGAACTCAGCTTTTTGTGAGAGGGCCTTTTTGAAACCAGTCTTCGTGGGTTTCGGAGTAGATTCTACTCCTCGTATGTTGAGAGAGGGGTTCTCTGATTTGTACGCGTGTAGCGTATCAGCTAGGTCGAGCCGGGCGGTCGTGGTAGGCTGTGCTGCGACCATACCTCGGGCTTCGATAGGTAGAGTTTCGATCCACTTTTGAGTGATCAGAGCCTCTGAGAAGTACCCAACAGCTTTAGAGTACATTTCATGGTACTTGGTGCTGGGTTTTTTGGCGAGAGATGCGGGGTCCTCGAGTGCGAGGAGCCTGTCCTGTAAGGACAACCTGTATTCTCGTTGTAGGCGCTGTTTGGCCTCTTCATAAGGTGCGTGGGGTGCCGTGAGGTAAGCTGAGTCGATAGCTTCCCTCATTTCTTCTGGTACCCACTTGTATATAGCTGAGAAGCATTCGTTCTGTGTTCTCAGGTGTTTTCGCACGCAGTATTGATCGAACTCGGCGAGTGCACGATCGATATTCTTCTTTTGGAAGATTGGTCTTTGATAATCTCCCATTTCCTCCAAAAGTGCTCGAAAGCCACTTTGTGTAGAGGGTTGTTGAGTGAGATGTGGGGCGTATAGGCCCGGCGGGGGTCGCACGCCCGCAGTGGTTCCCTGAAATCCACTAGCTTCATAAGAGGGAACGAAATGCTCCGTGTTAAGCCTGTTCAAAGGCGGGGTCACCATTTGTAGTGGATTTAAATATGTTTTACTTGGTGTAGGTAGACCAAGTGGGACATTTATATTCTGGTTATGCGGGTTAGTCCCTGAGGTATTCCTGTAAGGAATGTGAGCGAAATCGCCAAGGTCAGCTTGCTTGGCGGGAGGAACTGAGGGGTAGTTCGTGTCGCAGCCGCGTGGAGCACTGGGCTCGCATAGTGGGTGCTGGGTTCGATCGGTTTGGTGCTGAGCCGTTATGTAATATTCCGGCCTAAGATTTATATCTGTAGGAGGAATAAGTTGGGCTTGGTTGAGGTACTGAAAAGTATCCTTTGTTTTTAGCACATTTGGAGTGTATTTGACACTCGGATTGGCCGGGTAGCCTTGTGTAGAATAACGTGGATATTCGGAAATCTTTGTCGAATCATGATGATTGACTTCAGAGCGGGTCTGAAAGGTATCCTCGAACTTTTGTGTGTGTGAGGCTTGATCTAACGTTTCCTTCATGAATACGTTAGGTGAGAAGGCGATCTCTTCGCGAGGATCGAGCCTTGGGCCGTCGCTAGGAACAGCGGACGAGTCGAGCAGCGGGTAGGGAGCGCTGCGTGGGCTAAGAGGCCCGGCCGCGCCGTGTTCCGCCTCCCCTTGCATGAGGAAATAGGACGGGCGGCGCTCCATCGAAATATCCGAGTTTATTAACTCGTTTTCGATACCTCTACGTATAGAAATAGAGGGTTTGGAAGGTGGACTCGCTTGACAGAGCTTCTTTCCTTTGCTCGGATGTCAGGGTCCTACCTTGTAGTCTTGAAAAAGACTTCCTTGGACGATAAATTAGAGCGGATGAGCAGAGTAATTTATCGGCGTGCCCACAGCGGTCGGTAACGAGCCTATTGCTACGAAACCTGGGCGACACGTCTCGGAACGTCCCAGCGGGCGTACGATCTAATGAGAATATCAATAGATGTACCGGGTGGCGTCCTGACAGAAGAACTACGTTGGGCAATGAGCAGGATGAATAATCACTGGACTCGTAGATGCCAATGCGAGATCTGTGTGGAGAGAAGGTATGCCTTGTAGAAAGCAGTAGGAAGCCGTTCTGAGATGAACTCGGGAGCAGAAGGATCGTCAGCGTAGAGCGTGTAGAATCTTCGTACTTCAGAGTGTAATCGTCGAGAGCGGAGAGTGGAATGAATTTCGGAGGGCTCCGAGCGGGGTAATTATAGGGAGGTGGCCGCCTCCTGATTGGTCCGCTTAATTTCATTAATTCAACTGTGTAATCTCATTGGCTCGCACATTGTTTTCTCAGAATCTGCGAGTATGATAGCTGAGTTGGTCCTCCGGGGTGGCTTCCCCCCGTCCGTCGCTGCGACGGGGTCCCCAGAGGTGGCTTACGCGCGTCCGTTGCGGAGAGAAAGACCTTGAGGTGTCTTCCCTGCGTCCGTCGTTTAGACGAAGTCCTCGGGTGGTTTCCCTGCGTCCGTTGTTCAGACGGGATCCCCGGGGTGGCTGCTGGACCAGAGGTGGTTGATTGCCGCCTCCTGGTTGGTTCGCCTATTGTCTCTCGTGTAATCATTGTTTCTGATTGGCGAGTAGGCTTGCTAGAACTGTCCTTGTTAGTTTTAGAGGACGTTTGCTTGTCTGTTTGAGTTTTCTCATTCAAGGCGACTTGGTTCGAGATACTTGTCGCGTCTCTCTCGCCCAGTAAGTGTTTGGGGAGGTCGCCTTGTATGTTATTAGTTAATATTTCACTTTTGAGAGAGAATTTCGTATTTTCTCTCTGGTGAAATATTTTGTTTGACGGAGTTATAACTCGACGTCTTATAAATATTTGTGTGTCGTGTCTACCTCTTTTTGGTAGCCCTGAAAAGGGCTGTTGACAAGAGGGGGTGGTTTTCACTACAATAAGGTGAGTCACGAGAGAGCAAAATTACCTATTCCGTAATAACATGCAGAAGAAAAACGATTTCAATAATTAGAAAACAGGAGTGCAGCTTTGGATATTTGAGTTAAAATTCACCTTAACCTTGAACAATGCTAATCTACTTTTGTACTTGAACATACCTGTAAATTTTACGACGTTACCGACTTCTGCCCACGCACTCTCCGTTTCTTGTTTCCTTGAATATCCAGGAAGGTTGAAATTGTATAAAATCGGATGTTTTTCGACTTCTCCCACTAACAACAGGTTGATTTGTTGGTCACCCATGGCTCGAGTTAGTAACTGGAATCACAGGTGACTGGACATGCGAGTCAACAGGGAACTAGTTAGTAACTGGTTTCTAACCAGTTACTAACCAGTTGCTCCGTGTGCGGTTCCCCATTGAATTACATAGGAAGTGACTCAAAGTAAACTGGTTAGTAATGCGCGTCACTAACCAGTTACTAACTGGTAGCTTCGTGTGTAGACGGCCTTAAGCTCTCAAAAAGATCCCAACTGTTAAGCGATTCGACGATGGCATCACTGCTGTAGGTAGGTAATTTATTGTTGATTAAGTCCGTTCTTTTTTCTTAATAGGTGTGTTCTAACCACCCCTCTGAGTTCATGAACTCAGACGGGTTCCATGAGTTCATGAAACTTTTAGGTTCAAGAACCCGTCGTCAGTGGGAACACTGTAGTTCACATGACAGTCAATGCACTAACTAGCGCTAGCGTCGTCTTTAGTAACGCTCGTCACCGAAATCCTTTGAGCATTTTGAAGAAAAGGTGAAAAAAAAACAAACAGCATTTTCAACTTTTTCAACAATTTGCAAGTTTATTTGCTAATTGCCCCCTCAGACTATTTTCCTAGGTATGAAGGGTATGGGATATCATTCCTATCCAGAAGAAGAGTACCTAACTGTTGAGATTTTCATCAAAACCCCTCGAGCCATTATTGAGAAAAGGCAAAAAAAAAAAAAAAAGCTAAACACGACGTTTTTTCAAGTAGGGTAGGGTGAGCCAAGTGTGCCAAGAAAAACATTAAGTAGTTTGACTTTGCCTGCCAATTACCAACTAGGTACCTACCTTTAAACAAATGTTTTCTATCTATGTGTAGACAGCTGATAAAAGAAAACTGACGGTGGTAATAATTATTCGATGGAGCAAATTGAAAAAGGGATGTGAAAAACGATAATACAACAAGCATCAAGCAGGCTAATGACAAGGCATTTAGCGTTGAAAGGTTCGCAGTGAAATGAGATTTTCGGAAGGTAACAAAAGGTTTCCTTCAGTTCGAGTTCTCAACCCTATCCCCGAGCAGGTCTGAAAAGTTCATGAACTCACTGAACTCAGTTCATGAACCCGATGCGGTGGAAACACCGTAGCGAGTGTTGAGTTCCTGAACTGAAAACGGTTGGAACACGATTCACGTACGCATACGGTTCGGCGCCGAACCAGTTCCGAAAAGTTCATGAATATTTTGACACTGGAAATGTCTTAGTCGACGTGTCAACCGGAAATTTTGTTACGCAAAGAAAAAACGTCACACAACCTATAAACAACTTAGGTGTCGTTATGATTGTGTACACTAGCAATGAAATTACTGAGCAACCTATAAACAAGTTAGGTGTTATGATTGCGTATACTAGCATTGAAATTACTGAGACATTTTCAATGCTCATAGCTCTTCTCTCAAAGCCTGCCGCGTTTTGTGTTTAAAATAATTTTAATCGATTTTCCAGCAAATAATAATGAACTTGAAGTAGGTACATTTTCCAACGAACAACAAAACCCTCTGAACGCCAAAGAGGGGATCTTGGGGGTTATAAAGAAGCAAAACAAGACTTGGTTTTCTAAAAGAAGTATTTGCTCGAATAGGTTATTATTTTAGTATTAATTATTAAAGGCGGCATCCACCTAAAATGTTACTTTTACTTTGCTAATTAGAGGAGAAAATGAGGTTTTGATGATAAAAATCGTTTTGAATTTATTTGTGATGCTTAATTATGTTCGTTTTTGTTTATATTTTCCTTTTTTCAGAGTGCAGTAGAAAGGTTATAGCATAAAAACCACAAATGGACCCTAGTTCCTGTTTCCGCTAGATCTTATTCTGTCTTTTAGGTTGTAGCTGTCTCTGTACTTTTGAAGCCTTACTATACAATTATATCCTCAGTAATCTATACAGAAGAGCTAATACAGGAATAGTTGACGATTGTGTGCCCGATAATTTGCCTTTTTATTAAGGGGCCCTAGGATTTTTGCCCCCGGGCCCAAATTTTCTCTCCGCGGCCCTGGTAGCAACTACATTTTACCTAAGACCGCCTCAAGAGCAAGGGAAATTACAGAAAAAGATGCGTGATAATGATCAATACTATATTTCCAAATTATAAGACACCTATGGTCAGTAGAAAATAACAAACCTTAATTGTACCAATCAGAAGAGTGATTAGAAAAAAAATAATTTTATACACCAGAATTGTCAAATATTTGGTTAAATCTCTCAATAACGATGTCGAAAATAATATCTTCTTTTAATCTGAACAAAGAAAAAAATTTCGCAAATTATAACTATTTACTGGGTAGTCAATAAATAAAATATTTATTTACATTACGAGGTGGACAGTACATTACTTTGATTTTAAATTTCAACTACAGCTAATTTATACATACTTTGCAATACGCCGTTGGTTGCAGATACAAAATCTAATATTTTTACAACCACAAAACACAACGATACATTTGTGTCGAGACGGGAAATACCAACAACTTATAACTAGGTATGCTTACGCGAATTTCTACAACTAAATTATTACTTCAACTAATATTTACTTACGCTACCAGAATCAAACAAAAGATCATATGGATGTCGATTGAACCCTATTTTATTGACAATGAAGACTAACATTTAGAAGTAGTAGTACTGGGAGATCAAGAAGAAGACATCAGATGTCATTATAATAACATCACGATTTAACTTCTTACAATAATTTTGACTGAGAACTATACGACCAAGCCAGAAACTTCTCGCTGAATACTCTATGGACTTACCATACCTATTCAAACTAGCTCAATCCTTGATATTGAGATACATATTGAAGAATGAGAAATTACCTTTCCAACGCTTTTCGAGTTAGTAATTCTTTACGTTGGAGGAACCACCCCGAAGATGTTGACTGAACCCAAGTGAATAAATCCATTACCCGAACGCTATACGATACATTTTGAAAAACTTGTTCGTAGAAAGAAATTATACAACAAGCAGATTGTCCAGCATAAAATAATTATTTACTTGCTCGTTGGGCTTTAAAGTGGAATGCATAGTATGCTCGCAAATCGGTCGGATTCGTAGGCGATCTACAAGAGATCACCAGAGTAAATGATTAAGAGGAATACGTGATGAAGACCAAAAGCAAAGTCTCTAAAATAACTTAACGGACATTAATTAAAGTCATAGATAAGTCTCATACTTGTCGAGTCATTACAGCGAGAGTTATTTACGAAATTATGGTAATTAACTCGCTTAAGCGATGTTAGGGACATAATGGCAAACCAACTTACGACCAGAGTCCTGAAAAATAAACGAAATATTGAAATCTCTATATCCAAAACAAATTTACAAATATACACTCTACTCCGATTGCACGCATTTTCTGCAATGACTCAACGCGACTTGGGTTTCAAACTTTGATGAGGGATCGACTCAGTCCCTGGGTGCCCAGCGTTATCCTCTCGACGCAGAAATCACATTGGATGCTGCTCGTGCTCATCAGTTTATTCGTGAGGCCGTACTTGGAGCCGTAGCACTCTAAAACAACGATGTCAAAAGGATTAATATAATTACTTATCAATGATTGATATTTTTAAACATTCCAACATACAGTTACAATCATGTTAGAATAATCCCAACAGTGCATTGAGTTATTTCAAAACTATACAGGATGATTCCCTCGCAGATGCAAAAAAAAATTCGGGTGAAAACTTCACCAAAAATGGAGTAAAATGCCGCCAACTGCATATTTTTATCTCAATCCGTTCTCGAGATATGATTTTTTAAAGGTTTTTTCAGGAAAACCGTGTTTTTTTCCTTTTAAACTCAACTTTCTTCACTTTACTTCATTTAATTTTAATTTTTGACCACATTTTCGGAATCAGCACTAACTTTACTATAAAAATAGTGTACTTGGGTTCTTAAAAGTACCATCCCAAGGCCCTCACATCAGCTCAAACATTGACGATTTTGAAAAAAGAATATTTCTGAAAATCTTTAAAACTACTACTCTTCCAAAAAAAATCCTGAAAACTGGCTAATCTCATGAAAAACTGCTTCGTTTGATATTCTTTCCAATTTGTCATTAAGAGATTATCTGTTAAAGACGTCTAGACTTTTGCCCTTCAAAATGACCTAGCAACCTCAATATTGGCCTGATTCTGGTCTGCCAAACCTCATTCGATTCAGGGTTAAATCCTTTCTAAAGTTTGTGTTGAGCTAGTTTTTTCTCAGACCGTTCCCCATTAAAATACAAAGTAAAAGACCGTTTTTGCGAACTATATGTGTAAAATTACATAAAATTCAAAAGTTCGGATGTAAGTCAATGGGGAAAAGTCTCAGCTAAAATATGCTCGTTACGAAGTTTGGAAAGTATTTAATCTTGAGTAGAATGAACTTCGGCAGACTGAAATCAGACCAATATTAACGCCACTAGGTGATTTTGAAGGGCAAAAGTATAGACGGGGAGGAGTGGACTGGGCCAAAATTAGCCTGATTTTCAATTGTTTGTAATTCGCTTATTTTGAGAGATAATTAAGAATTTTGGAATATAATCGATTTTTTTGTTTTTTTACGCTCTACAACTTTGCTACGTATAAAAATTTCTATAGGATGTAAAGCTTAGGAATTATTAGAGAACAACTTTAAAATGGGCAAATTAAGCCATCATTGTGATGCCGCCATTTTGTATTCCACCAATTTTGAGACGGCAGACCAAGATTTTCTCACTTACAATGGTATAAATTTTCAAAATCCAATCTCAACCTTCTCCGCAAATCACTACCTATTTTCGCACCTGGCCTGGCTCCAGGACTAGTAGGTATACCTTAGCTCTAAATACCTTTCCACATGAGATACGTTTCCTTACCTAATATTCTCGTCTAGCAGAGCTGTCATGGAACGTCCTTTCACATGACCACTTTCACCGTACTTTTTTAGTATCTTAATTGATTTAAAGAACAGTTCTGAAAACTAGATAGGTAATCCACAACATCTTCTTGGCTGATGTCTGGAACATCTACCACTAGTGTATGTCAACTTCCCAGCACATTTCAGATGGATCTCGACTGCACAGATTAATCATGCGTTCGAAGCGTTTGAGGTCATCACCTGATAATGACGATGTAATTTCCATAAAATTTACTTTTTAGAATGAATGAATCGGATCCCAGAAATATGGAAGGTGATATATATATCTTGAAGTTCTCCATACTCACATGGAAATTTGGGCACTTTTCACATTATCCGGTGAGTATAAAAAGATACTGGAAGTAACTAAAGAACAAAATTAAGAAGTAAAATAAACGGCACACCAACCTTTGTGCAACCACCTATCGCAACTGTTACATTGGATAAGGTTTGGGTCCTCTTCTGGTTTCATGCTGTGACACTTCGAACACAGTTGGCAGTATTTTCCCTTCCTCCACAATCTGAAATAAAAGATTTGCTTATATGTGTCAATAACTAGATGTGAGAATTGGAAAAAATTCTCAGAGGAGGCTGTGATATTCAAATAATTATTAGAAATAAATTATTTTATTATACACAAAGAAACGCAAGATGAAAAATGTAATTATTTATTAATTTTTAAATCATTTACGAGTGATTAGGTATTTTTGTCTTCTAATATACTGCCAGCTTCATTATCTTCAAATGTGAAATGAATCAAGTTTAGAACTGAAGGTATTATTATAAACTAGCAGATTAACAGGGCGTTGCCCGGGTCAGAGTATAGATTTATAATTACTTTACCTCGTGGTTAGCTTCATTATATAATGTTAGCTAATATTTATAAACACAGCGTTGTTTTGTGTTGTACTCTACGTCTAACGCCTCGCCGGTGATGGACCTCGTGAACACGCTAGGTGCTACGTCCAACAGCTACACTTAAAAAACATGGAACAAGCTCAAGCAATCTGCTGGCTCTCGATATCTAGTCAGGATAGAGCCCGCCATTTCATACGAACGTATTTTGTTGTGCCAGAAAGCCTCCCAATCAAATTACACCTTCCTAGGTCGAAAAGGACATAATTTAACTTAACAAGCTGATCAAAATGAAGTTCGTCATTTCAACCGTCTCTTGAGACCCCCTCTAAAATTTCAACTTCCTAAGATGAACAGGAGGGGATTCATCTCACTCCTGGCTGATCAGGATGGAGCCTTGATTTAATTAATCTGATGATGTCCCAGAAAACCTAGCTATTAAATAAATCTCAACTTCCTAGGATGAACAGGAGGGTATAACTTTGCCTACTCGTTGTAAATTTCATTTATAAAGCCGCATCAAGTTGCATGTGCAGTGTGAAGCAACTTCGTAAATTTCTGCTGCGGAGCAACAACGACTAGGAGGAGGAAACCACTTCCTAAACAACGGTGCTATTTACTCAGACGACGTAAATTGCTGTTAGGTTTTCCAGATTGTGGGTGTTAGTGGAGGCTCAGCGGATTTTAATAAGTAGTACATACCTACTTACTGATAGTTTTGCAAAAATTCTCATTCAAATCGGTTGAGCTGTTTGAGCTTGGTCGCGTTTGCCACATGCATACAAACACCGATCATTGATTATAGATTTCATTATTTCAAACAACGTAATGAAACGTTATCTGTCTTTAACTGGCTAGGGTTTTTCAGTTCCAGCCAAAAATAGTTTACAAAACGAGCCTGTACTCTGATATCCAATTCGAAGATACATAAGTAAAACTAATTAAGATTAACCAAGATTTGGTTCCTAACAAGAATTTTATCAAAAATAGGTTCACTTTTTACTTTCCCAGCGTCACGGACTAAACAAATGTTACGGTTGAAGTTTAAAACGAAAGCTTACTTGAAGCATGGGGTACATAGTGTCCTCTGGTAAATCTTGATCCCCTTCTCTCCTTTCTTGAACTGCAAAGGATTAAAGAAAATATTGTGTTATACAACGCAAGGAAACAGATGAATGTCCATCGATTTTGAGAAAACACAATGCCGCCAACAGATACCCAACATATTGAACCTTCATGGAAGAATGCTCACTGAGATCTTCACTATTATACATAAACATAAACCCTCATTTCTATTCTTTACAGCAAAAAATCAATACCACCGAAGTTAATTGAACTCTTTTGGAAAACTAGTTGATGCCTAGCACTCCCAACCCATACTCAACAGTGATACAAATTACTTTTCCAACAACTCGGCATTAATTGTTCAAAGACTGTCTGATACTGGGACGACTCCCTAACCAATTTAACCATTAATTCCACTAGAACATATATGAATATTTTAGTATACCTCGTGCTGCCAATCAGATCCTCCGGGGTTTCGAGAGCCGCAGGAAGAGCAATATGCGCAGATTGTGCAGTGCCATCTACCCTCAGGCATTTTTTTCAAGCCAATGCAGGATAAGTGGTACCTTCAAAGAACAAACGTGTAACGATGAAGAAAAGATGTAAAAAGAAAAGATGCATTACAATAACTTGAATGTTTCAAGACCCAATACGGTAATATATTTATGTCTCCACCAGGTAGGTAGGTCCATTCTAAATCTACAGCGAATGAATCAAAGATGTTGAATCTTCATTGAAAATGCAAGGCACGAACTTCTACTGAGAGGATTGGAAGTCTGAGTTCAGGTTGTGGACCTAATATAGTTTTCTGTTTCATGTAAAAAAAGTTATTTTCCTTTTTCTCGAGTTATTTCTGAGGGATTCTAAAAATAAAAGAAAAAACTACAATATTATCAATAACTTTGTGGTTCTAGACGTTGAGAACTTGTGACAATGGGGTGGAAAGGTGATGAGAGATGTATAGGGAAAAGTAGTATCATTATATATTGACCTCAACATCAAAACAAAATATTTTGCTAATGTATTAATAAAATTGAATGGAGATTGAAAACTAGTTGACAGGTCCACACAGGTTTTAACTTCTTACTTTTGAATCCCACAATCGAGTATGTAAACAATTTTAATATACAACTAATTTTAATCGTAAAGAAAGCGATTGTACTACAATCTTAATCTTACCCCCTATCACAAAGCTGACAGCACATAATCCTATCTTTGAGATTCGGATCTCGGCATTTACTACACTTTTTGCAAGCCGTGCATTGCCATTCGTACTTAGTGAGATGTATTATCATTTCAGGGGTGAATTCTTTGCATGTAGGATGATCTGGAACAAAAAAAAAAAAAAAAAAATTTCATAAGGTTAATGTATTCAAACAACGTACGATTCAGTTCTATGTGGGATGTTATCCGTCTAAAATTGTTCAACTCATTATACACAGAGTGCCTAACAATAGTAATTAAATAATAAATAAAGCCAAAAATCTACAAAACGCAGATACCTACTACAAAGTCATAATTAGCTTCGGAGAGCTATTGAATTGAATGAATGAACTACAGTATAACAGGGAAGAAAAAAGTATAAGGGGAACCACGCCAAAAGCGTGATAAACGGAAGTTAGTGAAAAAACGTTGTCTATTTCCACGAAAAATAAAGAGTAGGCCATCATCAGTAACAAACAATAACTATTGTTATTGTTTGTTACTGGTGATGGCCTAACCGCCGAAATCGATGTAACATTGTAACTCTTTATTTTTCGTGGAAATAGACAACGTTTTTTCACTAACTTCCGTTTTGAAATGGGTTTCCACAACTTCGTCGCGAGTGATTTAGTTCGTACCAAAAGCGTGGGTCAGGCCAGGACCCCCTTACCTTGGTTGTGACCCGAAAATGGGCAAATTCTCTTTGGAAACCACCAGTAGGCTACATCTGGCCTGGCGAAACCACCCAGCCAAAACAAGAACATAAGCTCATCTCACAGTCAACAAAAGTCAAACTTTCGCTCTTATTCAACAATATAACATCAAATAGTAATAACAAAACAACTCCGTCGACATGTAAGTCTAAACCAAGATCCCTTTAAAGAGAGGGAAAGAACCCAACAAAGGTAGTATCATTCAATTTAACAAAACGTATCTATTAAAATCAACCAAAAATTATTTTTTTATTCCGAAAGCTTTTGAGATATTGATTTTCCGATATTTCAATCCTTAAATGTTATCCTTTGGGACTAATGGGGCTCCGAACAAACGAGGTCCGCCACTAGGAGCTTTATGGAGCGAAACACCTTAGGAACATGGAGGATACCTTGCGTCATCCCTATTAACTTTGTGATTTGTTCCCTACACCATCAACCTCATCAATACTGGCCAAAAGTGAAAATTATTTTATTGATAATTAAATTATTATACTAAAGAAACACACCGACAAAATAACCGGCAAAAACCAGAAACAAATTGAGTCCGCCACAGGCAACAAAACAAGAGCTAATCGGTAAGGTCCTTGTTTACTTGTTGCACCTGGAGCTTCCATGTTCGGACCCCTCATTATGACAATGCAGAAACTACAGGTAACCCCCCCCCCCCCCCCCTCTCGTTCTGGTCAATGTACGATTTGAGAGACAAATTTTGTATATTTGTTCAAGTAATTAGTTTCGGAGAGACGCACTGGACGGCGTACACATTTTCCCCCTCAATTCGATTTTTGGAATTTACGTATTTTGATAAATATGTAGACCAACAAATTTTGAGGGTTGTTGAAAGTTTTTTTTAAAATCTAATAATCAATTAACAATGCACTAAAAATGAATAAATAAATATTAAAAAATAAAATAAAAAAATAATTTGTTTGAATATAAAATTAAAAAAAAACACCATCGTAGGCTTCTAATCTACTACTCAGCGATAAATTTGTTTAATGAAGAATTGCAATAAAAATATAACGAATGAAAAATATTAAAAATAAGCTAATATGAACTCACAACAAGCTTTGCACTGCACGCAGGTCAGCAATACTTCAGGGATTGAGTCTTTATTCCTCTTTTTCGTTCCATTGCACATCTTGCACTTTGCAGGTTCATCTCCTTCGGATTCGCTCTCACTAGATGACTCTCCACTGGTCATAAAAATTGTTTAAATTGCATAATATTAACAGTATACGCCAATACATCTGATTGAAAGTATGTTTTACAAATCAGTATCACAAATCTGAACAAAGCTAGAATGATATTATGATACAATTATTAAATCACCTGGAAGAACTAGAGGAAGACGAAGAGGAACTTTCGGACCCAGAGCCATCCTCAGATCCATTGTCCTTTTGCCGCTCATTGGGCCTCAACGGTCCGTACAGCACAGTATTAACAGGGAAGTACATAAGTTCGTTTGGAGTATACCTGTTCAGAAAAATCAAACCACATCATAAGACTTGAAAACAGAGAAACTTCGAAAGCAAGGAAAATCATCTTCTTCTTCTTTTTCTTTATATTAATAAAGTAAAGTGTCTGTATGTGGGTACCTCCATAACTTTTGAACAGATTGACCAATTTGCGCGATTCTTTTTTTAATATGACCAGCCACTTCCGGCGCAAAATATAGGCCACATCAAAATTGTGCAACCCCTGCTCAGTAAGGGGTGGTTATGAGGGGGAAATTGGAAAATCCGTGTGTGGGGGAAGTCCACGACTAGGGGGTTTCAATTCCAGCTACCATAAATAAGAACATCCCCTACACACGTTAAACCTACCCTTAGGGATCTACCGTTTGCGAGCAAAGCGAGGTAAAAGACCATCGCATGTACACAGCCACACCTTGCGAGCGAAGGGAGCAACTTAATGGGGGGTCGTGGAGGCGAGCGAAACGAGCCGGAGCGGCTAGTATTGAATATCTAAAAATTAATGTACATTTTATAATCCATAATGCGACAGGTAGTATTTTCATGGCTACAAGGACGTCTCAATTTTCATAATGACAATAATTTGCATCTCAAAGATAAATATGCCAATGTGTTCATCTTCAGTCTAACACGTGAAGCCTTGTCTTAGTCGGCACAGCTAGACAAAGTCGTAGTAACAATTTTTCAACATGTCACAGGTTTTTGCCATCATAAACCGGTCAAAAATGAGAAAAAATTACGTTACATGACATTTAGTGCGTTACACTCCTGTTGACATGGAAATGTCTTTGGCTGGCCTACGTGAATACGAAAATTAGTATAGAAAAATGCAGCGGTTTTTGACATTTCATGTCTTTGCTATGGCACATAACTCGAAAAGTGTGACGTTACGGTGTGACGAAGAAAGCGTTATGAAAATTTTTAATGATTTTCACGTACAACCGATTCGTTGCTATGGAACTTCAACTTCGCCATTTATCATGCCACAAAAATCGTTCACCACTCGTTGGATAGCTCTCGGTTTACCTAACCATATTACGTTAACCACTGCGGAGTGCGTGGCCGACAAGCTGTGGTATGAGTTTCAATTGATTTTCACGTACAACCAATGCGTTACTAACGAAGTTCAACTCCCTTAGTTTCCATAGCAGGAAAATCGTTAGCCACTTTTTGGAATGCTCTCATTTTATCACAACATCTCATGATCCCTAAGCCATTGGAGTGTCAAGGAAAGCTATAAACTACTATTGCTAACAAATGATAATAAACTAATAATGTGAAAAGAAGGCTCTAGTTACATGGTAGGTATACTATTGAGTAGTAGGTACTTGTAAGTAGTAGGTACTAGACGACCTCTGATATGCTGATGAGCTCCTAAAGCTGATGATTTCTATCGTATTTAATCTCTGAGGCTGAAATTATGAGATGATTGAAATGATTGGCTCATTCCTACTCAGCTGAGTGAGCTAAATTGTCTTCTGTTCATCCTAGGAAGTTGAGATTTGATAGGGAGACTTCCTGGGACATTAGGAGACGATTGAAATGATTGGCTCATTCCCAATCAGCTGAGTAAGCTAAATTCTCTCTTGTTCATCCTAGGAAGTTGAATTTAGATATGGAGACTCTCTGGGACACTAAGAGACGATTGAATTGATTGGGTCTTTTCTGATCAGCTGACTGGGCTAATTTAATTGAGACATTTTGGCATGGATATTTATCACCTGCCATGGGTCATTTCGCATTTGCAGCTTGTATTTCGTCACCTTTCATGGTTCATTTCGCATCTGTCATTTGAAATATATATTGAAAATCAAATAGACATACCCATGTCACGATTTTTTTCCGTGTTAGCAGTAAAAATTGACATGTTCATATACAGTTTTCTGATGATTATCGCTTACAACCAATTCGTTGCTACGGAACTGTATCTTAGGCATTAGTCCTTGGAAAGCTCTCGATTTACCTAACCGTATTATGTTAACCACTGCGCAGTGCGTTGCCAACAATCTGAGACATGAGCAGGGCTGTCTGAATAATTATTTACACACAGGTGATCCTTCTCAGTTAATTTTGTAAATATGATTGCAACCACTATTAGACTGGAAAGAAACTTGGAAGTTGAAATTTGAGAGGGAGGAGACTCTCTGGGACATTAAGAGACGATTGAAATGATGGGATCTTTCCTAATCAGCTGAGTGACCTGAATTCTCTCCTGTTCTCCCAAGGATGTTCCATGTTCTGTCAAGATTCTTATCATAACATATAGCAAAAGTTGGCCTCACACGAATATAGTCGAAATTGACGAATTCACGTGTTCATGCTACCACAGACCTACAGCGGCCAAGAACTTGATAGAGGTCTGTTGAAAAGTCAACCAAGTTAGTAGAATTGGACTAATTCTAATAAAGATCAAAATGCTGTGTATAGTTTGGTGGTCTGGATGCTCGCAAGCTCGCATCTAACAAAGAAGTAATCCAAACGCTTGCATACGAGTCTGCAACACATTGGGACATTTTATGTCTTTAGTTGAAGACAAGTATGTGTTGCAGACTCGTATGCAAGCTCTAAGAGCCACTCAGCTGATCCCGACCCTGGGCATCGTCACGTAAATGTGCTAAAGAGACTACATACGAAATTACAGCTTCCTAGAGTGTAAAACATAGAAATTAGCTTTAAGAGCCACTCATCTGATCCGGACCCTGGGCATCGTCAAGTAAATGTCCTAAAGAGGCTACATACGAAATTACAGCTTCCTAGAGTGTAAAGCATAGAAATTACCTATTGAAATGATTTAACCACCGCTTCACAAATCAAACCGTTCTCGCAATATTCGGATCACCTGCTATGAATCACATAATCGAAACACCAGCTCAATGAAATCATCAAAAAATAACAAGCGGTTGCAATCATGTTCACAATATCAATAATTGAGAATGATCACCTGTGTGTAAACAATTATTCATATAACCATGCTCATAACTCAGCTTGTTGGCCACGCACTTCGCAGTAGTTAACATAATATGGTTGGATAAATCGAGAGCTTTCGAACGAATGGTCAACGAATTTTGTGGGATGAAAAACGACGAAGTACCATTTCCCTAGCAACGACTCGGTTGTAAGTGGAAATCATCAAAATATTTTCGTGAGCAATTTTCCGTGACGGTTTTTTAGTTTATGTGCCATAGCAAAGACATAAAATGTCAAAACTTAGTTAATTTTTTAATTTAGCTCTTGTCAAGGAATGATCCATAGATAGACGGGGTCCAATAATTCTTGAAAACATGTTCATGTTTTGAATTTTGTGAACACTTAAGTTTAGATCTGCTGCACGAATATCAGTACTGTCAGCTTTAAGTTAGAAGCCTAACATATAGTGACGGTCCTTAATAACCTATCAATTATAACATAAGACACCCCCATAGTTAGCTTACTGTCACAGAGGATGCAAAACGAACCTGACGCGTTATCAATCAATTTACCATGGATAGTTGAGTACGTACTTTTTATAGTGATCGCAAAACTGGCCGGGGATGACGGCAACGGGGTAAAGTCCAACTTTAGGCACATGTTTCTTCATGTTTTCCCGTTCAAGTTTCGGGTAGTGAACCGTAAAAGTCTGAAGGTCCAAAGCACATCGTCGCTCTTCTCGCCTCTCACGATTGAGATTAGCGTTCCACGCAGCTACTGCCTCTAAAGCCTGTTCTCTTGGCTCAACTTTCGTTCCATCCTTCCTCTGTAGTCCAATCGCAGCTAGATGAAAGAATTAAAGTGAGTTTTAACATGATTAATTTTAGTGAACGGCAACAGTTTCGAGGTATAACATAACCATTCCTTAGTCAAACAATCGAAAATTTAGTACACATAATCTAAATAAATTGATAATGTAGAGTCAAGAGAGAGTCTTTGCTGCTCAATCAGAGAAGAACAATTAATAATGAATTCTATAGAGAATATGATTTTGGAATCGTGGTGATCATATGGAAATATAAGAGAATATTGATTTGTTAGTAATAACCTTAAAATTTTGAGTATGTCTGAGGATTTTACGCTTGCACAAGCTGTGCAAGAAAATGAGAGGGAACTGTCTAGGTTTGACTCAGAAAATCCAGGAAAACTCATCCAAATAATTGTATTGTAAGGATACGGGAAACCGACACAAGGCGAGAATTGGGCCAGGAATAAAAAGTACAAATATTTACATTTCAAGTGGACTTGGAAACAATAATTTTGGATCCAAGTAACAGTATTTAATTCAATTCAGGACTTCTCATGAAATATATTGGTTTAGTCTTAGGATAAACACATTACCTACTAGCCTGAATGGTCGCGTGACATTAGACAAGGCCAAAACTCATTTCAAAGAGTAGCAGAATTTTGTAAATTTGAGTGAAAGACATCATCAGGCTGCGAATACACCATAAACCAATAATATAGATGTATATCAATAAACTAATGCTGATTTTTAATGTAAAATCTTTCTTATGAGTTAAGATTTGCAGACCTTCTTATTTTGATAAGGAAGAAACGTTTTAAGTGAGATTAACTGACATTGAGGTGATCAGTAGACAATAAAAACATTTCGATGTTAAAAAGTAAGTAAGTAGTCAACTAAAATATGTAAGTTACCTTTTTGCTTGAACGATGCCTCTCGGGCTTGCTTGTCCCTCACGTGTTTACGAAATTCCTCGTACTTTTCTGGGAAATCTTGGAACATAATGTCCAAAATTTCAGCGCTGCCCACAGCAGTCAGCCCTGTAATACAACAAAATCACACGTTTAAGGAAAAGGTTGCATTAATTTAAACAAAACTTTATAATATCGGCAAGATAGTAATGCGAAATTTACAAACCCAGATCACACATGGATTTTGGTACTAGCCCCGAATCTTCAAGGAAAGTGCGCTCCTCAGCTTCTACCGGCCGCCTCTTTAGTCCGGGGTATTTCCTTTTGAATGATTTTACACCAAGGTACAATGATACTTGTTCTTGGATCATATAAAGCTCACTACCCTGCCACTGATACTCAGCCAGCTCATCCACCCTTACCTCCTTCCTGCAAGCAAAATAAGCATTCACATATTAGCTATACTCACAGTTTAGGCACTTTTCTGACAAACTGGCAACTGTATGATGCTACTTTTCTGACCAGCCCTGAGCACAACACCAACTTTCAACGAACATGGTACACCACGAACGAGTTCGTTACATAAATCAATCTGCAGCCTCGGTACAATGCCATAAATATCTAACCATTTAAATAAGTAAAGCAAGTAGATTACTTAGGTGGGGTATGAATGATACGATAGGAAGCTTAACATCTAACATGGAATATTCATGTTTGGAAAATCATCCTAAAATACTTGTTTGCCGAAACTATGTGCGCTTTTATCACCCAGGTCCTTGTGAGTTAACAACTTACAACATGGTAGTCACAGCACGTTGCAGCGTATCTTCGGGCCAACACAACTGAAATCCTAATAGGATTATACATTCCATCCACAGAAAACTTAGAATAGAAAAACAGAACTACCACTGAAATCACTCATTGCACTTGAACGACTCAATAATTGCACGACACCAAATAGCGTCCAATCAGAATGAATAGATGAGTTTTGCATGCGAGAAGTTGGAGGAGTAGTCGGTCTAGAAGATAATCTGTGAAGATTATCAGAAAACCTCTGTGAGAGGAAAACATAAATTCTATACAGTCCGAGACTAAACCAAAGGACTCCTCAAAACCGACCCTTGCAGACGGTGAAAAACCTATTAAAAATGACTTACTCCATTATAAAGATACCCAAAGTAGCATAATTTCAAATGGGGATAGTTTTGAAACGACAAAAGATGTTAAATAATGTATTACTGCAGAATAACTTACACCAAACAATCCATATCAGTGATGCATATCTCCATTCTTCCTTTCTTATTTCCTTTGTTGGTATCTCCAGGTGTACTGATGCTGTTTTGAGATTCATCTAGAAGTGTATCACCTGTAATCAATTAGGAAAAGCAAGACTCAATAAAACTAGCACATTTTAACAGAGTTCTCAAACAATGGTAAGATCCTGATTTGGTAAGATCATGTCTTGTAACGTTAAAACCTTATTGTTTGGTATAAATTACAAAATAATCTCATTTCATCTTTTTCCTTTGGATTATAATGCAAATCGACATTTTACGAGTATATATTTTCGTTTCGGAGACTCAAATACTCCGAGAAACATTCCCACAAAACTTTCTGGATTAGTGATTTCTTCAAAAGACAACTACAATAAATTCATGTTTGCCAGAAAACTGGAACGAGATTCAACTACTGGGGAAAATATCAACTTTAATTACCGGTTAGAAACCTTTGCTGTCCAGGAGTTTGTCCTATAGAACTGCTATCAGGCGCAGACATTCTGGTTTCCTCCTCAAACACTTGGGGAGCAGCAGCTTCGGCTTTCTCTGCTTTTTCTCGAGCAAGCCTCTTCCTCCTCTCCTCATCTTTGAGCTGCCAAAAAAAGATAATAATTAGTAAACACTGATGATACAGGTTAGTAAATTAGAAACATCCTAATTTATACAAAAACAGTAACGAGGTAGGAAACTTGACTTTATTCACGAACACTTTTTTCAAAGTCGAGAATTAATGCACATAACCAAATTTTACTTCAACAACGCTCAAAAGTGCTAAGAGGAAGTAAAGTAACCGCCTTAATATGTTTTGTGGAATCGCCCAACTTATGGGATCAGGACTTACACTAAAAACAGGTAGGTACCATAAACGAATCAGAAAAATGAAGTATTGGTTTATATGATTGTTAGCTGTTTCAATAGTCTCATGTAAAAAATAATTATAATAATAACCAATCTGGTTTTTCTGATATATCAACAAAAAAGGTTGAAATGGAGACTAGTTTGAGTGCAAGCAACTCTTTAATTTTATGAACATGTAGGTCCTTCATAATCTTTTCGAACAGTTGTAATTCTCTACCATAACAGATTAACGACATTACCTAATTGGAAAAAATATTTAATTTTAAAATAAAAATCCTTTCAAACAGCTAGGATTTAAGAAGACTAAAATTCGATGATATCAAAATCGTTTTGCAGCTAAACCTCCTGCTAGCAAATGCTTACGGGACCAGAAAAAAGTTCGCTATCAAGAAACCCTCTCGATAGAACTGCTTGTGACGGGTGCTTTTAAGACCCCAACTAATACAAGATTCAAGATTATATTGGGTTTTGCAACAGTAAACCCAGGGAACGGTACAGTCAATGGGCACTATCATCAGACTCAAGAAAACCGGGGAGTGGAAACCATTTTCACACCCTTCCTCACAGTAGCTACCTGAGATCATACCCTGATAACACTCTCTACGTGTTCCATGCATTCCAAAAATTAAAATGCAACAATGAAATGCATTTTAGTTATGGATTTTTGTCTTGTCCTTCGTAGGTTCATGTTTTGAGGGTAGAGAATTTTTCATAGGCTTCTCAAATAATGTGGTTTATTCATGGGCTGAGCGCTTACGCCGTCTTTTGGCCTCATCAGAGCTTATTATTGATTGGTTCATGTTTAAATATAAGTTTTTTGGGCCCCCTTCAACATCTCAGTGATAACCAGTTATATTTGGGGATGTTGTTTGCATCAATTATGTTAAAATCGAAGCAGATGTGAAAATTTGTGTGGAGAGACACACATTGTCAGCTAGTTGAACCTCTTAGTTCTGACCTTGTAAGTATGGTTTTATTTCCTGGGTGCAATTTGTTGTTAAAAACTAAGAGGTTCAACTAGCAGAAAATGAGTGTCTCTCCACACAAATTTTCACATCTACTTCGATTTTAACATAATTGACGCAAACAACATCTCCAAATATAACTGGTTATCACTGAGGCGTTGAAGAAGGCCCAAAAAACTTATATTCAAACATGAACCAATCAATAATAAGCTCTGATGAGGCCAAAAGACGGCAAAAGCGCTCACCCCATGAAAAACCACTTTGAGAAGCCTATGAAAAATTCTCTACCCTCAAAACACCAAATCTATGAAATGCATTTGGAAAGACCCAACCACCTACTTAATAGAGAAAACTTGAACAGAATATTCCCATGTACACGTCACGCTTCCAGACTTGAATGTAGCCGAGTGATTCGTTTTGGATGAATACACCACTGCCTTCTAGAGTGAGCCGTATTGTGCTATTATCAGATGTGATTATTGCCACAAGCATAGGGGGACTATCCCAGTTTCATCATCCGTGAACGAAATTTTTCATTTGGTATAGGTTTTTGCGTTATTGTTAATACTATTTACCATTATCAATATCGAAGGAACTAATCCCTACCACCAGTTTGGTTTTCGGGGAAAACACGCATTGAATAACAGATGTAATGTATTCAAGACTCAAGCATATAAGGACAGATGTCTCGAAAGGTAGCGTGCTTGAGCCCTTGCTCTATCTTCTGTATACTCGTGATATAACTTAAAATAATGTCACAGCAATTACAACTCTTGCCGACGATACTGCCATATAATAGGTTGGTGATACTGTAGAAGGAGCAATCAATAACACAAGTTACAAGACACTGTTAATCATGTAAGTACATGGTCCACAAATGGCGCCTCAAGCTAAATGAGCAGAAATCTACCCATGTCAACTTCACATATGTACCAGTCATACTGAACGGATAAGAGAGACCTTATGCCAACAACCAAGTATCTTGGAATGACTCTAAATACAAAACTGAAATGGAGGGAACAAACAGGTTATTAAAAATATATCAAATAAATCTGAAGTTCAAAAAGTGTATTGGTTGCTCGACAGGCATTCCAAAAAATCCACACACAACAAATTGCTCATATACAAGCAAATTTTGAGGCCTGCATGGACTTATGGCATCTAGTTCTGGGGCTATACGAAAAATACCATTTTCGAACATTTCAGAACAAGGTGCTAAAGAGTATCATCAATGCCCCTTGGTACATACGAAATACCGACCTCCATAGGATGGAAACAATCAGTGAAATTATTAGCTTTGTTTGCAGTGCCGGTTGGAAACGGTTGCCAACCGTTGGCGACCAGGTTTGTGATTGGTTTAGTGCACATGCGTGACTAACACCTAATTTCAAATCGTTTGTAACCAAATCCGCACTGCGAACGGGTTTGACTAAAGTTAACCGTCGCATACCCTCCAACAGCTGTAACCTGCTTGGTGGGCTCGCGCCATCCTTTGAATAGGTTAACATTTCATGTATGAATAAAGAACCTGAACCGTAAAGAGATGGCCTGCAAGACAACAAACAGGTTGAAAAATGAAAAATATTCGTTGGGAACAAACCTTCCAACAGGAATAAGAAATCCATGCTCAATCTTTTCTTGCCCCCAGCTGATGATTTTGTGGGAGAATGTGGTGTTTATCTCGCGGGAAGAATTTAAATCGATCTGGAAATCGACCGTCGTTCTTAATGTTTAATGTTAATAGCTTAACAAATAACTCTTCAATTGAGATTAAGTAATAACATTTTACTGTTTGATTTTGTATTTTGTTGCTATTCAAACGAAGATTCCCATTCTACGTCGTTGTCACCAATAAGATTTTCCATATCACACAACTAGTAGGAAACTTTCAATAAATAACCGTAGAAGTAAAACGAGGGTAAATGCAAAGATAGAACTTAGTGAACAGTGCACGTCATGCAGATGTCCGACAGCTTTCTCATCTCGTTCGGCTGGCTTATCTTATCATCTCTCAGCTCGCTGAGCTCCCGCTACCCTCCATCTCACAGTGGAATGATTTGATTGGCTACTTCGAGTAGCGGTGTGGTGGGGGACAAACCGTCAGATCGGTCAGCAGAAATTTCTCTGACCGGTCTAACCGATCCACAACGCGTTTCAAACTGGTTTGGTGGTCACTGCGAACGGACCACTATGGATGCTATACAGTCATAGATTTCCTCAAATGGACACTGCGAACGCCCCAAACGCGTTTCCAACCATTTCTTACAGGTTTGATGGTCACTGCGAACAAACCTATTAAAAACTGGGACAAAACACGAGCGAGCAGCGGGTTCAAGAACAAATGAATCCAGAAGATCTGGGGTGGTGGGGCCAGTGATTGACACCTTAAGAGGCATTTTGACTTTGACAAGCAATTAAGTTATGTTTTTTCGTTTGTTCAAACTTGAAGCTTATATCTATTGCTGCATCAGGATGTCCTCAAACTGCTCGGTATTGAAAAAATCACTAATTCAAGCCACAAAACATCATAAATTCGTTTTTCGAAATCAATTTTTTGACCCAGTATTTGACAGCCACATTTTTTGTTGTACCTGTGATTGACACCCTATGATTGACGCAGCAATTCTTCTGCAATAAATGATTCCTTGTATCAACAAAACATTCTATTTCAACATTTTGAAAATAAATTGAGCATTTGAACTTAGTTTTATTAATCTAAATAAAAAATTAATATGAGTATTCGTAAAGACAAAGTTGAAAATATCACCAGATGTTTCAACACAATATAGGGGCAATGTTTTCTTGATACCATAGGCACAGTACGATTCGAATGGTACGATGTGACGATTCTACGGTTGCTATGTATTTGTATAAATATAAAAAATAAAGAACGAATGACAAGAACGAATAGAGATCCATATTGACAGCATTGTCAATCACTGAGGGGAGCATCAGTTTGGGAACTAGTAATTGACATTTGCATTTTCACATGTTATCTTTGATTATTTCCAAAAAATGATAGCATAAAATGCAACAATGCCAAAACGTGAAGAAGAATAAGTGCGTTTTTCCAAGGTCAGCTTTTTCGACCATTGCGCATCCTGGCGGAGCGTTTTTAAACTCACTTGGGAAAATTAGAACACGTTCTAATTTTTACCTTGGCGCAAGAAAAATGCTAAACATAACCCTTAGGGAGGTTACAATTCAATGAAAAATGCCCTAACCTGAAAGATTTAATAAAAACGCATTCCGCCAGAATGCGCTGTTTTTGCATTTATTCCTCCTCAACATCCACAGCTGACCTTGAAAAAAAGCACTTTGCCTTCTTCACGTTTCAGCGTTTAAAATGCGAAAAAAATGCAAGTGTGATACGGCCTTAAGAAATTACAAATTACAACACGAAGTTCTGTTGTGTAACCTTCTCCAGATTTCACAAAAACCCGCCTGAAACCTTTTCCCGCCTTTATACTTTACTGAGAAGGTATTTTGATTCAAAATTCAAATGGATCAAGCCCGTAAAACACTTTTAAATGTCTAATTATTAAAACTTCTTGGTGAGATGTCAATCACTGGTCCCTCCACCCTACGTTACTACCTATACAACAGCAACATCATTCGACGTATTGACAGAATAAAGCCTCTCAACCTTGTGACGTGATGATGTGACAACTGATTTAGTAGAGTAGAACTCTAAATTACACTGCTCAATACATTAGAGTAAATTAGCTTGAGGGCCAAGTTCAGTTGTTTGGGAAATTTATCATTTTCAGCTTTGAGATTTCTTGTTGTAGTGATATGGGTTTGTTGTTATTAGTTAATATTATTGTAATTTCTCTTGAGTTTTATTTTTGATATAAAATTGTCGGTCTTTCCATTGTTAAATGTTAAATGAGACTGATTCTTGAGTTTTAAATAATAAAACTAGAGTACCTCAATAGCAACGTCATAAGTAACCAATTACATGTGTTCGTTTTTCTACTCAGTATTAAGGGACCCTCTGAGAGCCCATTGCCCTTGGGTTACTTCTGTTTTATTCACTCATCTACATTTTCAACTTGCTGAAACAATTAAGTAAACTCACCTTTTTCGCTAACTTCTTAGCTTTCTTGGCTTCATACTTGGCGATCCTGTCCAGCCTCAACTTTTCTTTCTTGGCTTCGATCTTCTGGAGCTCCGCCAGCTCCTTTTCAGACAGCGTATTTCTGTCTGGGGTCGGTCTCTTGAAGCCACCACGTCCCCTCGCCGCTAATTTTCAACAAAGAAAGTGATTGTGAAAATTGAATAATTCGGTAAATATCGGATTGACGGAATTGAATAAAAGAATATAGACAGGAGAGACAGATTCGCTTTAGAAGAATGATAAGGTTCAACAGTTATTGACCTTTAGACAAAACTATTGTGAGCAGTGTTGCCAGAGACTAGAATAGAATTATCGAAGACTTAGTAAGTACATAAGAACGAGCAAGGAAAGCCGTCAGAGATATTCGTATTCATCATATCTACTATTTTCGGTCGGTAATTTTTCTTAAATTGTATTTTCCTTTAAAAATGAATAACTCCTCAGGTTTAGCTACGTTACAAAACCAAACTCAATTCCCTCTAAGTTGTTTTCGATCCCCCCCATTAATGTTCAAATTTAGTACGATAGTGTGAAAAACATACACCTCCCTAAATGTTTTCTCCTGAATCAACACTTATTCAAACGAATTTTTAAAAAAATTGCACTTAGGAGCTTAGGACCTGTAGTAGTTTTACAGGACAAAAGGACAAAAAAAATATGTTTTTGCGTTTTTAATGTTAATTTTACCTCATCTTCTTCTTTATATTAATAAAGTAAAGTGTCTATATGTGGGTACCTCCATAACTTTTGAACGGATTGACCAATTTGCGCGATTCTTTTTTTAAATATGACCAGCCAATTCCAGCACAAAATATAGGCCACATCAAAATTGAGCAACATCCGTGTGTGGACTCAAACGAAAGTCCACGACTAGTGGGTTACAATTCCGTACACAAGCAACATCCCCTACATGTTTCAATTATAATACACTTATATGGGGGGGGGGGGGGGGGGAAATACCATCGAATGTACACAGCCACACCTTGCGAGCGAAGCAAGCAACTTAAGCCCGGGCTTGCCCCCCGGCAGGACGTGGAGGCGAGCAAAGCGAGCCGGAGCGGCTAGTTTTATAATAATAATGTGTAAGAAATAACTTGGAGGCTAGTAATCCTACGCATAGCAACTGTTGTTAATTATAAGTGAAGGTTAGCAACAAAGTTTATCGGAATCGCCGTCGTTTTTTCCGTTAAGTTATCAAGGGTTTAGGTAGCCCCCCAGAGGTGCAATGGGTGCCCTAAATCCTTGCGAGAAAGAGAGAGAGAGAGAGAGAGAGGAGAGTGACAGTATCCCAAAAGAGAGATACCTCCTACTAATAACATTAAAGTGCTATGTTCGGAGTAGATTGGTTTTCCAGTTCTTGGATCACCCATCCAACGCCAAACGCAGCCTTTCAAGAACATGAGCACAGGCGTGAGACGCCCGTTGGAAAACAACGGAGCGACGGCAGCGCATTGTCTGGGATTCTGACGGGAACTCTGTCACACTCCCCCCCTTAAAGACATACTTGATTGAAGAGCAAGTATGTAAACCAGGTGGAATAGTTTACTGGCTGAGAACTGATGCTCATTAATAAATAGCTGCATTGGCGACTAAGGATGAGAAAAGAGAAATTAAAACAGGATGGATTGTCAATGAATCTTCATAAGAAGTATTCATTAGGTAATTAACCCCCAATCAAAGATTGGAACAATCGGGAATAAACGGTGGCTCAACTATGGAGACTTATACCTTTAGGAAAATAAAATAAATATAAATTAATGTGCCCAACGTCGGGGAATAATCCATCACACGCAAGCAACTGGACCATGTTCACTAAATTTAACTCAACAACCACAGACCGCCCGAGTCATCTGTTCGCGCCTCATGTGGATTTAAATTTCAAATCACCAGCGCTACAGTGAACTCAAGTTGATTTCTATTCAAGTATTACCATGTTTTGGTTAGAAAATTAATGTGACTGTGGATAGCATTGTCTCACATTCAATGCGTAGCGAACTTCCAGCCTAAAAAGTACGGGTTCGTTAAGAAAGTAATGGAAGAAAAACGAAGGGACACTGATCTTGAGCTTTGAATAGCACAGAAAAATAATCCAAGGTGAAGTAATTGAAGTACCCCTCCTCCAATATTATCAATGTTATATCAATGAATTTATTGAACGAGACAATCCGTGTTTCTATACGTTCATCTGTTTGCTTTCCATTAAGGGGATTTTTGTGAAGGGAGGACACCTGGAAGCCGGCTTCGGGTCTACAAGTCGCTCATGAACTTTGGATCCATTGGCGAAAAGTTGTGGCTATGATGGTGAAGCAACCTTGCTCGACTGCCACTTTATTACCCCGGTTCGAACCCCAGTAAAATATAGATTTTTTTTCGGGAGTTAATAATTGAATTAATGCACTTACACCTGTAAAACTTAATAGTTGAAATGTTGAAAAATCGTGACCTCGACAACTTTTGCAACTGATGGGTAGTTTTTAGCGAATGTTCGAAAAAAGTGAAGCTATTGCGATGGCTCGGGAAATTAAAAATGAAATTTTTGAAAATTGTCTTCATTGAAATCTGTTTTGAGGCATTCTGAAATGACCCCTGAAGTTTGCGCTTTATCATATAAATACATATATATATGTACATATTTATATTTATATATATATATATATATATATATATATATATATATATATATATATATATATATATGTGTGTGTGTGTGTGTGTGTGTTTGTCATTCGAGACGATAACTCTCCTTAGGATTGAGTTAAAATTCCGTTCTTGCGCCAAAAAAATCAGGCTTTCCATATGAAAGTGTGAGTTCGTTGGCCAGCACTTTTTGAACATATTAAATTGGCCAAATTCCGAAAAATGTGACGAAAAAAAATCACTAATAATGTCTAAAAACAGCTAAAAATCGTTAAATTGCTATTTTTTAGCAGAATATTGCTCGAAAAAGTTTACTAAATATGAAATTGAACGTTAAAAAATTTGTGTACAAAATTATACTGAAAAATGTACTTGAATTTCATTAAAATTTGCTAGGGGGAGGAGGGCGTCAGCCAAGTTGGGTGTCCAGATAGTTTCCTCGTATCTGTAACACGAATGTGTTAATACGCGAAAATTGAAAATTTTTAAATGATCCTGAAAAATTCCATAGTAATAGGAAATCAGTATTTAGCGTGAAACGCGTAAATCGGGAAACGAAAAAATATAGATAAGTACTCACATACTGAGCCTCAAGTTAGGCGCATTTTCTTTCAAGTAGATTAGTGTTTCACAAGAAATGACGAAATAAGAATTTCGGGGAGACGTTAACGCTTGAACGGAGCAAAAGTATTATTATCACAATAATTATTACACAGATCCTATTCATTGTATTCTAATTTATTATTTTTTCTTATTATTGTTCCAAATTTCAGCTTTGAAGGATAAATCGCATAAAAATTAGCATTAAGAGTTCAATCAGCTGATTGGGGTGGTTCGGCAAGTGAAAAACCTGGCTCAGAGACTCCATTCAAAATTGCAGCTTCGTAGGATAAATATAATACAAATTGGATTTTTTAAATCACGAAATCAGCTCATGCTGCTTATTATCAATGATGACTATTGCAACCATTATATTTTGAATGACTAGCTGATCATTTTGCGACCCATCCCGCCAAATTTGGTCCAGGCATTGTGGAGTTGAAGTGATATTCCTACGATATGTGTACATAAACGGACAAATTGGATACAAGAGCGCATTGTTTCATAAGAAAATGCGCCAAAAAAGATTCTTGAAGTAATTTATACGCGAATTTAATTTATTCTTTGTTATTTATACGCGAATGAAGTAGGTATGATTTGAGATCAATGAAATTGGTAGGGAGCCATCAACAGCATAACCCGTTATTCCCTGATAATTTCATCAGAAATGGGTGAAAACTAGAAATTAAGCTTGCTCCTGCAATTACACTTTGGTGCATCCGCAGCAGCTACTAATGACACGAATGAATCATGTTGAAATTGATATGGGATGATCAAACCGTCTTCTACCAACCATCCACCGAATTTGGTGATCATACAACTAGGACATGAGAAAATGATGCCTGGTGAAATTTATGTTAGCTCATGCACGGAATAAACTATTGAATTGGGATCATTGAAATAGATAGGGGGGCCATCTACAGCCTGACCTGCACATTCCCAGGAAATTTCATCGAAAACTGAGGAAATTAAGCTAGTTACAAATATGTCATTTAGCACATGCGCAGCGCCTACTAATGATACTATTACGTTTAAATTGATAAAATTATGGAATGATCAAATCGTCACTTCCTAAATATCGAATTTGAGCGAGATTGGACGACCAGGGGGTGAGAAAATGATGCTTAGTGGAATTCCCTGAAAATTTCATCAAAATCGGATGAAATTGAAAACTGAGGAAATAAGCTTGTTATAAGGAGTTGTGGACCTTCGACAGACACGGAACCGAAGTTGTCCAGAATGGTCTAAAACGTGAAATGCGAAGTCGAAATTTTGATTTTAAGAGAACAAATTTTTCCTCTCTCGTAAGTGAAAACAATGCGTCCGTTACCGGTACACTCGGAAGCAATATTTTCAACACGACTAAGAATCGCAAAGCAACCACTTCATGCGAAAGTAGTAGGCTGAACTTCTAATAATTCAGCTCGATCTCAATCGATTTTCTAGTTATAACTGACTATGCACGAATGATGCTTGACCATATACTCGTACATAGACCGATCTACGCATAACGACCAGATCTGCAGGGAGATCAAGCACGAACACACCATCAGTAGGTACACGGGAATCGGAGAAGCAACTGTGAGTAACCATTTTCATTGTTTTATTTTCACGGTTAAGTGATGCCATATTCTCAACCGGTTTAAAAAACCATTGAAGTCCCTCACTAGATCCTACAAAAATTTGGGATCAGAAAACAAAAGACTGGGAATGGGTAAAGAAATAGGAAATCCCAACAAGAAGAACCTTCTAGTAGATAATAACATTCACCACTCAAAAAATGTAAATATCGATAAATATTACTGAACTGAACCTAATAATGCGCGAGGGAAACGATCAAAGCAATAAACATTTCACAGATTATATTATTCACAAATAAAATATAAATATTTCACATATACACTATTCAAAGGGACCAAAAAAAATCGCTTGTTAGCATAATTTCAAGGTAAACCACTCGCAAAAGTCAATAATTAAAAACAACCAATAGAAAAATGAAACATGCTACCAAATACCTCAACAACATTTAACAATTTTCTCAACTTATAGAAGCTATACAACAGAATTTCTGTCAGTTTTTTCGAAGTAAGGAGCAGTATTGTACTAAAATAGAACTTACGAGACCGTGATGATTGTGGAAGCTTCATGTTATGAAAATACCTCTACGAATAATAGTATTGAATAGAGAGTAGAGCATTAACTTGTGAACACTGAGAGGACGACCGAGGCACTGACGAGTGACCTGTGATCGAGCCACTAGTTGGAAAAAGGAGGTTGGTAGGTAGGTCTAGGTAGGAGGTTTTAGGGCTAAAACCCACCTCTTTGTACCTGATAAAATGGCAACTTCCAAGATATTTTATAGGGATTACCTACGTTATTCACCTCAACATAAAGGGTCATTTCCCCGAGGCACTGGTGCCTTTGAAACAGGTAACACTTAGGGACCGTTATTCGCAAAATATCAACCTACTGACAAACCAGTAGGTACAGGACACATATGTAGGTACGAAGCTGATTCCGACATTTGCCAGAACGGTTTCCAATCGTCAATTATAGTTGAACTGGTGAGACCTCTCAAATTCTACTATTCATACATTTATGAGGTAAACAATCCTATTTCGCTTTAAGCAAAACGTATTCGTGTACACCGCCATGTGCAGTTCGAGAAAAAAGTACACGACCGCGTTTAAAATGGTTTTGCGATTTACAGAGGAGTTGATCGTAACTTATTAGCGAATTTTTGAGCCAATTCAATGGCTAAAACAATTTGGAAGAAAAAGTATGCATTCCAAAATTTTCTTCATTTCATTCGGACATTCTCCAACGATTCCTGGGGTTTTACGCTTTTTCACAAACACACACGCTTTTATGACGAAAAGGCGGCTATTGTAAAAAGGCTAGGCTTTATACAAAAAGTCTGATTTCACTAAAAGGCTGCGATATATATGTATATCATACGTAGATGTATGGCCATGCCGAATTCCAAAAAGGGTTAATTCATTGAAATATATTCAAGGCAAATCCTGATGTGGGATTTTTCCGGATTTCTTTCCAGTATTTTCGGAGAAAAGCTTCGAATGGAAGACAGGAGGATATTTTTTGGAATCTTCGTACCTTGAATTGTGTGTGTGTGGGCACGCGAGCTTCCTCCTTCCCCGTATGAAAATTTTGTATTTGTGAATATGACGAAAAAATTATTGCCCTCCGAAATCTTCGCATGCTTTTAGCGAATTTTCGCGAAAAATGAAGCCATTGCAATGGATCCGAATTTTTGTATTTTTTATTCATTTATTTTATTTAAATTCATTTATTGGTTTCATACAATTTGTACATGTACCAGAACTATAATGAAATGGGAAGGGTGTATGGGTATATCTTGAAATTTCGACTGCATGGTTCGGAAATCTTTTTTTGTCTTGTTTATGGTGCTGTATGTTTTGAAAAATTCCTAATGAGTTGCTTATTACCGTCTGTATCAAAATTGTTGCTTTCTGTGTGTGATGTTATCCCTTTGTTATAGTTTGCTGTGATCTTGTTGTCAAATGTAATCCTGTTTCTGTATTTCCTGTGCATTTTTCCCGCGCCCCCCCCCCCCCCCCCACTGTTCGGCCAGTCAGGGCCGGAGGGTTCCGAAATTTAAAGAGGAAAATTTCGCATAATTGTCATGGAAATCAGTTTTGAGTCATTCTGAAACTTTTGACGATAAATATATGTCATTCCAGGCGATAACACTCCTTGGCACAGAAATAACAATCCGTTCTTGCTCCAAAAAATCAAACATGTCAAAATAAAGGATGAGTTCGTTGACCAGCACTTTTTGAACACATTAAACGGTTATAAGTCCCAGTCATGCTGCATGATCGCATGAGCTAATTTTCGTATTCATTTATTTTTTTAACATTTTTTTTTAGAAAGGTGAGCACAAAGCAACTGCTAAATATCAATTTCACGGCCAAAAATTATTCTAAATAATAATCTGATAACAAAAAGAGATTTTGGATTTTCAACTATTTTGCAGTTTTTATAGATTTTTCAAGCATATATTGATGCAATTCAAGTACATTTTTCAGCATAATTTGGTGTATAAATGTTTTATTGTTCTACTATACACACACGCACGCGCACACACACACACACACGCACACGCGCACGCGCATCAGATAACGATTTTATCATCCCATATCAATTTCAACATAATTGCACCATTAATAGCTACTGCGCATGCGCCAATGTGATGCGTTTGTAACAAGCTTATTTTCCACAATTTTCATCCGATTTGGATACAATTTTCAGGTATTGTGCGGGCCAGAGTATAGACGGTCCCCCATCAGTTTCATCGTTCCTGACTCAATACATCATTCTGGGGAAACGGACTTTCCTTCCCCGATATTTTATCAGCCTAGGACCCCCCCCCCCCCCCCCCCAAATAAATAAAAACCTAAACTTTCAAAAATTCAAGAAAAATGGAAGTGGGGAACCTACTTATCCTCTAACTTTTTCTTGACAATGGATAACTGACTGAATGCCTGATGATGATGACTGACATGGAATTTGACTAGATGATTTCCCACATCTCAGTGTTTATACCTATATCATCTTATCTTACCTGGTGTGTGTCGTGAGTAAACTCATCCTGTTCATTCTCAAAATTGTCAATTTTTTCTCAATGTCAATTCCCCCCCTTTTTTCGGAGGGGGGGGGGTCCTATGCTATCAAAATGTCGGAGAAGAAAAGTCCTAGAACCATCGCTTAGCCTTAGCGCATGCGTAAACGTTATTTCTGCCAAGCATAACTGTCTCACGCTCTAGTCATCCGATCTCGCTCAAATTTGGATAATCGTTGGGAAATGATGATTTTATCATCCCTATCAATTTCAACATGATTGTATCAATAGCTACTGCACATGCGCCCAATGTGAAATCCTTGTAATCACCTTAATTTCCGCAGTTTTCATCCGATTTTGATGAAATTGTCAGGGAATGTGCCGGTTAGGATGTAGATGGTATCCAATCAGTTTGATTGTTGGCAAATCAATACTTCACTCTGCGCATGCGCAAACGTAAATTTCATTAGGCTCCATTTTTTCACACCCTAGTCGTTTGATTTCGTTTAAAATTGCATGATAGTTGGGAAAAGACGATTTGATTACTCCATATGAATTTCTACATCATTTCATCATTAATAGCTACTCAGCATGCGCCAATGTTAAATCCTAGTAACGACCTTTATTTCCACAGTTTTCATCCGATGTTGATAAAATTGTCAGTGAATGCGCGGGTTGGATTGTAGATGGTCCCGAATCTATTTCATTGTTCTCAACTCATCAGTTCATTCTGCGCCTGCGCAAACGAAAATTACATCAAGCAGCATTTTTTTCGTTTCTTAATTGACCAATTATGATGTTTCACGCTGCTTCTTGATTTAATCTTTTCCGCTATGGAATTTCCCAAGATCATTTGAAACTTTTCAATGATCTATACATTCATGATACTTAAACGAGGAAGCTATGTGCGACACCCAACTTGGCAGACTTTTTTTTTCTTGTTGCGAAAACGTAATTTTTACCTAAATCCCAGGAAGACTTATCAGAATGCCTCAAAACGGAGTTCCAAGAAGAAAACTTTGAAATATATATATATATATATATATATATATAATTTTGAAATATACTCGTACTTATATATTAATTCTTGGATCCAATGCAATAGCATTCAACAAAAATTTTCTAAAATTGTTAAATTTATATATTTTACCAAAATATTACTCTTAAAAAAGTATATCAACTGTAAACTAGAACATTAAAATTGTATAACGAAAAACGTACTTAATTAAAATAGGCTACAAACAAATCATTAAAACTGTTGGAATTTAGAAAAAGTTCCTTTGGATACAAAATGTTAGACTTTCAAAACATTTAAAACATAAATAATGAAAACATGTTTTTGCTCATACGATCGTGCTGCTTGACTGGAACTTTGGCTTTCCAAAGCTCGCTGATTAACTAAGGTGATTCTGTTTGTTTATCTGGGCCAACTCCTTGATACCTCCAAAACCATAGGTACTAAGTTTTAATCTGATGAAATTTCCATGGATTGTGCAGACGGCTCCGTTTATTTTATTACTATCATTATTGATTTTATTGCCGTCGGATCAATTGCATGCGTAAACGCAAATTTTCTATAACTGAGATTTTTCATGATATATACCTAGGTCCGAATGCGTTTAAACTATGGGGTTAGCTAGGAATAGGTTTCAATATGTCTTATGAATTGCGATTGGTTGAGTAACACCAAGCTACCTATCGTGAATGCGCAAAACTAAATTGATTGATACAGGCGTGATCCGAGATTCATGTACAGATCTGTACATCTATGTTTATGAAAATGAAAACCCCTAGAGTCAGGTTACGAGTTAGCCTAGTTGAAGCTTATGAACACCTATCCACAACTGTGGCGAAAAATTGAGCATCTTCTCATCTCGTTCCCATCAACGTATTTAGTTGAAAAAGGATTTAGGTTGTTGTCCAGCTCCTCACAAAACAAAGAAACAAGTTGGACATTTGCCACAAAGGAGAAATGCGCCTGAACTTGAAGAACATAGAGCCGGACATTCGAACTTTAATTGAACTCCACCAAGCACAAGGCAGCCATTAAAAACGATTGTTTTTCTATTATACACTATAATTTTTTTAGGTAAATAAATGGTGGTAATAAAATTGTTTAAAATACTAAAACTGCATTAGGTACTTGCATTTTCCATTTACTATTTTTTACATCAAAAAATAAAATTAGAGATAGAGTTAAAAAAAAAAGGGGGGGGGGGGGGAGAGATAAGAGTTGAGTCAATCTCCAAAAAGGGGCAATGGGTCACTAAAGGTTAGGAACCACTGCCCTAAGCTTCGTTCTCAGTGCGTGTTCTGTGAGTTCGGAACGGTTCTGGGCAAGCGCAGTAGAGTTTTGTCGTTCGCAGTGCCAGAACGCCCAGTTCCGGAACGCCAAGAACGCCGAGTTCTGCGTTCACATCGTCTTCGGAACCCAGTTCCGAACGGTTTTGACAGTTCGTTTTTTTTCGGAACTGTGAGAACTCGAACGCAAGGACGTAGTTAACGCATGCGCATTTCACTATTTTTCGGATCTCGTGGAATAAACAACTTTCGTCTTCATCGACTTTATTCATTAAACAACCTTATATCGTTTTATTTCGCTCGTTTTATTTCGCTTCATCGATCATATTTCAACTAGCTCGTCAAGTACAGATAGCGATAATTTCGACGATGGTGTTCCGTGGTTTGTAGACGATGAGGACGAGATCGAAGTTATAGTTGGATCTCGTCTACATCCAAGAAACTCAAATTTTTTTGAGAAAATCGTGCCAAGGTTTGACGACGAAGAGTTCGTTTACCACTTTAGAATAAGCCGTGGGCTCGCGGAAGAGTTAGCCCACCGTTTTCAGGCCAGCACCCTCTACCATCACCACTTCGGTCCTTATGGCAAAAAAAAGTTCCAGTCATGCAGCATGATCGTACGAGCGAATCTCGTAAATTATCTTAGTACCTATATTACGTTAGGTACATAGTTTTGAAATTAGAACACTTTGAAATCGTAATAACCAACATTATGGCAACAAAATTCGTTCTAAATAATAATCTGCGACTCAAAAAAGATTTGGGAATTTTAGCTTTTTTGGGGAGCTTTTATCGATTTTCAGCAAATAATAATGAAATGTAAGTAGTAAAGGGATTTTTATCTCAATCCTAAGGATAGTTATCTTCTGGAATGACACATGCGTGTATACATATATGAAAACGCGTTAAACACTAGGATTCGTTTCAGAATGTCTCAAAACGGATTTCAATGAAAAAAATTTTCAAACATTTTTGGACCCATTGCAATAGCTTCATTTTCTACGATAATTCGCTAAAATATCAATATATCGAGTTGAGTGAGGTTACAAACAACATAGGTTATTCCACTTCCAAGTTCTGAAATCGTTCGCAGTGCAGAACGCGGTTCCACAAGTTCCGGAACTCCCCGTCCCAGTTCTCATGAGTTCGAGAACTGTTAGAACGCGCACTGAGAACGAAGCTCTAGACAATCTACTATCACTTCTACCACAGTCATGAATCGTAGCAACTGCGCATATGCAAAAGTGAAATTGTCCTCAACATCAATTTCTCACAATCTATGATCCATCTGTTATTTTTTATTATTTTTTTTTTTTTTTAATTTGGCGGTACACTTGAGGTTCGTTCTCAGTGCGCGTTCTAACAGTTCTCGAACTCATCAGAACTGGGATCGAAAATCCCGGGGAGTTCCAGAACTTGTGGAACTGCGTTCTGCACTGCGAACGATTTCTGAACTTGGAAGTGGAATAACCTGTGTTGTTTGTAACCTCACTCAACTCGTGTTACCTTCCAGTGCTCCCTTTTCGAATATTTGTCATTCCAAAAGATAACTATCCTTAGGATTGAGATAAAAATCCCTTTATTACTGAAATTTCATTATTATTTGCTGAAAATTGATAAAAGCTCCCCAAAAAAGCTAAAATTTCTAAATCTTTTTTGAGTCGCAGATTATTATTCAGATCGAATTTTGTTGCCATAAAGTTGGTTATTACGATTTCAAAGTGTTCTAATTTCAAAACTATGTATTAACGTAATATAGGGACTAAGATAATTTACGAGAATTCGCTCGTACGATCATGCTTCATGACTGGAACTTTTTTTTGAAATACCTTGCCATAAGGACCGAAGTGGTAATGGTAGAGGGTGCTGGCCTGAAAACGGTGGGCTAACTCTTCCGCGAGCCCACGGCTTATTTGAAAATTGTAAGCGAACTCTTTGTCGTCAAACCTTGGCACAATTTTCTCAAAAAAATTTGAGTTTCTTGTATGTAGACGAGATCCAACTGTAACTTCGATCTCGTCCTCATCGTCTACAAACCGCAGAACACCATCGTCGAAATTATCACTATCTGAACTTGACGAGCTAGTTGACATTTCGAATTATTTAGAATAGTTTGCTAACGTATAGAGACTAGTTATAATCAATGAAGCTGAAATTATTATGATCGATGAAGCGAAATAAAGCGAGCGAAATAAAACGAGAATAAAGTTGTTGAATGAATAAAGTCGATGAAGAAGAAAGTTGTTTATTCCACGAGATCCGAAAAATAGTGAAATGCGCATGCGTTAACTACGTCCTTGCGTTCGGGTACTCACAGTTCCGAAAAAAAAACGGGAACTGTCAGAACCGTTCGGAACTGGGTTCGCAAAACACTGCGAACGCCGAACTCGGCGTTCTTGGCATTCTGGCACTGCGAACTACAAAACTTGACTGCGCTTGCCCAGAACCATTCCGAACTCGCAGAACGCGCACTGAGAACGAAGCTTCCGATAAACGTCTTGCGATAGTATCCTAACTACGTCGATGCGATTGATTGCCGTAAGCATTCCACGTGCGCAAACCTGAAATTGGTTGTTACAGGCAAAACTTCGGAATAATTGTCGATTTCGATGAAATAGAGATTTATGCCGGTTACCCCATATTATAGTACACAAAAAGGCGAATGCCGTTGAATTGATGGTGGGGTGTGCGCATGCACAAAAATGAATTATAGCGCTATTTTGCATTCGTATATTGTTCACATAAAAAATATATTACTATTATATTTTGCATGCAATTATTTTGACTCGTAATTATTTCTTCAATTAATCTATGTCCATGTTATAATTAGCGAGTAAGCTACACTGCTCACCTGCATGGCAGGCGTTCGATCCACGTTTGGTTTATTATTTGGAATCACGAATCTTTTATAACGACCAAGAAAACTAATTTTAAGGTCTCCGCAAAATTTACAAAGTTTAAGAAATTTGGCTGTATTAGCCGGGATGTCCCTGTAATCTCAGCATCATTTTTAAATTATCCCAAGAGGTAAAATTTAAGGGTTAAAATGTTAATAAATCAATTACCTCCAAAAATTTAGGAATACAAGTTTACTTTTTGGCTAATTTTGACATATATTTTTCAAGGACTTGAATGTAAGCTTGTCTACAACCACTCTTGGAGAGATTTTACATAGATCAGTTATTTCCTTAGAGCAGTGGTCTCGATGCTCGCCACGCTCGCATCTCAGAACAGAAACATCAAGTAGTCATTTCCTTAGTAAACAATTAGATGCCTCCAAAGTTTTGCTGACACTTACCTACTAGACCAAGGGTAATTTTCTGGCAGAAAGTGATGTTATTTCAATAAATTGAATGAGGCATCCGTGTGTACGTTCACACGTTTGCTTTCCATATGGGGGCGTCTTTATGAGAAGAGTGGGGATGCACTCAGAATCCGTATATGGATCCACAAAAGGCACAAGTACTTTGGAAATTTACGAAAAATAGGCCTTCCTGTCCTTTATTTTTCCTCTAACGTTTCTTCCCAAGAAAAAAATAACAGGTTAACATTTTTGCATACTCAGTTTGCTCGCTTGTTGAAGGCCAAAATTAATATAGATCACAGTGTATCATCATCATACATTTTTTTAATCAATTATGTCATTACTACCAGGAAAATAGTATCTACATTACTATAGTCTACCATTCTACCACAAGAGAGGATCTGTTCTGAATTGTAGCATCTTAAGTCGAATAGGAACGAAATTAGCTAAAGAGCTCACTCAGCTGATTAGGGTGGTTCCTCAAGTTGTAATTATACTCTACCACACCCAGAGAAGCCCCGTTCTAATTTTCAGATGCTGAAACTCGAAATAGAGCCTCTCTGTTTATATTGTAGAGTATAATACAGTAGATACCTAATATTTTGCTTCAGAGTCTACCTATAGGTGGGGGAAGCATTGTTTTCACTTTTGGACTATTTTACTTTTCAGACCATTCTGAACCACTTTTTTTCCGTGTCGGTTCTGTCTGTGTGTGGCTGTCGTGTGTCCGCAAATCATTGTAATAACCTTATTTTCCAGTTTTCATCCGATTTTGATGAAATTGTCAGGGAATGTACGGGATAGGCTGTAGATAGTTCCCCTATACGGGGAGAATAGTTCCCCCTAGTCCCCTATCAGTTTCATTGTTGCCAAATCAATACTTCGCTCTGCGCATGCGCAAACGTAAATGACATCATGCTCCACTTTTTCGCACCTTAGTCGTTCGATTTCGCTCAAATTCGGATGATAGTTGGTAGAACACGATTTGATTACCCCATATAAATTTAACAAGATTGTATCATTAATAGCTACTGCGCATGCGCCAATGTGAAATATTCATGATACGTGAACGAGAAAGCTGTGTGCCACACCCAACTTGGCAGACGTTTCCTGGTAGTAATGACACAATTTAAAAAATGTATTACGACGGTGCTACACTATGTACATTAATTTAGGCCTTCGACGAGCGAGGAAAGCGAGTGGGCATAGCTAGTAGTTGATAAAATCCAAATGTATATTGGAATAAAATTAGCTTCGTAGGTAACGCGTCTGATTGGAGTGGTGTCGCTATTGGAGTTGTTATTATCTCTACAATGCCCAGAGAAGCCACTTCCCAAGGTTCAGCATCTGTGGTTGAACAGAAATGAAATTAGAGCTCGCTCTGCTGTTGAGCTACCAATCTGCTCTTTGAATTTCCAGCACTCAAAGCCAGACGGTTCAAATACCTTTGGGAAGCTAGACACTATCGGTAGACGACTGTGTAGAAACCTTAACCAGGTGGAAAATGGGGATTGGCTACAGAACTCGTAGGTTGTAAAACAGGGGCAGGCTTTTCACATTACACCACGGTTTGATGCGGCAGAAGAGGAGAAAATGACCGTGCTAGAACCTTGAACGATATATACAGACCTCACTCTACTGATGAAGGTGGTTCTCCACGTGATAATTATAAGTAATCCAGCGCAGAGAAGCCCTGTACAAAGTACAGCATTCTCAAGTTGAACAGGAACCAAATTGGCGACAGAGTCACTTTGCTGATTAGAGTGGTTACTGAAGCTGCAATAGTATATATACTCTACAACATCGAGAGAAGCTCTGTTCCAAAGGTCTTAAGTTAAATATGAACGAAATTAGCTAAAAAGCTCTCATTCAGCTGATTAGGATGGTTCCTCAAGTTGTGATTATACTCCTCCATAGTGAGACCCCAATCTAAAATTCACCACCTTATTTTCCTAAGTTCAAATTCCAGTATAGTTTACTTATTTTAATAATATGCATTTAACTCGCAGCTATACGGAGGAGGTTGGGGTGCAGGTTTGGGGGTATTTTTGGGTTTAATATACCTCGGGAAAGATTTTAGGGATGATTACGATGATTTTTTGTTAATTATTGATATCATTTCATTGAATCGAAATCACGAATGCACGTTCGCTCTCTTTACTTTACCTATTTAATCTTTACCTACTACTATCGCTTACCTTAGGCAAGAAAAACGGACGTCAACATGAGCGTGAATGAAAACTGGTGAACATAGTAGAAATCCCCTAAAAACATGATTGACTAGCTGATATAATCACAAAGGATTTCCCTTTTAAAGAAATCACATTTCGAATCGGAATATTGAAGCGTTATGTTTCATAAGGTGAATAACTATATCTGGATGTATTTATTCGTAGATAATGATGACCATAGAAAACTAATCAGCGCAGGAAAGCTTCAGAATACAGAACTAATTATTAGCTTTTATGTAATAATTTCAGTTTTTTTTAATTGTTTCAATCTGACCTCATGTCTAAAATACTGCAATTACCACTCACAATTAATGCTACAAAATTATCAAGCGGCCATAATGATAATGCATATGGACTGCACGATGCGAACCCCGCGATGCTCGTTCTGTACTGATCCACGCGTCTCGCTATGAAGCTATTGCAATAGCCCCGAAAATTTCTTCACGGAAATCTGGAGCCTCTTTAGGACTATTGTGTAATAATGACAGGGTACGGAGCCGAACTGATCAGCAGAGTGACCCCTGATGCTAATTTCTTTCCTATTCATACCACGATGCTGAAATTTGAAACGGAGCCTCTTTAGGACAGTTGGGTAATAATGACAGGGTACGGCTTACCCTGATAAGCAGAGTGAGCCCTGAAGCTAATTTTTTTCCTATTCATACCACGATGCTAAAATTTGAAACGGAGCCTCTTTAGGACGGTTGGGTACCAATGAAAGGGTACGGAGCCACTCTGATCAGCAGAGTGAGCCCTGAGGAAATGTTGCCAACACTAGGTGCCTCATTTCTTTACCCACGGCGAGAACCCTTCAATATCTACCTTGAAAGGCCTACATCCACTACGAATATTTGTCCTCACATGTACTTACATTTCTATCTACTACTACATGTTTCAATTGTAATACAACTCAACAGGGGGCCCAGGGGGGGAAAGTCCCCCCCCCCTCCCCAGCTGGGCGTGGAGGCGAGCGAAGCGAGCCGGATCGGCTAGTATATATATTTCATTTTGTGTCATTCCACACATTAACTTTCCTAAGGATTAAGATTAAATAGCAGTTCTTTCTCCAAAAACGAAATCGCACTTTTGCATTCCAATAGAAGGGATGAGTTCGTTAGAAAGTACTTTTTGAGCCCAATAAATTTGTCAAATTTCAAAAAATGGCTTACGAATATCAAAAAGGTTAAACTTCCTTAAATCAACTTTTTTGTTTGTTTTGTTTTAAGCAGAACAACACTCAAATGAAGTTTATCAACAATGCACTAGAACATTAAAAAATGTATGCACCAAATTTGAACTTAATGGACTTTTAACATTAATATGCTTTAAAAAAAAGCACTTACCATTAATTGTTAATAATTTTCGGTTACACAAGATAAATCAAAACTTACAAAAGAATTAGACAAATATGTTGGAAAAGCCAATAAAAATTCGCTCTAATATATTCATGCTGCATGACTGTATCGTTTTAATTACTTATTTTAAACATTTGTGTTAATATTTTTCAATTAACAAATTTTTAAATCTAATAATAAAATGTTAATTGCAATTTTTCAATTTTATTTCCATTTTAAAATGGCTACATTTTTAACGAAAATTCGCCACGACCACAAATATATCGCACCCATCCTAGAATAAGGGTACAACTCAAAAATTGTCATTTTCGGCAAATTGCATTCAAAGTTTTCTTCCACACCATTGGCTACCCGTTCTTTGGAACACGATGAACATTATTTATCTTTGCGAAACTTGTTTCCTACATTATTACTCTTACGCCCCATGGTGAATAAATAGTTTTTTTGACAGTGGGGGGAACGGTTTTGTTGATTTTTTAAGAATTTTTGAGTTGTTCCAACTCAAACACTGAAATCTCACCAGTCAGGATCCAAAATGTTCAGAAAAGAAAGACACAAGTTAAAATTGTCCACACAAAAAGGAAACAACTCAAAACGAAACACAGACTATTTGAACTCATCTGAGTTGTGTCTTTCTTCCTAGGACGTGAATTGGTTACTCCGTCCATAGAAGAAAGACACACGCACTCTCTAGCGGAATTAGAGTGCCCTACACATATCTCCACCTTCGACAGACAAACTAGACCGTTTCTACTTCTCAGAACCACAACTAACTCAAAAATCGCGATTTTTGAGTTGTACCCTTATTCTAGGACGGGTGCGATATATACAAACCTCAAAAACTTCAACAATGGTAATGTAATAAAAGGGTAGAACAAGATAAACCATGCCAAAAAGAACGGAAGAAATAGAAACTGCCTCCATGAGCACACATAAGTTTTGAACCGAGGAGATTTGCAACGCGCAAAATTCCTCGTGTGTGGAAACACCCCAACTACGAAGGAACTCTCGTGGTGGCCCGTCGCGTCTCGTTTCAAATCACATCGTACAGTTCGAGCGTCACCCCGTGCGCAGGCGGCCAAATGGAAATAGATTGGCCATCAATTATGTAGGGGTTTAGCTTCCTTAGCACGCATAACTGGAGCATTGCATGATCAACCGTTTGCGCTCCAGAAGGGTTTAGGTATTGAAACACCGAACACTTTAACACGTAAGTGAATCTCAAAGTGACTGGCATGCAGGAGTAAGCAGAACATCTGATAATTTGGCTCGTGACATCATGCTTGGTGGTGGGGAGGGGGTCCTCTAAGGAGAAGGGGTGATGTGGCTTTTAGCCAAACTTTGAAAATTACAGAATGAAAACTACCAATCGTAGAATAGGGCGGTTTGAGTCTGTATTTTTAGAATGTCACCCGATTTCATATAAAATGTAAAACGAACATGCGGGGATCCCTCGTTGTAACTGATTCAGGAGCAATATAAGAAGTCATTATCAATATCCAGAATCTACGCTTTTCATTCTAGCCTTCGTCAATCTCGATGAATCCTACCCGTGAACCTACATACTTCTCTATTGAATCAGCAACACAATAGTAACAACTGAATGCTTTATTACAACAGTAAATTGAAACGAAATTAACTTGATTAAACTTACGTGGTGTTGGAGTAACTCCCGATTTGTCCGTGGGAGGGCTCGGAGTTACAGTAGGAAGAGTAGTACTTTCAGGCGTTGTTGCCTCAGCTGTAGTAGGCACAATCGCAGTAGGAGTGGCATTCTCTTCCTTGATTTCAATGGGTGGCAGTGGAGTCGAAGCACCTCTAGGTACACCAGCGCCTACAGCGCCACCTCCTCTAGGTTTTCTCTTTTTAACTACAATAGGTTTAGTGCGTCCTCTGCAAGTTCTTTTTGGTCTACCAGTACTCGAGGAGCCATCGTCTCCATCTGCAATCTCCACTACAGGGGTTAAAGCTTCCCCTGGTGTCATGGGTTCATTCTTCACAGTTACTATTTCTTCAGGTACAACTATGGGAGTTTGAATGGATTTTCTTGGTCTGCCTCTCTTCTTTACAATTGGAGTGTCAATCATACGCGGCGTTACAACTTCACTATGAATAGATTTATCAGGAGTAGCATTGCCATCAGCTTCCTTCTTGATAACCTTCTTGTACATGTCATGCATTTGTATGGGAACCCCTACTGAGGAACCGTCACTCTTCTCGTCTTCTGTTAGCACTTCTTGTTTAATAATAACATCGGCAATGCCCATGGAAGAACTAGAGGCTTCAGTGGCTTCTAAGCTTGTCTTGGAAGTTTCATCAACGCCACTACTGATTCTTCCTCGAAAACCACCTCTTCTACCTCGCCCAGGAGCTCCTCTTTTAGGGGTAGCACCACGGCCTCTCCCTCTTCCTCTGCCCCTAGTGGGCGTCGATTGTGGCACACTCTTTGTTTCTTGGATTTCTTTATTATTCACGGTAGGAGAATCAGTAATTTGAACTTCAGATTTCCAAACTGAATTCGGTGAGGAAACATTCTTTGGTGACATTGTAGCTTTTGGGAAATTCGTGTGAGCATCTTTAGCTATTTTCAACGTAAATTCAAGTGGTTTATTTTGAGGAGAAAGGTTTTCTGAAACACCAGGAGATCTCAATTTTGGTGATAGTTCGCTTTTGAACTCCGAAGACATAGGAGATTTGTTCCTTTTGGGAGAATCCAAATCAGTTTTGACGGTTAAGTTATCCTTGTATATACGAAGTGTAATAGGAGAATGTTTTGGAGAAAATGATGCTGCAGTCGATTCTGAAGTGGTATCAATCTGAAGAGCTTCATTGTGGACCTTTTTCTGAGAGGGTGTAGGTGCTGTGTCACTAACCAGGTTATCTGTGGACTTGGGTGAACATGTTAACAAAGTTTCCATTGTCTTCTTATCCCCATCTTTTTTTGAAGATAAAGCCTGTTTCTTTATAATCAGAACAGGAACCGAAGGTTCCCTCACCTCGTTCATTGGGGCTGGCTTCTCTTCATTCTTTGCTTTCATTGTGGCTGTGTTATCGTCGCTTACTGCAGAACGCATCTCAGATTTTTCATCTACATCCATAGGTTCATCAATGACAGTTTTGTTCATTTTGGTGCCAGGCGTGTTCGATTCTTCTACTTCCATCAACTCCTCAACTTCAACATCTTTGCTTTTGGGCTTGGGTTGGATAGACAAATCAGCAGATTTGTTGGACGGAGGAACATCTCCATCATCAGATGGAGTAACGTCAGCTTTAGGAGAAAGAGACAAACAGGCCTTTGCCTCTTTAGTAGCTGATGTCCTCTTATTGGAAGGTCGTTCGTCTGCATCATTATCGCTATCTTCTCCACTGAGTGGTTTGGTTGGGTCAACCATAACGATTTCAGTATTGTCAATTTCTATTTCTTCATTATTTAGTTGAAGTTTCGAATCATCAACTGATTTCTGTGCATCATTTGAATCAGAACATGTTTTTAGTTCAACATCATCGACAAAAGAGTTTTCAGCAATCTTCGAATCTTTGTCATTTTTCTCAGTGGCTTTACTGTCACCATCCCTTTCCATTGACCCAATGGTATGAATGTTATTTTCTTGTTTTGACCCAAAGATTACTTCAATAATATTTTCGGAAGAGACATTCATGTTTTTAGATTCTTCTTCACCCCCTTGCGACAGTTCGTCTTCAACTGACATACCACCTTCAGGCTTATCTACATTCCTTTGATCTCCAGGTTTACATTTTACATCTCCTGAGACAATACCAATCTTCTCGGAGTGTGACGGATTAGCAGTGGCAGCTAGGTCAACATTTTCAAAAGCTTCAGGGGTTACTTCAACTATCGTTTTCTTCGACTCTCCAGTGTCAACTTCATCCTTTGAAGTTGATTCATGGTCGTTGGGAGAAATGCTTTCAACTAAAGCTTCGGAAGTACCTTCATGATCAGGTTCTATTTGTTTCTCATCATCTTCCTTGTCAGGTAACTGATTAATTTCATTAATCAAACTGTCTTCAGACAGAATTCCTTCTCCAAGTTGAACTCGGGAAGGATCATCCTCTGAAGACCTTCTCACAAGAGAATCAAGCATTTCCATGGTGTTTCCATCCATTGAAGAAATTGGCTCTTGAAACTGAACATCTTTTTCTTCCTTGTCTGGATTTTCTGGTGGCAGAACATCTAATGCCTTGAAAGATTCGTCATCAACATTTTCGATAACCCTTTCAGGTGTAGTATCTGCAGCATTTTCTGGTGTTCTGAAACTAGCAAAGTGCATAGTAACTTCGGAAGAATTGGCCTTGAGCTCTTCTTCAGTATCAGGGCACTGTAAATCATGGTCTGCTGATTTAGAAGTCACTTTTTCTGTATTGTTTAGTTCATCAAAACCAACACAATTTTGACTGTTATCCATAGAGACAAGATTATTTTGTCCAACACCCTTACCCGACACCTTATCATCAATCACAATGGAGTATTTGTCAGATGATTCATCCATGGACATTTTCGAATCTTTGGACAAAGACGGTTCGGAATCACATACCATGGAATCATCTACTGGTTTCGTACTATTGGACTTGTAAACTCTTTCAGTTTCCTTCATAGTATCGTCCCCTACTGATGAATTTTCTTGGCAACTGAATTCATTATCTGGTTGTTGAAAATCACCAGTTTTTGATGAAATTTCATTGCATGAGACACTTGCTCCATCTTTAACAACATTAGATTGTGCAGAAGACACAGAATCTTCCTTAATTTCTGACAATAATTCATCTGAGGCATGCGTTGCAGGTGTCGTATTTTCATCATCAGACAATTTCTTTTCTAGTTCTTGTTCCAGGGAAGACTGACATTGCACTTTTGGTTCATTGACAGAATCTTCAGTGGGTTCTCTTCTAATTTCGTGTTCACCATCACCAAGTGATGATGGAATTTCGACTTGATCTTTACTAACAACCACAGAATCATGCAATCCAGCAATGACAGAATCTTCAGTGGATTCACTTGTATCTGCATTCTCACTAAGCGATGAAGTGATTTTGACTTGAACGTTATCTTCACTAAGAACAGGGGAATCATGGGCTTCTGGTACATTAGCAGAATCTACAGTGAGGTTTCTTCTTATTTCGTGTTCACCAAGTGATGATGCGATTTTGTCATGATCATTACCTTCACCATCAACCAGGGAATCATGCACACCACTTCCTTTGTTGAATTCAGATGATTCAACAGAGCAGCTCTTTTTTTCTCTAACAGGTTCATTAACAGCATTGGTTAGTTCAGCATCATGCACTTCTTCCCTCGTATCAGCTATTGAATGAGAATCAATCTCTATGTCAGTATCAGTTTTACATTCTACAACAGCATTCGGTTCCTCCTGGCTAATTACTGTCTCAGCCACCAGCTGTTCATCCTGTTCTTCACTAAGCACAGGGGTTAGACTTCGCCGTGTATCTTGTTCACTGGGATCTACCGTAGCAGAAGCGGATGCCCTTTGTTCAGGTAGTTGTTTGTTACTATTGACATCCTCCTCTTTTGCCAAAATTTCCACATCTGTTTTATTCCCGTCAATAACCTTGGTTTCTACTTCCGACTCCTCTGTACTGTTAGAATCTTCGTCATAACAAAACTGTATTTGTTTCAACGAATCTGATATAATTCCAGTCACAGATACAGCTTCATTAGGCTTTGCAACTATCTTTTCTTCAACTTGTATATCGGTCTTAACCTCTATTTTAGGTTCTTGATTCACGTTGTCTTTTACATTCACAATTGACACCTTAGCATGATCAGTACTTCCTTCAATTGGAGCGGACAGGTTAGGAGGGCATTCTACAGTCGGAAGAGGAGGTAGATTGTCAGGTTTGACTTTGTCAACTAGAGAAGGTTCTTCCGAGCATTCCATTTTGGAATCCATCAAACTCTCATTTGCATCTTCCGTGATCTTTGCCTCACTCACAGGAGTGGAATTGACTTCTTCCAACGATGGTTCTTCAAGTGAACTATCAGCAACAACTTTTTTTGAACCAACACATTCTTCATACTGAGAATCATAATCTTCAGTAATATCTTGATCTTCCTCACAAACTACACTATACTGTTTAGCATCTAGTTGACTTGACTCGCCATCCACTCCTCGAACTTTTGGCGGACTATGGTCACCTTCTATGTCTGGAGGCTGATCCCATCTCCGTTTTCTATTAGCATTCACACTTTTCATTCCAGTAGTATCTACAACACCTATAACATAAGTTCTCTTCGTCTTTGAAAGTCCTTCAGACTTTACCTCGGCAGAGGTGGTAGTGGCGTTAACGTCCATTTCTGAAACAGGGAAAAAAATATTTATAAAAACCTACTCCTAATGTTTTGAAGATTTTTACATGGATTCCTTTAGGTGGACCTAATTAAGAGCTGAAGTATCACCCAACCCCATAATTTTACTTTAATTGTCTCTCAGATCACTGAGAACACTGTCTTCATGAGGACGGAAATTATACTTCCCTCACTCTTAACATCTATTCTGGGAGGCCAGATCTTCATGATGTCATTAACAATTTCTATAATCTTATTGTGTAAGAACACTGAAGGCACCTATGATGTATGACACTCCTTTTGTATGCTACCTACCACCCTTCCGAGACTTACCCAGTGAGATCCGTTACCTACCGGAGCTCAACAAAGGCAAAGAGGAAGAGCAAACATGAGTCGTGGATCATTAGCCTTATCTTCCCAAGTTGAGTTTTTAAGGTGCTGTGTCAGTTTGGTTCGAGATTCAGTCAGTTTTAAAATGAGTGCAGGTAATTTATACCGAAAAATTATTTACACAGAAGATACGTGTAAGAAATTTTTAAAGAACAAAGGACTGTTACCAAATACTCATTATGGTAGATAGCATACACTGGGTTCGGAAGGGTGGTAGGTAGCATACGCAGTGCTTGGAAGGCTGGTAGGTAGCATACACAAGGAGTGCCGATATTTTAATTAATCAGTTAAGTTGACGAAAAATAGTATAAAGTCCCATTACAGTTGTTATTTAGTGCCTTCAGTAGCTGTTATCCAACTATTCATACGTTAATGTTCATGACCATAGAACATTAATGAATGAAAGGGAAAGAAGTTTTTAAAATATACTTGAACCTATTCCAATACTAAAAAATACCCGGTTCAATGGATCAAAAAGCCTTAGGGCCACATTCCTATTTGATGATTATTAGAACGATTTCCAACTGATTGCCTAAATACATTAGACTCCCTTTTAACAACCCCCGCTTTACCGTGCCATCAGATTAACCAGCCTCCCTTTTTTTTCATATCCCTGATTTGAACTGTTCCGTAATCTATGTTATTGTTAATCGCACGACCTTCAAGGAAAGTGAGCGGAAGGATCATCCACTTTCATTGCTTTCTACAAAACACTTTCAATTGTTGTAGTTTCATTCACATTACATGAATGAATGTTCCCAACTATCATATATGAATTTTCGTATATAAATTTGCTCAAGTAAAACTTATCGAGAAGCGCAAATGTGAGGTGGTGACTATAGAGAAATGATCAACAGATAGAGTAAAATTGGAGATTACCTAATTGACTCTTCCCATGAAAACGTATATCCAATGGATTAACTGGGCAAAACGCAGACCTGCAAGGCCCTGATCCAGGCAAAAGAAATCCACTGTACATTGGTATTAGATCTAAAGGGTCATTTTTGCTAGTAGTAATAATGAAATTATCATTTATGTACCTTTCGGAAGAGTCCGTCGTCACTAACAAGTCGAGTACCAAGGAAAGTGAGTGGAAGGATCATCCACTTTCATTGCTTTCTACAAAACACTTTCAATTGTTGTAGTTTCATTCACATTACATGAATGAATGTTCCCAACTATCATATATGAATTTTCGTATATAAATTTGCTCAAGTAAAACTTATCGAGAAGCGCAAATGTGAGGTGGTGACTATAGAGAAATGATCAACAGATAGAGTAAAATTGGAGATTACCTAATTGACTCTTCCCATGAAAACGTATATCCAATGGATTAACTGGGCAAAACGCAGACCTGCAAGGCCCTGATCCAGGCAAAAGAAATCCACTGTACATTGGTATTAGATCTAAAGGGTCATTTTTGCTAGTAGTAATAATAAAATTATCATTTATGTACCTTTCGGAAGAGTCCGTCGTCACTAACAAGTCGAGTACCAGGGGCGAGCGCTTTCGATGTAAAAACATCATTGACTCGTTTCGACTGTTGTGCTGCACTGTTTCGGGGGCGTGATGATGATGTACTTACATCGAAAGTGCTCGCCCCCGATATTTGACTTGCTAGTGACGATGGACTCCTCCGAAAGATACTTTACCTAAATGATGATTCCACTCTACATTGTTTCCACATAATTCGAATAGATCAATAATGACTGGAATGCCTATGTGACAGGAAATGTAGACAAAATTGACATAAAGTGATGCCAAAATACAGAATTCAGAACTGTGAACTGATTCATAAATGGGTCGTTTGTATCAATAATGAATTCGATTGTTTCTTTTCAAAAACCTTCTAATCTCCTAGAGGAAATTCTGTAATACATGAGGAATCTGCAGCATATAAGATTTCTGGCATAGGAAAGTAGAAGCGTCAATGCCAACTCACTCCAGCTGTAACTTGGAGAACCAAATCTAGTCAAGTGAGTAGACACCACTTTCTGTATGAGCCACAAATGATTGCAGCTTTTTCCTTTCATTCCTCCTCATTAGTACCATTAAATATTCAACAAAGAATACTGAATGTTATTTGAGAACACTTTCCTGGACCATTTTAATCAAGCCACATTTTACTACTATTCAATTATTACTATAATGAGTACAGGATCGAAAGTTGCCTGCTTGGACTGACAGTCCAGGGTTGGAGCAGAATTGATTACATTCAAGGAGTCAAACCGTTTACAGAAGGAGACAGACACCTGTGATGTTGATCCAACATTTTCCTAGAGCAAACTTTGACTGACTTGTGTTCGATAGAAATTGTTTGATCGATGGACAGCCTTAGCCTTACAGAACCATTCAATTTATTCACACGAAGAGATACCGTCTGAATGATGGAAAACTAAACCTTCTTCCTCATCCATCCTGAGAGTTGTGAATAGGGCTGGTTCCACTTTTTTGTCAAGATATTTGCAGCCCACTTCAGGAAATCTCCGAATTCTCATTCTAGTCCCCCATCACATGAGCACACTAAGGAAGTGATTGAGCCTGATAAGACGAAACCCATCCGCTGAGGTTGATGTAACAGACAGCCACTGTGATGCACCACTTGAACACCAAACTGGAACACACTTCTGATTTGGATGGAGTCCCGTGATCCGTTCATTACTCCTTTGCTTGAGAACAGCTTCACGAGCAACTTTTACCTCCTTCCGGATGGTTAAGACTACATTACGATGCTTGTTGAAAATGAGAGATGAAATGAAACCTCAACGGTTGGATGCAGTTAGCAGTTCACATGACCTCAGGGAGATTTGGAATGTGTGAGCCAAATCTGTAGGACTGGAGATACCTAGACTTGCTGGGAGACCATAACACACTTGCATTTTTCAGCTTTTATTTTTAATGCTTGAACGTGGAGGCAAAGTGCTTTTTAACATTATTAAACTCACTTGGGAAAATTAGAACTTGTTGTGCTATGAGTAACCCTTGAGAAGGTCCAAGGGATTCAATGGAAAACCCCTAGGAGCCCTAACCTGACAGATTTAATAAAACTGCATTCCGCCAGAATGCGCTGTTTTTGCACTTATTCCTCTTCAACATTCACAGCAGACCTTGGAAAAAAGCACTTTGCCTTCTTCACGTTCGAGCATTAAAAATGCTAAAAAAATTTGAAAAAATGCAAGTGTGATACGGCTTGGTTTACTTTTGATTCTCCCACTTCGCAAACAATTATGGCTGACGTTAGACTTTAGTAATCTCGCACAATGGAAGATATTCATGATCGCATTCATCAATGACCCTCAGGGTGGATGACAACTCAAATTGCAATGATACCATGAAAGCTAAGAGGGCGGCCTGAGGACTCTCATGGGCAGCTTATGCGAATTCATCTACGGTTTAAATTAGATCCAATTCAATAATTGAAGGAAAAACCTACCAGCTTGGAAAGCAATAATTATTTATATAATTAATTTCTGTGGTTTTCAGCAAGTAGTAAATGTGAAAATTCAAAATTAATTAATTTCAGATTTAATCGGATCAATCTTGCTTCAACACTTAAGAAGTAAACCTAGGTGTCTATTATCTTGGGAACACAACGCGAATGGATTCTCTTTCCAATGGTGATTGTCACAGTTTTATAGTATGTACGTTTACATAAGTATATAATCAATTTTCAGGGTACTCTAATGTATTACCATGACAAGAATGACTAAATTAGAGGAGACGCCACTGGAGCACCCCAAACCCCAATGCACTGAGGAAGTAAGAAAAAAAAGACATGTCACTAACCTAAGGCAACCTGCTATAACTGAACAAGGGTTGCATAAATAACGTTTTTATACTTGTACCAACTGTGTATCCAAGCCGGCTAGGCAGTCAACGGAAAAAAATGTTATCAAACATAGAGGAAGTATGTATAGGTCACTATAACTATCACTGCTTGAAGAAACATCGCAATGCAAGAGGTCTGCCAACGCAGTTGGGAATGTCACAATTATGAGTTTTCCTAAACTTCCTTACTTCTATGTTCTGACACATAAATCAACCGTACCAAGTTTGTAAATAATGTAGGAGGTGAGCTGTAGCAGCGACCCAAACAACGCGAAGCGTCTTGGTCGCTTTGACGGCATTACTTCGGAAGAACAACGACGCTGGTCGAAAGCGCAGCTGAACTATTTATAATGATATCAAACAGAAGCAGTTACCAAGTGCATCATTTTGGCGAGTACCTATTAGATAGCATCTTTTTAGTCACCACGAAGGTTGCATGAAAATCAAACAGATAAATATCAGAATACTGGTACTGGTAACAAGAAATTACTCTACGAACTTACCAAATTAATGTTAGGTATGAATTTCAACTGCAAATACAACAGAAGATCTCAAAAATCGAGGAATCCGAACCAAACAGCAATGTTCGTAACGCAAACAATAAGTACCCGTTTCATGAAATTCATATTGTTAATTTTAATATTAAGTAGTATCTATTTTAGAGAAAAATAATTATTTATTCAAAAACGTAAGCTGAGGCAGGGTTTCCAACTCCAACACATTTCCAAGCAAAGGCAACCATTTTCCGAAAAGACCCGGTGAAGGGGATAGTGCATCACTGATTTGGATCATTGACGGCGCTATTTCGTACTCGTATACCTACCCGAAATCCATCTGCCTCAATGGAACTCTATTTCATGGATCGGCCTTCACGCTTTGAATGGATAACCATCGGAGACCGCACAGTGCACGAGTCTGGACATATTCTAAATGTTGGAATTACAATCTCCATCAGCACTCCATGAAATCCATCCGACAGAATCCGGTGTGGTGGCAGGACTGCGTCTGCCACCAAGCCAAGCGGCGAATCTCGTTTGTCGGCCATTCTCGTTCCTGTGCTCTAATACGACGACTGTACGACGATTTTACCATCCAGCTAATCCTAGCTAAATATCAAGCCAACTATAACCATCTCTAATTACGAAGGTACTTAAATCTCTATATTACTAAATTCAGTAATGAGCCGATATGTATACATGGCGGAGCAATTGGGGTTTGCTCACTTGTTGGGCTGTGCATAGGTTAAATTCTCGTTTTTCGGAATCAGTAATTTGTGACTTATTACTGAGGGTAATCGAACAGTTATTTTCTCTGGATATGGAATTTCAGAAAGTTACGATGAAAAAGTCATAATCCGGAGAAGTCACATAAAACGGAAATACGATTTTAAACGAGGTTATGAAGTTCAATCAAATCAAATCAAATCAGTCTTTATTGATAAAGGTAATATACCTATTCAATGCATGGGAGCTATCCCACCTTCCTTAAATAAACATTATTCTCTTGAAAATACTTATTAGTATGAGACTCCATTTTTCGTAAAATAAAATAAACAAATATACTATTTCAATTTACTCAAATTTTAAACTAGGTTTTAAACTTAGGTAGGTACATAATTAATAATAACATTTATTACATTAGAGACAATTACAATTATTACATTAGAGACAATCTCAATTAGGCAATCTCCAACCCAGCCTCTTCTAATAACCTAATCTTGAAACGGCGTTTGTTCACATAACTGATAAAATAAGCGTAAAGCATTTTTGTTTCAGCCACACTCTTTCCTGATAACAAATTTACAGTTAAATGTTCCTCACTTATACGGCTGAACCCAAAGAAAGTACGTCTTAAATTCGACAACTCGGGACACTCACAAAAAATATGACATAATGTTTCATCTTTTCTCCAGTTGCATAGCAAGCATCCTTCCCTTTGATCCACTTCAAACGCTTCTCGCCTAACCCATCCCCTTATAACGTTCCTATTTGAAAGCCGAAGTAGGGCAAGGATGCGCTTTTCTGCTAGTGAATTCGTCGAGTTAAGGTAGCTTTCTGGAGTATGGTACGAACATGTCAGTTTACTATACAAATTACTGTAGGTGGAATTGAACATTCTTTGAAGATCATCATAAAATAACTTCATCTTGTAAGTAAAAACCATTTCCTCTCGTTTATCTCTCAGCTCTTCACAATCAAGCCTCCCCCACACCCCCGCGTACCCGATTCCGCATATAATTTCCTTCACCTGTGCAGCCCAGTTGAATTTCTTTAAACTTGTACCATTTTCAACAGTCCCGACCAACTTGTCTAGGCAAATTCGAGGATATCTCTTTAAAGGCATTTTCAATACTTTTATCAGCCAGCCTAGGACTCTGTCAAAAACCTTCACACTCAATCTGTCCCTACCTGTTTCCAGTCTCAGTATATATCCCGGAGTGCTCATCGGCAGCAAAAGGGTACTTTTTATGAATCTGGTCTGGACCTTCTCAATCTCCTCAAAATATCTTAGGCTCCAGATTTCTGCATTATAAAATAAAACAGACTCCACCAAGGCATCCTCCAGTCGGGACGTAGAGGCCCAATTATGACATTTCCCCCGGACCAATATTTGTCTAGCCGCCCCCCAAGCAGAAAAGGCTTTTGATTTAAAGTTTAGGGCTGCTTTACAAAAAACACCAGATGAGCTGTAAGGAATTCCCAGGTAAACGTATTCCGTGGCACCACTAACCTTAACGTCCCCCATTGAGTATTCGCACTCGATATCCATCCCTCCCCTTTTGCAGAAACATACCACCCTAGTCTTAGTTGGATTAATTACGAGTCCCATTGATTCAGAAAACTCAAACAAGGCGTTCAGCTTGCGTGTTATGTCACTTCTTGTGGTTCCCATCAAGCATAGGTCATCGGCAAAACACAATGACAATATGTCATTCACCCCGTCCACGAAAACACCCTCAAACCCTCTCTCCCTTATATAGTCTTCAAGGCCTGCGAGGAACAGAGAAAACAACAAGGGGCTACAAGAATCACCCTGTAAGATGCCCCGATGCGCAGGGAAGAAGTTAGTGTCACCTTCGGTAGTCCTAATTGCAACCCTTGCTGAGCGATATAGACTGATCAAAACATCCAGAATATTTCCCCTTATACCCATGCGTGACAAAACACACCAGATTATTTCGTGCGGAAGGGAACCAAATGCATCGCGGTAGTCTACAAAGGCACAATAGAGCCTACCCTTTGGAAGCTGTAGTTTTAAGCCGATCAGCGCATACAGGACAAAAATGTTGTCAGTGCAACCCCTACCCCGACGAAACCCAGCCTGCGACTCCGGAATCACACCTTTTTCCTCCGCCCAATTCGTCAGTCTTTCACATATACACTGGGTGAAGCATTTGACAATCGTGTTTAGGAGTGCTATGGGTCTCTGCTTGTTTATGTCATCGACATCTGACGTTTTCGGTATCATTCTCAAGACGACCTCACCCCACTCTTCAGGTACAAAACCACGATATAAGAATTTGTTAAAAATATTTGTCAAACACTCAACACCCTTGTCACTCAAGTGTTTCCATATTTCATTAGGTATTTCATCTACACCAGGAGACTTGTTTGCCTTTAACCGAGAAAGAACTGTTTTGATTTCACTCGGAGTCATAGGCCGGTTCAATTCAGGGTAAATTACCTCTGTATCACGACCTGCGGCCCAACTCATCAGGGGTGGGGCATAGGTACGTCCTAGGTAGGTTTCCCAATTACACAGATCAATTTTTGAGGTTTTAAATTCACGGTATCGAACCTTTCTTATCGCTTCCCACCATTCTCTCGAATTTCGAGCTCCTGAGATGATTATGCTTAATTCCTCCGCATAGTCGTTTCTCAATTTCTTAGTTAGTGAGAAATAATTATTCTTTTGTTCTAGGTACTCACTTATTTTTCCTTTCCCATATTTCCATTTCCGAAGTGACCTCCGAACACCTCTCAACTTATCTCGGCACTCCTTGGTATACCATGGTTCATCACGCTTCCCGTTTTTATGCTTTCGCCCATAGGTGGTCCCTTTAATCATTCCCGCCGTGGAAACTGCACTCATTACACTTGACTTAAACGTGTCATACGCATGAAGTGCATCCTCTACCTCGGGAAAACCCTCCAACCCAATATTCAAAGCCCTCTGAAAATCTCCAGCTCTGTCGGAATCCCATTTAATTTTCGGCTTCCTATCGTTTCCTCCAATTTGCCCCACAGTCGGCCTCATGCACGATCGTAGATGTAACATACATTCAGAGTGATCCGACCACACCCCCAAGGTGTCACCAACCCGAAACGACTCTACCCCGTCCATAGCCCTCATGTTTACCCAACACTGGTCAACAGTGCTGCTACCCCTCGGCCCGTGAAAGGTGTAATTCCCAGGTATGTCCCCCCTAGAACGTCCATTAAGTACAACGAACCCATAACTCTCCATAATTTCTACTAAACGAATTCCCTTATTATTCTTGTTTTCATCTCTACTAGTCCTGACCACACTTAATTTTGAGCTGGAGAACTGCATTTTATCCCCCTGGTTTAAATCTCCAATACGAACATTCCAGTCCCCAATTAAAACCACTTGCCAGGTAGGGTAGTTGCACTCTATTCGATCAAATATCCCTATTAAACTGTCGAAAAAATTATCATAAGAATTCCCCTCATTAACATAAAAATTGCCAACCATTAATTTTAGCCGCGGAATTTCCAAAATTAAATTAAACCTTGTAACTTCAACCATCTTACAGTCTTTAAATAAATCATCCTTCTTAATCAACGTTACCAACCCCCCCATTGCCCTACCCATTTTATGTACTCGCACTGCCTTAGATTCAAAAACCCAGTAATTATTCTCTAGAAAAGCAGGCAACTTCACTTGATTATCTGACCAAGTTTCCTGTAGACAAATTACATCATATTCGGTTATGAAGTTATTGAACTTGACATAATCGAAATTTTTGGGTTGACTTTTTCGTGAATTACGGAATTCAGTAAGGCTCGAGCATGAAAATACGGCTGTGTAAAATCCCAAAGTACGGAATAACGGTTTTGAATAAATATTACGATGAGTACGGATGTTCGAAACGAGAAAAATTATTTTCGAAGTAAATTACGGAATTTCTCGATTTTCAGTACAGCGCCATATTGCATACTGTGACATGGCGAGATGAATTCGAAGCTGAAACCCTTGGCCCTCCAATAATACGTCATGGTGGAAACTCTCGAGTGTGGATAAGTTTATTTATAAGTTTATTCTAAGTTTTAAACTAATGTAGAATTATGACGGTGTTGTCCACACTCAGAGTAAAATTACGATGCCAGATTGATGTGTTGGAGATATCAATGTTTGACAGTCAGTGGTGCCAACTACGTTGGTTGAAATACGGAGGACACACGAAGTTTTGTTGGTAGATTACCATGTCTACGGATTTTTTGTTTTTCGTTAGAATTCGAAGTTACCATGGTTTCCGTTAGCTCCGACTACGATTCGAAAATGTAGTTACTCAACATTACGATTTGATATTTTATACTATTGATTGAACTAATACGAAAAGTTGAGTATGTATCTTAGAAACAAGAAACATGAATCGGACGAGGGATTGGAGATATCAGTACTACTTACTGTGATCACTAATATATCTAGTTTTTACTAGTGTTAACATAATTTAAGCATAGTAGTAATCCTACTTATAATTAAGTTTATATTAATTCTGGTCGCAGTGGTGGACTGTTTCCTTTTTCTCCTTCGTTGTGTTGAATGTTTGTATTGATAATTCTTGCAAACGAACGTTATAATATCTTGTAAAGTCAAAAGATCGATGAAAATTCAGGTGAGCTGAACGGAGCATGGATGTTTATTCGGCTGCAAAATAAATTCATTGTTGCTTGCGAATTGTACCTAATATGAATACGATTTATACGGTTTTAATACGCTATGCACACCCCAACATGACAAGCCAAGGCTGAAATAAGGTGGAAACACTCATAAGAATAAAGAAGTACGAAAGTTAGCTAGAACTTTGTGCGAATGAGCGAATTATTAATTTACGATTTACAGTTCGAGAATGAAATACGATTTAATAGTACGGCAGTGGTGAGCGGATTTGCAGCGGGATAGTCTTCTTGTAAGCGTGTCGCTGGGAGATTAGATGGTCGAAGGCTCTGTTACCTACGCACAGCGCGCATGTCTCGGAGAGACAGTACCTTCTCTAAGGAAGCGAAATCGACAGACAGGTAGCGGGGCATATGTGATAACCCCAAGACCGCACTCCAATTTATGCGTGGCAATCGAGGCGCATTCAAATCCTAACACCATGTTGATAGAACGTTATGAGTGATTCCACTAAGGCTTAAATAAATCCGGAAATGAGATGTGTTTTTAGAACGGAGTACATAAATCCGGATGATACGAAGTTTAGAGATGTGTTTGTAGAACGGAGTACATAAATCCGGATGATACTAGGATTAGGGATGTGTTTATAAAACGAAGGTCGTGAATTCGGAGTAACTCGTCTCTTGGTCTAATTACAGAGAACAATGAACACGGAAGAGATCAAGAGATTTATTAACGAGGAAGTCGAGAGGAGGGAAGTTGCGATCAGGGCTCGGCTCGAGACTGAGTACGCTCAAAGGTATGAGATGATGCAAAATCAGATCAAAATTCGCGGCTCTGGCTTCGATGACCATGGGTCCACCTCCAACATCGAGGTCAGAGATGGTGGTGGAAGAGCAGGGCTCTGGTAGATCTGAGGATGCTCCTCGCACACTTGAGGTTCCCCTAGATAATCCGGTTGTAAACACAACGGCGAGTGGATCTGACTCGGTGGGCACTTGTGCCTGTAAGATCCACAAAGAACCCGGAGTGGCCGCAAGGCCAATTACGAATTTAAAGTACGGAGGCAATCCACTGAAGGAAGGGTCGATCGCCGTGTGGAAACGAAGGGTAATGTTGGATTTGGCGAGTGGTGACTATCAATTTCTCGTCGATCCCAACATAAAACCGGCAGTAAACTACACGGAGAGAGAGCTTCATCAGTTGAAGTGTATCGTACTCTCGTTCATAATTTCCAATATTGATCACGGTTTGCAATCGATGATCAAAGATGTGAACGAGCCATCAATTGCATTGAGCATGATTGAGAAGGCGGTCGATCCGCCTACTCAGGCGAAGGAACATGCAATGCAAATCGAATTTATGAATACTCGATTTAACCCGGCGCTGGAAACAGTACTCGAGTTTCAAAATCGATTTGAGGGTCTTGTGGAGGGTATTCGGAGGTTCCCTGAGGCTGAGCTGACAGATAGGTCAATCCGGAGAAATTTAATTAATGCTATCTCGGAAGCATGCCCCAGGATAGCTGAAGATGCACTCCAGGAGAACTCTAAAATGAGGGTTCGGGACATCTTTGATCGGATGTTCGCAATGTATGATATGATGTCGGAAAATAGTAGGAGAGAGCAGGCTGTAGGAAAAGCCTTCCTTAGCAGGGGGCCTTCCTTCAGCAAACGGCGGAAAAATTCGACCCAATCCGGAGGGGGAAGTGGGGTCAAAAAGGCGAAATTGGTCTGCTATCAGTGTGGCATACTAGGACACACAAAGGCAGAATGTCGAAACGATAGCAAGATGTGCTATAACTGTGGACGGTTTGGACATCTGTCCATTGAATGTCGGCGTCCACAGACTGCGAGTACGAAGATGGCCCGCAGAAACAGTCGAACGAGTGACCCCATTCCCGTAATTAAACGAAGAGAACGAGCTCTATCAGCTACTAGGGATAAATCGAGGCCGGGGACTGGTCGTAACAACCCTCAAAAACGGAGTCACACGCCAGCGCAAAACCGGTTGACGACGGCGCAAAACCGGTTGACAAAGGCTGTGGCTCGTAGTAAGCGAGGCGCAACTCCTCCCAGGGTGCAATTTGCGGATGTGGAGTCAGACAGTTCGGTGGCGGCAATTGCGACTCCAAGGGCTCAGACAACCGAAAAGCCAGCTGCATTACACTCCTGGGGATCGGAGGTGTCTCTGGCGTCCCTAATAGACGGTAAAAACTTTAAGTTAAAATTCATTTTGGATACTGGTGCTACTGAGCATATTGTTAATGATATAAATGTATTTACGACGATAACGGACTTGATCACACCAACACGGATTTCATGTGCTAACAATGCTAGGGACGCAGACTTGATAATAAAACAATCCGGAGATATTATATATTACAACGAAGAAAAACGGAAATTCGGTGTTTTAAAAGGAGTATTGTACGCACAAGACTTAATAGAAAATTTATTTTCTATTAGAAAACAAATAGCGAAAGGTTTATCGGCCTTATTGACGGATAAGGGAGTGATAATAAGTGATCCAATTTCGAATGAAACACTTAAAACGGGTTCATTTGATGGACGGTTTTGGTGGCTCAATTTCTCTCTCCCCTTGTCAAAACTTAGTACGGAGGAAAAACGGAAATTGTTGAAATTAGGTCACGGTGGATCGTTAATGACTAATCCGGAGAAACAACTAAAGGGAATTAAACGTAAACAAGATACGAATTTTGACGAAATTACAGATACTTGTTTAGGGGGGAGAATCACTGATCAACCCGGTGAAAAATTCATCAAAATTTCGGATACTAGTTTAGAGGGGAGAACTGACACTGATCACGGAGAAAACCCGGCTGAAACTTTACAATTACGGAATGACATAGGATTGGCATGGCATTACAGGCTTAACCATGCCTCAAAGAAATAACTCGAAATAGCTGGTAAAGTTCTCCCTGAATTAAAAAATGTAAAATTCGGTGTAAACATTCTCGATTGTCCTGACTGTAAGATGGCGAAAGCAAAAAGAAAGCCATGTTCGGAAGTCAGACATAGGGCCGAAATACCATTTCAGAGACTGCACTCTGATTTAATGGGACCTTTAAAACCAGGAGCATTTAGGTCTCAGGCCAAATATATTGTCACATTTACGGATGACGCGAGTAGATATGCATTTGCTTACGAACTCGGAAGTAAAATGGGAGTCAATATGGCTTTGCTCTCATGTCTAAAAGAAATTAGAAGATTGACGGGGGAAACCACTAAGGTGTCAGAAATACGGACGGACGGAGGTTTAGAATTTAGAACGGAAGAAATGAAATTTTTGTTACATAGGGAAAATATATCCTTGACGGTTTGTGAACCATATACTCCTCAATTGAATGGAACGGCTGAAAGATTCAATTTAGAATTAGAGGAGAAAATCCGGGTTAACTTGATTTCATCAGGAATTCCTACTCATTTTTGGGCATATGCCATGAGACATGTCGTGCATATACACAATAGGACGCCCAACAAATCGTTGGAATTCAAAACCCCGTTTGAACTGGCACTAAAACGGCTTCCGTCACTAAAATACATAAAACGGTTTGGCTGCGAATGTTATATTTTAGACACCCAAAGCACGTCAAAGTTCGCTCCTAGAGCTAATTTGGGTTTCTTATTAGAATGCGGTGAAACAGGTTACAATTTACTGCATTTCCAAAATAAAACGGTGGTGAGATCGAAACATGTAGATTTTGTAGAAAGTAGGACTTACGCGGATTATTTGAGAGACAAGTCAATTGCTAAATCGCCACTTGATCAAGTTGAATTTTCATTAGAAAATTCATTTAAATCCGGCTTTGAACAAGTGCAAGATGTCTCTGTTGAATCCGGACGAGAAACAGACAAGACATCAAACCCGGTTTTAATTCACGAAAATGATGAATGCGAATTTTACGAAGAATTCGATAATGCAGAAAATCTGGCGTGTTTCCTACAAAATTCTGCAGACGAATTAGGGGAGGACCCAATTACCTATTCACAAGCACTGGCTTCGCCAGACGCAGATGCTTGGTTAGAAGCAATTGAAACGGAGTTTCAGTCTTTGGAAAATTGCAACACCTGGAAAATCATTCCTCGAAATACGGTACCGAAAGGTGTGAGGGTAATGAAAACTAGGTGGGTTCACAAAAAGAAAACGGAGGCAGACGGTTCAATAAGATATAGGAGCAGACTTGTAGTAAAAGGCTTTGCCGATAATAATAAGTATGATATATCTGAAATCTACGCTCCAGTAGCAAGATTACCAGATGTCAAATTTTTATTAATACTTGCAGCCAAATTCGATTTAGATCTTGCTCAGTACGATGTAAAAACGGCTTTTCTAAACGGTTCCTTAGACAAACTCGTATATATAGAAATTCCCGATGGGTATGCAGAATACTTACAAACCGGTGATGATATAAAGAGTCATAGTGTATGTGAAGTACACAGAGCTCTTTACGGTCTTAAAGTGTCTCCAAGGAGATGGTTCATAAGATTCCAGGAGGCTGTGGAAAGAATGGATTTTAAACCCTATCCTTTCCAACCCTGCCTGTTTGTTTGGAAATCCGGAGATCAAATTGCTATAATGTTGCTTTATGTCGATGATACTTTACTAGCAACAAATAGTAATCAAAAACGCAAACAAGTAAAATCTATATTAGAAAAGGAATTCTCGATAATTGATCTGGGAGAACCAAGAAAATTCCTAGGATTAGAAATCATACGAAACCGGAGGAACAAAACTATCGGTCTTACTCAGAGGTCTCACATAGAATCGATGTTAAAGAAATTTGACCCTCATTGTGATAGAACGGTGTCTACACCAATGATTGTTGATAGGAATGGAGTCAATGAAAAATTGAAACAACCCGGTGACTTGAATTCGATTCCTTACCGACAAGCTATTGGATCATTATTGTACATACAAGGGGGAGTCAGACCAGATATTTCATATGCTACTAATATTCTGAGTAGACGACAGTCAAATTTTACGATGGAGGACTGGCAAGCAGTAATACGGATAATGAGATATTTAAGAGGTACGAAAGATTTTGGACTTATGTTCTCCGATTAGGGGGATGGAATAGATTGTTACGTGGATGCATCCCTAGGACTCTCGGCCGAAGGGGGTTTCTCCACGACTGGTTACATAATCTACCTTTTCGGTAATCCGGTAGCTTGGAGAACTAAGCGTCAGAATCACATAGCTCTCTCCTCAGCAGAGAGCGAATTCGTTGCAATGAGTACGGCGTGCAGAGAATTAGCCTCAATACGTACAATGTGTTCAGAGTTAGCGGGGTATGTATGATTATGTATCCAAAATAATACCGACAATCCATGAGGATTCTAAACCGGCAATCCGCTTAGCGGAAGTAGATGATTCGTCTACTCTGAAACATTTGGTTAGGCTATCTTATCTTTACGTACGACAGGAGCACCGTAAAGGGAACATCAAAATCCGGTGGATATCTACTAATGATCAAATTGCGGACACACTGACGAAGTCACTAAACAAGTCTAGATTTATTAAATTTAGGAATTTGATGTTATTCCAGCACTAATCGGAATGTGTGTATGTGAATTGTACTGTTGCAGATCGAATTGAATGAGAAGGTTTCTTCTCATTCACTCCCTCAATTCTCACAATCATTACTAAACCCGGAGATACGCCTGAATACGGAGAAGTGCCTGGATGGAAGCTTGGAGGGGAGTGTTGGAATTACAATCTCCATCAGCACTCCATGAAATCCATCCGACAGAATCCGGTGTGGTGGCAGGACTGCGTCTGCCACCAAGCCAAGCGGCGAATCTCGTTTGGCGGCCATTCTCGTTCCTGTGCTCGAATACGACGACTGTACGACGATTTTACCATCCAGCTAATCCTAGCTAAATATCAAGCCAACTATAACCATCTCTAATTACAAAGGTACTTAAATCTCTATATTACTAAATTCAGTAATGAGCCGATACTAAACGACGGGTCTGGCCTTTGAGTATTAATAAGATAATCATAATAGTTAATAATAATAATTCAAATAATCTTCAAATCTTAATAATAATAATTCAAAGGGTCCGGCGGAACTACCGCTAATCAAAAAAGCAAATGGCTCCAAAAAGTTTAAAATCTAAATTTTCGAAGAATTTCTTCATTGAAATCCGTTTTGAGACAAATTCTGATTCTGAAACGAATCCTAGAATTTAAAAATTTTCATATGTATATATATGGACGAGGACACGGACGAAGACGTAGGACACAGGGCCTGTAGAATGAAGGCACAACAAAGAAGAACAGCAACCATGGCCATACGACCACAGCGGATCATGGCCAGAGAAAGACGAACAGTACCAAACAGTGAAAAACTCCCGAACAAGAATCCAAATTAACAACAACAACATCCTAAATAAACTGACCTTTAGTTTGTTGACCTTTCTTTGCTGAAATCAGCAATTTCAGTCTTCTGTACTTGTTCCACAGCCCCGTTCCAAAGCATAGAATAAAGTAGTATTTATTTTGTAGCACTTTTCACTTCATCGCTGAAACTTTAGTAGATAACTTAGGAAGTACCTACGTAGAACTGAGTATAAAATATAGCCCTCATCCTCTCCAACCATCTGTAGTTATACTCAATTCTGTGCTCTGTTATCGTTTACCCAGTGCCTGTGTACTATCATCTCTCCAAAACAAAATATCGAGCTTTCTTTTCTCACTTTCCAATCAATCTGTCAACATTTTAGAGAGACTTTTAATGTTTTAAAATAATAATATTTACCTGCCTTTGCGTAATACTTCTACTTAATCATGCCTTGATTTGTGAATGTGAACCAAAGTGCTCGTGAACTGTCATCTTTATCCGGTATACAAGTGTTTGTTTTAATGGATGTAGAGGAAGAGCTCGATTATGAAGGACCATTATTCAGTGAAGATCAATATTTTCAAGAGCAAGACTTGGCCACTGAGGATAGCTCACGGGAAGGTAAATCTCTAGGAAATTCGCCTTTAGAACTTGAAAATTACGTTTTTGTTCTGAGAATTATCGTGCTTGCGGTGTTTATATACTCCATAGTCGATTTCTTGGGTGACATTAATGCACTTGGTTGTAAAAAGACTGAAGTCTCAGCCACTGGAAGAGCTTCTTCTTAGGGTATATGACAGTACCGTAGCTAGGGCCATCAACCAGAGATTGCACACAATGTCTTGCTAAAAATCATCTTTATGCATCATGCATTCAACAATCCACACCCCTCCTCCTCCGTCCTCATTAATGATGCGTGAGCGAGGGGTTGAAAACTAGGGGGTCTTCAATGAATGGCATCAGGATGAAGGTGTCTAACCACTTTTAAGAATTTATAGATAGTCCTATACAACGCATGACAATAAGTGATTGATACCACCTGAATTTAATTTATACATAGTTATTCGATTAAAACGTTCAGGCGCATGGTGAGACTAGTTCCGAACATATTGCTAAGTTGTAAAGCATGTATTACAGAGACGTCCTTTATGAGTGGATTGTATTTAATTTTAGCGAGAGAGGGGGAAAATACGGTTTATGGGGAACCCCCCCCCCCCCCACTAATTACTCTCTCCTCCACCAGTGAATTTGAAACTTCTAAGGTTACCTACATAACTGGGCCAAAATCCGGATTGGACAAATAATAAAATCAGTTACGACAATCAGGTGAGAATAACAAAATTATCACGATGTATCCTCCATTCATCACTTGCCATAATGAAATGTATGAGCATAAATGTGTTCTAAAACTAGATCTAATTCATAATTGAAGAAAAAAAAATGACGAAAATCTGGCAAAATAGTTAGAACGTTGCGATTTATCAGTATTACCCCTTTCATAGATAATGAAATTTGAAACTCCTAACAGGCGTTCCAAAACTAGATCAAATTTTTAAAGGAACAAAATAAGAATCACGAAAATTGTCTAGATTAGTAGCTTGGGCAGCCTTAAACGAGCCCCCCCACCCCCGACCGCAAATCCGAAATTCTCCAGGGCGGTATGCTAGAACCACCCTCGAGTTGAAGGGGTTAGATTAAGGGAGCCCCTTACTTTTTTGAGGGTGGTATAAGGGAGGTCTTATAGGTACGGCCTCCTTCTCCAGCTACAATAGGCCACTACGGCCTCAGTGGCTTAAAAAAAAAAAAAAAAAAAAAGGGAGGTCTTCGAAAAAAAATGTAGTGCGAAAACGACCCTTAGAGTTAGAGGGATGGTGGTTTGAGGAGCTGTTAGCTTCATTGCTCTGGCTATCCACCTTTCCATATGTGGCGGGTCGGAAATCTGAAGATGATTATTATTTAGCGTTATTCCTTAACTACCTACACCTATCATGGTCGTGTACTGATAGAAATCCACCTCCACCGTCTCATTGTACTGCTCGTCAACAAACTGACTGCGTTCGTCTTTCGTTCAATTTGCTGCAGTATATTGCCAAACGCACTGGGATAACCAACGCGGGCAAAAACCTTCAGCATTTACTGGGTCTAGGGCGGGAAAAAACAGCAGGGAATGCATTTTTTTCGTTATTTCCCACATATTATTGCTGATTTCTCCAAGAGTCGGCAATCAGATCTTTCGGCAATTATGATGGAACCATCATGTTCTACAGGTCCAGGAACGTTACTTTGTCACTGACATAAAAAGTGCTCTCGATCAAAATTTAACGTGGCAGCAGATGAAAGATCGAGCCCAGAAAAAAAAGCATTAAAAGGGGGTCCCACCCCACTCTAGCCCATGGTTTGGGTGAAAGTAGAAAATTTTAAAATCAGAGCTCCCTAACTTTTTGGAGGGTGGTTTAAGGGAGGCCCTTGAAAAAAAAAAAAAATGTAGTGCAAGAATGACCTTACAGTTAGAGGGATGGTGGTTTGCTTTGGGTGTGGGTACAAAATCCCTGCAGGTGCCTGTTCAGCTTTTATTAAATACCTTTAAACCAGCTCTGTCCGAGGCGTGGTATTTAAAGTCCCGAATTTTCAAAACAATTTAACATAATGAATTAGGTACGATAATTTACGAAAATTCGCTCGTACGCTCAAGCTGCATGTCTGGAAGTTTTTAAATGTTGTGCGTTTAGCTCAGCTCCTGTTGAGTTTTAATTGATGCATGTATCTTATTTTTCAGCTACTTCAGAAGAAACAACAAAGACTCCGCTCTTTTTTCACAACCAGGATTCGGAAATCACGGACTCTCTTGATGTAAGTTTACAATCTATCAAAACTACAACTGATCCAGAAGTCAAAGAGTTGGAACGTCAACCACAAACAGTGCAAGTAATTTTCTCTTCTTTGATCCCTATAATTTCCAAGTCAGATGATTCTTCTAAAAAACAAAAAAAGAGTGCTCCAAATCAGGAAGCACAGGTTTTAGAAGATCATCTACATCTAAATGGAGATCAAAATGTGAAGCAACGAGGTATATTGAAATTTAAGGAGAATTGTGGAGCAACTTACAAAGTTATTGATAAATGCATGAGTTTTCTTTGCTCTATTCCATCATCTAGTGAACTCCTAAGTTGCGCAAATGAAGTATTCGAAAATATTTGTTTCCAAGAATTTTTCGATGGAGAGTGTTTAGGCATGATGTGCCCCAAGGATCACCACAATGTACCAAATATTACTAACTGCCACTCATTTACTGTTCAGATAGCATCATTATACGTGATTTCAAAGTCGACCGCACCTAAAATTGAGATCCTGAAAAGTCTAGTTCAATATTTTGCTGGTTGTTGCGACTCGGTTAGGATTCTTGCACTTGCCAAATGTATCGCAAAGCTGAAATCTTCTGACAAGATTGAGTTCGCTCAGTATTTGGTGAAACATTTGGCCAATTTGACTGAAATGCAAAATGCAGTGATGTGGGTATTATTCATGACATACGCTGATCTTGTTTGCCAAGATTTCAACCTCCTGCTGGACAACCTTGGTATTTTTCAACAAGATTCAACTATCCACTTTGATCTGTTCAATTTTTTGAATTATCGATCTCACGTCCTTCCTCGAAGAAACCTAGTAAAATTGATTGAAGATATTTTGGCACATCCCCCACAGATAGAAAATAGCGATTTAAAAACTGTAGTAGTTGGATTTTTCGGTCGATTGTCTGAGGAAGAAAAACAGCAAATGAGTACCGTCATCTCTCGTTTCATCAGAGAGTACAAAATCGGTCCTTTGTCAAAACAAGAACTTTTAACTGACGTTGACGGCAACACTATTCCTAATTTGCATTCCTCAGGATCTGCGAAGAAAGAGGTGAAATTCGTTGAACAAATTACAGTTGTTGAAATTCCGGATGGGGGTCTTGCTACTAATCAAGACCGCAATATTCAACCTTTCCCAAATTTTGATGAAGATGTGAATGGAAGCAATTGTGAACGCAAACTGGATTCCAACTACTCCATATTTAAAGATAATGTGGGTAGCATCATCGATGTTTTGAACAACTTATGTCCGAATTGGATTTTGAAGGGTGACTGCCGAAGAACCCTGTGTACTGCCGCCCATTCTCTTGAGGAAGATCACTTAATTGGTTTACCAACAGAGAAAATCAACTTAGCGGCCGAGTTCCTCATTGAGACAAGTGATCATCCCAATATAAAAGTTCTTGAAGTTTTCATCAATGTTCAAAACAAGCGATGTAATTATGAAAAACTCTTGTTGTTTAGAAAATGTGCTTCTAAATTAACAGCAGCTGACAGTTCGAAGCTCACCAAACTTGTTTTGAACCGCCTTTCAAGACGTCTAACCCGTTGGGCTGCAATAGAAGTTATGCTAACCCCTAATCTCCTAGATTTAGGAAATAAATACAATGATGGGTTCTATTTCTGTAGTAGTCTCTTAGAAGCAATCATGGTCGATGCTATCAAAAACAAAAATATCGAGTCGAAAATTGTTTACGACGAAATTTTGAGGCGAGTGTCCCGGCTCCAACCAAATGAAATGGAAAATATTATGGCGACCACTGTGGCTTTTTTCAGAAAATTTGTTATTCAATTTAAATTGCCACCCTGCCCTGATCTTATTCCCATGGAGTCTGTCATAAAAAACAAGTTTTCTTCTAATTTTAAAACTGAACTACATAAAGGTATAACAAACAAGTACTTCGTTGTTTGTTTGATGCTCAAATTCGTTGTTGAGAAGGGGGGCATCCTTAAAGACGAAGCCCTGGATGCTCTGTATACATTCCTCACTACACAGTTTTCTAAAGCACGCATTTTGAAAGACATACTCGAAAGCTGTATATTTATCAAGGAACCCACCAGGTCATATGTAAAGGATTTATTGGGGAATGTTGGACTGTGTTGTATCTTGCGACTTTTCGAAGATGGGCTGGTGGCTGAGGCTTCTGAGATGTTTGTAGTTTTACGAAAATTCTATTTTGATTTTTTTAAACAAGAACTCAAGTTTTTCCAGATTTCGCAGTTAGAATTGGCCATAATTTGCTGTACTTTGACCGTCCAATGTGATGAGTTCGCTGATGCGATTGATACTTTATTGAATCGATGCTTGCAACCTATGTTGGACAACTCTTCTGTTAGCTCGTTATTAATAAACCGGATGAATGTGGTTACCGAAGAAATGTTCAGAAAATTCATTTGCAAGCTAATGTGGTGCGAGTCCATCACGTTATTTAATGGGATCTTTTCAAGACAAAAATCTCTCACTTATCCTTTGAATATATTGAAGTTCTATGAAAGCACTCTCAGAACTACTTTCGTTTCTTCATTGAGCCAGAAAACTAGACAGGCTTGTCTCCGCCTCTTCTTGGAAATGGAAGATGCTGGTGAGTATATTGAGCTCCAAAAAGCCACTTGCAGAAGCCTACTTTTGAATGTCATGACCGAAGTGTACGAATCACACGACAAAATAGTGTCAAAAAGTGGATTACCGAACCTTTTCCATCCCTTGATGAAAAAATTGATTGCCCTCTGTATTAAAGCTAAAGCATATTCACAGTTTACTTCAACTGGAGATCAAATTACACTCTATTCTTCAATGTCTGTGGATGAAATAAAAATTTATCTACTTTGGTGGGTATTTTATTTGCTCCGTGCTAGGAAACGAGCACAAATACATTATTTCAGTAATGTAAATCTCAAAATAATACTCGACTGCGTCCAAGAAGACTTTCGACTACCTATTCATTTTACTCTACGGAATATTGACGTCAGTGTCAACGAATGTGCTGATAGGCTTTTTAAAGCCCTAAAATCCTTGTTGAAAGTTCCAACTACATCATCAGTGTTTAGAATTACTGGTCGTAGCACATTTCAGCTGAGTTCGATAGCTGTTATGGAGTTATCCAACGTTGTCATTAATTGTCTCCTTACTCATGTATCCAATGAATGTGAAAATGACCTGGAACTCTGCTCATTTTGTTTTGAGAAAAATGAAATCGGGTTCGATCTTGTATAATATTATTTGGAGTTGAGCTATTGTTGTAAATAATTGTTTATCCAATCATTTTTTGGAAGTTCCTTATTTTATACAAGTGTTGATTGTATAATTGTTAGGTGGCCAATTAAGTGTTTAAGTAGGTATGTAAAACATAAATCATTCTCGTTTTGCTGTCTTCCATATACTCTTCTAGATGTCTCTCCTTAGAATCAGATAGCGATAAGGTGAAGAGGGCATTCCACGACATGGTCCTTTACCAAATCACCTGTTCCCATACCTGATCACTCTGTTCCTGATTGGGCCTCGCTTGAGTACCAGTTACGAGCTCGTCATTTCATTCGTTTCTTGACAGTGGTGGGGGGAGGGGGTTAGAGAAAAAACTTCACTTGATAGACTCAAAGATTAAATCTAGAAATCTTCTCGGAATTTGATCTTGACAGGTTGAATGATGTGCAGTGCAACTGACTAGAACTGAAATATCGGATTTGAGGTTTGAGAGGGTCGAGAGGGTGCTATTCATGCGAAATAGTTCAGCACTTTTCCAACAGGTACCTACCGTCATAGTATCTTAGTGAAACTAGTGAGTCATTGACTCTTGATCAAAACAGTTGTAACATTGATACTGTTCATCGCAACAAACCTTTGAGGTTCCTACCTAAGAGTAGAATGGATATTAATGGGCAGGTACCCATTAAGGGATAGGATTAGTAAACTACATTGTTCTAGAGATTAGAGCTGGCAGGGATTACTTAAAGAGTTGAGAATGAGGTCCCCATTATCATTATTTTTCAACACGGTTTATTGGAACAGCTATTCGTTGACCAGATTATGGAAAGGTGAAGTTTTCAGTCGAAGAATGGAGGTAAATATCAATATCGGCTTGCTATATAAGATGTATCTCACAGAAAAATGTTCACTCTTACGATTTCTCGACGAGTTCATGTCTTTTCAAGTATCATTTCATCGTGCTAAACGAAAGAAGTTTTTTCGAAGGTCATGTTGAAAAGAGCACAAAGTTTGGACTTCTTGACGTCTATATATGAATAAGGTAAGATCATTAATTGCAAATTTGATTACTTTAATATGTGATAATTAAGATGACTTTGCTTGGAAATCTAGATAGTAGGTGCTACCCATTCCATTAACAGATTTCTTTATTCCTGCGAAGCTCTTGAATCTGATTAAAATGACTCTCCATGAAAAAAGCAAGTGTTTCTAGGCATGAAGGTTAGTATTTACCTCGATGTTGTAACTGATACGTACTACAGTATTGTTGAAACTTTTTAAAGCTAATTTTCGTTAATGATGAAGCTATTGCAATGGCTCCAAAACATTTTAAATAAACATTTTCGAAGAATGTCTTCATTGATATCCATTTTGAGGCATTCTGAAATAATCCTAGAGTTTCCTGAGATTCCTGTGTGGGTAGGTATATTTAAGTGACAGTAACTCTCCTTAGGATTGAGATAAAAATCCCGTTCTTGGGCAAAAAAAAAAAAATCAAGCTTCCCAAATGTAAGGATGAGTTTGTTGGCCAGCACTTTTGAGCAAATTAAAGTGGTAAAACTTCTAAAGATTTGCTCAAAAATGGCTAAAAATCGCTAGTCATATTTTTAGGCAGACAAAAGAAGTTAATCACTAATAAACATGCAGAACATTAACCCTTTTTTTTTTTTTTTTTTCAAACATTGCGAGATGTGGAATTACTTTAATTTCATTTATATTTGCTTAAAAAATCCAAAACTTTTTATCATAAAAAACGGTAGGTAATTGACAATTTTTTGCACTCAAAGCGTTTACAATTCAAAATGGAGTACCTACCTACTTAATATAATACGAAAATGCTCTCACAGATCATGCTGCAAGACGGGAACTTTTACTATACAGTCATCTATCAACTAGGGGATTGTGGACCAATTTCTGTTTTGAAAATATGACTGCGGTTAGCATGAACACTGCCGTCTCCAACGTTGAGAAGATCAACTCTAGGAGCTGGCTCAAAGTGTGGAGTGAGTGTCACATCCATGGGCCGTGTAGAACAGTGAAACAACAACAATCGGAGATAAGTAAGTAGGTAAGCTTGTTTATGATTTAAGTTTGTTTTCCTTGTTCTGGAAGAATTCTCTCTTCCATACATATTCGGTTTTTTCATTTTCTTTTTTACTTCGTGGACGTCCACCTAGTTATCGTTTTATCTGTGACGTTCGGTCGCTGTTGTCCCTCTTGTCACAATGCAGTGACCATTATCTTGTGGAGTTTGTATTGGTGATTCGAGTTTTCGAGTGGTTGGTATAATCTGCTTGTGGTTTTGTGCACGCTTGTAAGATTACATTTCTCTGCCCTGGTACTCAGATTAGCTAGTGAGATCTCTGCCTAGATCGAAGTGTACGGTTATTAATATTGTAGTGAACTTATGCATAGGAGTCAATAACTAGAGTACCAATGGCTCTAATCGATACCGGAAGCGACGTATGGTTAATAGAATATGAATCATGTGAAAGGCTTTATTGCGATATTGTCAAACAGCTCAGTGATAGAGATTCCCAGCCCAAAGGTTCTGAGAAGTTCAACGGTATTAGCGCTTCGGTTCGCATTCATTTATCACAATTCAATATAGAGCTCAGCCAATTGGACGACAGATTGAAAGCTACGCCCAACATTACGGATGAGGAAAGGGAGAGAAGGGCAAGGCTTATTGAGGATCTACAATCCAAATTCATACATTTGACAAAACTGTATAAAACGAACCCAGAAAAATTGGAAAGGAGGAAACTCTTTGGCGAGCCTAGCTGGCAGGATGACGAAGAATCCGATTCACCACTACTGGGATCCGAAGCAAGCATCCAGGATCTTAAAGATCGTCAGCGAAGACTCCTTGCAGAACAGGATAAAGGCCTCGACAACCTGTCGACAATCATAGGGAGACAGAAGAATATTGCTGTCACCATTAGCAACGAAGTGGGAGCTCACAATGAGATCATTGATGACATTAGTTCTCGAATGGAATCTACGACTGCAGGAATCCGCGGGACTACCACCAACGTCACAGTCGTCAGTCGGTCAGATTCAACTTGGTTGTACTGGTTGACGATTATCTTATTGTTTTTATGTATAATCGGTTTGGTATTGGGCTGAAGTGATATCTGAAATAGGTATTTAAATAGATGGAAATATAGTACCATATTCATGTAGGAGGCACGACTGTAAAAATGATTATTTTCGAAATTAGCTTTCTGCAACACTACATACATTTTTTAAAATGATTTATCTTTCGTGATATTTACCTACCAAATAAACCTACCATTTATAAAATATACATGTTTTTTTAATATAAGGTAATAATTTATAAATTTAATAAAATATTAATTATGGGTAACTTTATGTATGGATATTATTGTATTTTTATGTGTTGAGCATATAAATCTATCTCTTAATTGTTTGTTCACTCTTTCCCCACCAATAATCGGTTGGAAATTAAGAGAGTACGAAATACTAGAAGAAATTGATGCTTCCGATAATATTGCTTATGATAAGTAATGATAATAAACTAATAATGTGAAAAGAAGGCACTAGTTCTTTACGTTTTAGGTATACTATTGAGTACTAGGTACTAGACGATGCATAGACCTCTGATATGCTGATGGGCTCCTAAAGCTGATGATTTCTATCGTATTTATTCTCTGTAGCTGAAATTATGAGACGATTGAAATGATTGGCTCATTCCTAATCAGCTGCGTAAGCTACATTCTCTCCTGCTCATCCTAGGAAGTTGAAATTAGATATGGAGGCTCTCTGGGACCCTAATTGATTGGGTCTTTTCTGATCAGCTGACTTAGCTAATTTAATTGAGACATTTTTAACTTGAGACCCAAAATACATATTTCCCAGGGGAAAAAAAAGGCATATCCATGTACCAATGTATGTGCATGTAGTGTAGATTTTTCTTATGGTAGGTGACGTCGTCCGGTTATATTTCGATAATGCACATTGGACTCAGTTTGGTAGGTTTTTTAGCGAATTTTTGAAGAAAATTAAGCTATTGCTCTCGCCTCGAAATTTGTAGAACGTGAATTTTTGAAAACATTTTATGCAGAAATCCGCTTCAGGCTATTCTGAAGTTTAACGCATTTTTTTATGTATGTATGTGTCATTCCAGACGATAACTGTCCGTAGAATTGTGCTAGAAACTTCAAACAAATTTTAAAATGTTAAGGACACAAAACGAAAGTTCAAGTTCGTTGGCCAGCATGATCGGATTACATCTTCGGGTTGAAATTTTCAAAAATGTAGTCAACAATTTCAAAATAGCCTGTTTTTTGCGATTTGTTGTGCGAAATAATTTTTTCAGCATACTAATATGTGGTATATTCGGAATCAGCATAAAATTTCCTATAAGAATATGTATCAAGTTTTCAAAAATTTCAAAGTTGAAAACTCAGTAAAAAATCGAAATAATGCCGTTCGCTAGTTGTAAAAATCGGTAATATTTGCATGAAACATTGTCCAAATTCAGATTGAACTACTCTTATGGAAGTATCCCTGTATAACCAATCCTAGAACCATGCTGTTTAAAACGTAGGTAGTAGGTGCTTGTTAAAAAAAAAAAAAAAAATGTAATCAACTGATGAGTTTACTCTGTGAAATATTCCGTCCTCCGATTCTCTCGGTCGCTCTCTTTAATGTTTTACGCTCAACTGTTTTAGGACTTGATGTAGCTTTAATACTGACTGTGACTTAGAAAATATCAGCCATGAAATTATGAAGAAGTTCTATTTATGTACTTCTAAAATTTCTCTACACGATCAATAGTGACTAAAATGTCGAAGATTTCTTCAAAAATTCGCTCATGGGGTCATGCTGCATGACTGGACTTTTTTTTTTTTTTACCAGTTTTCTGTGGTGAGGGGCTATCTAATACAGGATTACTATATATGGGGTTTAAAATAATTCATAGCCATCATCGCAAAGAATCGAAAGAAACCTCCCAGGTAGCTGTAACTTCATAGGTTTGTTCTCCTCCCTAAGGGCTAGAACTTCAACAGGAAACAAAAATCAACATGGGATGAATCACAACAGGTGAAACATAGTAAAAATGACCTAATCAACTGTGATGATCTTATTAGCTGATATAACTCCAAAGGAATTCAGATTATTATAACATTTTTCACCTATGGATGGAGCTGTGAAGCATATGTATATCATTAATTTTGAGTTGGTGGGTCAGCTTGTGTTAAATTCAGAAGACTGGTAAAATGTAGGTGTTCTTAACGTAACGCGAATGGGAACTTGCCTCTTCTTCCATGCCATTGGCGTTTGGACTTGGATTGTTCTCAGTGCAAAACAGCGTTTTCAGAAATTTTGGTACTTACCTCGTTTTCATTGTTGCCTCGATCGCAAGAATAACACACACATGCACGCAGATATATTTTTGTAGAAACCTACACATAAAAAAGCATAAACTTCAGGAATTGTTTGGGAATGCCTCGAAACAGTTTTCCAGGGAGAAAAATTTGGCAAATTCTAATTTTAATATTTGATGTCCCATTGCACTAACTTAATCTCTGAACATTATTGCTAAAAATCGTATTCCCATCGAATCGGGCAAAATACCGCATCTTCAGGGGTGCGGACTTGTGCCTCATAAAAATTGCGGACTTTTGCTTCATTCAATAACTTTATTTTCGTCCCCCATATCAGAATATAACGGTTCCCAAGTGAAATTTCCTAATGGAAACCTAAGTAACTCGGAGGATCGATTAAGCCAGTCAAATTTGTTTCAGGATAAAAGAAGTTTCTGTAAGTGCGTGATACTGATTTACATGATTTTCTCTCAGCTACAAGGTCCGTCCTGGGAGAGGTTTTGTTGATAACATGGAGGAAGAGAGAGTTCTCTTTCCTTCCATGGTTGACAACTGATTGCGATTTGCTTGAACTTCCGACAGGTGTTTGAAGGGTCGAACACCCTGCAGTTCTATTCGCCCACCACTTCTGGTGGATTGGGTCTGTAACGTCATCGTGCAAATGCATTCTAAGAGCCCCTTTTCCTGGTCTGATACCCATCATATACTTAGCGCATTTTTGGAAAGCTTCGCTCAAATATTTTTATTGAATAAATAACTAAGAAAATTCCCCAACGAGTATAGCAAACACCTGTCGCCCAAGAGTCCTGAAATTATGAATAGATCGCATTTTATCCTCAAGTCTTTCTACCTAGGTACCTAATAGATTGTTACGATTTCTGAACACCTTTTTTTTTTTTTTTTTTTTTTTTTTTTTTTTTTTGGCATTGTAAAATGTTACATTTTGCCATACAATATTTATTACAGCATCATTAAAATTAACTTTTCAACTTACATAACTTATGGTTTAAGCGACTAAATTAATTATCAACAAAAGGCACAAAATTAATATAAACTGCTGCAATTTAGACATAAATTCTTAAATTATTGAAAAATTCATAAATATATTGATAAACTACAATGTTTTGTAACATTAATTGATAATTGAACGGATGTACAATGTAGGGTTCAATATTTTTGAATAAAATATCTCTTTCCTCTCTTAAAGTAGCACAACTCATCTTGGCATAACGGAGTGTCAAGTATACCTATCCTGTATTTGAACACTGAACAGCCTCCATGATTAGACCGGAGTCTATTCAGTAATACTATCATCCATCTACTTGTAAATTGCTTAAACCAAGGTATTAACGGTGGAATAGGGTTATTATGTTTATAAAAGGATCCCTTTTCTGACGATGCGTATTCGTTTCTCCATACCGTTCGGTAGTTTTTATTAATAAAGAAGAAAAAGTCTTCTTTAGGAAATCTCAAGTCTACCGTCGTGCCGTTAATTGCTCCACGTTTCGCTGGACTATCCACGACCTCATTATGCCCTATACCAGTGTGGTGAAATCCACCACCTCTTTTCAACAGCCCTTTTCAGGGCTACCAAAAAGAGGTAGGCACAACACAAAAATATTTATAAGACGTCGAGTTACAACTCCGTCAAACAAAATATTTCACCCGAGAGAAAATACTAAATTCTCTCTCAAAAGTGAAATATTAAAGAATAACACACAAGGCGACCTCCCCAAACATTTACTGGGCGAGAGAGATGCGACAAACATCTCGAAACAAGTCGCCTTGAATGAGAAACCTCAAACAGGAAAACTCAAGGTCGTTCAGCCACCCCCGGGGACCCCGTCACAGCGACGGACGCAGGGAAACCACCTCGAAAGACCAACTCAGCTATCATATGCACAGATACTGAGAAAACACTGTGCGAACCAATGAGATTGCACAGTCGAATTTATGAAATTAAGCGGACCAACCAGGAGGCGGCAGGAGGCGGCCACCTCCCTATAAATACCCCGCTGGGAGCCCTCCGAATTTCATTCCACTCTCCGCTCTCGACAATGACACCTCTGAAGTACGAAGAATTCTACACGCTCTACGCTGACGAACCTTCTGCATTACGAGTTCATCTCAAGAACGGCTTCCTACTGCTTTCTACAAGCTCTACCTTCTCTCCACACAGATCTCGCATTGGCATCTACGAGTCCAGTGATTATTCATCCTGCTCATTGCCCAACGTAGTTCATCTGTCAGGACGCCACCCGGTACTTCTATCGATATTCTCTTTAGACAGTACGCCCGAGGGACGTTCCGAGCCGTGTCGCCCGGGTTTCGTAGCATTAAGCTCGTAACCGACCGCTGTGGGCACGCCGGTAAATTACTCTGCTCCTCCGCTCTAATTTACCGTCTAAGGAAGCCTTTGTCAAGGCTACGAGGTAGGACCCTGACATACGAGCATTGGAAAGACGCTCTGTCAAGCGAGTCCACCTCCCAAACCCTCTATTTTTCACACATAGAGGCATCGAAACGAGCTAAAACTCGGTCATTTCGATGGAACGTCGGCCGTCCTACTTCCCCTTGCAAGGGGAGGCGGACGACGGCGAAGCCGGGCCGAGTAGCCCACGTAGTGCTCCCTACCGGCTACACGACGAATCCGCTGAACCCAGCGACAGCGCAAGGCGCGACCCTCACGTCCGGATCGCCTTCTCGCCCGACGTATTCGTTCAAGAAACGTTCGAGCAAGCCTCGCCTATACAAAAGATCGAGGAAACCTTTCAGACTCGCTCTGAAGCCGATCATTACGATTCGACCAAGCTGTCCGAATACCCGCGATATTCGACGCAGGCTTACCCGGCCGATCCGAGTGTCAAATACACTCCAAATGCACAAAAAGCGAAGGATACTTTTCAGTACCTCAACCAAGCTCAACATATTCCCCTTTCAGATATAAATCTAAGGCCGGAATATTACAAAACGGCTCAGTACCAAACTGATCGAACCCAGCACTTGCTACGTGAGCCCAGCGCTCCACGCGGCTGCGACACGAACTATCTCCCCTTTCAGTCCGCCAAACCAGTTGACCTTGGCGGATCCGCTCACATTCCTCGCGGGATTGACCCGGGGACTAACCCGCATAACCGGGATATAAATGTCCGACTTGGCCTACCTACGCCAAGTAAAACATATCTAAATCCACTACAAATGGTGACCCCGCCTTTGAACAGGCTCAACACGGAGCATTTCGTTCCCTCTTATGAAGCTAGTGGATTTCAGGGAACCACTGCGGGCGTGCGACCCCCGCCGGGCCTCTACGCCCCACATCTCACGCAACATCCCTCTACACAAGGTGGTTTTCAAGCACTTTTAGAGGAGATGGGAGATTATCAAAAACCAATCTTCCAAAAGAAGAATATCGATCGTGCACTCGCCGAGTTCGATCAATACTGCGTGCGAAAACACCTGAGAACGCAAAACGAATGCTTCTCAGCTATATACAAGTGGGTACCAGAAGAAATGAGGGAAGCTATCGACTCAGCTTACCTCACGGCACCCCACGCACCCTACGAAGAGGCCAAACAGCGCCTCCAGCGAGAATATGGGTTGTCCTTACAGGACAGGCTCCTCGCACTCGAGGACCCCGCATCTCTCGCCAAAAAACCCAGCACCAAGTACCACGAAATGTACTCGAAAGCTGTTGGGTACTTTTCGGAAGCTCTGATCACTCAAAAGTGGATCGAGACTCTTCCCATCGAAGCACGAGGTATGGTCGCAGCTCAGCCTACCACGACCTCCCGGCTCGACCTAGCTGATACGCTACACGCGTACAGAACAGAGAATACTTCTCTGAACATACGAGGAGTAGAATCTACTCCGAAACCCATAAATACTGGTTTCAAAAAGGCCCTCTCGAAACAAGCTGAGTTCAAACCCCAACCAGTGGAGAGTAAGCCTCACAAACCGACGGCCTATGTCTGTCGAAACCACGCACGTTTCGGTAACGAAACTCGCAAATGTGCAGACCCAGAACACTGCACTTGGAAGACGAACACTGCTTCCAAAACTAGCAGAAAGGCTGCGACTATAAGCCAGCCTAAAACCCGGGTTTCTACCGAAAACACTCAGCGATCGGTACAGGAAAGTACCGTTCCAACCTCCGACACAGAGAGTTCGGAAAACGAATAACTGCCAGTGTATCTGAGCCTATACGCCGGCAGTCTACTGAGTATAAAAGGCTCTTTTTCAAGTGCAAACTAAATGGCACTGAATTTCTCATTGACACGGGAGCAGAAGTGAACATTCTGCCCCACAATGTCACAAAAAAATTGGGCTTGAAAATTCTTAAGTCCAACGTTAAGCTCACAGCAGCTAACGGAGCCCCTATAGACACACTAGGGCGAGCTGACACAACAATTAACATCGGCCTCGGGGACATGACCACCGAGTTTATGATCACGAAAGTTGATCTAGCGATCCTAGGTATTCCATTCCTCGAGTCTTGGGATATCGGAATACGGGTCAAACACAAGTACATTTATAAAGATAAAATAAAGTGCTATGCCGATCAAAAAATAGCTGCAGTCATGAACAAAAAGTTCACTGACGAACAAATAGCAGCTACTATCCCTCATCGTGACAATACCCCTCAACCAGAGGACGTGCAAATCACGGAGGACGAAAACATTCGCTCTATCATTGACAAATACAATGATAAAATGAGCAAAATTCAAGGTAAATGGAAAAACAACGGGGTTTACCACCGTATAACCACGGAAGGAACACCAGTACACTTCCGAGCAAGACCCATGGCGGGCGAAAAACGGGCTCAAGTCAAAAGTACTTTTGACAAAATGCTTTCAGAAGGCATAATTGCACCATCGGATTCCGAATGGGCATCCCCGTTACACTGTGTGCCAAAAAAAGACGGGTCATGGAGAATCACCGGCGACTACCGTTTCCTCAACGCGAAAACGAAGAAAGACGCCTACCCTCCTCCTCACATTCGCTCTTTCCAACCGAATTTACATGATACGCAAATCTATTCGACAATAGATTTACAATCAGCGTATTATCATATTCCAATGCACCCAGATGACGCTCATAAAACTGCAATTATTACACCTTTCGGTCTTTATGAGTTTAAGAAAATGAGCATGGGTTTGGCCGGAGCGGCTCAAACATGGCAAAGATACATGGACAGCATCATGCGAAAATTTGATTTCGCATTTGTATACCTAGATGACATCCTGGTGGCTTCTAAAAATTATAACGAACACATGAACCACCTCAGACAAATTTTTGACAAACTAGGGGAACACGGACTTCGAGTAGGTTTTGATAAATGCATTTTTTCAAAACCTACCGTCGATTTCCTGGGTTTCACTATCTCGAGGGAAGGGATAATTCCTAAACGAGATAAAATAGAAGCCATAGAACAATTTCCTAGGCCAGTAGACGTACGAAGTCTACGCAGATTCCTAGGTATGTGTGGTTTCTACCGAGCATGCTCAAGCAAATTCGCTCACACGGCACAACCTCTGTATGACTCCATTCAGTCAAACAAAAAAAATGACAGAACACCTATCGAATGGACATCAGAGAGAGAAAAAGCTTTCAACAGCTTAAAACAAGCAATGATCAAAGCAACATTGCATAACATTGCTCACCCACACCCTACGGCTGAGTGGAGATTAGTCTGTGACGCATCCGACACACACATCGGAGCGGCACTAGAACAAGAAATTACAGACAAACATGGCTCGAAATCGTACCAACCATTGGGATTTTTCAGTAAAGAAATTCCAGAACAATGGAAGAACAAAGCATCGTTCGACAAGGAAATGTTCGCCGTTTACCAAGCGTGCATTCACTGGCACAACGACTTGGACGGCAGATCTTTCCATATTTGTTCGGATCACAAGCCTCTGCTAGGCACGATGCTTAAGAAGAATGCACATTTTTCTAAAATGAGATTAAGATGGCTAACATACATCTCTCAAATGACGAGTGACATTCGTCATATTTCCGGAGAGAGCAACGTCGTCGCCGACGCACTCTCCAGACCCTTCGATCCGGTTGAAATTCAAACGAAATCGATTTCAACCCAGACGGACGAGGGTCCACCCATAGCCGAAATTTCGAAAATTACGGCTGCAATAGAATGCAATCTTCTACTGCACATTTCAAATTCACAAATTCGTTCTCCCCCTACCGCGGAGGACAAATTGAAACTCACACGAGTTGAATTCTCTCAAGGAGAAATTTGGTGTAACCTAGACCTAGGACACCCTAGACCTTATATTCCAAACGAAATAAGGGAAGAAATAATAAGCCAAATTCACAATTTGGGACACCCAGGTATACACTCTACAGTGTATAAAGTTAAACAACGATATTTTTGGCACGGACTCCGTGCAGATGTCTCAAACTGGGTCCGAGCGTGCGAAACTTGCCAACGAGCAAAAATCACGCGCTCCGTGAAGCTCCCTTACTCCGAATTTGAAACGGCAAACAAATTTTCACACGTACACGTTGATATTACCGGACCCTTACCTTTAGCTAAAGGAGGGAAACGTTACATTTTGATGATGGTTGATAGAGCAACGGGTTGGCTAGAGGCAGTCCCTCTTAACAACATCGAAACAACCACAATCACAAACGCCTTTATCAATATTTGGGTAGCTTCAAAGGGCGTACCTAAATACATCACAAGTGATCAAGGCACTCAATTTGAATCAGATCTGTTCAATTCCATTATGGAACGTCTCGGAGTAAAACATACTCACACGTTACCATACAGACCATCAACAAACGGAATGGTAGAACGCAGAAATAGATCTTTGAAAGAGGCTCTCAAAGCTCAAAACGAAAATTGGCTCGACGCACTTCCCAAAGTTCTACTCGCCATGCGTACGGCAGTAGACCCGGCGACCGAAACTACGCCTTTCCAAAAAGTTTACGGAATTGACGTACCACTCCCAGGAGACATTTTCGTAACTTCTACGAACCTTTCGGAACCTCTTTTCTTCCGGCCTACGCATATTAAACATAATAATACGAAATATGCCGTAAACATGCCCAAAAATTTGGATACATGTACTCATGTCTATATCAGAGTGCCCACACAGCTCACCTCTCTGCAATGTCCTTACACGGGACCATTCAAAGTGGTTAAAAGAGATAAGTTTTCGGTTACAGTGCAAATTGGCGAACATACTAAAAAAGTTCCCAAACAGCAAATCAAGCCAGCTTATACTCTACACTCAGAAGAAGCTGTATCACAAGGACAATCTGTGTCACAAAATCAGACAGAAAGTAAGGAGAAAACTCCCCGGAAATCCGCCAGAGGGCGCGTCCCCTCTACCAAATTTTACGAGAAATGGGTGACTGCACTCAAAACAAGCCACGCCCATTTTTCTCGGGTAGGAACAGTGGGAGGTATAAATATGGAACACCCCACAGCCAGAGATCATACCAATCTCAACCATGGCAGCCTCCAGTCCTACAGACATGCTTACAGAGGAAGTGGAAGAGTTCCTCCTCGCAGAGGAGAATCTACCGGCTCCGCTCGGCCCGCTCCCGCCTTCACCGACAAGGGAGGCAGAGAAAACGGACAGCGCTCCCAGAGAGGTAGTGTGGACAAGGCCCCGGCCTTTCCAGCCACCAGCTCCACCCGCCCAACCACTACCTACAGCTCCACCCGCTCACCAGCTCCCAGCGATACCACGCAAGTGGATCAGCTCGGGCGACGTACCCGTGCCTCGGTGGGAGGAGATGAGCACTGCGGGGTGGTCGGAGCCGAGCACATCTCGAGCACCTCCGCAACAGCCCAGCCGCGGCCGCGGGCCAAACCCTCGCGGGTTTGGCTCCCGTCGGCAAAGCTCGGGCCGGCCACGGCCGCCCCGCGGCGCTCGTCGAAACCGACGAGGCCGGGGCGCACCACAGGAGCGGGACGCGAGGCCTGCACCTCCGCCTCCGCCCCAACTGGCGAGGTTCTCCTACGGAGAATTCCGTGTAGACCTCCCAGTTCTCCCCCATCGGCGTCGTCGTTGATAACACGACGTCTTGGGGGGGCCCCTGTGGTGAAATCCACCACCTCTTTTCAACAGCCCTTTTCAGGGCTACCAAAAAGAGGTAGGCACAACACAAAAATATTTATAAGACGTCGAGTTACAACTCCGTCAAACAAAATATTTCACCAGAGAGAAAATACTAAATTCTCTCTCAAAAGTGAAATATTAAAGAATAACACACAAGGCGACCTCCCCAAACATTTACTGGGCGAGAGAGATGCGACAAACATCTCGAAACAAGTCGCCTTGAATGAGAAACCTCAAACAGGAAAACTCAAGGTCGTTCAGCCACCCCCGGGGACCCCGTCACAGCGACGGACGCAGGGAAACCACCTCGAAAGACCAACTCAGCTATCATATGCACAGATACTGAGAAAACACTGTGCGAACCAATGAGATTGCACAGTCGAATTTATGAAATTAAGCGGACCAACCAGGAGGCGGCAGGAGGCGGCCACCTCCCTATAAATACCCCGCTGGGAGCCCTCCGAATTTCATTCCACTCTCCGCTCTCGACGACGACACCTCTGAAGTACGAAGAATTCTACACGCTCTACGCTGACGAACCTTCTGCATTACGAGTTCATCTCAAGAACGGCTTCCTACTGCTTTCTACAAGCTCTACCTTCTCTCCACACAGATCTCGCATTGGCATCTACGAGTCCAGTGATTATTCATCCTGCTCATTGCCCAACGTAGTTCATCTGTCAGGACGCCACCCGGTACTTCTATCGATATTCTCTTTAGACAGTACGCCCGAGGGACGTTCCGAGCCGTGTCGCCCGGGTTTCGTAGCATTAAGCTCGTAACCGACCGCTGTGGGCACGCCGGTAAATTACTCTGCTCCTCCGCTCTAATTTACCGTCTAAGGAAGCCTTTGTCAAGGCTACGAGGTAGGACCCTGACATACGAGCATTGGAAAGACGCTCTGTCAAGCGAGTCCACCTCCCAAACCCTCTATTTTTCACACATAGAGGCATCGAAACGAGCTAAAACTCGGTCATTTCGATGGAACGTCGGCCGTCCTACTTCCCCTTGCAAGGGGAGGCGGACGACGGTGAAGCCGGGCCGAGTAGCCCACGTAGTGCTCCCTACCGGCTACACGGCGAATCCGCTGAACCCAGCGACAGCGCAAGGCGCGACCCTCACGTCCGGATCGCCTTCTCGCCCGACGTATTCGTTCAAGAAACGTTTGAGCAAGCCTCGCCTATACAAAAGATCGAGGAAACCTTTCAGACTCGCTCTGAAGCCGATCATGACGATTCGACCAAGCTGTCCGAATACCCGCGATATTCGACGCAGGCTTACGCGGCCGATCCGAGTGTCAAATACACTCCAAATGCACAAAAAGCGAAGGATACTTTTCAGTACCTCAACCAAGCTCAACATATTCCCCTTTCAGATATAAATCTAAGGCCGGAATATTACAAAACGGCTCAGTACCAAACTGATCGAACCCAGCACTTGCTACGCGAGCCCAGCGCTCCACGCGGCTGCGACACGAACTATCTCCCCTTTCAGTCCGCCAAACCAGTTGACCTTGGCGGATCCGCTCACATTCCTCGCGGGAATGACCCGGGGACTAACCCGCATAACCGGGATATAAATGTCCGACTTGGCCTACCTACGCCAAGTAAAACATATCTAAATCCACTACAACTAGCATGACCATTAATCCAGACAAAATTACCTTCTATACCCTCTTCACTGAGTTCCACTAATTTTTCTAAAATGCAACCGATCAATGGATTACGGGCTCTTCGAAGTCCACCATACAATAGCTTTATAGCACTTAAGGAGTCCGAAAAAATTACAGCATTCTGCCTTACTGAATTGTCATGTTCTTGCACGATATATTTTAGTGCCAGAGGACAGCAACAACTTCAGCCGAGAAACTTGAACATTGCGGCGCTAACTTCTCCTGATGCGAGTTTGTTACGTCCACGAACGTACAACCAACAGAATTTTCATCCTTGGAACCATCCTGAACACCTGGTACCTGCATTATGCGTTTACTGCAACATTCTCATTCAACGAATCTTGATAACAGTTTTATTTTTTCTTGACTGTCAATCGTTCGATATCAACTAGACGACGCAACTCTGTGCGCCGAAGAAGAAGACAGCTCTTCTTCCATGACACAGTTTTTCTGGCCAAGGCGGAAAACGCAGCTTTACTGGCCAAGTTGGAATAATGAAGAAGAAGAAGGTAATTCAATTGAGAAAGATGATTTGATAGGAAATTTTGTTCTCTTGACGTTTTGACATAAGTACGGACTGTAGATACCTACTGCAATAGAAGTTCACATTTACTCGCTGAAAGAGAACGGAGATGATCAAACTTGGTTTAGTATGGAAATCTTTCAGCTGGTGTACGATCTCAACTTTGGAGTCGTTTCTTGGTGTTCTGAGAAGTGGTTACTGCTGTTCGGAGATGTTGCAGACGAAGGGGAATCTCGAATAAAAGTAAGAACAATCTTTGATACAATCCCTGTTCGTGGTTTTTATCTGGTTGGTAACTCAAGTGGCCTCGATTTCTTTGTGTTGTATCGATTGGGTAGATGAGTACTAAGATTTGTTCCTCATCAGGAGTACCCGATGATAATATTTAGTAGATACCTGCCTAGTAGGTTTCAATAATTAATTATCGACTAATAAAATGAGGTTTAATGATCGATTACACGCAGGGGTTGTGGCGTGCCTTTAAAAGTCGTTATAGATACGTAAATCACTGTTCTTTCCCTAAACAATAAAGCCAATAAAACAAAAATCCTGATTTTCCCAACTATACCAGGAATAAAGTGTTTATTCATTTTTATTTTGTGTTTAAAGCTGGATTTTTTCGTTCAAAATTTCCCAACTTGATTCAGCGTTTCCCATTTATGTTTTAAATATTGTGTTTAAATGTATTTTTAACTGACATGCTGCTGATGTACGGAACAATACGCAGGGTGATGAGTTTTAATAGTTAATGCCCATGCTGTTAGGTACTCGAAAAATTGGTGTAGGTTGTCACACGTTGTCACTCCTGACTCAGAGTGCGTTCTCCACGATCCGTCAATCCCAGCTCAAACCGAAGGTTTCCCGCCAGTATACGGTTTTCTGTGTTTACCTTCTGCCTTCTCTCCATTCTTCAATCGCTCCTTATTTAAGGTCTTCCGGCAGCTCCACACACGCCCGGACCTAACAGGTTGATAGGGCCGCAGGATGGTCCGATGGGAAACCCATCCGACGAGCTCTGCAGGACACCTGCAGCAGGAAGGCCTCCACACACGTCCTGCACGCCTCCCGTGCAAGAAGAAAGGGAAGTTTTTGGTTCCCCTCACTTCCTGCAGTAGGATCGTGAATGGGCCGCACGATGTGCAGACGGTTACCTACCACACAGTTTGCAGCATCCATACATGAAACCAATCAAGGAACTATTCTATTGAAACGCTGTCTATGCGTTGAGCAGCGGTCGGGCAGGTGGAGTGGAGAGACTCACCACCCCCGTGTGGGACACAACCACGACTACTCATTCAAATGCACTGGGAATTCTCAATTTTAGTTCGATTTTGATGTAATTTTCAGGGATTTGGAGGATTAGCTTCTAGATGATCCCTTATAAACTTAATTGCAATCGAATCAATAATGGCGCAAACGTAAATTTCTTATAACGTCGTTTTCTTAGATCTTTGGGTCCAATTTATACATATATCAGATAGTGTCCTATGAGTTTTATTGGGATTGATTGAGTTACGATCATCATGCATGCGCAAAACTAAAATTGGTTGACTCACGTGAACCTCCGAGACTAATGAACCGATTTTGATAAAATTTTCAGGGATTGTGTGGGTTAGCTCCTAGATGGTTCCCTATATATAATTTCATTGGTGTCGTATCAACAATGGTGTGTTCGCTTGCGCAAACGTCGAGTTTCTTATAACGTCGATTTCTTACGACCTAGTTGTCCGATTTTTAGCGAATTTTCTTGGAAAATAAAGCTATTGCAATGGCTCCAAAAATTTTAAAATAAAAATTTTCAAAAATTTTCTTCATCGAAATCTGTTTTGAGGCATTCTGAAATGATTCCTGGATTTTAACGTTTTTATATGTATATATAGGTATTGTCCAACGAACTCATCCTTTCTTTTGAAATGCTTGATTTTTTGGTGAAAGAACGAAGTTTTTATCTCAATTCTATCGAGAGTTATCGTCTGGAATGACACACACACACACACACACACACACACACACACACACACACACACACACACACACATATATATATATATATATATATGTGTGTGTGTGTGTGTGTGTGTGTGTGTGTGTCATTCCAGACGATAACTCTCGATAGAATTGAGATAAAAACTTCGTTCTTTCGCCAAAAAATCAAGCATTTCATAGGAAAGGATGAGTTCGTTGGACAACAATTTTTGAGCACATTAAATTGGTCAAATTTCGAAAAATGTACCTACCCAAAAAATCACTAAAAATGGCTAAAAACGGCCAAAAATTGTTAAATTTCTATTTTTTTGCAGAATTTTAGTCAAAACTAAATTTTCAACGATTAACTAGGACATTAAAAAATTTTGCTCAAAATTATGATGAAAAATGTCCTTAAATGTCATTAAAATTTTCTAAAAAATCGATGAAAACTGCTAAAAAAAAAAAAAAAATTAAAAATCAAAAATCCCTTTTGAATCAGTGGTATTTTATTTAGAATAAGTTTTTTTTTCCATAAAATTGGTTTTTAACCGTTTCTGTCAACTATAATTGCTCCAATTTCAATGCAATTTAACATAGTATAGTACGATAGATAGTTTATGAAAATTCGCTCATACGATCATGCTGCAAGACTGGAACTTTTTTAAACCTGCGAAGTTAGTTGGATGAAGGTTTCAGGAAGATGCCGTATGCATCTTATCATATGTAATAAATATTGCACATATGCAAAACTAAAGTTGGTTGACACAAGTGAAACTCCGAGATAAGTAGACCGATTTCGGTGGAGGCTATTTATCAGACACCAAACCTGTATTCCATTTTCAAAGATCTACTGTACCATTGAGAAATAGGTAATATTTTTTTTAATTAAATGATATTGGAGGATGCTAATAAATCTTAATGGGAAGTGTAATTTCGAACTTGTCGATCGGCCATATATATATATAAAACTTGAACATGAATAATCTGAAGAATAGCTCATACGACCATGCTGCATAACTGAAACTTTTCCCCCTATATACCCAGGTATGTAAATTTTTCTCGGACAAATTTTTTTTTAAATCTTCAGTTTCTGTATAAAAATAATTTTTAAATTTCGTTGTGAATAGATGATGTTGTTAGGCTTCGTCCAGTATTTTTCACGTAAAATCCAAAATAAAGAGCGATTTTTTAAAATATCTACACGAATTTCTCTCCAAGGGTAAAACTTGCTTTGAATATGGAAAAGCCTATATTTTTCGCTGTTTCAGGGTGTTAGAGGCGGATTTAGGATAAGATAAAGAAAGGTTATTTAAGATAAGAAGATGATCCGTGTTCTACAGCTCAATAACCATAAATGGCGGCGATAATATTTTGTGGTTTATTGAAAACTGCCAGTGGTCGTAGGAATTATACAAGTTCTGAAAGCTCGAAATAATGGAAGAATATACCTTGAAAATTTGACGACAACGGCAAAAACAGTTGTCATTTTCGGATTCAGCACCCCAAAAAACAAATTTTGTAAACCTGTATTGTTTAATAAATAAATAACAATAATATAAATCCAAGATTATCTTAGTATAATATTACTTTATAAATATTAATCATCTTCAGTATTGTAAAAATTTAACTTACGCATGGAAAGAGATCCCACTTCTCTTCTTCTGTCTACTCGTACATCCGTAAGCATTACAAAACTGAACCATGGTTCTAGCTGTACTAAACATTTTCGGCACAATGCGATTCATCGGAAGCTCAATATAGACTTTGAACGGCAAATGATGAACAATTACTATAAATTTGCGAGAAAACAAGGAAGGCGGCGTGGGGTAGTAAGTCCCCGCAGAGTGGGGGTGGGCAGATCTGTCGGACCGCGGGAGGGTGGCTTCCAACTAGGTGCGTTAGTAGCAATAATAGTTAGTTGCTTCCAATGGAGACATCACCTCCATCACAAAACCACATCAATATTTATCATCAAACCATCAAATCATGTTTATAGAAAAGAAAAATTATTGTTTCAACTCAAAAAATATGAATATTTATATGATTTACTACTGAGCAGATCGCTTTATGTTTTTATAATTTCCTGAAAATTTATCCAGGTGAATTATACAGCCTCCAAGTTTCGAATAAAGATATCTATTATCGCCATAATCTAAAACTACTATTGCGGTCTTACCAAAATGTTCATTTTACAGAAGTTTTACACGTGTGTGTAATGCTTACAGGTACAGAGAAACTTGGATAATTCGAACCTCAAGGGGCCAGTCAAAAACTTCGAATTAACCAAAAATTCGAATTAAAGAAGTTTTTAATAGATTATATTTTGTCAAACTACAGTACGAACATTGAATACTGTATTGACCAACAGAATATTGAACAATAAATATAAAGACACCTGGAATGGTACTGTATTTAACTGCAACCATAAAAAACAATCTATTGTTTTTCAAAAAAATATGATATTTTGGCCAATTTCCTTGAATTAAGTGTCTCGGCCATAATAAAAGATTCCCTTCATTCACAGTGCACACTTGTGTCATACACCCAGTGCTAGCTTTGAAATTTTGCTTTCCCAATTCTTCGGCGAATTGCTCAGCCTTGGCCTGGTCCTGTTTTGGGACGGTCGGCGGGCGGGAGGGGAAGGGGAGTTATCAGACAGTACGATGGCACTGACTTGCATGCATTTGGTCTAACGCAAACCTTTTGCCGAATATCGTTACTAAAACGTATTTCCCGATAAATTTACAATTATTTTGAGTCGCAGCTTAAAATTTATACCTTAATTAGCACGCCGAAAATTCGAATTATCCAGGTTCCACTGTAATAGGTATTCTACATGTAGTAGGTACCTATTACTTCTACGTGATAGAACTATATATATCTATATATTGTATTTTGAATTGGGAAACTTTTGGTTCAGTTGGGAATTTCATGATACTTCCTTCTCCCCCCCCCCCCCCAGTTTTTTTTGTCTAGCTGTCGCCCCTGATTCGGAGTTAGCACTTTGAGCCCAATTTTGAGCTCAAATTTCAAGAAATATGATTTTAAAAACCTATCAAAATAAGGAAATCTTTTATAAATTGCTCAATTTATATTTTATTGCTAAATATTTCTTAGAAAAATGTTATTAAATCAACCATAGCATTTTAAATACAATTTGCGAAAATTGATGAAAATTGAAAAAACAAAAATGTTGAAAATCCTATAAAATTTGGTTGTATTTTTAATCAGAATATTGTTCAGGAAAGGTTGTTTGTTGTGGATTCGATAGATAATAGTTTGTATGCATTCGAAGTGATCAAATTTTTCAACATATGAAGGTGCAGAAAAAGCTAAGCTGCATACACCCGTGCTCTTTGTACACTACTCTCCCAACCAGTGGCGTAGCTAAGCCATTTCTTATGGAGGGGCAACAGTCGAAGATTTAATTTAATTTTATAGTTTTGCTAATAATTTCTAGTGCTTGTTGCTGAGTATACGAAGACTCTTAATAAACTGCCAAACGTTCATATAAGTAGGTACCTAGGTGCTCAATGGCTTTTTGTTATGATCTGAAATCACGGACGCTTTCATATTCACAAACCTGCCTATAGATTAATAAAGCATAATACTACTCAGAAAAAATTAAAATTACGATAAATACGAATAGGTACCTACCGATGAATTGAGGAGCACTAGTTTATTATTGCATTATTCTAGATTTACTGCATGCAAATTCATGTATGTATCTATGTGGACTTGCTGTCTTACAGGTTTATCCTCAATTGTTTCTTCCGCGTGAAAATATTTTTTTCTATACAATATCATACAATTGTATTATATAAGCAGGTACCTTCGCGAAATAAAATACAGGGTATGAAACCGAGTTCAAGAAACATAAAAAATTTTAAAAAACTCAAACCTGCAATATGCTAGGTTAGAATAGAAATTGCTACACTAGATTATTTTAATCTTTTCTATTAAACTATTTCAATCACCACTGCAGGCTTCTATTTATTGTATTCTTGCTTTATTTTAACTGGGGCTTTATCCATAAATTAGTGGTATAATACAACGGGAAACTGTTTTGAAACGAACAACCAAGCTTGATCAAGTAGGCAGTGAAAAGTAGGGGAAGTTCATAGGGGAATTAGTGGATGCTGAACAATGGATATTTTTATAGGGAAAAATCGCATATGGGCTCGCCCCAGAAGGTAGTGGGGAACGACTTGATTTCAGTTTGTAGTATCCACATTTCCGTTTCGTTGACTAGGTGATTTTACTGTGCTCCGTGGGGCTGTACAATATCCACGCCATTTTGCCCCTACACAAACGAACTTCTTAAGAATTTCTTTAGTAAGTGCGTCTGAATACCGCTTAACAACCAGAATCGTATAATAATAATAGTAGTTGTGTTTTACTAATTACATTCTTTAATTGAAGGTGTTAGGTTCCTACTGAAGTTGGAAGCGTAAAATTATTAATTTGGCTATATCGATACAAAAAAATTCTGCATCCTCTATAATTTATGGAGGGGCTCTGCCCACCCTGCCCCTCCTCAAACTACGCCACTGCTCCCAACAAACCTATAAATTTTGTGTATTTACTGCTTGGTTTCTTATGTGAGGAGAGAAAATCCGTCTCCTATGAACAGAGAAAAATATTACTGATGGAATTATGTTTTATCATAATCGTATTAAACGCCCCTGACTTGAGCCACAGAGACCTACACGTTTGCCAGTAGTAGGTATTTCTAATATTTACCTACATACCTAACCACTCTCGAATGTTTAACCACAATCATGTTTTCCAATGTTTCAGGAATTGATACTGCTCTTTATCTTCATCGTTACAGCAGTTGCGATTATAACTGCACTTGCTCTACGAAAATGGAAACACAAAGGTAGGTACATACCTACAAATTTCTTTAAACATTTTGACTTGGAATATGTTTTTACAATTTCCCACTCCAAACCCCAGCGAAATATTTTTTAATGGGTTTTATATCTCAAAGAAAATAATAATAATGATCAGCATTCTACTCTATTACGATTTTATCAGCTTTCATCTCAGGAAAATTGATATTGTCTCGTTTTATTTATATTTCAAAACTAACACTGCCAGTTTATCTTTTTGATTCACTACTTCCGAAAATGCATCCATGTTCCAATGAGTTTGATTCCAAACGTGACAAATCTTCACTCCATCAACATTAACGTAGGTAATAACAAAATCCATCAGTCATTCACAAAGATCTAAGTTTCCGTCTCCCTATTCAATCTTCATCACTAATGAAAGCTGACTTTTTTGATAGACCTTCTGGGGAGGTTAAACCAAAACTGCAATTTTAATGTTGGGAGGCTAATATTTTTCATCTTCCAGAAGTTTCACATGTGGCTTCTCAACATCTTCTTGACAATTATTCGTTACAATCCTCACATTCCGTCATTCCTTGTACTATTTCTTTTCAGTTCTACCAGAGGTGAAGAAATTAGTCGGAGTGGGACCCAAGGGGCCAAGGTTTCGAAAGAGAGACAAAGTGCTCTTTTATGGGCGGAAGATGCTGCGAAAGGTTGTACCTACAACATCAATATTACCTTCATGATTGATCACTTACATCCTCTTATTGAATTCCTACAAATTAAAATATTTCTACCACTCCTTCATCGTTTTGTGCCCTCAGCAGGGGTTATTATCTTGGTTAATATTTTCTGTAGGTATTTCACGAGAAGTTAATGTACGACATGCACCTAGATATAATTATGTCTAACTAATTTTAAATTACATAATAACTTTTTGCAGTTTGTACCTTAGCAGATTGAGCGCATTTTTTCATTACAATATTGTGCTCAGGTTTCTAAACTTTTAGTTTATAGTTGTATAATTTTACCAAGTCTACTATGAAATTAAATTCCATATTTTATAGGTAGTCATTTTTCACATTACCAGAGATTTTCTAAACACATAATTTGAAATGTGAGCAGTTAACTGTGCTCAACAAGTGGTTGGTAAAGTTTGCTAAATTGCTCGCTTAAATCCCAAATTTATTGGTGGTTAATAAACGGGAAATTAACATCAACTCAGGAGTTGTTTCTATAGTAACCTAAATTACATTTACAAGAACGATTTTTGTTTGATTATGAAGAACTAAAAAAGATTGTTGCAGTGGATGACTCCATTATTTTGTTTCAGGTGAAAAGTTTATCGGGCCAAGTGAAGCAGGGTAAAAAGCGGAAGCTGGTTCTTAAATTAGCAAATAAGATTCTGCGCCTGAAGAAAGATGCTGAACGGGCTCCTGAACTAAAGGTAGGCATTCAGTTCTAATCCAACGATTTATATGGAAAGTCAACTTGAGTATGGTACCTGCCTGTACTAAGCTAATGAAGATTTTTTAGCTGTGTCCTTACTGATGTTTCGATGTGGCGATCAACACTGTATTATTCAACTCAATAATCTATGTAACAACAGTGAATCTTCAAAACCTCGTATGTTGAAAAACTAAATTTTACTGTAGGTGCAAAACTTACATTTATGTTGTAAAGGCAACACATACTCGTAATTACAAACCACCACAGACAAGGTATGGAGCGGCATGAGCCCATTTTCTTGATTCGAGGACGTGAGCATGGCCTAGTTTTACGAGTGTAGCTCAAAACCTTGTTTTTGAAAAAAATCAATTAGGCTTTCCAGATTCACTGTCGATATAAGAAAATTAATCCCTATTTTCCTTGATTGGACCCAGCCAGTTCTGTTGGTGGTTTTAGCTTCTTTTCTTTTTCCCACACTCCTTCTGACCAAAAAAATAGCACTGGGGCTTCCTGTCCTGTGGGGGGGGGGGGGGGGGGGGGGGGGGGTGCTTTGAAGTCACCAGTGTGCGAAACTTGGAAAAATCATAGAAAGAAAACTACTCATTGTTGGAGAGTGCGGTTGATGTCAAACTTCTTCCATTAAAAAATAGTTAGTCGAAGTCTTTTTTCACACCCGTTGGTCACGCTCATTATTTCTTATTAATAAGCATGGTTCACTAAGCAGCCGATAGGATTGTTGCTACTTTTCGATGATTCAATGCCGAAACTTGACTCTCGAATGCTTCAGCCGTGGCAAATCGAATTGTGATAAAATACAACGCGCAGGCATATTGGAACTTGAAACTTTATTTTCGATGATTCGACGTCGAAACTACTGAACCATGAAAACTCGTACACCTATTGTTCGAATGTGCTCGCATGGTATTGGGATCCGAGGGATATCCAAAGGCGTTCCAAGAGGACGTTATGGAGTCAGATAGCTTTGGATTGTGGACCTCTCAGTCTTCTAAATCACTGTTTATATCCTGTCAACTGTCCAATGGAACACCTTTGCTTCCAGCGAAGTGGACTCATCAAAGCTGTTGACAGTTGCTCGACAGAAGTTCTGTGACATTGAACAAAACTCTCTGGGAGATCAGCTGCTGATGATATCTGCAAAATCATTCACGGTCATGGAACTGCTCATACATCACACAGTGCGGCAAATGACCTACTTTCCTGGTTATAACCATAAAGTCGAAGTTTACGGAAAAGAGTTGCCATTAAGATAAATCCATGCAATATATCGTAAACATTTATATTCTTAAAAAAACACAACAGTATTATGACAGCAACACAACTGCATGATGTGTGCTTTTACGAATGTAGACTGACGTTTACACCTACCACTTACCTTAGGCCTGCGCCTCTAAAGAGTAACTTTCGCTATTATTCTTCTAATTCTTTACTTATACTTATTCCAGACGTTGGAACCACCTGCTGAATATCTTCAAGAAGATCTCAAGGATGATCAAAACATACCCCCCGATGCGTTTTACATGTTACAAAGTATCAGGTTCGTCATTATCTCTTTGTCTCAACAACTAAGGAATATAAGAGAGAGAAAAATAAATGTTTATGCTTACATGCTTTAGGTGTATATCACAAAATGAAAATTAGAAAAATAAAACTTACAATGGATGGACAAATAATGATAATTATTACTTTAATAAAATAAAACAAAAAACAAATCTGATAAAACCCAAAAGAACATTCTTCACTACTGAGAAATGTCCTATAAATGTGGGCCTATCATATTATATCTACCTAAACCTTTGGGGTGTTGAGGAAAAAAATGGATATAGGTTCTTGAATCTGAATTTCATAGCGAATAATTTGGTTGAGTTGTAAAATGTTGTTGAATTATGCATGCGTTATAGAAAATGTTGTATAAATTAATGAGAATCGTCGTTAGCCGGTCCTGTTTTAAGGTTTTCTGAAGATTTATTTGGACTAGATGAAGCGTGTTTTTATCTTAAATGATTCCTTACGTATTACATATTTCAATGTGTTTGTTAATAACAATTATTATTCAACGCAGTATGTACCTAATGACTCGTTATTCAATATTTTAGGGTATTTGGACACTTTGAGAAGCCAATATTTTTGAAGCTCTGCAAACATACAGAAATTCTCACATTATCTGCAGGAGAATTCTTATTCAATATAGGTAGGTAAAGTCATTATTAATTTTAATTCAGCCAATGCGTATAATTTTAAATTGCAATATTTTAAATTAGTTTGATTCTAGATTATTAGAATAAATGTGTTTGTTTGTAGGCGAACCAGATGAAAACGTCTACGTTGTTCAGAACGGTAAAGTGAATGTGTTCATTAACAGTACCGATGGCAGCACGTTATCTCTTAAAGTAGTCAAACCTGGAGATTCTGTTACCTCACTTTTGAGTTTCACTGATGTGTTAACGGTATGTGTGTATGAGTATCTGTATTTTTCCTGTCGATCTCCAGTCAACAATGTACTGCCTATAAATTCAAACCTCTTTACATAATTTCAATTTCATTGAAGGGTCACCCTCATCCTTATCGTACTGTGTCTGCACGGGCGATAGAAGATTCTACAGTTGTGAGGTTGCCGATGGCAGCATTCCAAGATGTGTTCCAGGAGTACCCCGACTCATTCATTCGAGTAATGCAAGTAATTATGGTGCGCCTCCAAAGAGTAACATTTACTGCTCTACATCAGTATCTCGGACTCACTGCCGAACTAGTCAAGCCAGTACGTATTTAGCTAGTAAGGTTCATCTAACATTCATTAAATACTGCATTTTTCTATTTACAAGTTATTATCTAACTCATTCTCTTTCATTTCTTTTTAGAGTAAAGATAAAGACCGTAAAAAACCTAGTCATGGCTCACCAACTAAAAATCGTGATCCAATCGTTTTGAAAGAGGATATTTCTAGTAACTTTGTTTCACCAACTGGTAAGAATGAAATGAATGTTCAGTAATACGTTCTTGAATTATTTACGTTTGATTTGCCTTTTTTAATTACTTTTTTCTAAATCTCTTGTTGTGACTGAATATAAGCAGATGAGGATGCTGATTTGGCTGGTCAACTACCAACAAGAAAGTCACGTTCTGCGTTTGAACTAAAACCTCCTCCAGAATATAACGTATGTTTCCCTTGGATTAATTATTACCTACTAATTAATCTCTGCTTGGTGATGCTTACTAAATTATTAAAATGAAAATACATTAGAAACAACCACTACTTTAATCAAATGCTCTCTCAGATATAAGTTATATATGCTGGATATTAGCATACCTATGTGAAGCACACTTGATAGACTTTAGGTGTGTTTCGTTACCCTTTCTCGTTCCCAATTTGAATTTAAGTCGGCTGATTCAATTTTATCATATTTTGACTCAAGGAAAACACCATGTTGTAACTTGACATGATTCAGTAATTTCTATCTTGATTTGCAAGTGAATCGAGATTGAGTTTTATCTATGATATTTTAACCCTTTTAACATTCAACTGGTACACCCGTACTTATCTCATTTGGAAGCCACCCTTTCTCAGTATTTCATGCAACCATGGTGCACCGTTTGTTGTAACATGGCATTCGCCTTTCAGTCGATACGTACCCTCTTGGCATTAAAATGGTGCCAACTGAGATTCAGTGTGCACCTAGAAAAAAATTCATTTCAATGTAAACCTTCATGTTAATTTCACAATAAATATCCTTTTTGGTTAATTATTCGTAATTATGAATCTTCGTTATTGTCCAAGAAAAAATATTCAACGCTCCCCCATAATTCGTTTGTTCAAGTTTCTACATAAACAAATATAGATTTTAAAAAATTGAATAAATAGAATCCGTTCGCCTGCACATCACTGTATTTTCAAAAACATTTAACATTCAAAAACTTTCATTAAAAGGGTACCTAGTTTTTAAAAATTATTATTTCAATAAATCGAATGAGAACATCCCGAGGAAGGTGTTGACTCTCTCATCAATACAAAATATGTAGCGTACAGTCGATTAAAGCACATTGTTGATATTACGCCGTCCGTTTTAATCGCCCGAATCAGCTGACGCTGATAGGAAACAATTATGGACCCCTTGCCTATCAAATGTATTTCTGAAAAGAAAAAAAATCAAAGAATAAGCAGTACAAGTTTTTAATATAATATCTGTGTTCCCGACAAACTGTGGAATACAGACCAGAATGCTCACACCTCTGGATCACAAATGGGCTTTGGGAATATCGTATTTGTAAAATATAATGTTGAATCATTTATTTGTAGGAAGAGGGAGCCAGAATGCAACGAGGGTCTATTAGTAGAAGAAGTTTAGAATATATGACAGAGGAAGAGCTCATTAAAGTAGCTACAGAAGCATTTGTTCGAGAACTTGGATTGGAAGATGATACAGTGTTTGCTGGAGATAGAGACAAACTTGAAATCAAGCAGGTCCCTGCTGGAACCTATTTGATGAAGGAAGAGTCAAACAAGGTCAGTTTTAACCACTACTCTCGTCTGATCCAAATCAGAGTTTAAATTTTTTAGCATTAATAAAACTACGATGGTCACATAACAAAACTCGATGCGGATTCTAAACTAAACATTGGTACCGCTTATCATACATACTACCGGTTGTGTAGAACAGCGTCAAAAGATAGCGGCATATAAAATACGGAATTATATACAGTGCCCCTGTTTTCGACGCCATTCCTCTTCGATGCCGTTCTATGTCGCATGACCGTGTCGAAAGTTTTAGGCACAAAAACTCCACGCGTGTAACGGCATCGAAAAACAGCCGCATCGAAATGGATACTTCCCCAAAGCAGGCCTCTATATAGTTTAGTATCCATCTTTCATCCTTCTTCACCTTTTCTACGCTGTTGTTCTTCGATGCCGCTAACCCCCCTTTCGTTTTATACGCGGTTATTCTTCGTCGCGTTTCAGCTACTTCTGAAAGTTTATACGCCGCTGTTCTTAGGCGCCAGTATTTCCTATTTATACACGGTTATTGTTCGATGCGGTTGTACACTACATTGAGATATTATTTGAAAAACCTCCTTTTTATACACGGTTACTCATTCGACGCGGCTGTGCGCGCCCATCCTATCCACCATCTATACGTATACCTACTTTTCAAAATGGTCCTTGACGGATTGAGCAGTTCCTAGGACACTACCCCCGATTTACGTTTGACGGAGATTTTTCTCTCGAGGTTTTCTGAAATTCGACTAAACCATGACACGAATTCATATCAATTATCTAGGTATTGTTTTAGTTATAATGATATAGTCACTTGTTTATACCATACACAAGGTATCACTGAGCGGCAAGTCGTCAACTCGAACGCGAGGTGTTTATGACCAATAATGGTTGAGAGAAGATGAAGATTGATTCAAAATCCAATAATTAATATTACCTACATAATGTTATTTATTAATTTTTTTCTGGCAGGATGTGGCTTTGGTATACCTTCTGAGTGGAACACTCAGTGTGTCACAGAGGACGCCAGATGTGAACGACGAAGTTCACATGTTCACTGCATACCCTGGAGAAATTGTTGGAGGTTTAGCTGTTCTCACTGGGGAACCAAGTTTCTATTCCATACGTGCAAAACACCAAGCAACGATAGCACTTCTTTCCAAATCTACTGTGTACAAGTTCGTATTCTATTCCTATCTGTACTAAGTAGTAAATTGCAATGCTAAACAAGGTCCCTATGGTGGTTTCTACAGTGTTCTCCTTGTGAAATGATCAAACTGTTCAATTACACGAAAAATTCATTTTTGTTCTAGTATTCTGAGAGAAAAGCCTAAAGTAGTTCTTCATATTGCCCATACAGTCGTCCGAAGATTGTCCCCATTTGTTCGACAAGTAGATTTTGCTCTAGATTGGGTTTTCCTAGAGAGTGGAAGAGCCGTTTACAGGTATGGTTGAAGTTATTAATTTTAACACAGCTACAGCTTGTTGTTAGTTGAACATTACCTTATTTAAAAATTTTTATTTTATGTTCATTAATTGAAAACTAATTTCAACTTTAGGCAAGGCGACACATCAGATTGTACATATATAGTGTTGAGTGGCCGTTTACGCTCAGTGATCACGCACAGTAGCGGGAAGAAAGAACTAGTGGGAGAATATGGCAAAGGAGATTTAGTGGGAATCGTAAGTACAATACCTATCAACAATAATAGATAGGAAGGTAGAAGTCCTTAGCTGAACCTTAATACCTTATTGAGGTTTGGCTCGTAGGAGAAAAACCAGAGAAAACCCCAACTTTTTTACAAAATGTTTGAGGTATCGAAGTGGAACTTTGGGAGCGTTTTTTTGTGTGCTTGATACTAAGTTTTAAACTAATAAAAATCAGGAAAAAACCAAAAGTTTTTGGACTACAAAATCTGAAAACGGAGTATGATATCGCAATTCTGATTTCACCATCGTGTTCATGAATAAAAACGTCTGCCAAGTTGGATGGGCAGTATAGCTTCCTCACATATTGTAACATGGACGTATAGAATTTAGAAAATTTTCCAGGATATATACCCAATTAGCTACCGAGTTTGAACGAAATCAGACAACATATGGTGAGAAATATACGTTCCAAGTAATTCACGTTTGCGCATGCACACAGGCTGGTGTTGATTCAACGGCTTTGAAAATTATAGGGCACTGTCTAGTAGCTAACCCTCACAATCCCTGACATTTTCATCGGAATCGGACTGAAACTTGGTACAGTTTTGGCGGTGACAAGGATTTACCACAGACAGACACGGAATCAAAATTGATCAGCAAGCTCTGAAACGAAAAAAGCAAGAGGAAATTTTGGTTTTGGAGGACAACAATTTTTTCAACTTCAATGATGAACACAAAGCTTCCCAGCCTTCGGTAGTGAGGAAGAAAAAATCTACAAAATAAGGTGTCACTTGGCAAAAATATGGAAGAAAACATTTTTCGAAGTACCCTTAAAATTGCTTAAAACTTCAGGCACCCCAAAAATGCTCTCCAAGTTTCACTTCGATATCTCGAAAATTATGGGGAAAAGCTAGGGGGGGGTTACTTTTGGGACAACCTTTATAAAAGTATCTATTCATGTTGTTAGGTAAATGATTAAGGTCTCAGACGACACCACGATTTATTAATTGGGGTTGGAAATTTCGTGGAAACTTAGTCAAGTAAATGACATAGTACAGATGGGCCAATATTTCTGTGCGCGTGGACGTTTCGCTATTAGCCGCACTAAAAACATAGCCTGTTGTTCTCCGCATTGTATTTCTGTGCGCGTGGACGTTTCGCTATTACCCGCACTAAAAACATCCGCGCGGATGTTTTCACAAAAGTACCCCCGACAACCCCCTCGCCTAAACCCGACCAGTTCTGGTCGCGCGCACAGAAATATTGGCCCATCTGTACCATATACAATCAGATGGGTAGGTAGAGGTCTCATGCTATAACTTTGTAATCTTTAGATCTCCGAAAGGGGTGGTTCAACAAGGACAGTGAGAGGAGGGGGGTGTTCTGTAACTTTTCGAGAAATAACCCACAGTGGACTAGTTTTCCACTGGAATAATTTTCCACCAACAGGCAAAATAACATTAATAAACTAACCATGAGTAGGTACTTGATTTCAAGCATTAACGCCAGAACCACCAAGGTTCAACTCTTTGGCAGTAAAATGAATAAACATTTCTTCTTTTTTCTTCACTTCAACATGAAGGACCACTAAACTAATGGATTGAATTTATATTCAATACAAAATATAAATCAATAAATTACAGAGTGATATAGGACGAGGAAACACCTCATCTTGTAAATCTTATGACCACCTATGGAGGTGGTAAAAACTTTTCCAGAGTGGAGAAGTATTACTGTCTTACAGAGCACCTGGAGAAGTTTTCCACGGCAAAGATGGCGGCGTATCTCCACTGTGCAAAAGTTTTCCCAGCGAAATAAAGTTACAGATCACCCCCCCCTCGAGGCTGATCAAGGTGAGGATGAGGTATCTTCAGTTGGTTTTGAGAAACCAGTAAGGTTCAGACCTCTATTATCGTGGGTGAGAAAATTATTGGGGTTTTAATAACCATCCTCTAGACGTAAGAAAAAGTTCCAGACATGCAGCTTGACCATATGAGCAAGTTTTTGTAATTTTCGCGTTATATTCATGTGGAATTAAAATACAATGCAGGTACGTAATAGTTATGCAGGAATCTTGCCTTGTTCCACAAAATAAACTTGGTAGGATGTGTAGTGGTGCAACGCCTAGAGAAGTTGGTTGAAACTACCTATTTCTGTCCTGAGAACTTTCAATTGATCTCACGCTATTATTGTTAATCTATTTACAATGCATATACCTACAGAAGAGAGTTATATTTGTCCGAAACCGACGACGCATCCGCTAACGCATCCGAATTCCTTGACCGAAAACAGTACCACAACGTCACACTGCGGCGCACCTATATGCTTCTTTCATCTCAGACCTGCAATACCTTGTTGTTCCCCCCTGGCAGCTGACGGAATGGTTCTATAACCTTCACTTCTTGAAACCTCGTCTGAGACAAGCGAAAACTGAGAACTTTTTTGTGTTTTTACTACTCAAATTCGGTAATAGGTGCAATGGTTGTTTTTATTGGAGACGTGCAAAGTGAAACGTCCCTTGGCGTAAATCATGGAATGACAACTTTCAAACTCAACGTAGAACTAAGTGGCCCGATAATTAGGGGTTTCAAGCAAGTGTTTTGATGAATGATAGAAAACTAATTCTACAACTAAAAACTAAAACTAACCGAAGATTCAGGTGGAGGTGATGAGGCAAAATTTCTTGTTTCTTTGTTCCTTCCTCATTTACGCATTGCATCATCATCACTATTAAAATAGCCGAATAGCCACAAACAATGGCGACTTCAAATGAAATGTGGGTTCGCACGGTTCTCAGTTAGCAGTCAAATTCAGAGTTGCTTTGATGAATAGATTAGTACCTATACAATTTATGCCAATACAATTATTATTATTACTTCCACTCGTGCAATTGGTTTGTCAAACGACACCAGCAGAATAAACATATATATGACGAATGATAGATAGAAAACATGAATGTAGACGTTATTCTAGCTAGGTTGAGGAGGGATGCGTAGGACGTACCTGATGCTGCGAAAATGCATCCCCAACAAATTAGGGGCTACGTTCTAGACGATACGTTTTTTACTATTTGCCACTACAACTCTTACAATACGTATACGTAGGTATGTATACCAATTTACAATATGTATTCATATAGGTACGTATTTATAACATTTTAAAAATTAATAATTCAGAATTATTAGTTGTCCACTGTAACTCGTAATTGTACTGAGCACTGACCCCCCTCCCCTATGACAAGAGGTATTGACAAGAGGTGTTCACTAGTGTCTTGGCCAACTCGCAGTAGTAAAGAATCGTGAATTCAACCACAGCGAAAATGAGGAGGCAAAGGTTGGAAGATGATGAAAATTCAAAAATGAATAATGTTCAAAATTGGGCATGAAACGTGTTGTTAGGGGAATTTCAAAAATTGTCCCGTTTTTGTAAAAATGTTCTTCCGAATTTTCACAACACTTTTTCAACCATTTCTTTAAATTCAATTTCATATAGGTAACTAATCAAAAATGTTCAGCAATCGAAGCGTGCTGCTTGGTAAATTTTAGCGTTATACGTGCTTTTTTATCCATCTTCACGATATCTTAGGAGAAATGCCGAATTTTAGGAGAAAAATTTATATATATATATATATATATATATATATATATATATATATATATATATATATATATATATATATATATATATATATATATATATACGGAAAGGTTACACCCCCTTCATTTCCACTGAATTCAGCGTAAAAAACTGGAACCAACGCCATTCTTCATAATTTTTAAGTAGATCTAGGAATAATAGTTTCGCGCGCGCCACTTGCATCAGAAGTGGTGCAAATGACATAAACTTTTTTCAAATTGAAACCCTCTTTTTTATTGCAGATTTGAATTATACGCAAAATTTCATGAATTCACGACCCCTCACTCGATTTTTTTCGACCGCTCGCAACATGTTCCGCGAGCCCGCAAAGTTGCCTAACTGCCTACCGAAATTGCTCAAAACATGGATTCTGGAAAAACCCGAATGGAATGTGGTACATGAATTTTTATTGGTTTTCATCGCTTCAAACGGGCATTTTGAGCAACTGTTTTGAAGTCCTTTTTTCATATTTCCCCCGCCACCAGATGGTATTTTTATTTTTTTAAGCAAGTGTTGGTTTTTATTTTATTTCAACTCCACCATATTCGGTCCTCTGACCGGTTGAGAAAGAGGAGGGAAAGGGAATGGAAAATTATGAAATTTCGTGTGCAGGCATACTCATAAAAAGTCACGCAAAATAACCACATTTCGGCCATTATTCCGCTAAAATCGAATCAAATCAAGTAGCGGAATCAGTGTTGAAAAACAATATCAATTCTAATACCACACTTGGGGTTTGCCAGAATCCCTGTTTTGCGATATTTTATTAGTTAGGCAATTTTGCGATCTCGCGAGTGTGGGGTCGTGAATTCATGAAATTTTGCGTAGAATCCAAATCTGCAATTAAAAGATGGGGTTCCCATTTGAAAAAAAAAAAAAAAAACGTTTATGTCATTTGCCTCACTTCTGGCGCAAGTGGCGTGCGTGCAAGTATTTTTCCCGAGAATCCAGAGATCTACGTAAAAAATTATGAAGACTGGCGTTGGTCCCAATGTTTTACACTGAATTCAGGGGAAATGAAGGGTGGTGTAACCTTTCTGTGGGACAACCTGTATAGCCACATTGCGAAAGGATCGCTGGTGGGAAATTTTCAGTAAATTATGCAGAATTAGTTTTCTTCGACTCATCAGAAATATTCAACTTGGAAAACATCACCTGGGTGGGAAAGAAAGCTGCAGAGGAAACCCAGCATGGGGCCTCCTACTCTCGACCGCTGCAGCCTTTGCAAGATATTATGTCACTAAGTGGTGTCATAGGCTTTAGCAAGATCAAATAACACACCAATGGCATGCTCCCTGATCAAAAAGGCGTCCTGGATATAACTGTCCAGAGCTGAGAGTTGGTCAACTGCTGAGAAGTTTTTGCGAAAACCAGCCTGATATTGGCTGATGAGGCAAGTTGCTCTCAAGAAACCATACCAGGCGGTAGTTGACCATAGCTTCCAGGATCTTGCTTATGCAGCAAGTAACGGAGATGGGTCTGTAACTAGCAGCCTCACAAGGGTCGTTGCCCTCTTTGTACTGAGGGACAATGACAGCCTCCCTCTAGGAGGAAGGATAGTTTACCTGAGGCATATATAGAATTATATAGCCTCAAGAAAGTGTGCTTTTGCTCCTGTGGGAGATTGATCAACATTTCATAAGGGATTTCAGGGGCAGTCCTGTTCGATTTCTTCATTGCTCTCTCTAGTTCATCCATTGTGAATGGCATATCAATTGAGGGAATGGACGATGGCACAAGCTGAGAGAGAGGTGACATGACATCTCAACCTTCGCCTTGTGTCGTCTAATGTCATCCAGGTACGCTTCATCATTGGACGTATGGGCATAATGAGAAGCCAATGTGTCAGCAACGTGCTTGGGTTCCCAAGCCAATCACCCTGAGGTGTGGTAATAGATGGAATAGTCGGTAGTGGGATACCCTTCATTGCTAATATAATTATAGTTATATTAATAATTTATTATTAAATTATTATAAATAATAAATATATTCATTAAACAACTTGAAATTTCTATAAATATCAATAATTAATAAATTAAATAATAATTATGATTTACACCCTTAAGCAGGTTTACAGAGTACGATAAATCGTGGCTATTAGAAAAATTTTCCTTGTAAATTTAATAATTACTAAAAAGTAAAAGATAGTTACAAAAAATTGGCTTTCTATAAGCCTTAAACACGGGAAACCCCCGTACTTGTGGATAAATTCGTATAGGAACTCAGGAGGAGTTTGTTTAAAGGAAACGTTAGCCATGAAAAATTGAAATACCCAATATTAAAAAAAAAAGATAGAACTAACAAACAAAGAACTGGACTTCGCAAAGATGCAATGGCAAATGAGATATCTTAGCGAGAAATCGATGTCATCTGTTTACACCATTATTTATAACCAAACGCTTACACGTTCTAACTAGTTTCCAATAAGATTCGCAGAAATCGATGCAGACCTCTTGACTGACTGCCTAGGGCTTCCGTAGAAAGAAATCTCAGGCCTAATGGCTTATATTTCCCCAAAAGGGCCCCTTAGGAAATTGGGGATTCTACGGCTGCGCTATGTCCCTAAATTTGTTGCTCATTTCAACAAACTTCTTGATCTGTTTCCAATCGAGGTCTCTGAGTGAGGCCCTTTCGATTGTGTTGTGTCCTAGGGCTTCTTGCCTAGATCTCCAGAATCTGTCACAGTCGCATAGAAAATGTTCAGCTGTGTCTTCTCCTCTTTCACACTCGCAGAGTGGTGAAGAAACCTTAGACATGATGAAAAGGGTCCTCTTAAAGCTGAAGTGCCCTGTGAGGACCCCTATTAGTTTCCTCATTTGCTTTCTAGGAAGTGTTATAATCCAGTCTGAACTACTCTTTTCGTAGCCAGATATACACATCCTAGATTGTCTATATCTGTTGCTCTCTTTTCTCCATAGCTCATTTAGATCTCTGCTGATCCAGGTATTTGCCTTGGCTTTACACGCATTGCGTGTTATACCCAAGGCTGGGGTCGGTCCATAGTAGTTTCTAGCCGACCCCTGCCTGGCCAAGTGATCCGCCCCTTCGTTTTCTGTATGACCTTCATGACCTGGCACCCAATTTACATACACTCTGTTTTCCAACCGGGTGCCAAGCGTGGTCAGTTTGTCTTTAGCCTCTTTAATCATTGTTGAGGTAGTAACCGGGCTCATCAGCGCTTTGATGCAAGCCTGGCTATCTGTGTGTATGACTATTTGTCTACCTCTTGTATTGTTTTCTATTAAGCTGTCTGCACACCTGATAATGGCGTATAGCTCACTCTGGAATACAGTGGTATGTGCATCCAGAGTGTAGCACTCAGCTATGTCCAGATCAGGTATGTACACTCCAGCCCCTGTTCTAGTCCCGCTCTCAGATGCGACTCTGGAGCCGTCTGTGAAGCATGACAGACGAGTTCTTTGAGTTCTAGGGACTATCCTGTCCCAGTTTTCTCTGTTGCCAATGACGTACTTGGTAGGATCCTTCCATAGGTAGGTTTTCCCAAGCTCATCATGTGGCATTTTCATTTCTGGAATATACCCTAGTGTAGCTGGTGCTATAAGGGTATGGCTTGATTGTCTGTTATGAGTTAGTGTGTGGTAATTATGTATCCACTCTCTCGTTCTCATAAGCCTAATGGTAGTATGCATTGACTGTACCATTGCTATTGTGCTTATGGGTGCAAGACCCAAAATTATCTGTAGGCTCCTAGTAGGAGTTGTCCGGAAAGCACCCGTCACTAGCAGACAGATGATTCTGTCTAGCTTATTCAGTGTGCTTCCCCCCTTGATTCCGGGCCACCACACCAGTACTCCGAATAGCAATCTCGGCAGTATGATAGCCCTGTTTATCCATAACATTACTTTAGGAGTGAATCCCCAGGTCTTGCCCACAGCTCTGCGTACACAGAAGAGGCTGTTGAGGGCTTTCCTGTACTTCCACTCAATGTGTGGTTTCCAGGTCAGTTTCCTGTCCAGAATGACTCCTAGATACTTAGTTTGTTCTTTTGTTGTGAGATTCTGACCCATATAGACTATTTGTCCAATATGTGGGTTTCTTCTTTTCCTAGTGAACATGACAAGGTCTATCTTATTTGGATTAATGAAAAGTCCCTTGTCTGCACACCACGTCTCAATAATAGCCAAAGCATGATTAACATTATTCTTTATTTCTACGGGGTCGTTACCCTCTATGAGCACCACCCCGTCATCTGCAAAAAACTGGGTATGGAGCCCTGTGTCTGATAGCGCACGCAGGAGCTCATCAACAACAAGGCACCACAGGAGCGGTGAAATAGCCCCCCCCCCCTGCGGTGTGCCTCTGCTAACATTATATTTAGCTGTGGTATTACCTAAGGAAGTAGTGATTTTCCTTTGTGAGAGATAATTTCTGCACCATCGTGCAATTTGTGTCTCCACACCTCTGCCAAGTAACGCCTTGTCTATTGCATCCCATGAGAGATTGTCGAAGGCGCCCCCGATATCAAAAAATAGTCCTGTAGCGCATCCCTTCTTGAATGCGTTATTCTCTATCCTTCCTACAAGGTTATGTAGCGCTCCGTCTACAGATTTGCCTTGTAAGTAGGCATATTGGTTTGGATGTAATGGGGACACGGAGAGTTTGGTGTCCCTTATATATCTATCAATTAGTTTTTCTAGAATCTTAATCAGGATGGAGCACAGACTTATAGGTCTGAGTGACTTTGGGTCCGTGTAATCCATTCTGCTGGGTTTGGGTAAATAGAGTACCCTAATCTCGCTTAAAATCCCAGGAATGAGATTCCATCTCAGCATACCCTTGAAGAGTAAAATGAGATGTCTCTTTAGTTCTACAAATGCTTTCTGAAGGCAGGCTGCGTAGATCCCATCAATGCCACACGCTTTGTACGGCTTCATGGAGTCCACCGCCCATCTCAGTTTTTCCTCGTTGATGACAATATTCAGTGTTTCCTCATCTAGATCTTCTACCAGAGATGTGCTGGTATTTGCAACATCGTGGTCAGATATCCCCGATGATCCCGGAAAGTGCGTGGATGCTAGGAGATCTAATGTCTCCTTTTCACTATTCATCCTTACACCTCCAGGACCCACAAGCAATCCAAGTCTGGGTGTGGTATCACCCTGAATCACTTTAAATATCCTCGCTGTCTCCTCTGTGGATTCAATTTCTCCACAGAAGTTCCTCCAGCTACTCCGTTGTTTTTGGTTAAGCAGAGTGCGATATTCGCTTCTGCATTGTCTATATAATTCCTTATCTGAGTCTGTCTTAGTTCTCTCAGATCTTCTCTGTAACCTGCGGCATCGTGTCCTCAGGTTTTTCAGCTCTAAACACCAATACGGTTTATTCTTAGATCTGACCACCTTAGCTGGACAAGCAAAGTTGAAAGCATTGTTCATGCATGTGATCAGTTTTTGTGTATTATCATCTATCATATGTGGATTATTCCAGTCTGGGTTAAAATACTGTAGTTCAGTTTTAAGCCTATCTATGTACCTCTCCCAGTCTGCCCGTCTCGGGTTTTGGACTTTAATTGGGATTGGTTTAATGGTTCTCATTGTGAAGGTAATCGCCCTATGGTCTGATTGTATTACATGTGGCAAAACCCTCCAATCTACTAAATATTCTTGTAAATCTCTACTGCAAAGTGTGATATCTATACATGATTCCCCATTCCCCGAGGAGAAAGTAGGAGTGTTACTATTATTGCACAATGACAAGTTATGTCTAGAAATAAATTCAATTAATTCATTACCTCTAGCGTCGTTGTGTCTGTCACCCCACATGGTAGAGTGAGCATTACTGTCTAGGCCTACCGTCCAGCCATATCCGTGTTGGCTGTTCCATTCGGCCAGTTCTTCAAGTCCAGACGTCATCTCCCCCACAGCTGCGTCCTTGGGGAGATGGCAGGAGGTGATGACCAGCCTCCTGGTCTGTCCATTTCTGAGTCTCAGTTGCATCATGGCTGAGGTTATGTCTGCATTGTTACCCCAGGTTAGGGGGGTGGCCCCCCATTTCCTGTGAATCAGTAAACAAGTTCTGGGTTTATCTAATGTTTCTGCATAGAACAGATCAAATTCTTTTAATTTAAGTCCCACTATTTTATTTTTGTAAATTTGTGGTTCTTGAATTATAGCTACATCAATTTTATTTTTAACTAGATAATGGACAAGGTCGTCCGTGCCAACTTTGGAGTGTTGGGCATTTAATTGGATTATCCTAGCCATTTATTGTCTGAAATCCATAGAGATAATACTTTTCCCAAGATTTGTAACGAAAGAGGGTGAAAAAAAAAAAAAAAAAAAATCCTTCGTAAATCCCTTGGTAGCTCTCCCGTCCTTTACCCCTTCCTCCACCTCATCATCCCTTAAGGTATTCAGGTGGATTTGGGTATTTCCAACTCCATCTGGGTGTGAGTATCACCCTGGATGTCTAGTGACTCGTCTGTGATAGTCACAAGAGTGCCTTCTGATTCCGTGGAGATATCTACTCCTTCCACTTCCTCGAAGGCACCCACCTCCATATCCATACTGGATTTTTTAGGCGTCTGTAGGAGTTCAATTTCGGCCGATGGTGACCTACTCCTTTTTGGGGTGGAGGTACCAGACATAGTGCCCTCCATACCCTCCTCTTCTCCTAATGTGTGCATGTCAATGCTCATCAGTAGTATATATATACCGATCCTGGCTCACCTCAAAATTATGGTTGAATTTAACCATAGATATTTTTTCGTATTTATGGTGGAGTTGAACCATGGATATTTTTTGATTATGTGGCGGAGTTGAACCATAGATTTTTTATTTTTTTAGTCAGTGGCTAGCGTATTTTGTGGCGGAGTTGAACCATAGATTTTTTTTTTAATTTTATGGCGGGGTTGAACCATAGAATTATTTTGATTATGTGGTGGAGTTGAACCACACTTTTTTTTCTTTTTTTATTCAGTGACTTTTTAGCAAACAGTTAAAGAAATTATTGATATTTTTAATAAAACGTGTGTGAGAGTTGAGTATTCACAGACTGACGTAGCGAACTGCATTGTCTGAGGCCGGGAGAGCGACTGGGCAACCAGATAGCCGCCCGATGCGATTATAATTATGTAATGATAAGGCGACTCGACGCACGCGTACGACCTTGAAATCTAGTTCCTAAGATTGAGAATTGACTATTCTCTTTCACAAGGCGGTTTGGTCTAGCGGTTATGATATTGGACTGTCGTGCTAGAGGTTGTGGGAACGATGCTCACAGCAACACCGAGAATTTTTTTTTCTATATAGTGAGGATACACTTCTGGTGTAGAATTCGTGGTGGATTCAATAGATGATGGGCCCTATATGCTATTGATGAATCCATAAATTCAATCCAGAGGTGAGTGTCGACCAAATATCGTCAAAATCTCCTTTCTTACCTTCCCAAGCACCTACGGCTACTAAAACAACAAAAACCGAAAAATTCCAACGGAACTGAAAAGGGAAGTTGGAATGACTCACAACAAAACTGAGAGTCGTGTCGGGGTTCCATTCGACGCAGGATCGGATGGATGTTGAGTAGCTCCTAGGTTGCGCCAAGAGGAGTTGGGTAAGTTGGGATATTTTGCTGAAATTTTCATTGATTTATTTTTCGCAATATGTGTATACAATACTGGAGAGAATTACGAAAACATTTCAGTTTTTTATAAGAGCTCTCCTATAAAAAACTATGATCTTAACCTACATTGTCACTCACAAATAACTTTCTATCTTCTGGCCTGCCTGATGAGTATCTCTCGAAACCTGACATGAAATCTGGGTGAATTGGATGAAATGGTCTGGCTTTCAAAATAGCAAAATACTTGAAAGTGTTTTAGACAATGGAAAATTTTTTTCTCAAAAATCCAAAACCAATCTACTTTATCGTCAAACTCAACCAAAAAGTCATCTGAAAGATTCTGATATCGTGAAATTTTCTCCAAAGATATTTAGATTTGGCAACTAAGTAATTATCAAAATTCTTGTTTAATCATATTCTTCAGTGGCTCATAACTAAGCAGCGTTTTTGAAACTAAAACAACATAAACGAACGTGTCTGCTGCTACATTCTTATCAAAATCAGCGTGAAAAATTATATTATTTTTCATTCCAGAAATGGATTGTGGCTGGTTAGTTAGATCAATACTATAAATCGGATAACTTTCCTTAAAAAACTGCGGCTCTACATAAGGAATGGATGAATCCTTACAAAATACCTTTTTATAGTCAAGATACATATTATACGCAATAGAATAATTACCATTACTCCAATCAAGATTTAAACTTTCTTCAGGATATCTCTTTCCTGATACTTCAAAATAAATATTTCTAACATCAACGTGATCAAATTTTGAGTTATCTTTTTTCTGATCGTTTTTCCTGTTTGTTTGGAAAACTGCAAACGCCCATATAGGGTTTTCGACGCTTCTGTAGATTGTTGTAACATCGAAATTCAGTGTTTTTCCTGTAACTTTTTGTTCAATACATTGAAGTTTTTTGAACTGGAATATGTAAGGATTTGAACTCAACTCACTTATCAACTTGAGTTTTGATTCGCTGGTATAATCTATAGTGGGGACTCTCAAATAAAATTGTTTGATTTCCACCTTTCCCTCAACACCTTCAGGTGAAGAATTATCTTTTTTATATCTGAATATAACATCATCGTCTGAGTTTCTGATGAATGTTATTTCAAACCCTCCTCTGTAGATTGGAGATGAGATATCCCTGAAAAATCCAAGACCTAAATCACCCAAATAACCTATAGCACTGAAGTTCCCTCCATTAACCTTTGAATTAAAACCCGAATTAATAACTTGACCATTGTAATTTTGAGGCCCCGAATGAGTAACAAAACCAAGTACTGTACTGGCTATTCCCGGATCTTCAATCTCGTCAATAATTGTATTGTGCTTTTTAACTTCAATTTTAGAAAATAAGTGCGCAACATAATTATCAACCATACGTATTCCATCGTTCGCGCCATACGATTTTGTCGGATCTTTAGGTTTACATTGTCCTTCTATATAGTACTGAATGTTTTTACTAACAAACTCATCTTCCAAGTCCAATTTAAAAACAGTTCTTTTATTTTCCGAGTTCAGTTCCAACGTTGAAGTAGGATTGAAGTTTCGGTACTGAAGCCTAGTTACTTCATCGTCATATTTAGAGAAAATTTGTTTGATTTGATTCATTTCGTTTATTATATATGGAATTATTATTTTAATTTTATTTAGTTGGCCAAAGATTTTAGTTTGGTAAGTTTTTATAGAATTTAATTTCTATAAAAATTTTAAAAATACGCACCCATTTACATTTTATGTTTGAAAGATTCCCAAACCTCATTCCTACCAATATACTTTCCTTTTTCCAAAAGTTCCAGTTTTAAATTTTCGTTTAGGTTCTTTGATTCGTTCTTATTACTGTTATATTCAGTTAGAATACTTTTTTTCATGTTGTCGTAATTTTTTATTTCTTGTTCAATATCATTGAACTCTTCATCCGAAATTTTTCCATCTTTGATAGCTCTTGTGAATTTTTCCTCAATAGAATTCAGTTTAGCTTTAGCCAGAAGTTCAATTTCAGAATGTTTATGTATTTTCCGAATTATGAATCCGCTTGAAGATCTCAGTATTGTCGATAAACTGGTTAAACCAACAGAAAGTGGCACACTGAATGGAATAATTACCGGTAAAGCTATAGAAGTACCAGCCATTCCAATTTCAGAGAGAGTTATGACAAATTCAGTTCCTAAAAGAGCACTAGATAATTTCGTGTATTTTTTGCGGAGGTTAGCTCTCATATTCCTCTCATCTTCCAGAAATTTATATTGGTTAATGATGCGATTTATACGGAAGTTATTCACATTGAACTCTGGAAGCATGATTTTCGGATATAAATTGTGATGAAATGGCGTAAATTGCACATTTGTATCACCAGCCGGAGCTGATGGATTTTCGTTCGAGTACATTATTATTTATTATAGGAGAAATTATTTTCATTTTTCCTAGGAAATATAAAAATACGGACTTCTATTTAGAATCCCAACAATATTACTTTAATTGAATTGTTCAATTAAAACAAAAATCTACCAACACAGTCTTATAGAGTTTCTATCCAACGTGTAGTTTTATTTTTTAGAGCTTTCAAGACATCTTCGTACATCTTACCTTCCGATAAATTTTTCAAAACGACCAAACATAAATGTCCACATATTGGTGGATCATTATTATTTTGTACTCTCTGTTCATTATAGTACACATTTTCAGGCCCCAAATATTTCACAAGTTCTTTTGGAGGAGGCGCACTACCATACGAATCAAAATAATATTTAGTATCATTATTTTTGTAGTACGCAGTCCAATGGCTTCCGTTATCGTCAGAATTTTCCAAATTAATAATACCACATTCTGTATGATTAATTTCATCTGGTAACTCATCTTTCATAAAAACACCTCTGAAGTTTAGTATTTTGGCATCTTTGGCTCGTTCTAAAATATCATAGTTACTCAACGCTCTTATTTTTTGATTTTTTTTCCAAGACCTGAACCAATACTCAAACTTTTAGCGTTTTGTGCCAACCTTTCCATTTCTAAATTGTGGCGTTTGATTTCAAGTTCTTCAGCCGTTTTATGTTTGGAATCAATCACGCTTGATGCGACTGCTGCACCCCCTCCTAATAAAGCTCCTAATGCGCCGATTCCCGCAAAAATGAGAGGTAAAAACCCTCCAGTGTGGTTTATTTTTAGTAGGTTACCTTCAAAAGTTAATTCGGTCCCTTTCTTGTTTTTAGTAGCTTTATCGATTTTCTTTTTCTGAGTTTCTGTTAGAAGGACTTTGTGTGCACCATTTCCACTTATATCGTTGAAAGATAGACGAACTTTAATGGTGTCATTCTTTCTATAAGCTGAACGTATTTTTTTAATTTGGCTGTCCGAAAAGTTCAAATTATATTCGATCATACTATTATTTTGTGTATTACTTTATTTATAGGAAAATTTAAATGAAAAATCACGCGAGTACTCAGTAATCAACGCCCATTCCAAAAAACCTTTTACTTTTCATAGCTGCCTTAACTATAACAGCATCCGATTTTTCTTTCAAAGTTGAATCTGAAGAGTGAATGACTTCATCAGCTACTTGTTCCAATTTTTTATCTGCAATATGCCTGTCACTAGACTTACTGTGATCTCTATAAAAAATATCATGTTCTTTACAACCTTCTTCGTCCAATTTATTAATGCCTTTGTCCCCCCTTTCAAGCCTTTCATCTAATTTTGTAAACGGCCCACAAAATTTGTAACCTGGAAGATGCATTTCGGGCACTACAGGACTAAGTTTGTTGAGTAAAGCATTGAAAACTCCTGAACCATTTTTTATTATACTTTTGGGTAAGTTGCTTACAATTCGTATCAAATATTCTATTCCTTTTGGGGTGTCTACATTCTTCTCCAGCTGATCGGTAATGAAATTTACGATACCCAATTTCTCATTATGAAAATTATTATTACCTGCTTGTTCTTGCGCATATAAGTAATATAATCTCTGTTGTAGTTGATTCAAATCATCGATATACTTATATTCTACTGGATTTTCAGAGTATTTTATCAAGCCCGAGCCTGTTTTTGAAGACTTCAGTTGGTGCCAGATCGGGCCAACAATGTCCTTCCATTTTATGTTGCTACTTGATTTCGGGCCCTTTTCTGGATTGTTACTGTGATGCATACTGCTTGTCTGTATAAGTATTCTTTTGTAAGCTTCAAGATCAGCCTTTGTATATTCATCTACAGTTGGAATTTTCGGAGCTGAGGCATTATTAGGCGTTGTTAAAAGTTTCCATAAACCATGCGTACCTTTATAAATTTCATTATCTATCAAGATATTGTTATTATCTACAACAATTTTCTTGTTTCCGATGTAGATATTATCCTGTTCTGGGTATATTCCAAACTGTTTATCAGGATGCAGAATATATAATCTTGCAATGGCACCAATACCCTTCGAACTAACTGACGAATTTGTTGGAAGAGTTCGTTTATCACTTTTCTCAACTATTGTTAGCATTTTTGGATCAACATCAGATGTTGAACTTTCATTTTGATCCGAAATGTTACTCTTCATACTTTGATTCAGGTCATCTTCGCTTCCATCAGAATTTGATGTTTCTGTCAAAGGAAGCAGTTCCGGAAAATAGATCTCTTTTTTTGTTGGAGAACTTGAAGTTATTGGTTCAATCCTGTTAATGGGTATCAATTCCAATTTTTTACTCAGGTCGTCATCTGTTTGTTTGACTGCTTTTTCGACTTTATCTAATCTTTGTGTGATTGGTTCAAAGGCTTTTTCTCTAATATCCTTTTCAGTTGTTTTATCAAGTCTTGCTTGCTTATACATATGCTGTAGATTTTTCCTGAGTTGGATGCTTTTAGTTGCCTCGATAACTGATATTTGTCTTTGTCCCGGAAAAACTATTGGGTCATCTTCATCATCTCCATCGTCAACCTCTTGCAAAGCCTTTTGTTTTGAGCTTTTATCTTTCTCCACCGCCGCTTGCGCTTGCTTGAATTTTAGACGAAGCGCTGTTTCTAATTTTTTCTCTAATGACATCTTTATTAAATAAAAAAAAATATATATAAAACACTAATACACCAATTTAGCGGGCGTTGTGTGGAAGCGTTTTTTGGCGATTTAGCGGGTGTTTTAGTGGATTTTTGGGGCGTTGTGTGGAAGCGTTTTTTGGCGATTTAGCGGGCGTTTTAGCGGATTTTTGGGGCGTTGTGTGGAAGCGTTTTTTGGCGATTTAGCGGGCGTTTTAGCGGATTTTTGGGGTGTTGTGTGGAAGCGTTTTTTGGCGATTTTGGGGCGTTTTAGCGGATTTTTGGGGTGTTGTGTGGAAGCGTTTTTTTGGAGTTTTGGGGGGCGTTTTATTTAATCTATTATGGTATCCATAAATTTTTTCCGGTAACGCCCATCATCACATTTTTTTGTTATATCGATCGTTAGAAAGCCGAAGTCCTCATCCCAGCACGAATAACAGAGTTCTCTGAATCGTTCATATGAGAAATCAGTTCCAACATATTCATCAAAAATATCTTTCATATACTTCGGACCTTGGCGAAATACACAAAGAAAGTTTATATTATTTCTTATAAGTTGCTTATCGACTTTAGACCAAGATTGGGTTAGATATACGCACGATATATTCTTGTGCCTTCCTCTCACAAAATAATCTTTGATTTCTCGTTGATGCTGAATGTTTACGCAGTCGTCAAAAATAATCAAACTATTTTCATTGCATTCATCAAGGGTAATAAGTTCATCACAACTACTGAAAAACTGCGCTATTTCCACACCTTCCTTTTCTGTAATTTTCTCATACGTTTCTTTCAATACCTGATAAACACGCTGATCTAATGACTTTGAAAAAATGTATAGATTGTGGAAAGGAATACCCCACGATTTTACAATCAAATTATACAGTAACGTTGTTTTTCCGCAACCTGAAGTACCAACTATCAAAGCTCTCAAAGGTAAAGGTAAAATACCATTTTTACTTTTAGTTTTGTCAAATGGGATTGGATCAATTCTATATTTGTTCATCTTTATTATTAGGAAAAACTTTTTTTATTTTGCCCTAAATAAAACATGACGTTGATAAAAATTTCTGACAAGCACAAAGACTTGAAAATAACATTTGCCCGGAAAATCACTTTAAATCCTGACAAAAAATATAAACTTGGACTAGTAAAACTATTATTTACTTCGCCACCTTCTCCTTCATTTCAAGTAAGAGGTCTACTTATATCAATTAGAATTTTTTTACAAGATGGCTGGTACCATCTAGAGTACGCTATTAATGATACATTTACTATTGAAACATTTAGAAGGGATCTATATTTAAAAATGAAAAGTTTTCAATCTGATATCCTGAAGGGTTTTGAGAAGGAGAAGGAGAAAACAAAATTTAAATCTCACATTGATACATTAAAGAGAATAAAACCTGAAAGCTTAATTTTTAAAGTTGACTACACTCCAAATTGTAATAGATTTTATCTTAAATCTCCGTTTATGCTTACATTTCTAAATTTTGGAAATTTCTGCGAACTGTTCGAGTTTAAGCAGTGCTTAACAGCTGGGGACTATTTTGACGCTAATAAAGAGTACTATTCTGAAGACAATCCAAGGTTAATCAAACCTCTTTCACTAATTGAATGGCACTGTAATATTATTGATTATAGCTTCGCTAATCATGATGAACATTCTCACCTTCACAGTGAGCATGAATTGCTTCACGTGTCTTTCATAGAGAACACAATTCTTCCAAATACCACTTATATGGAAATAAATAAAAAAGTTCTTTACAACCCCCTAAGAGAAGGGTTGAGAGACATTCGAGAAATTAAACTATCACCCAGGAATGAAAATGGAGATGAGATGAACTTGGAGAATGTTATGGTTTACCTACACCTTATTGAAGAGTAAGAACTCACGGATTATTTTTTATGAGAAATATTTCTTATAAAACTTTTTACAAGTAATAAATGGATAAAGATTTAACTGAACCTATATACTGTCATAAATGCAAGAAAAAAACTAACAATATTGATGCGGAAAGAGTTCAAGCTGTCAATGGGAGATGGAGAGTTGCAGCCAAATGTTCAAAATGCAAAACTAATAAGAGTAAATTTATCACGGCTCCTGAAAACAACGATATTCAAGAAGGACCCAAAATTGAAAATCTGAATGCCAATGAAAAATTATCTCTGGCTAAAGAATTGCATAAACCAATAAGAAAGAAGTTTAAAAAACGAATGATATTCACCAATGGAATAGACGATCTTTGGGCTGCTGATTTGATAATCATGAAAAATTATGAAAAAGAAAACAATGGATATGGCTATCTACTCAACGTTATCGATACATTTTCAAAATTTGCTTGGGCGTTACCTTTGAAGAAGAAGGATGGAAAAAACGTGTCTAAAGCTTTTGAGAAAATAATCGAAAAAGCAAAATCGCAAAACCATCAGTCTCCCAATTTACTTCATACTGACAAAGGTTTAGAATTCGAAAACAAGATATTTAAAGATTTGTTGAAAAGTTATAATATAAAAATGTACCATACACAAAACGAAGAGAAATCTGGTACAATTGAGCGATTCAACAGAACATTGAATGGGAAGATGAAAATCCATTTTGAAGTTGAAAATAACAAGAAATGGATTAATATTTTGCAGGATCTATTAGATGAATATAATTTTAATGATGTTCACAGAACAATAGGAATGAAACCGTCTGAAGTTGATAAGACTAACGAAAATGAAGTTTTGATTAAAGTATTTGGAAACCAAAAAGTCTCACAGAAAGTTAAGTTTTCTGTTGGCGATAGAGTCAGAATAACAAGATCCAAAAAAACATTTGCTAATAAGTATGGGTCTAATTGGACGACAGAAATATTTGTTGTGAAAGAAATTTCAAGTACTCGACCAATAACTTATAAAATCAAAGATTTGGTGGGTGAAGATATTGAAGGATCATTTTATAACGAAGAGTTACAAAAAACTATATTCTGAGTTGGTAAATTATTGGGTACCTACCTACTTAGTAGAGTTAGTGTATCCTATAAGAAAAACAAATCCTTGAATTTATTTTAAAATTAGGTATAATATAAAGATGGATACTAAACAACAACAAGAAAAGAACAATAAAGTTCTCAAGAAAATGAATAATAAAATAATCAAAGTTTGTAAACCTTTTGAAAAGATAGTTGAATATTGTGCTTACGCGGACTACACTAATAATATTAAAGACAATTTGAATAAAGTTCCAATACACGGGATGATTTTCATCCTTGAAGAAGGGGACACTTGTTGGGGAAACGGTAAACCATACCTATCTCCTGTTCTAGATTCTCCTTCGTGGTTAGAATTGTGTAAAGTTGCTAATGATCTAATTATAAAAACAGGCAATAACCATAATAGATTTTTAGACAATATTGTGGTCGTTCAACATTTTGGTAACCTCAAAATGTGCAAGCTAATGATGGGCTCGTGAATACCAAGTAATAATTTTTATTTCTACAGTTGGAAATAAAAATTTGAATTAAAAAAAAAAAAAAAAAAATTAAAATCTTCCAGTAAATAAAGATGATACATACTATGAATAATGCAAAGAAACTTTGCGAAAAGTGTGATGTTCACATCACCTATAAAAACTGGGCTAGACACTTGAAGTCAAAGCGCCACACTAAAAACGACCCGGACCGGACATTGACCCTAAAACCTAGAAAAATAAAACCTGTATTTGAAAGCCCGAGAAAATTACACAGAGTTTTCAATTTTGGTGAAAAACTGTTTGAAAAATCCAAAGACCCAAGGACGAAAGTAAGTACGAAAGAGACAGCTTTCAAATCTCGATTGGCAACTTACGAGATTTCAAAACTAAAAACGTAATAATGACAAAGTCTCAAGAAAGAATTGAAAACACGAAAGGATTCAAAGACGCATCAAGGTTCCTAAATAATATTCAAGGTAAGTTAATCAATAAAGAACTACCTCAAAGTAAATGTATTATTACTCGCTGAATTCAAGAAAGGAACTAACGAAAGTAATATGGAGTACCAGGTAATCAATTTCAAAACTAAAAACGTAATAATGACAAAGTCTACAGAAGTAAACGAGTGCTACGAAGAAATGAAACAAAAAATTCTAAATGAAATGGAATCTTTCGAAATTAAAGGATCTCAATGGCAGCTTCATAAAATCATGCATTTGGAACTAAATATTAACAAATACACACCATTAAAAGGATCATCCTACATTCCACTACCTGAACATCTACAGAGCAAAAAAGCAATAATCAATGTGAAAAATAATGATAATAAATGTTTCCTTTGGTCTATTCTTTCAGCCTTACATCCAGCTGAAAAAAATGCGGGTAGAATAGGAAAGTACATCAAATGGGAACATGAGTTTGACGAGGTATTGAAAGATATAAGTTTCCCCGTGAAACTTATGGATGTGAAAAAGTTTGAGAAAAGAACCGGGATCTCTATCAATGTTTATTGCCTAGATGAAAATACCATCGTCCCTCTGGAAATAACTAAAGATGAAAAGGAAAGACACATTGACTTACTGTATTTGAAAAATGCGAAATCTGAACATTACTGCTGGATTAAGGACCTGTGGAAACTAGTTGGACATAGTCAAATGTCGAAGGATGGGCACAAACGATTTTTATGTAAAATGTGTTTGAATAGTTTTGGGACTCAAGAAAAATTAAAGGAACACCATGAGTACTGTGGGACTCATAAAACTGCTAAGGTAGAACTACCAAAACCTTACAAAAACGTGTTACAGTTTGAAAAATATAATCACTCCTTAAAAGTACCATTCGTTATATATGCGGACTTTGAATGTATGCTGAGGAAAGTCCAGACTTGTCAACCTGATGAAACAGGGGCGTTCACTAATAAGACACAGAAACACGAGCCCAACAACTTTGCTTATTACATAAAGTATTCCAACAGGTATCACAAACCCCCTGTCGAATATTCGGGCAATGATTCTCCAAAGGTTTTCTACCAGAAATTGAAAGAGGATGTTTTACATATTGCTAAAGAATATTACGATAAAATTGTACCAATGAAACCCTTGACGAACGAACAGGAGAAGGAATATAAAAATGCTACAACATGCCATATTTGTGAGAGAGCTTTGGACCAACTAGCGCCAGTGTCTGAAAGGAAAATCATGGAAGAGGAAAAGGCTATAGAATATTTTCTAGAACAAGGAGATGAAAGTAAAGCGACGGAGAGACAAGTAGAATTGAAGAGAATGAGGCAGAATATGGAAAGGATGAATAGACGCGTGGCTGACCACGACCATTTAACAGGTGACTTCAGAGGGGCTGCCCATTCTTGGTGCAACCTAGAATATCAAAACCCTAGATTCGTACCCGTATTTTTCCACAATCTCGCTGGTTATGACGCCCATTTGTTTATAAAAGAATTTGGAGAAGATGATTCAGACATAAAAATGATACCTAACACCGAGGAAAAGTATATCTCATTCTCAAAGATCCTCAGGTATGACTCTGGAGAAGTTGATGAAAAAGGAAAACGAATAATGAATAAAATAGAAATAAGGTTCATTGACTCTTTCAAATTCCTATCAAGCTCTCTGGACAAGCTAACGAGCAACCTTACAATTGACCAATTTAAGGAACTCGCGAAACATTTTGGAGCAGAGTTTTTGGAGCTGATGACAAGGAAACTAGCTTACCCATATGAGTACATGGATAGTCCGGAAAAGTACGATGAAACCTGTTTACCACCTATAGAAAAATTTTACAGCAGCTTGAACAAACAAGGAGTAAAAGAGTCCGAGTACAGAAATGCGCAGGAGATTTGGGAAAGATTTGGAATAAAAAACATGAGAGAATTCACCATGCTTTACAACAAAAGTGACATCTTACTGCTTGCAGATGTGATGGAGAATTTCAGAGATATTTCCCTGAAAACGTACAAACTAGATCCTGCTTGGTACTACACCACACCTGGATTCTCGTGGGACTGTATGTTGAAAATGACTAAAGTTAAGTTGGAACTTTTGACCGATTATGATCAGATTCTAATGATTGAAAATGGAATTCGTGGTGGGATATCTCAGTGTAGCAATAGATACGCCAAGGCAAACAACAAGTACATGGGTGACCATTATGATAAGACTAAACCTTCAAATTATATACCCTATGTAGATGCCAACAACCTTTATGGATGGTCAATGTCTAAATACTTACCGTATGGAGGTTTTAAATGGGTAGAGAACTTGGACATTGACAAAATTGACGACGAGTCCCCCAAAGGTTACATCTTGGAAGTGGACCTGAAGTACCCTAAGGAACTACACGATTCGCATTCTGATCTACCTTTGGCTCCAGAAAACAAGATTGGTAATACTAGGCTACCTAAACTGCTGACAACCCTGTATGATAAAGAGAAATACGTTTTGCACCACACGGCTCTCAAACAATGTTTGGAAATGGGGTTGAAGCTAGAGAAGGTTCACAGGGTATTGGAATTTGACCAATCTGACTGGTTGAAAATCTACATTGATTTCAATACGGCACTGAGAACCAAGGCCAAGAACGATTTTGAGAAGGACTTTTTCAAACTGATGAACAACAGCGTATTTGGGAAAACGATGGAAAATATCAGAAACAGAGTTGACATAAAGGTGTGTTCGAATGTAAAGAAACTGGAGACATTGATAGCAAAACCAACGTTCGATCATAGAACGATATTCACGGAGAATCTGGTAGCCGTTCACATGAAAACAACCAAGATTCTGTTTAACAAACCCATCTATGTAGGTATGTGTATCCTAGACATTTCAAAAACTCTCATGTACGACTTCTACTATAACACAATAAAGAAGCAGTATGGAGAAAATGCCAAGCTCATGTATTGTGATACAGATAGCCTGATTATGGACATCAAGACTGAGGACTTTTATTATGACATTAAAAGCAGCATGATTGATCAGTTTGACACATCTGATTATCCGAAAGATAATGACTATGGTATGCCTCAAGTGAACAAGAAAGTACTTGGAAAATTCAAAGATGAACTTAATGGAAAGATCATGGAGGAATTTGTCGGGCTGAGATCGAAACTGTACGCATATAAAACGTTCGAGGACCAAAAAGAAACAAAGAAAGCAAAAGGAATCAAGAAAAACGTTGTTGAAAAGGACATTAGGTTCGAGGACTTTAAGGAATGTCTGTTGACCAAGAAACCGATCTACAGGAAACAAATGTTGTTTAGATCAATCAAGCATGATATCTATACCGTTGAACAGAACAAGAAAGCGCTTAGTGCTTACGATGATAAAAGGCATATTCTAGGCAATGGGGTAGATACCCTAGCTTGGGGGCATCATAAAATAGGAGTTGAAAAAGAAAACTTTGTGGATCATCTGAAGGATATGATGAAAAACCAAAAGGAAATATAAAACAAAAGAACTAGGTAGGTAGGATTATGGTCAAGAGCCAAAATAAAATGTAAAACGAAAAGAACATGTAGATAGGTTAAGTAAGAATAGGTTAGAATAAGTACTAAAGTAAGAATAGGTTAGAATAAGTACTAAAGTAAGAATAGGGTAGAATAGGTGTGGCAACATTGTGTTTAGAGACAACTGGGCGGCTAAAATGTAAGGCAAGCTAGAATGAAAAATAGTTGAATGTAAAATAAAAAAAAATAACTGAATAAAAAAAATAAAAAATAAAAATAAATAAATAAAAAAAAGTGTGGTTCAACTCCGCCACATAATCAAAATAATTCTATGGTTCAACTCCACCACATAATACGAAATTGTCTTAAACTAATTAGGAAAATAAAAATAAAAATAAATAAAAGTGTGGTTCAACCCCGCCATAAAATTAAAAAAAAATCTATGGTTCAACTCCACCACAAAATACGCTAGCCACTGACTAAAAAAATAAAAAAATCTATGGTTCAACTCCGCCACATAATCAAAAAATATCTAAGGTTCGACTCCACCATAAATACGAAAAAATATCCATGGTTAAATTCAACCATAATTTTGAGGTGAGCCAGGATCGGTATATTCATACTACTCTCATCCTTCTTGGGGAGGAGGCTCCGGATGCGGGTCCTACACTCCCCTCCTTTCTAAATTGTGACTGATTTCCCTCTTTGTTTTCTGAGGTGAAGGGTCCAGATTGTGGTCCCTTAACACCTCCTCCTCCTCCTAGTTTGGGGAAATCAATATCCATCTTAAAGATGGACTCCTCCTGTGCTTGAGGCGGTTTAGGCTCCTCAACATCGAGGGTACCTAACGCCACAGTGACGTCCTCTACCTCATCCACAGGGGGAATAACTGTATGGAATCTATACTGGGTACACTCGAAACCGAGTTCGTCCAGCTCTCTGACTATTATAGCCTCCTCACGTGGAACTTCTGCCGCTAGGTATGTGACTCCAAGCTCTGTGTTTGGATACCAAGCGGTAATTTTCCACTTGTCGAAGTCTAATCCCTTATAGAGATTATTAAATTTAAGATTAGCTAAGGCCTGTTCCTTGGTTGTGACCTTGGATGTCATAACCGTGGCAGAGACCTTGGCAGGCACGGGGATATCCGAAAGGCTAACTGCCTCCCACTCCTTAGCCCGCCAAAACTCAGCCAGGTTGTGTTTAACGAATTCAGCTGTGAATTCGTTTCTAGCCGAAACTACAAACCACCTTCTGTCATGTTTGGCAGCTAGTCCCGAGTTTATAAACTCGTAGCTGCTGGGTGGTAGCTCTTTCCATTTGGATAAAATGTCTATGCCTTCGCGAATTATAATTCGTCTGACTTCAGTTTTTTCATCTTCACTGAATTGGCCCCCATCCAGTTTTCTAATAATGATACACTGGTTATTAGGCACTTTAGTGTGCCTTAGGGAGGGCCTGATTTTCTTGGCCGCGCTGGGTTCACCCCATCCCGCCCCCGGGTTAGGGCGTTTACCCCCCGCGAGCTGGGTCGGGGGCCCACGTGAACTCCCCGCCTGGCCAGAGCTCCCCGATGGGGTGCCCGTGATGCCAGCCGGTTTGGTCACCAACGCAAGTCTCTCTTGGGCGAGAGTATTGCTGCGCTTCTTCAGCCTATACTTCTCCCTTTTCCTTTGTCTCCGATATTTAGTGAACGGAGCCTCACTCTCACTTTTACATACCTCCTCGGACGTGGAGGGGCCTCCACCAGCCTTGGTGGTGGTATTCACCGTTTCTACTCTTGTGACTGTTTGTGCCACATTAGCACTCGTTTTTGGCTGAACGCCTCCCCTTGACGACTCCAAGGGCCGCACGGCCGACGCGGTGTGAGACGGAGCCCCCGTAAGGGCCTTGTCCCCCGCCCCCGCACCACCCCGCACCGCCCCCGGGCCGTCCCTTTTATTAGGCGCCGCGGCCCGGACCGCCGACCCCGCGCCGGGCTGAGCCCCCGTAAGGGCCGCGCCCCCCGCGCCGCCGGCGGCGCCGCTCCGCGACACCCCCTTATGTACCCCTCCGGCCGACACCGCGGGGCGAGCGGCCGGGACGGGGCAAGGCGGAGCCCCCGAAGGGGCCTTGCCCCCCCCCGCCACCGACCGCAGCACCCCGCACCCCCCCGCCAGAGTTCGTTCTCTCTACCTCAGGTTTCCTTCCAGATGCGGATCCCGGGTTAGGAGCTTTCGCCCCCAAACTACCGGGTTCCCCACCCTTCAGGACTCCCGATCTACTGCCGCCTGAACCAGGTCGCACGTCCTTAGACATAGTCCACGGACTGCGTCACCTGTTACAGGTAAAGGTAACTAGTTAGGTACGTAGGCTGAGTACAAAAGGACAGAAGCTTTACGTACCTTAATGATCTATAGCTTTGAGAAAAGCTTTTGAAATATGTGTTTATATCAACACGGATGGCCTAACGCGAACGTAGACCGCGGATTTAAACACTAGAACGCACGTAACACGTGAAAAAAAACGCAGAAATGCACGGCTGTAGCACAACGTGGCAAATCACGAGAGCAAAATGGCGATCACGACCGATACAGCGCGCACAGCCTAATGGGACGGCAGAAGGCCCGACCCGCACTCCACGGCTGCCAACCGTAGAATCTACCTGAGGCATATATAGAATTATATAGCCTCAAGAAAGTGTGCTTTTGCTCCTGTGGGAGATTGATCAACATTTCATAAGGGATTTCAGGGGCAGTCCTGTTCGATTTCTTCATTGCTCTCTCTAGTTCATCCATTGTGAATGGCATATCAATTGAGGGAATGGACGATGGCACAAGCTGAGAGAGAGGTGACATGACATCTCAACCTTCGCCTTGTGTCGTCTAATGTCATCCAGGTACGCTTCATCATTGGACGTATGGGTATAATGAGAAGCCAATGTGTCAGCAACGTGCTTGGGTTCCCGAGCCACATCACCCTGAGGTGTGGTAATAGATGGAATTGTCGGTGGTGGGATACCCTTCATTGCTAATATAATTATAGTTATATTAATAATTTATTATTAAATTATTATAAATAATAAATATATTCATTATACAACTTGAAATTTCTATAAATATAAATAATTAATAAATTAAATAATAATTATAATTCACACCCTTAAGCAGGTTTACAGAGTACGATAAATCGTGGCTATTGGAAAATTTTTCCTTGTAAATTTATTAATTACTAAAAAGTAAAAGATAATTACAAAAAATTGGCTTTCTATAAGCCTTAAACACGGGAAACCCCCGTACTTGTGGATAAATTCGTATAGGAACTCAGGAGGAGTTTGTTTAAAGGAAACGTTAGCCATGAAAAATTGAAATACCCAATATTAAAAAAAAAAAAAGATAGAACAAACAAAGAAATGGACTTCGCAAAGATGCAATGGCAAATGAGATATCGTAGCGAGAAATCGATGTCATCTGTACACCATTATTTATAACCAAACGCTTACACGTTCTAACTAGTTTCCAATAAGATTCGCAGAAATCGATGCAGACCTCCTTCCAACCTTACTTCATCTAGTTATCGTTACGATGTTCTGTTTACCTTCACTCTACGATAAATCGATACAATTCGATCGTTCCGATAAATCTCTTCAATCGTAGTGTGTAAACCGGGCTTTACATCAGGTCATTAAATGCAATGATATACCACCACCACCTAAGGAAGAGGAAGAAGATAACAAGAGATAAGCTCAATTCATTGCTGCCAACTCTCCCAAAAAATTGGTAGAACAGCTGAATTTTTCTCTTATCTATAAAACTTGTACTTTATCAGTCGTGATTTACAATATAAAATTTTTCTTATACTGTAATATTGTTCGAACCATCTAATTTACTTCAAAAATTTCTTTGTTTCAATATTTGTTGTGGTGAGGAAAGTGTCATCTACAGACTTGTAGTATTCTTTGTTTGGCATTGCTGACTCTGAATCACCAAGTACGAGTCACTAAAATCGTCGTATATCTCTAAACTGTAAACAGAGATGATTTTAAAAGGTTCCTTAGATTTTCCTCTCTATTAACTATGAAGTACTTGTTTGTGATTGTGCCTTGCAATTGATTTCTGAAGTGCAGAATTTGTGAAGTTTTAGATAGCCTACAATTTGACGCTTATAAAATGAGCGATGACAAAGGAGATTCAGCCAAACCATCCCTACGTACACTGCAGTGCTCTAATTTATACGAATACCTCAAGACTTTACCTTCCGCGGTACTTGACAAGCTTTACTCATATCCCATAATTTGCCTAGCCGTGTATCGTGACTTACCAGATGTTGCAAAACATTATGTGATACGAATTTTATTTGTTGAGCAACCGGTTCCTCAAGCTGTAATCGGCTCATGGGTAACTCAGAGTTATTCAAAGGAGGCTTCAGAAGTTGCTCAGATTCTGTCTGATCTGCATGTCTGGTATGAAACGTCCATACCCGGCGGACTTCCGGCTTGGGAACTTAACCCGGTTTTCAAAAAAAACTTCAAGAACTCTATGCTTGGTGGAGGGCGTACCTGGGGTACTAAAGCCAATTTGGAGACAGACTCTAAAGCAAGGGATGTAGAATATTTGGATAAGTATGCTATGGAGAGGTGGGAATGTGTATTGCATTACATGGTGGGGTCAAAGCAACAAGAAGGTATATCGGCCGATGCTGTCCGTATACTCCTTCATGCTGGGCTGATGAAGAGAGACGACGAGGACGGAAGTCCCGTCATTACTAAAGAAGGTTTTCAATTTCTACTCCTGGATACCCCTGAACAAGTATGGTGTTTCATGTTACAATATTTGGACACCGTTCCTACTAGAAACCTGGATCTGGTTCAGTGCCTTGCTTTTCTTTTTCAACTCAGCTTTAGCACCCTTGGAAAAGATTACTGCACGGATGGAATGCCAGAAGAGATGTTAACCTTTCTCCAGCATCTTAGAGAGTTCGGATTAGTGTATCAACGGAAAAGAAAAGGTGGAAAGTTCTATCCGACAAGATTAGCGCTGAATATTACCAATAGAAGTTCTGCTGGTCGGGCTGCTCACCAGAGAGAAGGTTTTATCGTTGTTGAATCGAACTACCGTATTTATGCCTATACAGATTCTAATTTAAAAGTTGCTTTGATAGGTTTATTTACAGAGCTGCTCTACAGATTTCCTAACATGGTAGTTGGAACTCTAACCAGAGACTCTATTTGTATGGCTCTTCGAAGTGGCATCACTGCCGAGCAAATAATCAATTTTTTGCGACTTCATGCCCATCCGCGCTTGGTGGCCAAAGGCCCACCAGTACTCCCTCCGACCATAACTGATCAGATCAATTTATGGGAAAAAGAAAGGGATAGGTTTACTTTCACCGACGGCATCCTCTACAGCCAGTTCCTGTCTCATTCTGATTTCTCCATCCTCAGAGACTTCGCTCAAGAACACGGTCTCCTAGTTTGGCAAAATGATCAAAAAAGAACTATGGTGGTTACCAAAGACGGACACGACGAAGTGAAAAGGTTTTGGAAGAAGCATTCTTCTTAAGTCAACAGTGTTATTCAGGATAACCATAAGTTTTAGATCCTAGTATGTAACGATAATTTTAATATACCTGGAACAGAGTTGTACCTTAGAATATTTTGATGATTTTTACATTACATTCATGAATTCCTCAAAGCCAGCATTTTATTATTTCTCTAAACCTTAGATGACGCTTATGGGAATTTCGGTCTTTCGGATTTTCGTCTGCGTAATTTTGGGCTAGTAGAAAAATGTTACTAGAGCTTTAAAGCTGCCAGGGTTAAAGAAACAAGAACTTGGTACAATTATATTGGATACAGGAATCGAGTCTCGCTCTGGCCGCCTAGCGATTAACATCTACAGGCGGTAAGTGTTATTGTTTACGTTATTATACTTCAATCGTGAGCGTTATCGCTATACTTTCGGACCTCTTGGCTATTGTCGGCTCGTCGTTTGTGGAACTTGGCTCCCGTGGCCTATTTGCAAACGATGGGTCCTCCTGCCGCGAAGAAACTAAAACCTCTTCCGGAAAAATTCTTTACACCGAACCCATTCGCCCCATTGGCTTCAACGGGTGATGGTGTAGAAATCATGCAAACTGACAAATCAGCGCCTACAACCGAGGAAATAACGCCTAAACCCCCACCAATATTCGTTCATAATGTAACGAATATAAACGTGGTACTTCAAGAAATGGGCAAAATGAGCCCTGGCAACTTCAAATACACGGCATTTGAAAATAAAATCAAACTCAACTTCGAAACTACTGATGGTTATCGACTTGCTATACGATATCTGGACCAAAACAAAGCCCAATACCATACGTTTCAGCTTAAGAATGAGCGAGCTTTCAGAGTTGTCGTTCGTGGTTTACACTATACAAGTGATGTTGAAACCGTAATGAAAGAAATCACCGATCTAGGATACGAACCCCAACAATTACTACCGGTGTTGCACCCTGTTTCAAAAACTCCGCTCTCTCTTTTCTTCCTCGACCTCAAGCCCAACCCGAAAAATTCAGAAATATTTACCGTTTCACGCTTATATCATGCAGTTGTAAAAATCGAACCACCTCGACCTAAACGAAGCGTAATACAATGTACGAAATGCCAAAGCTACGGACATTCGAAGAATTATTGCCACAGATCGGATCGATGTGTCAAATGTGACGGACAACACCCTTCTGACAAATGCCCAAAACCTAAAGATACACCACCCGTATGTACGAATTGTGGTGGTTCACACACTGCCAATTACAAAGGCTGTCCAACACACGTTCAACTGCAAAAGAACTATCGCCCATTGCCCCCAGTCAAGACTAATAACAATACTCCTGAAATTAGTACTCCTCCTAGTCCGGTAACTTCACTTATGAGAACAACGGCTGTACCAGTCCGCTCTTACTCTGCCGTAACGACAAATACCTACCCTCATCAAAACATTGAGCAACCCACTGAATCACCTGCACTCTCACAACTGCTCAACAAACTGGACTCCTTGTTGTCTCTCATACAACCATTGGTGCAGGCCCTTTCCCAAATCTTACCTAAACTTGTAAAATGATGCCTTCAAACGCAAACTCAACCGTAATGTGTACATGGAATTGTAGGGGAGTATGTGGAAAGTTCCACGAACTCGAATTGTTCCTGAAAACTAATAACATAGACATATTGCTACGAACAGAAACAAACCTTGCCCTGCACATCAATTTCTATACACCTGGATACGCAATAATTCGTGCAGATCATCCCTCCAACCAGCGTAAGGGTGGATCAGCCATATTAATTAAAAACACATTAGAATACTACTCATTGCGGCCCTTGAATGATAATACTTACCAACTTGCCCGTGTTAGTATTGACCTTGCTAACAGACCCTACCAGATTGCCTCGTTCTACTCTGCTCCAGAAAACTCACTGACGCAATCAACGTTTTCAGCCATATTTCGCGAGTTGGGTTTAAACTTCATCGCTGGAGGAGACTATAACAGCAAACATCCCCGATGGGGTTCGAATGTCTCCAATCCAAGGGGGATACAGATGCACTCCACTCTCATGCAAATGCAACTAGAAGCTATGTATCCGTACGAAGCTACCCACTACCCAGACAACTACCAACACACGCCAGACGTGCTTGATTTCTTCGTTGGTAGAAACATCCAAAGCCTCTCTAGCATACCAATAGTGATCCACGAGCTCAGTTCTGACCATCTTCCTGTTGTTATTTCCATAATAAGCTCACCCAATGTCAATACAAACATGTTCAAACGTCCCACGGTAAACTGGGAAAAGTATAAGGATGTCTTAAGTGTTACAACCAATACACAAATCCCACTAAAAACACCACTGGAAGTCGATAAGGCGGTTGCTGAACTAAACAGACTTCTGCAATATGCAGCCTCAGAGGCCACTATACCTGACCATCCAGCAGGTCCCCGTAACCTCAACTATCACACTCCTTGCTATATAAAGTGTCTATTAGAAACCAAGAAAGCAGCAAGAAGACTATGGGATAGAACAAGATTTCCAGAACATAAAAGGGCTTTCAATCGTGCCAAACGAGAATTGGAACGGGCAGTCGCTAAATGGCGAAGTAACAACAAGAGCCAGGAGATATCAGTCCTTGACCCAAACGATGGAACATTATGGAGAAAGACCAAATATCTTCTGAAAGAACCTCAGTCCATCCCACCACTCAAGCTCAATGGCAATTGGTACAGTTCTCCTCTCGAAAAAGCCAACCTTTTCTCTGAAATTCTGGAAGAACAATTTACACCAAACCCTGCAGCAGACAGCGAATTTGAGCGGCTCGTGACAGAGTCTGTCGAAGCACCTCTCCAACTAGTGCCCTTCAAAGATTTCTTCTCGCCTTCCCAAGTGCATACAGCAATTAAAAGGTCCCCAAAGCGAAAATCACCTGGCTATGACAACATATGTCGCCCTTTACTACTTCATATGCCTCCCAAAACACTTGTACTCTTGACCCAGATCTATAATGCGTCACTCCGGCTTGGGTACTTCCCCCGCGCATGGAGGCATGCGTTGGTGATCCTCTTCCACAAACCTGGAAAACCGTCCAGTGACCCACACAGCTACCGGCCAATCAGTCTACTTTCACTACTTGCCAAGACCTTTGAGAGACTAATCCTACCCAAGATAATGATTTACATCAAATCCCAATTGCCCGACACCCAATTTGGGTTTCGTATATCGGCTTCATATTTACAACAGCTACACCGTGTTGTGGATCAAATACTTGATTCCTTCGAGAAAAAGGAAGTCTGTGCAGGTCTTTTTGTCGACACTGAGAAGGCGTTCGACCGCGTTTGGCATCCAGGACTCCTCCACAAGTTAAAGGGCGTACTGCCAGACACATACTATCGCCTAATACAGTCCTATCTATCAGACAGAACGTATTCCGTCAAGTACGCCACAGCAGTCTCGACCTCTCGCCGCATTCGAGCTGGAGTTCCCCAAGGAAGCGTTTTGGGTCCGGTCCTTTACTTGATATCCGTTAACGAATTACCCACTTCTGATCAGATTAAAACAGCACAATTTGCCGACGATGCTGCCTTCCTTTTCCGCTCTCCGAGGGGTGAACCTGCCATCCTAGAAGAGTTCACAAACCATTTGGAGGTATGGGCAAGGAAGTGGAGAATCAAGTTGAACCCTCAGAAATCAAACGTGGTCTCATTCACCTATTTGAGGAACTACTCGCAGCCATCACTCACTATCGATGGTCGACAAATCCCTACCCAGGACAAAGTTAAGTACTTGGGGGTTACACTTGACAAGCGGCTGACATTCAGTGAACACATAACTGCCACACTCCAGAAGTGCAGGCACCGATTAAGATCTCTCCGAAGCCTGCTTGGAAAATACTCACCACTATCACTAGATGTCAAACGTCTACTTTATTTAACACTATTGCGACCAGTGTGGCAGTATGGCTGCCCGATCTGGGGGAGTGCCAGCGACTCACAACTTGCCAGGATCCAAGTCTTTCAAAATCGTGCACTGAGAGTCATCACTGATGCTCCATGGTTCATGACCAATGCCAACCTACACAAAGACCTCAAAGTTCCTACTGTCAAAGAAGTTCTGAAGACATCATATGCCAACCTAACCTGCTCTTTCGAAAATCATGAAAATCCCCTAGTATCTAGTATTTCACTTGAAATCCCCCCAGTACGCCCTCTACGACGCCTCAAACGGAAGCACCACCGAGACTTAATGAACGAGAGCGAGTGAATCATCCACGATATTGTTAACCTCTGTGATAAAACTGTTATAAAACTATTATAAACTGTTACCTCTGTTATGAAACTTACCTCTGTTAACTGTTAATTTATTCAAACTTTCAATATCAACTAGATATATATTTCAGGAGAAAGCCAATGGGCTTCACCTCCAAATCAAGTTTCATGTTTATATGTATACCAATTTAAGTTTAACCCAACTTGTAATGCATTTACCTTATGCAATAAAGTTATATTATTTAAAAAAAAAAAAAAAAAAAAAACAGGAATCGGCAGAGCAATAGGAAATCGGTCAGGGGTGTATTTCTTGTAGGTACTAATATCCCTTTTCCTATCTCAATACAAATTTATGTATTTAGTGCTTCTCGTTTTCGGACCCCGTCAATGAAAGAATAGTATGTGCTCAACAACAAACTACTTATAGTAGTAGGTACGTACTTAGTTGCCGCGTGTATTAAGAACATTGTTTTCTGTATCGTTCATTCAACTCTCCTGTTTTCTTAACTCGCGGTGGAGTCTATATTGTAAGCCATGTAATAGCATTCTGTAATTCACATTACTTATTCATTCCCTTTTTTATTGACTTGAATCAGCCATGATTTGGTTATTAATGGTGACCATCATATGGGCCCACGCACTTTGAGTTGTCAATTTCTTAAATATTGAAGCGTTTAAGATGGATTCACATAGAGCAGAAGGACGGAAAAACCAGTGGAAGGGCGGTGGAGTCAGAAAGATTGTTCACATGAAGCGGTCACCTTGGTGAACGGAATGATAACCTTCCTACTGAAAGCCTCTCTGTTCTGAAACCTCTACTTGCGGTCAACATTCCTGTCCAATGAGCTTACACGGAAACGGTATACAAATTTCTACCGCTGTCCGCCCATTCCGACAACATGGCAGCCACCTTCCTCAACTGTTGTCCCAACAGCCAATCAGACTGCATTCCGTTTTTCCACTTCCCGTGCTCGTTCCGCTCCATGTGAAACCAGCTTTAGGGTATCTTTTTTCTCCTACATTGTGAATCTGCTATAAAAGTTCCAGTCATGCAGCACGAGCGAATTTTCTTAAATTATCTTACATTTATATTAAATTGTTTTGAAATTTTAGCGCAAATTAATTGCTAGGTAGTTATAAATTGTATGGCAAAAAAACCCACAAACAGATCTGTTTTATAAACAGATTTTGAATTGCAAACTTTTTTGCAGTTTTATTCATTTATTTTTATTTTATTTTATTTATTTATTTTTTTTTTTAAGCATAACATAAATAATGAAATTTAAATACATTTTTTCAGCATAATTTTGTGCACTCATCTCTAATATTCTAGTTCATAGTTGATGAACTTCTTTTGAGTAATATTCTGTAAAAAAATATGAATTTTTTAGTCTTAGCAGTTTTTTGCCAGTTTTAGTGATTTATTGACATATTTTTGAAATGTGACAATTCATTTTACCAACTGGAAAAGTGCTGCCCAGCGAACTCATCCTTTCTTTTAGAATGCTTGATTTTTTCGCGAAACATGAGATTCACTAAATCTCAATCCTAAGCCACTTAGACAGTGAATGCGGCCGAGCGAATTCTGTTTGTTGTGGAAGCGTCCTACACAGATTAGTATTGCAGCCGGTACAGGCATATATATGAATTCAAGTGGGGCACTGGAAAGGATTAGGTCAGCACAATACTAAGCAAGGGTGCCAACATAATATTCCAGTGTTCCAGCCTTACTGGTTGTTTCTTCGTCTGCACTTGCTCTTTGTAGCAATTCTTTTCCGTTGCCACGTGGGTCGTCTTCGGAAGGTTCCCTCATTGGATGTATGAAAATGAACGTTTATGACCTATTGGTTAACGAAAATGAGTTGTGACCTGAGACATTGATGTAATATAAGACCTTTTAACATTGATGGACAAAACACAGAATACCTACTCCAGGTGGTTATATTTCAACTACTGGGGGTGAACAGGAGAAAATCGTTTTGTTTCTTGGTGTCCGTCCTAGAGAGGCTCCCTACCTAAAGACCCAAGCAGAGTTGGTGATTATAAGTGAAAGTAGGTGATATAATTATTTATTGATGTCTAAATAATATCTAAGCTAAAATGTCTCTAGTGTGAACCTACAGTTCCTCACATACACTGAATAGTGACTAGAATTCTACAATTAGAACGGATAGGTACATACGTCGTCACTACTAGCGAATTTTTCAGAAAACAGCTTGGCATCGTGCTCTCCTGATCGTCTCCTGTGGGCCACTTCTACTATATAGAGTAGACTTGATCTCAGCACTAATTTGCCGTGTATGTGGGACTTGGCCTAGGGAGATTCATCTTCTGGAATGACAATGACTGAGTGCGTGAGTGTGAAAAAGCGTGAATTTCAGGAATCGTAATGCCTCAAAACAGATTTCCATGATTAAAAAATTTTCGACCCATTGCAATAGCTTAATTTTCCGCGAAAATTCACAACACTGAGAGCCGTTTTAAAAACACTGGAAATTATTAAACAAAGGTTTATTGTTTCTGTATTATCCCTTTTACACAGATCACTATTCTCTATAAACGAAGCCTAAGGTACCTAGGGACTTGATCTAAATATAACTAGATAAATATTGGTATGTGGGCACCTACTGAAAGGAAATTATTGGATTTAAATAAAACTCTTTTTCTAGTCCCTCCTTGCGTAAAAAGAGCTGATATCTAAGACCTTTGGGCACTTCAGAATCTAAGTTAGTATATCAACAAAGATGTAGGTACCAACCAAATGAAAATTAATTAGGTACGTAAAATTGAACTTTTGTCCCTCTGTTGGTGACAAAAGATATAGGTACCAAACTGGATTTCGTGAAGTGAGAATCCCATTGGATATACGCAGTGGTGTTCCTGTACTGGTTACGTACATAATAGTAAAATAACACTTTCATCAATTTTGGTGCCTCAATATTTTTAATGTATACATTCCTAACCAAAACGTGTATACATCCCTAACCACCGTTTGTTCCTATGTTGTCATGTAAATACAACTTGTTTATTATATTTGTATGGTTTAATTTTACAACCAAGGGCTCCGTTTGGGTTTCCAAAACATTCAAATTAGGCTATGTTGTGTTCTTTTCTCATAACTATGGGCATAAAAGTATTAACTCCAGATTAAATATTGATTATTCAAAGTCATATATATTTAAAAACGCTGCAAATTATTTCACAAAGGTTTATTATTTTTTCAATTGAGTATGATCGTAGTTTTAGTTGGCTAGCGTACGTCATAAGGCCCGTCCAGACTCCTCGGCGTGTCCTATTTCGAGTTGCCACAACTTATACTTCTAAAATTATATACGCATGTTTATATTTCTCGATTTGAGCTCCTATCTATTCAAATAGTTATTGCCTTAATAATATCATTATCTAAGTACGTACGCAAAGTCGAGAGGATATGTTATTAAATATGCGTAGGAAAAGCTTTGGTATTAACACACAAATATGACCTTGAAAAAAACATATATTCATGCCTCGAAGGAACGCCGGCGCCGTATCCACCACAAGGTGCCGCGGCGTCGGCGCCTCCTCTCACTCCACCCCCCGCTCACCCCCCCTCACCGCCCACCGTGACCCCCTGCCAAGCGTGCCAGGCGTGCGTAAGTCTAACAAAGCCTTGAAATGACACGTTTTTGCCCGTTTTTGGCCCATAGCATCTATGCGAGTAAAGCGATCGGGATGGTTAAACGTTAGGACCAACTAGACCCCAAATGGAGTCTATGGGCGAAAAGACGGGTTTTTTAAGTCAATTCTTAGGCCTTTTATGGCCCGGACGGCGGACGGACATTTTAAATTTGGATTCTACGCACCTTGAAACGTAAAGTGACAAAGTTTGAGGGGGGGTTATAAAAATTTTTTGCTATACGATCACATAGGCTTATTATTGGAAATAATAAACCAAAATGCAGGCGTAACATGTAATAAATAAAAACACAGATAGTAATATTTCACTTGTAAAGAAAAACGTTATGGAACGTGCTTTCCGGCACTGCTAATTTTGCCATGACACCACTAGATATACATCAGCAGATTCGGTCATCGTAATTAATAAGGCGATTTTTACCATGTTCACATCAGTTCTGATTCTCACGCATGTTGAAATTCTTTTTTCCTGCCAATATTCTTGAGCCCTTGGGGAGTGCGAACGGATGAACTTACAGCGGTCCGGGTGGGCTCATTTGATTCATTGATGTATAGGTACAGTGTCGACGTCGTATCATTGAAATTTGAGTTTCGACGGGTTCCAATGCGCATGTGTTGGGTCATTCACAACGATTCGATTTACGACGGGCTGAAGTCTTCGAAAGTAAAGTTTCGACGTCGAATCATCGAATAGTAGCTCCGACCACTGCTCAGCAAAACATCCTTATCAGTATAACAAGATATTCATTATGGTTATTCAGCTCTGCTGACGCATCAATAAAGTTATTCGAGTTTATAGATAGCTAAGTTTTACGAGTATTGTTTAACAAATAATTTTATCATTTATTTTTTATAACCTGGTTAAATAAACTGCTGATTTGACTTACCAATTCCCACAAGAAGGCCAATTTCATTTTTTCGACGAGGGAGCCTCATCAATCCTTCGCTTTTAGATTAGATGGATTAAAATTTTGACGATTCGATTTCCGAAATGGACTTTGAATACCCTCTTATTTCTAAAGTTTTTAAGAACTCGATTTTTAAATATTTGAACCTTTAAATTCTGCCCTTTAGGGTTGATCAAAAATAATGATCAACTTGACCCCAACTGAGTTTTTGGAGATTGAATTTTTTAACCACGTTTCATATGACGATTGGTCTATAGTTATGGAAAAAAGCAGCGTATGGACGGTTTTTTTAATTTGCGTATTTAGGAGCATAGCTAAACCAGCTAATTTTGAGGGGGATTTAAGTTTTTGAAGTTCATTTTATTGAAAATACAAAAATCAAGGGGTTGTCATTCAACAGTTCCTTCCATCTCCAATAGCGGAGAAGACATGCGAGTGGGCATGTTGAGGTCCCTATACACTAGGCAGCAAGAGGATGGGACACACCGGCCACTCAGGGACTTATAAATCTATTTTACCTTAATGGTGGTAGCGGACTCGTTATATTCCCCTTAGCACACCAGCCGCAGTAGGGAGCGGTGATGGCATGGGCCAGGTAATAGACGGGAAACACCGCTATCGCTCTCAGATCCGAAAACACCATGTCCTAGTACTGGACGTTTCCGCCCGGTTCCTGCCTAATGTGTCGAGGGGTATTAGATGGGGTGGCTTCTGTCACCCGTGTAAATTTGCTACATAAATGTCTCGTCCTGTTCTTGCCTAGTGTGCGGAGAGCTTTAGGTGGCCCACCCTGTATCAGTGCACGGGCACCTTCTCTAAAGGTTTCTGGCATCATTCCTAATTTACAACCGCCATTTAATTCGTCCTAACTAGCATAGATACTTCCTGATCAGCTGTTAATGAAATTTCAGTGGTTTTCTGAGCCTATGGGTGGTATTTTGGTAGATATAATTTTACTTTTCAAATGGATGTCTTCCAAAAACATGGTTATGTATACTGAAAAAGTTCATTTTTGGGATTTCATTGACCAAAAAAATCGCGTGTAATTGACTCGATAAAGTGGTTAGTATTGTGTTGGTAATACGATTGCTAATAGTGCCCCAAAAGTCTCTACCTTCTTGAATTGCCACCATTGTATTTATTAAATTGTGTTTTCAGTTGAATTTACTAACAAAATCAAGAAACGGGTAGAACGATATTAATCATCGTGAATAACGCTCCAATTTAATATGTCACTTTCCGTCCATTTGGGACATCCATGGGTTAACACTCTTTTTGGTTCTCCGGAAGTATCGTACGTGAAATACATATGTAGTGATGATATTTCTTTGTTTCTCATCATAAAGTATGACTGGTAGGCAAACATTCCCGCAAAATTATTGAACTTACACATTTCCTTTCTACTGTTGATTTGATCGACATTTTACTGCTCTCACGTCATTTCAAAGAATAATGATAAGGATTGAAGCTGTTTCTTCTATAGCTTCGTTCTCAGTGTTCATTCTGCCAGTTCGGAACGGTTCTGGGCAAGCGCAATCGAGTTTTGTCGTTCGCAGTGCCAGAACGCCCAGTTCCGGAACGCCAAGAACGCCGAGTTCCGCGTTCGCAGTGTTTTGCGAACCCAGTTCCGAACGGTTCTGACAGTCCCCGTTTTTTCCGGAACTGTGAAGCCGATTTCACATGGAGCAGTATGTCCGGAGACGGAAAGACAGAACGCAATGGGACAACAGTTGAGGATGGTGGCAGCCATGTTGCCGTCGACGCTCGGCGGTAGAAATTTGTATACCGTTGCCGCTTGCCGTCGAGCGGAGCGCAAGCTCATTGGACAGGAATGTTGATAACCTCAAGTAGAGGTTTCAGATCAGGTAGGATGGTTATGATTCCGTTCACCAAGGTGCCGTTTTCATGTGAACAACGTGACGCATTCCGCCGCCCCCTCCACTGGATTTTTTGGCCTTCCGTCTTTCCGGTTGTACGCTCAAGCCGGTTTCACATGGAGCAGTATGAGCGTACAACCGGAAAGACGGAAGGCCGAAAAATCCAGTGGAGGGGGCGGCGGAATGCGTCACGTTGTTCACATGAAAACGGCACCTTGGTGAACGGAATCATAACCATCCTACCTGATCTGAAACGTCTACTTGAGGTTATCAACATTCCTGTCCAATGAGCTTGTGCTCCGCTCGACGACAAGCGGCAACGGTATACAAATTTCTACCACCGAGCGCCGACAGCAACATGGCTGCCACCATCCTCAACTGTTGTCCCAACAGCCAATCACATTGCGTTCCGTCTTTCCGTCTCCGGACATACCGCTCCATGTGAAATCGGCTTCATACCGCTCCATGTGAAACCGGCTTCAGAACTCGAACGCAAGGACATAGTTAAGGCATACGCATTTCACAATTTTTCGGATCTTCTGGAGTAAACAACTCTCTTCTTCATCGAAATCATACTTTAGTCTCTATTCGTTAGTGTAAGTACCTATTTTTTGATCGAAGTGTCAACTAGCTCGCCAAGTTTGGAAAGCGAAAGTTTCGACGATGGTGTTTGGTTTGTAGACCATGAGGATGAGATTGAAGTTATAGTTGGATCTCGTCTACATCCACGAAACTCAAATCAAATTTTTTCGAGTATACTCCTCAGTTATCGTGGATTTTTTTATTTTTTTTTTATTGCCGTTGGGTAATAGTTAAGTAATATTAATGGGCATAATAAATAATGTATGTAACCGCACAATAAGCCCCGGTTTCGGTGCGGTGGAGGGGAAAACCGACCCCTCCCATGGACCCTGATTTAAATAATAAGTAATGTATTCAAGGGCGCTAAAATATTCTGAAAAGGAGCACAAGAAGGTAACACGAGTTGAGTGAGGTTACAAACAACAACACAGGTTATTTCACTTCCAAGTTCTGAAATCGTTCGCAGTGCAGAATGCGGTTCCACTAGTTCCGGAACGCCCCGGGATTTCCCCTCCCAGTTCTGATGAGTTCTAGAACTTCAGAACGCGCACTGAGAACGAAGCTTATATGTAACTAATGAATAGCATTTCAACATCCAGGAGAAATATCCCAAGTGCACTTCCTACCACAAAATCATCTCTATTTATTGAATCTTTAATTTGAGGGTTGAACACGAGTTATATGTGTGTTAGAATTAACTACTAAACTCACACGAAAACAAACTCTATCCTATATTCTGAAATCCCGTCTTCAAGCTTGGAAGTTCTCTTCAGTGTAGTAGGTACCTTCCTATTAAAATATCGTTAAGATAGCCATTTTCATGGGGCCACACACAAAACTCCTTTGAATGTGCCCTTGGAAAGTAATGTGAAGCCTGGCTCCAGACTTTCATAAAGTAGCAGGAACCGTTTGCTCCAAACCAGCATAACATATATTTCGATTGAAATTTCAGGTTGAAATGGTTACACAAACTCCTCGAAGCACTACTGTGATAGCTGTCAGAGATTCCGAGCTTGCCAAACTACCTGAAGGTCTTTTTAATGCTATTAAGCTGAGGTTTCCCGTCGTGGTCACTCGACTCATCAACCTTTTGGGCCACCGAATTATTGGTGAGATGATTTCTTAATTCTTGGTAGTTTTGATCCAATAGAACTATAAAATACCCGTGTAACTTGTACTTAAGTTTTCCAATATAGTTTTCTTATACTGAAGTAGCCGTTGTAAAAACTAGTGACATTTTCTTTGTAGGGTCTTGGCAGAATCCGAGTGTCGGTCGAGTGGATAATCGTCCCACTCATAACAATTTCAGTACAGTAGCCATCCTACCAGTTTCTGACGACGTCCCTCTCACAGCATTCACCTACGAGCTTTATCATTGCCTTTGTGCAATTGGTGAGCGCTTATATATTCTATTAATTAATAATCTATTAATTACTATTTTCTACTAATTTATATTAATTACGAATGTCACAATTACTTTGACCTATGCTGTCAAATAACTTTCCATTTACCAGCTCAAATATAAAAACACAAACACAACACAAAAATGTTTAATATATTTCAGGGCCGACTCTAAGACTAACATCGGAAGTTGTGCGAAAGGCGTTGGGTGTTTCCATAATGGAACCTAGTCAAGAATACCGGTTGACGTCCTGGCTGGCCCAACAGGAAGACCAGCACAACATTTCATTGTATCAGTGTGACCACTCGTTCACGGCCTGGACACAGCGTTGCTTGCGTCAAGCTGATTGCGTTCTTATTGTTGGACTTGGATATAAAGAACCAAGTGTTGGAAAGGTGAGTTAGTTGTTCTTTACATCCTTCAAGCAGTAATGGTGCTGATTCCGGGCAGAACTTTGTATCAAGGAGGTCAGTGCAATTTACAGCTAGGAGAATAAGGTAGAGATGGCGTTCAATGGGAGGAGAAGAAACCTAAGAATCCACCCCATTAGAGAGTTAGCACTCTACTCTAACTGCTATTGAGGCTGATTAATTCAAACATCTTCAACTTTGAGAGTTTTCCTTGAACGCAACATTTCCCTGAAGTCAAATGTCAGCCGTCTCGGCTGATTTGGGGTCGGAAGAAAGACGAAGTGAAACCGCAGGCTGATGGTTCATCAGATGCTCAATGGAATGAGTCGCAATCTACTGAGGTCATGTCAGGGTGTGCTTTGACTCAAGTGAATGAGAAAGTGAGATGAATGTGATGTTTACAGCCCGGCTCTAGAGAATATTTCGTATTAAAGCCTGGGAACTACTGACTGCACCAAATGTACAGGGTGCGGCAGAGAGGACGGACGGTTTTAAAAAAATCATAAAATAGTTAATTTTTACTCAAAAACAAATTTATTGATGCAATCAGGCTCGCAAGGAAATAGCATTTGAGACAGTCAAGTGTGAAAAATCACATCAGGCATGTGGTGGCCGAAATTGTTGATGCAGTGCTGGAGGTGTTCTTGGAAGTTCGCGTAGACTCTCTCCAACTTTGAAATTACAGCGCTACTTTGAAATGATCACCAACTTCTTTTTCCCTGAATTACGACGGTGACAATCATGTTCCACCCCGACGTTTGTGGTTCCAGCAGGATGGGGCGACCGCCCACACAGCCAGAGCATCAATGGACGTTATTCACCTTCTCTTCCCTGGTCGCCTAATTTCCAGGTTTGGCGATGTTCATTGGCCTCCTCGGTCCCCAGATTTATCCATATGCGATTTTTTCTTATGGGGACACCTCAAGGCTAGATTATACGAGAACAAGCCCCGAACTCTGGACGAATTGAAGGTCACAATTCGCGTGGAAGTCGCCCAAGTTGAGAGAGCTATGTTGGAGAGAACGCCCAAGAACGCCTCCAGCAGTGCACCAATTTCGGCCACCACATGCCTGATGTGATTTTTCACACTTGACTGTCTCAAATACTATTTCCTTGTGAACCTGATTGCATCAATAAATTTGTTTTTGAGTGAAAATTCACTATTTTATGATTTTTTTAAAACCGTCCGTTCTCTCTGCCGCATCCTGTATAACCGCTCATAAATATTTGATACCTCGATAGAGCTAGAACTCCTGCCTTAATTTCATTTAGAGGGAAGCTCTTTAGGAACAGTACTCCAACATATCGCGCTGCTGAGTCCTATTTAATCAAGTCTTTTCGACTGCGAGAGTTTTCCTTGAACGTTCCAGGGATACAAAGTCAGTTTGGCCTTTTCCATTCATTATCCTTATTTTACCGGTAATTATGAAGCCGATCAGTTGGTTGTATGAATGTAAAGTAAGCTATTTTCACACCTCTAAACAGGTGTACTATTTTTTGCGTGAATAAAGATTTGCCTTAAACTGGCTGAGTTTTGAATTCAAAATCTGGTAGTACAAAATATACAAGTAAAACGTCGCAGTGCGTCAGTCATATGTAAGTATGCACGAAAACATCTCAAATTGATTTTTGGAATATAGATAAGCCCTAATTGCACATACTTCCTCGATCATTATTCTATGCAGGCCGTAAGTAATGCTTTGTAACAACGCAGATAGGTGCTGTAAAATGAACCATATGATTCTTAAATCCAAGGGAAACTTGGTGAAGAAAGCTGGTCACACTAGGACATGAAAGCAGTTAGCTGTTAGGTAAGATAAGTAGTCTTAATCGTACATCTCATGAAGAAAATTGCCTATTTTTCAAAATTTTAGCATTTTATATGCTTTTGAGATCGGATATTGACAAAAACTGTGATGTGAAAGATTTGACCTAACAACGTTTACCCGTAGGAACTCTTGATTTCTGTGTTTAATTCAAACATGCGCTTACATGCTCCACAAAGTATATAAAATTCTTACTTCAAGTCCCTGCAAAAGACATGTTAATTTCAGCGGTTTTTTTGTTTAATACCTATTTTCATAAATACAAGTAAAAGCACTTTCTGTGTACTCTCCTCATATTTGATCTAAAAAAATAGTTGTTTTAATTCAACTTGTCTTTATAATGGTAAACAAACTTTGTTGAATATTGTTCAATAATAAACTTTATTTTAAAGTTTTTGCATTTTTCGCCTCGTTTAGTTGTTTCTTAGTACGTTTAAGCATATTTTTCAGCACATGCTTGTGTTACGCTTCAGGAAAATAACTCTCACAGTCCAAGAGGTTTGATCACCCTGGCCTCATAGCTCTGATCGTTAGAGAGTTGCAACTTCGGGAAATTTCCCGTAGTTGTAATGCCGCAAGTTCAAACTCCTGTCGAGGTATCAAATATTTTTGGGCCTTTACAGTGGCGCAGTCGAAATAGGACCCGAAATCATACAAAACAATAATTAATTAAATCCCTCTCGAGCCAAAAGACTGTAAACGTCACATTTCCTGTCGTTAGCACCTTACACTTCCTCACTCACTTGAGTCAAAACACCCCGTGACAATGGCCTCGCTCGACTGCTGACTTTTCCAGCGAGCATCTACAGGGCCTGCGGCCTGTAGTTCCCTTGCGTCATTCGTACGACCCCAAACCAGCCAAGACGGCTTTTATTTGACCCCGGGGAAATGTTACACTCCAGGAAAATAACGCTCACAGTCCAAGAGGTTTGATCAACCTGGCCTCATAGCTCTGATCGTTAGTGTTGCAATTTCGGGAAATTCCCTGTAGTTGTAACGACGGGAGTCCGAACTCCTGTCGAGGTATCAAATATTTTTGGGCGGTTACACTTGTGTTTATTGAAGGGCAAGAAGTATTGGAACAAACGGATTAAATTGACCTGCTATACTTATAGATTATCCCCAGAGCCCAAACCTCAACTTTCCGCCACCTAGGAAATCGGTTACCATGCCCGATTTATAATTTTTGGGGATCCCTCGCTATTGTTATTCGTGTCCACATAAATGACAAGCCCGTTCTGGGAATGGTGTGAAACCCTCACTCAAACTTTGGACGGTTCGAGCGAAGGGTTATGCTGCGACATTGCAATAATTCTTATGCTGAAGGATCAATAATTTATTTCTATAGTTCTGCACTTGCCTCATTATTCTTGCCTATTTTTTTCTTTTTCCAGGAAAATTCACTTGTTGGTTTTTTCATTTTAGATTGAGCTGGAAATTGAACGGCTTGGAATCCGTACACAAAAAGAGCTTGTTTTGCTCCACAAAGAAGGGTGTGAACAGCCATCCAACACACTGGAATGGCTCAACATGCGGCAGTGGATAACATGCCATCATCATCTCCTCTGCAATCCAAGAATGTTCTCTCGACGATCGCTCTTCCGTCTGGTAAGCCCGGAAATAACAAGGCCAAACTCTAATTCCACTAAATTTACTATGTGTATACACACAGCCGATTAATTTTTTTTTATTATTTATTTATTATTATTATTATTTTTTTTCAGAATGAGTTGTACGCTAAAGTCCTTACTACTGAACCCAGTATACATTCTGATTTCTCTCGTCTCGCTCGATGGTTGACGGGTATGTCCATTGGCTTGGTTCTGGGTGGTGGAGGTGCCAAAGGCGCATCTCACGTGGGGATGATAAAAGCTATCGAGGTGATGATAATAATGCTGTATTGATACTGTAGTGAGTTAGTATTTTTGCTTTTAGTTGGGCATAAATGCAAGCTACTTGTAATGATAGGTTTTCTTTAAATTAGGCTTGTTTAAATTAAAGAAATACACCTCGCATTCATCATTTGAGGTGAATTTGTGAAATGTCAAACCTTGCCCAGTTCATTTGCATTTCGGAGTCACGCACTGTAACTGCAGAGGGTGTCTTACGAATGCAGATCGACTGAAAGGTTAAATATCTCCTACATCGTATACGACATACTCTACAACTTAATAAGGTTATTCAGGCACTGCTTCTGGCGTCCTATGCTCTTTTCAATACCCGAGTTCGAAAATACCTCCAAGATTGCAGATACCTCCATCAGAACCCTTGAACTTAAAATTTGTTATTACTGTTTTCAGGAGGCCGGCATCCCGATTGACATGGTTGGTGGGGTCAGTATTGGAGCCTTTATAGGTGGCCTTTGGTGTAAACACAGAGATATAACTATTATAACTCAGAAAGCTCGTGAGTGGGTCAAGGTAAAACAAATTTGAGTTTGTGAAGTTCTATAGAAGATATTTCCCGATAAAATAAAACCATGAATTATTATTGATTGTCGAATATATTTTCCTCATAACATTTCCTCTCTTTTTGGTGTCATTATTGTTTATCACATTCCAGAAAATCAACCGATGGTGGTCATTGATTTTTGATCTGACGTACCCTGTGACATCCATGTTCACTGGAAGAGCATTCAATAGCACACTTCAAAGCTCCTTCGGTGACGTTCGTATCGAAGATCTCTGGGTACCCTACTTTACCCTGAGTACAGATATCAGTGCGAGCGCTATGCGCATTCACCGTCATGGTAACATTTCGGTTTTGTAATTTCCTTAACCCTGTTTCCCCTAGATTTTAATTTTGCTACCTAATCGTTTGGTTAACACTTGCTTTTATTTAACAGTCACCACCCTGCTTTAGGTTGATAGTACATTTCCTCACTATAACTTGTCGTTAAGTGAGTCACAGTGGGTTCCTCAGAATGGTGATTTTGGTGTAGAGGTCGCCTCACATGGTTGAGCTAATCTGGTAAAAGTGCACCAATTCCTTGGTATTGGATTAACGGGTCCTACCCATTCACCCTAACGTTTCCCTTCACACATTATCACAATAGGGGTATTCATGGTCCTGTAGTTTGTACGCTGAATCATCGTTTCAACGAGCTCCAATGCGCACACGCGTTGTACTTTATGACAATTCGATTTATCACGGGCTGATTCCTTTGAAAGTCAAGTTCCGTCGTCGAATCATCGAAAAGTAGCATCGATCCTATGCTTACTGATAAGACTCGGTTGTCATTCTCGTTATTCAAATCTATTGACGTGTCGAGAAAGTTTTTCAAATTCTCAAGTTTCATGGTGATAGATTGTTAGGTTTTAAGTTTATTGTTTTACAAATAATTATAATGTTGATCATTTATAACCTGGTTAGGAGGTAACCTGAACTGATTTGGCTCTCACAAGGGTACTTGAATTTCGTTTGTCGACGAGGCAGTTTCACCAATTCATGACTTTTCGATGAATTCGGTTATCGACGATTCGATTTTCGAAATGGACCATGAATACCCCTAATATGATTCAGGTTTGGTTGAATTACCTTCCACTATTCCATACAATCACTATTGTTCACGAAGTCATGCACCAGATTCGAATCGTACCTCCTAGATTAAAATCATCAGCCGATTAGAAATTTCAAACTAAAATATTTATTGTGTCGATTCCTAAATGAAATGGTTTGCAGCTTTGTGTCCTCAAATTTATTCCACAGTCTCTAAATATTCGTCAATATTATCCCATCTGTAATACAAGAATAAACAGTAATCCTCTACGTAGCTATGTCAAAGTCAAATCATGATTTTTCCAATTTCCGTAACATATAGTTCTTTAATTTCGTAGTACAGAGTGTTCCATTTTAAAAACTTTAGGATCTAGGTATTCTACAATAATTCCTAATAAAATAAAATAAAAATACATTCTTGGTGAATACAAAATAAATAATCGAATAATAATAATTATTAAAATTGATTTTTGAACTTATTTAGTTGGAGAACTGAACTATCTTACTCACACCTATGGATCATTTATAATTATTTTGCAAAATTAATATGAAGTTGAGACACAAATTAATAAATGTGGCACCCTACATAGTAAACCTTTAATGTAGATGCAAAGGCAGAACGTAAATTAGGAAGTTAGGGCTCCTTGTCATTGTAACCCAGTTCCTGGTAAGCTCGATTCAGGTTCATTGATTGTGGACAAATTAGCCTCAGATGCCTCTGGCCTCAAACCGTCACAGCACCTAGCAAAATTAACCCAGCAGTTCCAAGAAGGCTTCATTGTCATTGTGTCCCTCTAACAGTCCCTAGGAAACTTCTATCATTTCAAACTCCGAGATGTGAAATTTTGGAAAACTTTCAATGTACGTAACTATTACTACTAACTTTCAGTAGACAATGATCACGCGAATGGTCCATTTATTCAGCATGGTTACTTTAACTTTATTTTTCCAAGTACATGGCCTAACTTGACGGTTTTGGTTTATTATATTCAATAATAAGCCTATGGGATCGCATAGCAAAAAAGTTTTATAACCCCCCCCTCAAACTTTGTCATTTTACGTTTCAAAGTGCGTAGAATCCAAATTTGCAATGTCCGTCCGCCGTTCGCCGTCCGGGCCATAAAAGGCCTTAGAATTGACTTAAAAAATCCGTTCTTTCGCACATAGACTCCACTTGGGGTCTAGTTGGTCCTAACTTCTCGCCAGCTCGATCGCTCCACACCCATGGGTGCTATGAGCCAAAAATAGGTGAAAAAGTGTCTTTTTCGAGGCTTTGAGTGTTAGACTGACGTACGCGAGCACGCCTGGTGGGTGGGAGAGGGTGGGCGGGAGAGAGAGTGAGAGGGAGGGCGAGGCGGAGGGAGTGAGAGGGAAGGGAGTGTGGGGGAGGCGGAGGGAAGGGAGGGCGAGGGAGTGTGGGGGAGGCGGAGGGAGTGAGAGGGAAGGGAGGGCGAGGGAATGTGGTGGAGGAGACGGAGGGAGGTGAGGGAAGGCGAGAGAGAGAGAGTGTGTGATGAAATGAATTCCAATTAGAAGAGATTGTTTATGAGTATTTTCATACTATTCTACGCTTTATGATATAAAGCTTCGCTTCCTTCGGGCGTCCCTAGACGGCCCCATTTATTTATTTATTTTTTTCCTCAACTTTACTATAAAGCGTAAAATTATGGGGTCCTGGAGCTGTAATGCAGTGAACGAGTGAACCAAATATTGGAAGCGCGAAGCCCCGAGTTTCGATAGTAAATATACTATAAGTGAGGCTAAATAATTACGGTCAGTTTTCTACGTAGAAGGTCTGTATGATACAGAAATAATAAACCTTTGTGTAATAATTTGCAGCGTTTTTAATTATTTGATCCTGTTCTTTATATTTTCAAACAAAAAACATATTGGGGAATATACATACGTACAATTTAATTCACCAATTTCGTAGGCTTTTTCATATCATGCTGGCGCTTCGGTCGTTGGTTGAGAATGAAGAGGAATGAACTATAAGCCAATGCGAGTGTTTCCTACCAAGCAATTGGTTTGGTCTTACCTTCCCATACGTTCCAGTGGCAGTGAGCAGGAGCCATGGCTATTAAATCCCCATGGAATGCAAATAAGGGATGGTTCGTGAAGAAGTCACAATCCGTGGTGGGCTGCTCTCAAGCTACCGGACGGGGCTCGGATGGCAACCAATTTTGGCGGTATCGCCAATATATTAGGCTGTAGTCTCTCTCGTGTCAAGTAAACATTGTCATGAAATCGTACAAAGATCTCTGTTGTTAACGATATGTGTGTCCAGGTTCTCAATATTGGTTCCAAATACATTCCGTTCTATTTATGGTGGATTAAAAGAAAAGTTTGTGAATAGAAGAGTCACTGTAGGTAATTGATTGGTTATATTTAATTTCTAATTAAGGTTGTACAATAAATATCTTTATTTCGGCAAGCTTACTTAGCGAAGTTTGATTTAATAATAATAAAAATAAAATGAAACACAAAATCTATATATTGGCAAACAAATCCATAAATTAACTAGAATTGATGAACCTTTGATGTTTGCAGTGTTGTAAGTGCTAACTTGAATTTTTAATCAACTCAGTGAAAACTAATCTCAACTTCCAAGTATGAAATGCATGTATACAATCAATATATCGTACAAGTTTACTAAAAGGTTTCGGAGAAGGACAACTAAATCAGTGAATACTTTAACGGAATACTTGATTAAGCAGAGACCGCAGGTCACAAGCCAAGCGGCAAACAAACGTGGAATGAAGCGATTTACGTCTCCGTGGAGCTCAAATATAGGGATCCTCCACCGAATAGTCTCGATAGTTTCGATTCGACCTCCTACTAACACATCGATGCATTCAGATGCAGTGGTATGAGTCGTTTCAGAGCGCTCTGGAGACCTCCCTCAAAAGCATTTCCTGTGATTGTTTCCTGAAACGATAGTTGTGGCGTAGTTCATTGGTTAAGATAACGGTCGCGTGAGGCGAAGGTCGTGGGTTCGAAACCTGAAGAATTTACATTTTATTTTGCTCGTACAACTCCCGAAATATACTTCTAAAACTTCATTCTGACATGCATGTCCAACTAATCTGAATTTTCAGTAAGGGATTGACTACTTGGGGATCCCTAGATTTGAGTTGCATGGAGATGCAAGTATGAAGCAAGGGTCAGGAATGAAGGGGCCCATCGGATCAGAGAAGTAGGTACTGCCCTAATCAAAACACCAAACTGCCCGTGTCAACTATCATTTGCCTACAAAAACACACTGGAAAGATGTTTTTTTTCTGCGGACCTATGCCGTTTGTTTTAACTGTGACTGGTCGTGGGATTGCTGGTTGATACTTAGCTGATGACTCACAAGCTTACCTGTTGAGCTTTATAACCTATTCGGTACCTATTTTACAAGATGGTTCCCGCCTCTCGGCCCATAGCAGAGTGAATCCAGAGTTCCTGCTGTTGAAAAAAGTGATGAATTCTCTGTCATCCACCAGAAAATTGCAATAATGAAATTTGATTTCATGTTTTTTACACTGTTAAAATTAACGATCTTTTGTCGGGTATATTTTTCCTAAGCCACAATGATTAAAAATTGAATGAATGATCTAGCTTCTAAACTCATTCTAATGACCCATAATCTCATAATTCAGACAAACAGCTCCTGGTGGTGGTCTCGGATTGGGTATATTCCCACTAACTACCTTGCAACGTCACGTTTCTTCTCTACCGAAAATAGAGTTGGCTCTACTTCTAACAGATTTCAAGGAGGGCTACCGATGGTAAACTCTACTTTCCTTAATGAGAAATTTCCTCTACAATCTCTGGTCAGATTCCAGAACGGAGGCATGTGGATGTCATATAATTCGTGCTTCCCTCAGAGACATTGAGTGGAAAAGAATTTTTAAAAATTTACTGATTTAAGCAAAAGAGTATAAGCCGATTATGGTGCCTGAAACTATTTTCCAACGGAAACCCCGAGCAGTGAGTGAGTGAGGCTCAGATTCTCCAGTGATTTGCGGTTGAGAAATGATTGTAACTGTTCTTTTCTATTGTTGTAACATCCCAAAAATAGTCACCAGAATTTCAAATAAAATTAAGGTCATAGTAAAACAGCCTAACACAAGAGAATTCGGGATCAAATTGCCTTGGTAGGGAACTATTGCAGTTCAGCAATAACATAGGCACTGCAAAAAATGTTATACAATAGTTTATTGATTAACTATTCTTTGGTCCAACGTTATAAATTGCTGCTTTGATCGGATTACTTCTTCCGTTAGGTTACCTTAGTGAAAACTGCCCCTTTTATTAGACTATTGAACGAAATAGAATAAGTGAATAAAAGTCCTTCCGTTTATTTCTAGTTGAGCAAGATAAGTTATCTTTTCCACCATTCAATCTTCTCTCATTTCAATGTTTGAATGATAGAAAATGTGCAGGTATTAATTCCATAGGTATCTAGTTTTTATGTACCTAGTTTGCTGATTATTATTTGTGGATTTTCAGTATCTACTAGATTTTTTCAGATCCTACTTGATTATGCTCGTGTACAGTTTATGTGGTCAGTTCCCAACTTTTTCTGCCCATGTAAATAATTAACAAATCCTGCATAGTTGATTAAAATGGTTATTTATAATGGATTAAACTGCATGACCCTTCAAGAATGCGTTATGCAGCTTTTGGAAAGCATGATGGTAGAGTTTGCTTTATCATGATTTAGTTGAATTCAATACTATTTTCAAGAATATACTTACAAACCTTACTTATTTGTTTAATTTTTTAACCGAATTATTTTTAGGTATTAGGTTTTAATACATTCATTAGTTTTGGTTGTCTTTAGTGCGCAGTTAGATAGTTCTAATAATTTAATGATGCCAGCTGCTTATTTCAGTAATAATCGATACGTATTGGTCGGACAAGGGTGGAGGTTGAATGGCTTGGAACTAGTGTGGAAGTAGTTTGTATCTGTCATATAAACCATTCGCTGTGGCTTCATTACTGTCCTTTCAAATCTAAATTGCCCTTTAATTATTATACTAGTTGATCAGTTCTGTTCCTTTTGACTTTGTCCCGAGTATTGTAGATAGTTATTTCAAATTCATTGCATACCATCACGAGTAATACACTGGGCTTTTTTTTCTCTTCATTTACAACTATTGACTTCCATCTTTCCCTTAAACCCGTAATTCACCGAGAGAGAGTAATATTGTCTAGATGTCTTGTGATCAGTACAGTAGGTACGTCCGTCTGAACACTTTTGTCAATAATTTTATTTCTGTTAATTGCTTCTACATGTTTTCTGTTCGTTCCATAGCCTCTTGTCATACTTTCATAGACTAAGTTGTTAATGTCTCAGATTGAAGTAATTCAGTCTAGTTTTTTGCTGAAGTGCAGTTCTGCACCATGAGCATTTATAGGTGTTCTCTTGCAACCAAGGAATTGGTTTATGTAGTTTTATTTTTCAAATTGAAGACCAATTGGTTAAAAGCTGTAAAAATGAGTAAGATATTATACATACCTACCCTATTACCTACCTACCTATTTGAAGAAGAGAACAAATATTTATCCACAGCAGCTAATGAGAAATTGAATGAAGAATTGACATGTATTTGATTAGTGTGTAAGCTTCAATGTATTACTCCGTTCAAGTTGAAGCTTGAGTTACCGTTCTCGAGTTTCCGAAATCCATCCTATTAAATTCAATACCTAATCAACTATTTATATTGTAGGATGATACGATTTTCACAGGCAGAATTATTATAGACCGTTCTGAAACCAACCATGTGTGGTGCCTACATATACATGTATTACTGGAACCGCTGGGTTAAGCAGTCAATTGGTCGCTTTCTGGGAATTTGTGTTACATTTTCATGGCTGTGCTCCAATTATATTATGTAGTTTTTCACTTTGTATTGACTAAATTACATATTGGTCTCACTGTCATTGTTTGATATGCCTTTCATTGGGTTTATTTTTATTGTTAAATTAGTTTAAGCTTCTTCCTGGGGGGCAATGTTTCAAAGAGTGTGTGGGGTGTGTTTGCAGGAGTGATGTGGAGATACATTCGAGCCTCGATGTCACTTTCGGGGTACCTGCCGCCTGTCTGTGATCCTGTTGATGGACACTTGCTACTTGATGGCGGATATGTGAACAACCTTCCAGGTACTGATTCACAAGGCGTCTAATCAAATAACCTCTCTCCATCTTCTTTTCATCTTTCATTTTCACTAATACCCTTTATTCATTAAGTATTTGTACTCTTTCCGCTCAAAGTCAAAGTGCTTATTCTCAGTACAATTATTATCAAGGGTTTTCTATTATTATATTCAACTATTCATCCAGGTAAGTTTACATTTGCATGGCTCCATTTCCGTCTGTGGCTTTTGATCGTGGTTTGGTGATCCAGATTTTCCTACCAGATCATTTATTCAGTTGAATATCTACAACCATCACCTGTAGTATTCCTCTTAATTTTTATCGTGAACAGTTAGGTCCTATCTGATGAGTTATTGTATTTAAAATAGCAGAAATAGATCATATAATTCATGAGAATAGCATGATTACCTTCGTATAAGGGTTAACACAATGGGGTTTTAGATCGCCTTTTTGTGAACACCCACATTTTAGAGGACCTAGGTTTGTTCCTTGTCATTTCTGATGGCGTTAGGTGGATTGCGTTGGATCTCCCATTTTATCGAGTCCGTATGAAGTAGACAGTTTAGTTGATATGGCTGATGCACATCTTCTCTCAAACTCCTATATATCTGATAACTGGTTGCACGTTACTGCCCTTGACAGGCACCGGGTTGAATATCATCGTCGTAGGTCAGTCAAGGAAGAAACTAACCTCAGCAGAGCATCTACTCAGTTGATCAGACTCAATCCCTACCTGGACTATGTAACTCCCCGCTAAATGTGCTGTGATGTGCTTGCAAAATTCCAAATTTGTATAATTAATAGTATGGCAGGTATGGCAGCGCAGAAAATCCTTGCAATCAACGTCGATTTGTAGATATTTGATGACGTCACATGATCTGATAGAGGCAACCTGCGTGGGGATCAGTGTGCTCCACTTTGTTTGGAGGGGTTTATGTGGTTCGTTAGCATTTCCTTTCCACCTTGTCTTTTCAGATCCAACTAGATTGAAATGTTGAAAATCCACTCTTAAGAACAGATGACGGCTATGGTTTTATTCTTCACAATATTGTAGTAGGAAAAAATTATATATATTGTGGCAACACATGTTGTTTTAGTTGCATTGTTGTTTTGTTGACAGTGAAAAAGTTCGTTGCCATTTAGTTTTTCCGGGATTTGTTATAGTTTACATTGTTGATTGTTATTGAGATTGAAATTAATAAAAATCTGCAAGAAGTGAGTCGGCTTTTACATTTGGGGGCCCTTTTGAAGAAGAAGAACTCGCGGAAGGAAGAGGGCAGTAAGGTCTGAGTGCAAGTGAAAGTTCAAGTTTTAGAACAATCATGCCTCGAGCGAACAGGGTTGGTACTCAACCGCAGAGGACGGTGTCGACTCGTAGGCGACCTGCTGATGTCCCAGAATCACCAGTTATTGAAACCCCTGTATTGTTGACTGAACAGCAACTGTCTTCTATGGGGAATTCATCCACTGGCTCGCTTGATCAACGAGTGCTTACAATCGAAACTGGAATGACAGGGATTCATGACCTATTAACACAGCTTGTGGCTCAACGTGAGGAGATACTGCCATTGGAAAACCGTTTGAAAACCGTTGAGGATGCTCTCTGTACAGTAAACCAACAGCTTACAAGGATTAACAGTTTCATTGCTACTCAGCAAAGTTCTCAATTTCCTCCTGGTCAATCTGCTTCATCTGATGCTCCTGGATTGTCGGACACACCTCATGTAGCTCCTCCAGCCATGCCCTTTGAAGTTGTTCCAAGGCCACTAAAAGAGGAGGCCCTCAGTCTTTACGATGGTAAAGTAGTGTGGGAAGAATATAAGGTCCACCTCGAGGTTACGGCTCGAGCAAATCAGTGGAGCATGAATACCAGATGTGACAGGCTGGCTAATAGTTTGCGGGGGGCTGCGTTATCTGTGCTGGCCGATCTAAGTGAGGAAGAGAGAGCCAGTTATGCAGCTCTAACAGCTGTGCTGGAACAAAACTTTGGCCAAGGCAGGTTTCAATCTACCTGCAAACTCCAGTTGAAAGTCAGGAAGCAGAAGCCTAATGAGAGCATAGCTGATTTTGCTCAGGACATAGAAAAATTGGTTCGAGGAGCATTTGCAGCTGAGTCAAGAGCAGAACGAGGGAAGAGAGCGGTTGAGTCGTTCATTGATGGTTTATCTGACACAGATCTGGCAAAGTTAATTGTGCTGAGTAAGCCAAGGTCCATACAAGAGGCTTTGACCACAGCAATGCAGTTGGAAGCAGTAGCTCCTTCTAGTTCTGGCAGGAGGGAGAACAAGTGCTTCCAATGCAAGGAATTTGGTCATTACAAGGCACAGTGCCCACAGCTCCTCTCGAACAACCAGGGAAACTGAAACAAGCCAGGGCTGAGGGCCAAGCTCTGGTTTTGGATCAAGGCCCGCAGGTCAAAATGGCCCGTTCAGGGCACGACGCACTTTTTGTGGAAACCAGAATGTGCAAAAGAAGAATAGGAATGCTAGTAGATACAGGGGCAACGGTGTCATTACTACGCCCAGATATCGTGGATGAGCTGGGGTTGCAGATTAGTCCTTCAGATAGCCATTTCTTGCTGACAGCAGGGGACAAAATGATCATCATTGGGGAATGTTCTGCTACCATAACAGTTGGTCCTTGTTCCATCTCACAGAAATTTTTAGTTGCATCATCCCGGGACAAGGGGATACTCGGGGTAGATGCACTGCACAAACTAAAAGCCACGGTAGACATACCGAAAAGTGTGTTATGGGTGAAAAAGCGACAGGTCCCAATGCTCACCAGGTTTCAGTGTGTAGCTCGTTCCCTCCAACTGAATCTGGCACCCAAGCAAGAGGAATTATGGGGTGCACAGTACCTTAAAGGTTCAGACCTCGTAGAAGGTTCAGAACAGTACACTCAAGTTCTACATGTTTTCACCAGGTTCTGTATCGATTACAGAAAGCTCAACAGGGTAACAAAAAAAGACTCTTATGCCCTTCCTACCATTCAAGCACTTCTGGACACTCTGGCTGGAGCAGCATGGTTTTGTGTCTTAGATTTGAAAAGCGGCTATTGGCAGATAGGCCTCAAAGATGAAGATAAGGAGAAAACAGCATTTGTAGTGGACGGGAAAGGATTGTGGCAGTTTAGGGTCATGCCCTTTGGTTTATCCAATGCTCCCGCCACTTTTCAGCGGTTAATGGAAGCTATTGTGCCTTCAGATTTAGCTCTAGTTTATCTAGACGATGTAATTGTTTATGGTCCCGACTTCCCTACAATACTGCAGAAGCTGGAAAAAGTGCTGGAACGGTTTGAGCAAGCGAATCTGCAATTGAACCCGAAGAAGTGTGTATTCTTCAAGAGAGAAGTTCAGTATCTGGGACATATAATCTCAACAGAAGGAATTCATACAGATCCTAGGAAAACTTCAGCTGTCAAGGGCTGGCCAATACCACGGAACAAGCGTGAAGTGCGGTCGTTCTTGGGGTTCTGCTCCTACTACAGGAAATTCGTACCCAATTTTGCAGGCATTGCTCGGCCACTAACCCGATTGACAGAAGACAAGACTCAATTCCAGTGGGATCGAAACTCCGAGGACAGCTTTAACCATCTGAAGAATGCAATGATAACTGCACCAGTGTTAGCATTCCCTGACCTTCAAAAACCCTTCATCTTGGACTGTGATGGGAGTGGCCATGCCATCGGAAGTGTCTTGTCTCAGATGATTGATGGAAGTGAAAGAGTGATTGCATATTACAGTCAGACACTTTCAAAGGCAGAGAAAAATTATTGTGCAACCAGGCGGGAATTGCTAGCTGTTGTGAAAAGTGTAGAGCACTTCCACTATTACTTATATGGGAACGAATTCACATTGAGGACAGATCATTCAGCATTGAGATGGTTGTGCTCATTTCATCGTCCAGAAGGACAACTAGCCAGATGGCTTGAGACCCTACAGACTTATTCCTTCACAGTTGTCCATCGACCAGGGAAAGCTCATAGAAATGCCGATGCAATGTCTCGACTATTGTGCTATAACAACTGCCATTTTTGTCAGACCAGCCGGCAAAAGCAAAATAAAGAGGAGCTAAATGTTCTGCATTTCATGGATGACTCAGATGACCAGCTACTGGACGGTGGGCTAAAGTGGTTGATCAGCAAGAAGAATGATGGAGCAATACCAAGCCCTGATGAGATTGGAGCTCAGGGTTTTCGAATTCAGCAATTGATTGCACGGTGGGAGTCTCTGGAAGTACACAATGGCAAACTGTTCCATCGTTGGGAGGACAAAGGGGGAGGACATCATTTACAGTGGGTCGTCCCAGAGCCTGCAGTCACTAGGGTGCTGTCACAATGTCATAGTAGCCCAGCAGGAGGGCATTTTGGGTTTATGAAAACCATAGGCAAAATCAGACAGGCATATTTTTGGCCCGGCATGACATCCGACACAAAGATTTGGTGTCGGTCCTGCCAAGTTTGTAGAAGAACGAAGGGCCCAGGTAGAAAACATCCTGCCCCTCTGCAGCAGTTCCAAGTGGGCAGCCCGTTTCAACGAGTGGGGATGGATATTTTGGGGCCATTTCCACGTACTAAGCAGGGAAATCGCTACATCTTGGTAATGTCGGACTATTTCACTAAGTGGCCTGAACTAGTAGCCCTTCCCAATCAGGAAGCCCAGACCCTGGCCACGGCAATAGTTGACCATTTGATTAGCCGACATGGGGCACCGCTGGAAATTCACACCGACCAAGGCCGCAATTTTGAATCTAGGCTCCTGGCAGAGGTTAATCTGCTGTTGGGTACATGCCGGACCAGAACCACACCCCTCCATCCCCAATCTAGTGGCCTGGTGGAGCGATTGAATCGGACCATCACCAAGTACCTAGCAATGCTCATTGACCAGAGTCAGAATGATTGGGATGAAAAGTTGACACTCTCTTTCTACTCGCCTATCGATCTGCTCCACATGAAACAACGGGTATATCCCCTGCTCAGCTTGTTTACGGAAGGGATCTACGTCTCCCAGACACATTAGTACGGCCCCCCGTTCAGGAGACAACGTCCTCTATTCCATATGTCTTTCAGCTGCGAACAAGATTGGAAGAGGTTCAAAGGTTCGCAAGGGAGCAAGCAGGGTTCAAGATGAGGGTTCAGCGAGAGCAATACGACAGAAAGGCCAGGAAGCCTAACTTGGAACAGGGAGATTGGGTTTGGGTCCACGATCCAAAACGGAGTAGAGGTAAATGTCCAAAACTGGAGCCCCAGTGGACGGGACCATGGGTTGTAAAGCGGAAGAAGAACGACGTTCTGTTTGAAGTCTCAATGGGTCGTCGGTCGCGTCTGTTGCATTCTAACAGGTTAGCTCGGGCTGACATACGTCCACTAGTCCCAATCAATCAGCAGACACCGAAGGGCGCTGCAAAAAGGACGCAGGAAGAGAGGAAGGAGTAGTGTGGCAACACATGTTGTTTTAGTTGCATTGTTGTTTTGTTGACAGTGAAAAAGTTCGTTGCCATTTAGTTTTTCCGGGATTTGTTATAGTTTACATTGTTGATTGTTATTGAGATTGAAATTAATAAAAATCTGCAAGAAGTGAGTCGGCTTTTACAATATTATTATAGCTATAGAACCGTTCCAGCATATATTATAGTGACTGCTTTAAGAAAGTAGAAGGTCCTAATGCTCGTTCCGATTCATTCGATCTTTTCATAACTCCGCGGATTGTTGAGTACGTCAAACCCAGCGCTTGAATTTTGTGAAAGGTGTAAAGAGATCTTGATTACCCATTATTGGGATAGTCGAGGCTTTTAGTAGTGCATGAAAGTATCTGTTACAGAATGGCAATCTCGTCTTGGAGACTTAACATAGTTTAGTTCTTCTTTACAAGAGTTACTTCCAACAATCAACTTCTGATTCTCTATAGTGTTGCCATAAAGCTGCTAGTTCCTAGTTGTTTTTGGTCAGTTCTGATGGCTTCGTTTCTGAAATCCAGCTGCTCCAATGTTATAGTATTAGTTAACCATTTCACTCTATCTTAAACACATCTGATGGTTTCATATTTCGATAAATTAGTGCGATATGGTAAGTGTTAGGTTTTCAGGAATAACTTTCACTGCAGGGTAATTCCCATAATAGTACTGAAATTGGTATTAGCTTTTATTTTATTTTTTTTTTGTTACGGGAAACCTTTTAGGCACTATTCATTGACTGAGCGTCTTCTACAACACGCCTTCAACATTTTTACCTCTCTTCCTCTTAATACCACTTACTCTATTCAACTGTTCCCGGAAATTTCGGCACAAAACCGACAGTTCAAAGGTGATTCAAAGCCCAAGGATTTACATTACATAGTCGTGATGGTTATGCGATGGATTCGATCACTTTTATTTGAAATGGAACACGTTGTGAAGGGAAAGGTTTTCAGGCGTTCTCTGGATGTACTGCCGTGCAAGTATGTCGATAGCTGGTGTACTCCCTCCCCTTTGCGACCCGACTGATGGACATCTCCTCATTGACGGATGCTACATTAACAATGTTCCAGGTATGAGGGCACAGGTGTTATTCAATTTATGCCGCTGAATTTTCACTTTGAGTCGCGATTCAATTACATTCTTCAGTTTCATTTTGTAATGAAGTAGTAAAATGAAAAAAATACATTTTTAATTGAATCCATACAACTTTGTGTGGTCTAAATACCTATTTACTCGTTGTTCTCACCCGTGTAAGATCATTTTCATAGTTATACTTATCTCTTCCTCGTACGTATTGTTTCAGCTGATATTATGAGAAATCTTGGAGCCCGTCATGTACTAGCCATTGATGTAGGTTCAACTGATGACGTGGACTTGACAAATTATGGCGACTCGCTCTCTGGGTGGTGGGTGTTATGGAAAAGATTTAACCCTTTTGCGTCACCAGTCAAAGTTCCGAACCTCCCAGAAATTCAGTCAAGACTCGCATATGTATCTTGTGTCAGACAGCTTGAGGTGGGTCTCTGTTACAAATTTAAATATTTTCCAAGTTGTAATTTAGGCATAACCTCTTCAATTTTGTCGTATTCCTAGTTTCCAATTTATAGCTTAATTCAATATGTTGGGTACATGGCAGATACCCGATTTTATCTTATTATTTTTTCCTCCACTTATTCACTTCAGAAGTTGTATATTTCTCATTCTGCAGGAAGTTAAATCAAGTGACTACTGTGAGTATATCAGGCCTCCTATCGACAAGTACAAAACGTTACAGTTTGGATCATTTGATGAGATCAAGGTACGCTTTCTCGTTTTGAATATTTTTTATCAAAATTGTTTTCTAAAACGTTCTAGTCATATAACATGATTGTGTGAGCAAATTATCGTATTATATGACGGTCTTCGTAGTCACATCGTGCGTAGTGACTTTTCATCACTTTATGCGGAATTTTACTTAGGAAAACTCGATCTATTATTAACAAGAACACTACGAAACTCGTGCACAAAATTTTGCCTTGTTCATTGAAATGTGCTAATCACTAAAACTGCAGAAAAAAGTTTAACTTTTAAAATTAACTGGTTTAAAGTTTTTCTTTTTTGCCATAATTTATTAGTCAACAATTTCTGGGCACACGAAGTGCTAAAGTTTCAAAACAAGTCGACTTACATCGTATTATCATTAAAATACGAAAATTCCCTGTATGGTTAAGACTGCATGATTTCTTTCTTTTTAATTAGATGCACGATTTTTATTTGAGAAGCATCTATGATGTCACGTTGTATATTGAAATGACGTGGAAAAAAATTTGAATCTCAGGGAAATCCGTATTTTGGTCAGGGAAACGTCAGGGAAATTTAAAATTTCCATTTGGAAGCCACCCTGAAAAGGGTGAATTTGATTTGTAAAATGGTGAATCTGACTTGTAAAATGGTGAATTTGACTTGAAATGCTTTTTATAAACATAGTTTCCAACGTTTCAACTTTTTTCAAAGAAAAAGTAATTATATTAACTTTTTCTCACCAAGTAAGATTCTGTACGAGAGAACTTTCTAAAGTATCCACTAAGTCTTGCCACATCTCTACTTGATTTTATTTATTTGCAAAAAACTGTACAATCACGACTGCTGCATCACCGTTATCTTCGTTAAATTTTTCAGGAAGTTGGTTACACTTATGGGAAGGCCTACTTCACTGCGTTAATGAAGGAAGGACCTCCTCTTTTCCTGAAACGACCAGGCCCTGCCACATCTCACACGCCAACTTCGGAAACGTCAACAGCACCGCCTCAGATCACTGGTTACAAGTTCACAGATCTTGCGCAAATGGTCTGCAAAGTATCGCCTATGGACAGAATCATCGATGGTCAGTAGTGGTCACTTTTCATTATCTAAAATATTTAATTACACATTTAACGTGGAACATGTTTGCTATCTATTCCTGACCAAAAATGTCATGAAAAAGGAAATAGTGTAGCAGCAGTATTCCAATGCCGTCCCGTGAATGCGAATTGACTTGAAAAGGCGAAACATACGGCTTCGTTTATCATTCTCAATAATGAACCTTCGTAATAAGTTTTTATTCTGCTTTTTATTAAGAACTGCAAGCATCGCCCTCAGCCCAAGTCAGGTTAAGACAAAGAAAAGCAAACGAGTTGGTTCCTGAACATTTGAATGACATAAAATCTCCAAGTAACCTTTTATATTATAAACTGGCGCCGTTGGGCCTTTTCATGAGGCTCCCTCGTCAAAACGTCGAAAATCCAAATAGCTCCCTTGCGGGAATTGGTGGAAACCGAATCAGTACAGGTTACCTCATAATTAGTTCATAATTAATAAATGATGAAATTATTTGTAAAAACAATAAACGTAAAACTTAATTATCTATAAACTTGGAACTCGAGAATTTGCTCAACATTATCCATGCGTCAGTAGTATGAAAACGACAGCAGCCAGCAGGATCGTTGCTACTTTTCGGTGATTCGACGTAGAAACTTGACTATCGAAATTCAAAGGACGACGCGCATGTGCATTGGAACCTTTCGAAATCCAAGTTTCTATGGTTCGATATCAAAACTACTGGACCATGAATACCCCTATAATTTCGAAATAGGTATTGCTGATGGCATGGTATCGAAACAAAATGGACGAATTTGTGGATTTGGCACATCTGTAAGGGTGGTAGTTTCACCTTCAGTGGTCAGGGTTTCCTCGTGTGAAACAGCAAAAACTAAATGTTGATTACTGCCAGTCATCAAGATGCTGAACAAAAGCCATCAAGAACCGACCAAGGGAGAGGGACATACGCACTGTTGGGGGAAGATAATTCTAGACTCTTGCACCTACCACTCCAAAGGATTTGGACAAAGTTCGACTGTTAAGCCTAATGGTAGAGAGAGAGAGAGATTGGAATCTAAAAGAAGAGGCTTTATTTACTATGATGGAAAAATACCCTGGCATTGAACCATTCAGTATTTCTGCGATTATGTCTGAAAATGAGATAATAGCATCTATGTTCTGTGATTTTCAAAGTTTTGGCAAGGATCTATTTCATTGCACTCCTCCTGCCTGGGCGGGACCTCCCTGGCTAGTGTGACGTCACTTTTTGGGGAACCTTAAAAAAATCACTTATTGTCCGAAAGTGCGGGTGGTGTCAAAATTCTCTGGATGAAATATTCATTCATTTAAAAATAGTGAACGGAATTTCTTCATACCAACGGATAACCCTCATTCCTTCAAGACCTTTTGCATTTTTACATTTTTTTTAAATTCATCGTTGATTGTAATTATGAGCAGGAAAAAATGACAGAGTATGGAACCAACGTGATAATCTGATTGGGATTTGTGGCTGAGGCATGTTCCATGTTACATAATACTTTGCCTGACTTTACCTAGTGTCACACTGAGGTCCAAGTTTTTGTTTTCTAGATTATTCAATTTTATATGTTATCTGATTCTGATGTTACCGTGATTTTAATAGTGGAATAAAATTATTTCTCGCCTCGTAAATAAAGTTTCTTTCAAACAAGCTGCAGTCCTACAGGCATTAGGAATGGCAGTTTGGCTGGTTTTTTTATTGTTGAGGTACAAAATACGTAACAAACGTCAGACAAAACTTACAAAAACACACAAGAGTAAAAAATATCGTCGTCAAATAACATTCGTTCATCTAAACGATTCCTACGCTATTGCAAAGACAAATTAGAGGCAAGTCTGCTGTTGCGGTCAAAGCATCATACTAAAACAATTTCTGGTTAACTGCATATTTTGGCTCACATCAGCAACGTTTTGATAGATCAAGTTTATTTATTTCTTGAGTACTTAGAAAATGAAATAGAATCAGTCACTCTGAGCGATGAACCATGAAATAATAACTACATCAATATTTACCACACATATTCACACATTGTACTATTGCTCACTCACAATGCTTCACCCTGATGTTTTATCTACCTAAATATTGTTTACATATTTCTATTATAGAGACTTCGTCATCATCTGGGGATGAGTCAGAAGCAGATGAGGAAGGCCAAGAAGTGGGTTACGCTTCGGAACCATCTGCCTATTTTTTAAAGGTATGTGATATCCTGAGATTTTCAATAGAATATTATCTATGTATGTTGTTAAATACATATTATGTATGTATACCGAATTATTGTCCTATGTATCCACTAATAGATGGTCCACCCTTTAGATTTCGATTATTTTGAGGACCCTAACCTTTGCTTGCGTTTTGTTTTTTTTATTGGAAACCCCCATTTTTACTGCAGATTCGGAATCACCATGAAATTTCATGAAAATGTACTCATCACCTGTGTCGTGCATTACCTTTAAATATTGTAGTTTCCCCAAATAGACAGATGTGAACTGGCCGAGCTGCGCCTAGTAGGGAGGGTAGCTTAATACCCTGGAAACTGAAGTACCTCCCACCCTAGCTTATAAATATGGCAGCAGCTTCATTGGGACCATCATTCTAGCTCTCTCAACTGATTTGTTCTTTTCTTCAAACATCCTGAGTACTTATTCCCAACCTAGGCAGCTATTTGCTTTAGTAGGCGAAGGTGTCACTGACTCCAGCTGTTCCCAACTACCTATCCTCGAGCATTACTTGCCAGTGTCCTAGACTCCAGGTTAATGTTCATCCCATCTTCCTAATTTCCATAATCTAGCAATTAAAGTCATATAGGGTTTTGTTAGTTTGGTGGTTACACAAACAGTTTATTTCTATTATTACCTCGCTAGGCTCACTTAGCACGAGTTCATCAGCTTTTCACTAGACTCACTTAGCAAGTTTAATTTTCGTTTGTATATAACCTCGACAACCTGGTTTTTTGGCGGCAGGCGACCAGTTAAATGAGCAAAATATTAATGAAGATAAAAAAACTGAATGTGGCACATGAAATTTCATTTTCAATGCTGATTCACGTGGTACTATCCGTCTGTCTCCCTTTTTTTTCTTCAAGTAGGTAACCTTTTTCTTTCCAAACGCACTCTTTGTCATTATTTCTCCTGTACATTCCAAATTTTCCACCATTGCGTCAATACCACTGCTGGTTGTATATTAGAAAAAATTTTGCATGCTTATTGAAACAAAGTCCCTATTGCCGTCGAGCTTGAGAAAAGCTGCATCACCAAATGTGGGTTTACACAAGATGAGCGACTTATCTTGAACGATTGCAAGAAGACATAACAATTGACATTACGATTAAAATTCGACTCAGTTCACAAACAGTATGATAAAGCAGTGTCCTACGTGGCTCCGCCGCGAGCGTCAAGCTGTGCGTTAAAAACGACCGTTGGCGCGTTGCCGCGTCACGAGGTGCGGGAGAAAAAAATGGTGTCCTACGTGGAAACGCAAAAACGCTTCGTAGTTTGTTAACCTGTTCTGTTTCTTCAGTTTTTTCAATTTGATTTTGCATTCATGCTCGATCAACAACTTTGAGCTGCTGACCAGCTCAACAGCTCTATCGTATTATTTAGCTGTAATTAAAAAAAGGAGACCGGCCGAGGAAATACTTGAAAGCCGGAGCGAGTTCGGTGAATTTCATCACTTACACTCCAATAATCTTAGAAGAGTTTCTGAAGATTTTGTGTGATAATTTTCCATAATGAGGTTTTATCATACATATAAAAAAGACCTTCCAATTAACACTAATTTCAGTGATTAATTTAGATCAGTGATAATTTAAAGGTCTTTTTTGTATGATAAAACCTACTTATACTCCAAATTGAGGGAAAGTGAATAATAAATGACTGTAAAAACCTTCGATTACATCGTCAACAAAATTAAGCAAGAATTTTACCATTTATATTCAACAAGAATTTTAATTCGTTACAATGATTTTAAAAAAAGATAACAAATATTTGGTAGAATCCAAAAGTTTATTTTTATGGCAGAATAATAGGAACTACAAGAACGATTTCCTGAAAAATTGCTCAAATTTCAAAACAATCAAACATAAATATACTCTGAACAATCAATAAAATTCACTCATATGAGCATGACTCAGACCTTCGTATTTAGTTTTTACCTTGACTTGAAACACTAGACAATATATTGTAATTTTCTTCAAAACTGGGCATCTCCCGATAAAGGTGTATTAATAAATTTAAAACTGGTCGTTTCTGTATCAGCTAACTCCATTATCACAGAAGAAAACGTTCGGAAAAAGTATGAAAACAAGTTCAAAATGTTGAAAGAGGTTAGAAAAACATCATATAAACGCGTTTAACGCGCGGCGAATGCGATAAAAATCAAACTTGTTTGAAAATCAAACCGAAGCGTTCAACGCCGTCGCGTCGCCGCGCGGACAGGGTCATGTGACAACTTTCGCAAATTTTATTGGTCCGCCATTTGAACGCGTGAACGCCTGAACGCATTGACGCATGCGGCAAATCCACGTAGGACACTGCTGCCACAGAGTTCGAGTCGTTTGAGTTTAGTTACCTCTAGATCATGAGAGTTATTGCAAACAGTAGGTTTGGCATAGCTTAGTAGCTAGTATTTATATGTACAGAAATTGAATTTTCTCCTTGATTCTCGATGAAATAATTCTCTAACAGTATATGTACGTGTATTGTGCCCCCCTCCCCCGTATAACTCATCATCCTCATAGGAGGACATGTGGAATTATTGATTCAAATCATTTACCATCCAACTTCAACTTCTAACCAACATCTTCATGAATTTTAGACTCCGAGTACAGAACTTGTGCGGCGCAGGGCTGGCTCTTTATCGCTGTCTGAACTTGAGACTGAATCAGAAATAGAAGAGACCCCGACGAAATAACTCTGTCTTGAACTGAGGTATGCCACTATTTAAAAGGTTCAAATTTGTACACCTAATTTTTACACCACCAGTAATAATAGCGCTTTAGATATTTTCTTAACTTGAGTTATGGTGGGGTTCGAATGGGCCTTTAGGAAGGGATTAAGCTTGCCACTGCCACAGTCCTGTGAAGGCTGTAGAGAACGCATATTAGGTGAACATTCTCAATTTCAAAACTTACGTGTAGTTCAGGTATAATGATAAAACTCGAAGATGGTGAGACAGAGTGGTGATTTGCAGCCTACCGTTTATGCCAGTAACCTTGCTTGTTTCTCTGTGTAGTTTCAATGGAAAAACTGGCAAGATTACAGCACCCGACCTGTACTATACCTAAGTAGTTTGCATTGAAATATTTGCTCATAACACCTTATGCTTACAGGACTGAAGACATGCCTACCCACACCTTTCACGCAGAAGTATAATAATGGTAGTTCCTTTAGAATTAGGATGATTTAAGAAAAATCAAATTTGAAAATCAATACGAATCGCTCATATAACTCGTTAAGTCTGTTCAATGGACAATTTGTAAGGTTTCGAGTGACAAAGCTCTATTAATACCAACTTTATACTGTTTAATTTATAAGACAGAATATTCGTGATTTTTACTAGTTTTGTTACTCAAATTAATTTGATACATTTATCAATTGCTTTTAGTGTAGATAGTTATTCCATAGTCCGTTCGATAGAGCAACCATAATGAAAACAAGAATCATAATGAGTCTAGATAGTAAGTCAGGCTCATAGGTATTGTATTGGACGTATGTACATATGTATGGATAGTCATTTTTCTTACTTTGTATAATTAAGTGTCTATCATTGAAAAATGGTAATGCTCATGTGCTACCCATGGTGTGCGAGGGTTCACTGTTACCAGTGCCTAAGTTGACAACAATAAAATCCAATTTATTGTTTTACCCCACAAAAGCACTTTTGAATGGCAGATATATATTGTATCGGTAAAAAGTGTGTATCAAGTTTCTGGATATTCAACTGGATAGTTGGTCCAAATCCAATGTCTACCGAACAATATGACTTCTGTATTATTATCGGTCATTGTTTTTGAAAAATAGTGGGGCTGTGAACTAACAAGTTTTTCCGAAGGATCGCTAGGTATTGTGTTTCTCACTTGCATGGACATGTCGGTCAAAGAATACTTAGCCATTCACTCTTGTTTCCTGCGTTGTTATTTTTATTATTATTTATTTTTTAACTTCATTTTTTTATCTGTTGTTGGATTCTTTTCTAAGTGCCATCGCTTTATTCTGTGCATGAGTGCATGTTAATGCAACAAAAGTGAGCTGAGACCAGCAGAACTTCCAAACCGGCGGGATAAGATGTGATCCACTGTCTATCTCGAGCTCATCATATTCCGAGCCTCATTGCTCAGGTTTTCTAGCTTACGCACTACCATCATTAAAACAATTAGTAGTACATACAGAATAATGAACACAATTAATTTTGTAATATTATCAGTGTTATGGTAAACATACAGGAATAACTTATGGATGAAATGAAGATTAATTATGTAGATCTTCAAGTGAGTAGCTAAACCCAGTAATTCAACCCCAGCAACTGCCATCAACATGACCTAACGTCAACCAAATCTCTCAAAAATGATAAAACTAATCTTGATGGCGGTAGGGTTTGTGCTCAAAGACCGAAAACCTCGAGTTCAATTCTAAGTTGGATGATCAGTTCATCTAAACTGGAGGTACCAATTATAATCAACTGGCGCTATCCAGAAGCACAGGTGGTAAAACAAGCATCCATTCATTTTGGACTGATTCTGTATTTTCTTTCTACCAAAGATTGATGTTAGTCTAAATCTTCACTATGTTGTCCTTTTATCTTATCTGTGATGAAGATTCTTCAGAATATGACAAGCAAGTTATGTGGTTCAAAGCTTTTAAGGGTCGGTTTGTAATAGTAGGCAGACAAAGAGTTTTTTTGAAAGAATGGCGTGACCCGAACTTAACAAGACTGCTCGATGTGGAAAATGATTGTAGATAATTTGTTCGGGTTGGGATTGCAGGAATAATCGGAGAAGTTATCAACCAATGGAAATTCTCTAAGCATTGGTGACGCCACTTGTTCCTCCTTGTCAAGTTTGCAAGGCTGCAGTAGAGTAATTCTCCTCCATCACTCCCTTCCCGACCTAATGCTAAGAGCCCCCACCCTGTTCCCTCCGCCTTGCTTGGTACCCAGAAAATGGTAGAAGGGACGTGAAAACATTAGCTGCGTGAATTTTCGTCGTAAGGTTTGGAGAAGCAAGGTTACAGCACGAGACCTATACCATACATAATATACATTACGTAAGTCCCATGTTTAACCAAATTAAGTGAAACATTAATTGTGAAGTCAAATGACAATTTATGTCGGCAGAGAACAATCCTGACGTATTGTGTTAAAAATAATTATTACTTGTAGAATGTTTTAATTCTTTGATGTTTTATCCCTTGAGCTAATACATGTCATTTGTTTTTATTTTTCTGTTGTTTTATTCATTTAGCTTTTTAGGAACTAGACGAAATACGAACTAAATCACTCGCGACGAAGTTGTGGAAACCCATTTCAATTAAAAAAAACGGAAGTTAAAGAAGAACGTTGTCTAATTCCACGAGAATAAAGAGTTACATTGTCAGATCGATTTTGACGGTTACGTAACAATCATTGACAATCAGTAACAAACATTGTTTTGTTACTGATTAGTTGTTGCATTTTTTGTTACTAAGTTGTTACTGATTGTTATTAATGATGACCTAATCGTCGAAATCAGTCTAACATTGTGTCGAAATCAGTCTAACATTGTAACTCTTTATTTTCGTGGAACTGAACAACGTTCTTCTTTAATTTCTGTTTTTTATTTTTTTAGCTTTTTAGACCGAAATTATACCACAACCGAAGCAGTAGACTGTGCCATAGGGCAAACCATAACAGATCGCTTCATATCGTTTTTTGAAGTAGGTATTATTATTTGTGGGCGATTTGAATAAGTTGGTAGTGAATTGTTTTTTAGTCAATTATGTTAGTTACCCCAATATATTTTTAATTATTTAGATGATCATGTTTTAATAAAATTTTATTTTTTAATATGCTGCTACGAATGTATTAGTACGTACATGTTTTACCAATTTAATGCAGATTGCTAAGAACTACTTACACCTCAAAAATGTCACGTAACACCTAATGAAAATCCAATCTATCATTTTGAATAAAAATTAGATCTTTTTTGTTGTAATTTTCAATATAGTTTATATTAAACTGAAATTCAAATTCATACAACCCCCGTGCGGGTAGGAGCACAAGATCTTTTGATTGTGGGAAGGGGTGATCGTTTCTACCTGACGTTGTGATTGGTGCTCGCGCGTTTCCTTTGACATTAGGAAATTAAAGATTTGTAGAGTTTGGAATTGTGAACTTGCGTGGGTCCAAAATTCTAACCTAGGTACCCTGATTCTCGTAATTCGGTGTTGACAGTCAGGATATATCATGTTACATCTTCCCGGGAGGGCTTTAAAAAGTGGATGAATGTGTTAGACATTTGGAAAAGAGCAGAAAGGTGCGGTGAAAATCCTTTTATACATTCAAGTCAAGTCAGCATATTTCAGGGGGTAACGGGCGAGTGTCTGAAACCCCAGCCAATCGGCAAAGGACTCTTCGTATATTTATGTCATACTTCCCGTCACAAATTCGAAATCTCTTCTAAATCCATATTGCTGATACTTTATTTACTATTAGTGCAATGTCTTTCAGCTCAATTTTTTTTTCTTTCATACAACTTCTCGATTCTATATTATAACAATTCTCTGAACCTCATACATGAATGTAAAGTGACGATTATATATATTATATGAAGCTTTATTGGCGATAAGCTAAACTTGAGAAAAAATTGTATCTTTTCCAGAATTATGACTAGGTAATACTGTTATTCTGTATCGAAAGAATAAGATGAGATAATATTTTTGAATGAAAAACAGCACTACTATCATGCTTTAGAATAACTTGGACCGTAAGAATTGATGATATATTGTGCATATGTATAAACTAATAATCTATAGTGAGGACTGCTGACAGGCAAAAGATATTATATTATCTCACAAAAATGTAACGGACTGGGGAAAACCAAAGCGCATTAGTGTAGCTAAGGTTTGCAACATTAGTGTGATTTCATGATTTGTGGGAGAACTAGGTCGTTGCTTCAACGACAAATCTAAAATTTACTTTTGAGATGTTTATATGGAATCAAACAACTTCCTTTCTTTTCTATTCACACTCCTTAATGTTGAGAATGAGTTTAACTTGGTGAAAGAAAGAGTTCCATAAAAGTGAAGACAATACATGCCTTTGAATCCGCCCTTTGATTATAAGTAAAGGGTACTGTACATTTTTCAAATTTTATATTATGGTTCTACTATTGTTGTGATCATATGAATTTTGCTTCTCAGAACTGAGCAGAAGAAAGTTCACCTTGTCAAATTATTAAAAAAGATAAGAAAAAGGGACACGGATTTGTATTAAAGATTACCAAATAACATTTGACGTTAGGTATACACCCTTCTCCGCTACTCCAGCCTATTCAGTCACTAGTGCTTCCAGTGTCTAAGTCAAAGTTTCTTATCATTTTTTTCATAGCGAGTAGCGTTACCAATTTGTTTGGATTTGTTTAGACGTTGGAAAAAAATTATTAGAAGCATCTAGGGATGGAAGGGGGCGGGCGGCCGCCCCCTTCTCTAGACATCCTTAATTTTCTTTTACCAATTTCTAATTAGTCCTAAAGGGAAAAAACCACAACCTTTACTGGTGCGAGTGCGTAAATATGCATTGATCCTAAGGGAAAAGAGTGCTTTCTACTGGGATTCAAACCCGAGATATTAAATGAAAGTCCTGCACCCCAACCTCGGTGCCTTGGATTGGATTCTTTCAAAGGTAGTGGCACAGTCGCATGAATAGTTAGGAAGAGCAGCTGTGGGTGTAAACCGAGCGTTAAATTAAAATTACCAAGTAGTTCCGTGAAAATTAGTAGGTGGTGACTGTGGTTATTTTATCATTGTTTCGTTCAAATGTGACGTAGTGTCTCATGAATTGATGTATGTGAAGTATTATTGATGAAGGGTTGGCATACAAATAAATTGGAAAATGCTGGCTACAATTTCAGTTTATTCATTCGTATTTTTTCGTGTTATCTTCCCTGCTGCTAGTAGAATTTGATCAATATATCATTTTGTTTCTTCACAATCACATGATAAGTGTCGACTCATTTGGGTAGGTAAGTACCTACGGTCATTTACCACAATGTTTCATGACATCTACAGTATTCACAAGACATCGTACATCCATCGAGACAAGAATAGGTAGAGGGTAACAGAAAGCCTCAGTGGTCGTTCTCCCTTCACTGGTGATCTTTTTCGCTCACTGCCTGTTTGGGCAGCTTTCGTAGCTTTGCTCTTCGGTACAAGAAAAAATGCTGGCAATCTTTAATACTCCAACTTCATAGACACTTCCTCATTGGTTCTATGGCAACAGTAGAGTTCATAGAGATCCAGTACAATAATTGTAGGTGAACCTTCTTCTCAATTGAAAAGTTGGAAACTTATTTCGATTTCCGTCATTATAACAAAATCAAGTATCTTCTTTATTAGTTCTTTATAACTACGATGTAATCCTTGGGGAGGGTAGGAGTAATCAAATCAAAATAAATTTTTCAAGAAAACCCTCAATTTCATTGAAAAACCAATGTTTTTCAACATTAAAACATAGTTTTCTCCCCTGGTTAGCAAAGTAAAAATAGAAGTTACTAGACCGTTGGAAATTTGAGATTTTGGAGCAAATTTTAAGACTACAGGCTGAATTTGACATGTCGAATTTTATTGGACCTACAGAGAGAGTATGAAGAACGTGGTCATTCCGAAGATTTGACAAAATTCACTTTTCTGATTGATTTTTCGCAAATTGAACCATCTTAAAAAACTTTTATGGTACTTTAGGGAGATACACTTTCCAACGGTATAATCAAATTTGAATTTCCTCAGGTAATTATGGAAGATATGGCCGTTTTAGTAAGTTAATGCCGAAGACGAAAAAATTCTTAAAAACTGGATTACTCGAAAACAAAGCGTTTAAAAAAATCTCTAGGAGGAACTTTCGATCGGAAATTAGTTGCAGAACACGTGGTTGAAGTTTTCCGGATATAACGTGAGACACCCTGAAAAATTAGAAAAGGGACAAACATCGTCATTCGTTTGTACTTTTAAACTACGGGAAAACTGCTGTGCCACCACAAAGATCCACAGAAATGTACAGCCCCCTGCTTATTTTTATCTCATTCATTTTGACCTACCACAAGTCACGCGTGGTCACATCTTTACTGTTTGAAATTACTGTAATTATACAAATGAACTATTTTCGAAAAATTGTATGTACTTATGTGTAAAGTATTGAAGTCCCCGAGGCTATTTTCGAGCCCGATACTTTCGATCAATGATTGATAGTTATTGAAACTGCGAAACCACCATTGCAAAAAGGGTGAAACTTTATTATTTAGAAGATTCAAATCTATTGCTATAAAAATCTACCGAACACAATGTTATAAAAACTTAACCTACACAGTTCACAATTAATTGCAAAAATATATTCGGTAGGTACTAAAAATAATTCACGTAAAAAGTACAACAATAAATCAGTAGGTACTTATACCTTTGAAAAAGAGTATAAACGAAACATCGCCAAATCGAAGCTATGTGCGGTCATCACACTCAAAATTAAACAATTATATCGTACATTTTTAGTCAAAATGGAAAACTATAATGTTTCACATGCATCTCATGGGTTTTCCACCCTACATCTACCAAAAACAGTCATTCATGACTTCATAAGGCTGCCTACTTCATAAGGTGGGTTTGTAATAGATCTAGTTATCCTATTTCCGAGAATGGAATGGATGGATCCTATTTCCTACTCATAGTAAACCAAACTCACAGTATACAAGCAGGTATCTAATCAGGTCGGAATACAAGTGTTGCACCCAATTACTGATTAAAAAAAAAAAAATGAATATGATTGCTTCAGTCAAATTAATTATAAATTCATTCAGGTTCTGATTAAGTTTTCAACGGCTGCAGTACGTTGCGAGCTTTTCAGAATGAAAATTTTTATATGTGGTCAAGCATTCATCATCCACTTCTCCAACGGCAAATCAATAAATTATTTTAATATAATTTGAGTCCGTAGGGTTACAAACTAGCGTATCAAGCATTGCTAATTAATTAGTAGAGACTATGAGCCCAAGTGAAAACAGATAGGTAGGTAGAGGAACAAGATGCTTTTAATTACTAGAAAATATGATAAATTCGAGAATGGAATGGATGGATCCTATTTCCTACTCATAGTAAACCAAACTCACAGTATACAGTCAGGTTCTGCAGCATGATTTGAGTCCTTATGAGCAAATTTTTGTTAGATGCTTTAAATTCGAAAAATTATATTGACCTTATACATTATGTATTATATTGTTACATTGTTTTAAAATTTGAGCAATGGAAGTGCAAAGAAATTTTCAACAACCAATTTTATGGTAACGAAATTCGTTCTAAATAATATTCTGCAACTTGGGAATTTTAGCTTTTTCAGGGAGTTATCGATTTGTCAGCAATATTAATGAAATTCTAGTATATTTTGTAACAGACTTAGGTACCCTCTAGGGGCCTAAATCCGCACTACATAGAGAAAGGAGAGTGTGACAGTACCATAAGAGATACAACTCGTACTAATAGTGTAATGTGCTATGTTTGGGGAAGATTGGTTTTCCGGTTCTCGGATCCTCATCTATCGCCAAACGCAGCATTCCAAGAACCCGAGAAGGTCACTTTCAACCGGTCGGATAGACGCGCATTCTCTTGGATCTGACGGGAACTGTCACAATTTTACTTATCTATTTTACTTTTCGACGAATTCTATTTGGGAAATGGACCATGAATACCATCTGTCACTCATTATCTTTTTAAATTATGTAGCCTCAAGAACATTTTTAATCTCTTGGGGTACATCTTCTTGAACTTATAAATGAATTGTGAATTGCTTATTACAGTTTTATATCCTTAACAATATGGTTTTCCATTTATGACATAAATTAACTCACAAAATGGTCTTCTCTTGATGGTCGGACCGTACATGAATATCTACTTGATGATGATACAAAAGTGCTTGAGTCGTAACCCTAAAATGAGAATTATGTTGAGTATAAAGGGTTTAGAGTATAGATCTTTAATACTTAACAATAATTTATCACAGTGGTAAATAACATACTAATTAAGTTTGAAAAATAAAAATCTCTGGTTACCTATGGATAACTATACAATAAATACCTCATCTCATCAATGGACAATCAAATAAATTTAATACCGGCAAGCATATGCTATACATTTGATTTAAAACAATCAGTCGATCAATAACTTACCTACATTATAATGAATGATTGGGGCAACATACCATATATTTACTATAAATGAATTAATTACTTACAACATCACGCCTAATATCACATTATCGCCGTGATTTAATAGCGCTTCAATGATGAACTTCCCAGCCTTGCATATTTCCGTTCAGCTTCGTGGGTGTCTTCCCATGCGAATCCAAATAATTATAAAATGGCATGAACTAAAAAAATTAATTATTTTTTCGTAGGTACTCTTAGTTTTCATTCTTTGTGGATAATCAAATCCCAAGTTTCCAACCACCTCAAACTAATGACATCATTAGCTGTCAAAGCTGTGAGCCCATAACTCAGTACTGAGAATTTTATGAAGATGCAGAGAACACTCAACATCCAAATGAGTATGCAAGCAGTGAAAATAGTTCGGAAAACTTTCGAATAACTGAAACAAAATTGAACAAATGAAGTAGTGTTATGTCCTTTCATTATGTTATCCAGAATAATTAACGTACTGCATAATCTTGAGTAGGGTTACCTGAGAATTACGTAAATGTGTTCTAACACTACTGGTGTCAATAGGACTTTGAACAGCAGTGCTGGAAAGTAGTGGTGAAGGAACAAGGTACGATCCATGAAAAAATATGGGAGAAAATGGAAGATAAAACCACAAAATAAAGTGAGTCCAGCGTTTGTGAAGTGTTCCCATGTTTCTGAAACAATCAACCTTGTTAGTAATGAAGTTTATTTATTCGAACATGGGCCGATTGTGATGTCAATAACTTTGCCGATGCATTGTCATGTACACTTACCTTGATCTATATCAAAACATAGTCTTCTTCGACGCAGAAGGTAGAAAACAAACAGTAAACTGTACAGGACCAAACAAACTGTTCCTGCGTACCATACAGCAACATTCCCCACAAGATGAATTTGTCCCTGTAGGAAAAAAATGTTTGTTGTTGAGAAAATGGGTACAAACAAACCCTCCCAGACAAATCTTTTAGGTTAAGATGTAAGTACAGGGTGGTCCACGGGAACCTGATGTTTTTCAAATGGGTATTACTCGGCAGGTAGGTGGAGTCATGGCAATGGTCCCGTTCGAACTGTGGGGATGTGCCATTTAGTGTGCAACATGACTGAGTGGGATGGGAGGCATCGCATGTTCGCGTTCGAAGCTTTTATCAAAAATGGTGAATCAGTGGTGGCGACGTAGAGACTGTTTCGGCGTTAATTTTATATTGGCCGTCATGGAGCTGTCCCAAGCCGTAACACGATTCTGAAGTGGGTCAACGACCTTCGAACAACTGGAAATGTGATGAAAAAGAAGCCACCAGGACCTACTCGCGCGACACGGACCCCTGAAAGTGTGGAGAGGGTGAGGCAGGTGTTGCTAACAAGTCCAGGCCGCTCAGTGCGAAGACAAGCTCAAACATTAAGAGTAAGTCGTTCCACAGTTCGCCGTATTGTCAAACATGACCTCAGATTCCACCCATACAAATTGGCAATTGTCCAGCAGCTAAAACCAACTGACTTTCCACAACGCAATGATTTTTGTTTGTCTATGCTCTCAATGCTTGAAGTTAACGAAGATGCTGTACTGTTTATGAGTGATGAAACTCATTTCCATTTGAACGGTTTTGTCAATCGGCAAAATTGTCGTTATTATGCCAGTGAAAACCCTCAGCAACTTCATAAACGGCCCTTACATAGTCCGAAAGTGACGGTTTAGTGTGCAGTATCGTCCAAATGTGTGATTGGTCCATATTTTTTTGAGGAAAACGGCAACTCAGTGACTGTGACTGTAGCCCATTATGTTGAGATGATTTACATCTTACTGAGACCTGAATTAGGCAGACTACGACTTCCTGCTGAAAGCATTTGGTTCCAGCAAGATGGGGCAACCCCTCACACATGTTACCAGAGCGCTTGATCTCACGGTTTGGGGACATGCCCTGGCCTCCGAGGTCACCTGATTTGACAACCTGTGACTTTTTTTTGTGGGGTTTCCTCAAATCTCGTGTCTACGAAACCAAACCGAGCTGAAGGAAGCGATTCGAGCACAAGTCCACGCGACTGACACACCCTTACTGGAGCACGTTCACCAAGAGTTTATGAACAGTCTGTTTATGAACAGACTTGCAACATGTTTCGAGCAAGACGGTCACCACATGACAGATGTTATTTTTGTTTGATTTATTAAATGGCATAGTACTGGCTGTACTATGAAAAAATGAATAATAATATGAAAACATAAATTTTTTGTTGAAAAAAAAAAATATATATATATTCGTGACATACCGAAAAAACTCTTTTATGCGCATCTTGAGGAGCAGAACCTCCTGTCAGATAGGCAATTTGGTTTTAGGAAGGGGATAGGGGTTGAGGAAGCACTGTATGTGTTAACTAGAGATATCAACTCGCTGCTAGATCGTGGGAAACGCTTGCATACGAGTCTGCAACACATTGGGACATTTCATGTCTTTAGTTGAAGACAAGTATGTGTTGCAGACTCGTATGCAAGCTCTAAGAGCCACTCAGCTGATCCGGACCCTGGGCATCGTCACGTAAATGTGCTAAAGAGACTACATACGAAATTACAGCTTCCTAGAGTGTGAAACATAGAAATTAGCTTTAAGAGCCACTCATCTGATCCGGACCCTGGGCATCGTCAAGTAAATGTCCTAAAGAGGCTACATACAAAATTACAGCTTCCTAGAGTGTAAAGCATAGAAATTAGCTTTAAGAGCCACTCATCTGATCCGGACCCTAGGCATCGTCAAGTAAATGTCCTAAAGAGGCAACATACGAAATTACAGCTTCCTAGAGTGTAAAGCATAGAAATTAGCTTTAAGAGCCACACATCTGATCCGGACCCTGAGCATCGTCAAGTAAATGTCCTGAAGAGGTTACATACGAAATTACAGCTTCCTAGAGTGTAAAGCATAGAAATTACCTATTAAAATGATTCAACCACCGCTTCACAAATCAAACCGTTCTCGCAATATTCGGATCACCTGCTATGAATCAAATCATCGAAACACCAGCTCAATGAAATCATCAGAAATTAACAAGCGGTTGCAATCATGTTCACAGTATTAATTTTTGAGAATGATCACCTGTGTGTAAACAATTATTTATATAACCATGCTCATAACTCAGCTTGTTGGCCACGCACTTCGCAGTAGTTAACATAATATGATTGGATAAATCGAGAGCTTTCGAACGAATAGTCAACGAATTTTGTGGGATGAAAAACGACGAAGTACCATTTCCCTAGCAACGACTCGGTTGTAAGCGGAAATCATCAGAAATTGAGCATATTTCGTTACGTAACGTAACGTGACATAACGAAAATTTGGTTGTGTGCCATAGCAAAGACATGAAATGTCAAAAAGTGTAGGTACTTGTTTAAAAACCGTTAGGTTCCCGTGGACCACCCTGTACATGTGAATTCTCACGCCTGATTGTATCCCAATCTTGACTGGAACTATCAGCTTGAGAAAAGTACCCAAAGTAGGTACAATAGAACAGGCAATAGTATAGGAGAGCAATAGGCTGCAGAATTGCAATAGAAGGACCTCTGATGGTCATTTGCTCTTCTGCTCCTGATTGTGACTTGTGTGAAAGTTATGCATCGCAAGCTTGAAACGTTTGAGAAGAGATTGCATTGCAAGCTAGAAACATTTGGGAAGAGATTGGTATCGACACTAGCTAGAAATGGTCCTTTTCTAGGGAACTAAAGAAAATAATGGAACTTGGGGGCCTAGGATACAGATGCATTGACTGGAATTATGGAGGATTAAAAAATGAACGCACTTCTGCTTGCCATTTACCTTTTCAAAGATGCTCACCTAAATCGTATCCACTTATTTTATTGTTACATATATTGTATCACGTAAGAAGAAAAAATAACGGTACGCAGGGTTGTAATTAAATTGGTCTATGATTATTTTGAGGCAACAGTAAACCCCGAGTGTGGTTCGTGGAACTAAATCACTTGTGACGAAAATATGAAAACCCATTTAAATAAAGAAAACGGAAGTTAATGAAACATGAAATTAAACATAACATGTAATTTTGTTTTTGAGAGTAAATGTTTTTACAGGTAAAAGTGGACTATGTGTTGCAGTTTTCTTGTATGGCGAGTACTTATAAGGTTACATCTACGGCTTAGTCCTACATCCATTTCTTAAGATCGGTATAGGAGCTCCTAGCCCTCTCAGCTTCTGTTTCCCCGCAGTGGAACGAATGGTAGCAACCTGGATTCTTATTTATTCCATCTCAAAATTGGCGAGAAGGCATAGCTCTATTTTTCCGATGAGCGTTTAGCTGTTTTCGTGGAAATAGACAACGCTCTTCACTAAATTCCATTTTCTTTGTTGTTTGTGGGTTGGAGCAAGTGGAGTTAGATCCTTCGATTTTAATCAAAGATCCTTCAGTTGAATTGAGTGTTCTAATTTGTGATAGTAAAGGATCCAGTTGTGGTCTATTGGGCTACACTTTCTGAGTGACACTGAATATTGTTTCTTTAGTATACGTTAACACGTTCACTATGTCTCCAGGTCATCAAACCGGTTTCCTCATGGTGCGTCGAGATGGACGTAATCAAACGACGTCCTTATGGTGGAGCGACCAACGTCCGAATGTCGAATCGACTTAAAAATCGATTCCGAGTTGAATATTACTCTTCGATAGTGTATGAAGGTAGTGGTATCTCTCGTTGTGCCCTCAGATTGATTAAAAAATTAGAATCGATCATTGAAGTTGATATTTCGATTTATCATTAGGGTTCTCGAAATTCCTTTCAGGCCCTTGAGAAGTTTAGTATTTGGAGACGCAATGAACGTGTTAATAATTATAACAATTATAAAATCATGTAAGAGTTAAATGAAAGATCCTCATTAAAATACATCTAGATAGTACAGGTATCAGAAACTTTCTTACATTGTGTTGAGAGCTGACCCAGTAGGCTATGCCTCTCGTCATCAGCGGCCATTCGAGAGGATCACTGCTGTACATGTGACTTTGGACATTTTCTTGAGAGGGAAATAGCATTTTATACTGGAGCTCCGAAAACTTGGTCCACCACGAGAGTTTTGTCCCTTGCAAAGGTATCATTTCTGCGTTCATCAGATCTCTTTCCCTTTCTTTCTCATCATCAACTAAAATCATTCGGTTATAAACCATTTATGAAAACACATTTACCTATACTTTCCAGATTTTAGAACAGCCATACTTGCAATTTCACAGCTACATACATTTGGTGTAACGGTGTTCTTCTACATTCCACACAGTGTCATCTTGCTGTAACACTTGATCAGTGACAATTTCCATTTGATTGAAGCCCCATGCTGGGAGTTGTCGGCCACTGTACTTCAACGCCTGGCTCGAATTCACGTGGATCAATCGCACCTTTACAAAGAAATGAAAATATTGATTGCAAATACTAAGAATCGTGATTCATTGAGTTAACTATATTGTTTTCAAAGTGATGAATCTTACGGGAAAAAAAGTAAAATTACCTTACTCTTGAATCACATAGTTACCTGGGACTGGATAGTGTGCCAAATGTCACCTTCAACTTCACGGTTAATAATGTCTACTTTCCATAGATTTTGAGCAGGCATAGATACGTTGTAGTCAATATAACAGCTTACTTCCTGAAAGGTGATGAACACAACTTCGGCTCAGGATATTGACAAGAATATGTATGATACATTTTAAGAAGCTTCAAGATTAACTGGCTTGGATGCCAGCAAGATGACTTTTCAAGGTTTGCCTGGATAGATAGATTCTGTCAATAACAGAATGAAAGCCATGGCTTGATATAGGTATTCAGAAGGCTTAAATGAACTGTCAGAGATAACCAAAGGGCTTCTGTACGTAACGCATCTTTTCTATTTTGGAAACTGACGTTGAAGGAGATTGTGAAAACTCTCTGATTCCATTCTACCTATAGTTGTCCTTTGCCTAACTGGTACACGAGCACGTGTAGAACTACCTACATAACTCTGAAAACTGATCTGATTGTTGAATTTCCAGAGAAAAATCGGGTTTTGAAACCCTTCAAGCCAAATCAGGGGGATACAGAACTGTCGCCAGTTGAAAATAACTGACATTCTTGTAGCCTCCAAAGCTTGAATGTCACTGTTTTCTTGCATAAGAATCTGTATCTGATAGTTGGAGGCGCCCCATTACCAGTATACATATTGCTTGGGCGATTCGGAGTACAGGAAAACCTCAACAACAGATGTTATTCGTATAAGGTGCTATGACAGAATGTAATATTCGAACAATTAACTTTGCCAATGCCAGTGCCAACGTCAAATACTCCTATTAAGAAGATAGTGAAAACTAGAATCCCAACCTGATTGTGTGGTGACATTGGTGCTGAAACGTCATGGGAGTTCAGAGCTCTACCAGTGATACCATGAATTAAATGAATGATGTCACCGTGTTTGATAGCGTCTGGAGGCGAGGACACAACCAAGTTTGACTTATTTGGTCGGCGAATGATCCACCAATTGTTGAGATCCTGTCAAAAGTGAAATTGATGAATGGATAAAAAGAAAAATAATGAACCAAATGCTAATCAAATTCCAGAATAATTCTAAGGAAACCCACCTTGAATGTGTAGCATGTGACTTGTTGCTGATGCGAGCTTCCTCTCTTGTCGGAATATCGAATGGGATAGACTTCTGCATGGGAGTGAAGCCAACAAGCTTTGCCATGCGTGTGTCTTAAAGTGACTTGAGAACCGTGCGCGACCTCCAATGGTTGACCTTTGGTAATGGATGCTAGTCCACCCTGAATAGAATGAAATGTTATTATACCTATACTAAGTTATAAAAAAAGGACTTATGAAATTTTTGGTTAGAGCCTACTCAATTTTTCGAGGGTATCCACTCAATGCTATGCAATGCCCCTTGTGTACCTATCAGAACGTCAAATCAAACAATCTTACTTGATGGAAGCACCTACCTCGAGGCTTGCTTGGAAAGCGCTCGTCATAATGGAGTCGTGAGGCCCTGCCTTGAACAGTAGGGAGAGGTGAATATGAAATACTGTCATATAAATCGCAAGAGGAATCATTAGCATTGTTGTTCCCAGCAGTAATCCACGCATCAGGAGTTGCTTGTTGGACAGTCGCTTGTCTGGAAGTATCTCCCAAAAATCTCTCCAGACGATCATTACACCCAAGGTCAGTGCGCTTAATCCAATGTATTTAATACTGCAATAATCACACGTAATTTTACAATTAAAGTTGCAGATAAAAATCATATTGATCGGATGTGTCCAGAAATATTAGCAAAATTGTAAATGATATTGTTGTGCACACTTTCCACAATTTTCTTACCATGACGAAAATGAGAGGAACATCATAGAACATGTTAAAGTTAACCACCAAATTATTCCCAATGAATGCCTCATGTTACGGTATTTGAGAAGGAATATGAGGCCAAGGATAGTACTTAGAAGCAACATTGGTTCCATGAGGATGAAACGAGATTGCGTGAGGAATGCATTATCTGGAACATATTAATGCAAAACATTGCTTGTTTTAGTAGTCACACATATTGATACAAATTATTGGGGGTTGCCTATCATGCGAGGTGGAAATTGGGGAAAGCTTGCCCAGCGCTTTATAACAGCTTTTTGACTATCAATTTTATGTGGATTCAAACCTGTGAACTGCCATTACTAGGGGAAAATGTAGGTAAATATATTGTTGAAAACCTACATCATGAGTGGTACAATACAGGGATCACCTTCTTAACATTCGGGCCAATGACATAATTGCACACAAATCGAATAAACATTGTTTATGTTTAGGAAATGTACAAACGCTTGGTTTTAGGCATTGACCCCCTGGAGGAGAAATTTCGGAAATCCAGCAACGTATCCCTGTAGTGATGTATGCGTCGCAGAAAAATCAAAGACACAAATAATTTAGGCTCGAGCAGTTTGTCGTAATTCTCGACTCAATAATGTCTGAATGGAATTTCGGTAGATCTTGTAGAGTTTAATCCCACAATGAGCAATACAATGAGACAATCATTCAACAACCCTCCAATTTTGATAGATTTCGGGCCAGATGGCGAGAAAAAGATGTTCCGTGAAATTCAAGTTAGCAAATGTGCACACGCTCCTCCGACGACAGTGAAAGTTGAAAGAATCGTTCACTGAGTGCTCCTTATGTCCGACACCAGATCACAAAAGGATCACCGGTAATGACCCTTGAATCAATTGGCTTAAATCATTGAATAAATAAATAAAAAAGTAGGTAGCTCTTAAGGGAAAGTCCTAAAAACAATACTGATTGATGTGATCTGTGTAAAGATATTTCCAGAAATTACAAGCTTCCCACTCCATTATTACGATCAAGGAAAACTTCTGCAGACAAAGAGGTTTGATTAAATTGGCCTAATAACTCACCTCGTTGGAGTGCTGCCACTGAAGAGTAATTTCTCCTTTGTAATGACTTGAGTTTGAACTCTGTAGAGGTACCTATCAAATATTTTTGGGTCGTAACAGGTGGCACGTGTCTGTAGAACCCAAAATGATACGAAACAATTAATTAATCCCTCTCCCGCTAAGACTGTAAACATCAAATTCCCTGATGTAACATCTTTCGCTTCTCACTCACATTGTTCGAATGCTGGACTTCTTCCAGCGAGCATCTGCTGAGCAAGATGCCTGCAGTTTCACTTCATTGTCCAACCCCAAACCAGCCGAGAGCTGGTATTTGACTCCGTGGAAATGTTATGTGTTGTAACATAATAACCTTGTAAATAAACGGGGTAATGTAATGTTGTGTGTTCGAGCGCTGCGCCGCTTTCACTTAAGAGTAATGTCTCTTTTGTAATTAAGGACATGAGTTCAAACTCTGACGAGGTATGAAATATTTACGGACCGTACCAATATCACTTAATAAACTTAATTTGAATACTGCATGATTTTTGTGTTAGTACATTAGTTTGATTAAATATCAATTATTGATGAATAATATGACACTTACCAAATAGGATTAAGAAAGCACCTAGTGCAGCAGTCCACTGTCTACAACCCAGCTCCAGTAGTAGATAGTAAGCAGATGGAATCATGAGCGAGCCGCATAATGCAGGGACGAATCTTAATGCAAAAATTGGAACCGAATCGTCATAGGGAGATCCGATTCTGTCAAACTTGAATTTTCCTGTACAACAACATCGGTTATGTAGGAACTTAAATAGATACTCTTCATTATTTCTTACACTTGATAAGTTACAATGTTAAACAATAAAAATTGTACTAAAAAAAATTTCACACGTGTGCCTAATTTATTTTAAGGTGGAACATGTTTTAGGCTGACAAAAATCTATGTTCACTTGTTGCAAAGCTCGTCTGCTTCTTCTGTTGTATTCTCGTCTGCTGATAAGGTACAGAAGGTGAAATGTAAGAGAGGATAGGGACAGTTTGTCATCGGAAATCGCATAGACCTTAGGGCCTGTTAGCGCGTTCCCCCTGGTTGAGGCCAGTGGAACTCCACCTTGAAGGGGGCACACACCCCAGTAAGGCCTACTTTCTAGCCGCCGCCCCCCTGGATAGGGACAGGGGGAGACTACAAGGGCGTGAAAGCTACTACCAGCTTGCCATCCCAGCGAGGCACGCTGGAAGAGCTGAAAGCCAGGGGCCCCTCCCGCCTGCGGTACCAGTATGGGCACAGCCGTTAAAGGCCAAGAATGGTTGCTGGCCAGGCACAGAGAAGAGGACTGTGCACCAACCGCTTAAGCCCACCCTGTCCTACATGATTGCAGCATATGTAAGGAGGCCACGGTTGCCCCTGGGCCTGCATCCGCACGTGTGCCACACGTGTAGTGTCGTTAGACACCCCCAGTACGGGTAGAGGATAGGGACAACACGATGCTAAGCAAGGATGCCAACCGAATATTATTCCTGTTTCAGCCTCATTGGTTTTCCCTACTCTTGCTCTATGTCAGCGATAAGATTATGCCCAACACTGGTTGAGACTGGTGTCTTCGATATTCTTGTGTATTGATGCTAGATAATATCGGACCTCTCAACATCGATGGACGAAACTTCAAAAACTCTAGATTGTGTCAAATTTAAACTTCCTAGTATATATATATATATATATATATATATATATATATAAAGAAATCTTAAAATTAATGGCTATAGTAATTGTGTTCTACACCCTCAGAAACACAAAGAAAATGCATCCCTAACCCCAAGTGCCGACTACCCGTCCACGAAAAGTTGGGTAAAAATATCTCTAGTGTGAACCTAAAGTTCCTCAAATACACTGAATGGTGACAAGAAACTGTCTCAAGTCGTTCCACAAATAGAACGGATACAGTGCTACTAGCAGATTCTTCGGAAAGCACCTTAGCATCATTCTCTCTTGACCTTCTCGTGTGAAATGTGCCCAGGCCTGTGAGGAACATTAAACATTGGTGTGCCCAGTGAATAGTTACTTCTCGCAAGAAAAGTGGTGGCTTCCATAAATGTCCTGGCTGAATACATTGAGGATAATTTGGCATACAAGACACTTTAGGGCCATGGCTTTGTGTTCGAAATTAGAACATCCTTTGCACGGTGTAAGGTATAAGTGGAGGAGTTTAGAAAAGTTTCTTGATGTTGGTGATGGCGCTTTGCAACCCCTGAATGCTAATCTCTTCGGGATCATGTAAGCGATGCCAACACAAGGAAAATTGAGATACTCAGCCACAACCCACCAATGAATATTTCCCTTGAATGGTATTCAATAAAAGACGTTTTGGTAGTACGTAGACTCACACTAAATGCTAAGTCAACTATTACAAAAGACTTCAGGACCACGGCTTTATGTTAGAACTTAGAATATCCTTTTCACGGTCTGCACAGTGCAAGGAAGAAGTGGAGGAGTCAAGAAAAGTTTCTTGATGTTGGTGATGGCGCTTTACAACCCCTGAATGCTAATGCTTCAGGATCATGTAAGCGATGCCAACACAAGGAAAATTAAGATATTCGGCCACAACCCTCCAATGAATATTTCCCTTGAATTGTATACAATAAAAGATGTTTTGGTAGAGTTTAGTCTCACACTAAGTCAGCTGATCCAATCTACAAACGCATCACTATAATTAATCTTCTATACAGTACATACATATTATATAACTGGTTTTTAAAGATTACAACATGTTCGATTTAAAATAGACCTAGAAGCTAGGAGATTTTTCTCACCATTGAAGTCAGCTAATGAAGCAGCTAAACTCACAAGAAGTTTTCCAAGTGGAGGGTGTAAGTCGAAGAAGAAGATATTTTTCATGTACATGCCAACGTATTTCCCAAAATGTAATTCATCGAAACTGCAAAATATCAACAGATGGGCATAGAAGTTATATTGGAATATATTTACCCAAGCCAAAAACGTATGTAGGTAAATTGCTTTTGGTTTATTATTTTCAATAATGAACCTTTGTAATCGACCAAGAAAAGAAAATTTCTACATCACCTGAAAATTTTTTGGTTTAAGTTTCAAGATGCGTAGAATCCAAAAATCGAATTAAAAAAAAAACGTCCGTCCGCGGCTTTTCTCCGAAAATACTAGATCAAACTATATGAAACTTGTGTTAAAAATCAAATTTGGGGTCCAGATGGTCCAAGAAGCTCGGCATCAATTTTTATCAACCCTAAAGGATAGTATTAAAGGGCTAAACATTTAAAAAATCGAGATCTCGAAAACTTTCCAAGTAACAGTAATAATTTTTTGCTTGTCAATGTTAAATTTAATCCCAAAGAATCGATTAAAACTACCCGCAACGCTGTACGTTGAATACTTCGCTTTCCCTAAGGGCTTGAACATCGAACTTAAAAACAAAAAACCTTCGAATTTCTAAGCGCGAGAACATAGAGAAATCACAAGCTCGAAATTCCATCAAAAATCGCTAGAAACTGGAATAGGGTCAGGGGGGGCAAGTGCGTACCTGTTTTTCATAAATCTGACTTTGTGATGCTACTATTTCCCTCAAACTATAAGTTGAATAATGACTACAGTTTTATTAGATTCCCCAGACCTTTCTACGTCGAAAAACGTGTTGATATAATGAATTGAAGTTAGTAATTCATTAAGAATTGGAAAAAACCTAGGAGCATTCAAACAACGCACTTGCCCCCTGTTGGGGGGCAAGTGCGTACGTATAGTGGGGCAAGTGCGTTTTCAACTTTCTACCCAAAAAATAATAAAAATAGAATGAACGAATGTAGGTAGATGTTAGGTATAATTTGAAATAAATTGTTAATGAAAAATAAATCGCCGCAAAATTGATAATTTCTATCAACTCAACATGAATTCCTGAGTGGATAAAATGGTCAATAAACTCATCCACTTGTTGGCTGTCCTCTGATTCGCTGTCGACTGGGGAATGAGGTTTGCGTGAGAGAGAATTTGAAGGCTCCAGATTTTGGCAGAATTAGATAGGACTGAGGTTTGGGAGAAGCATGCGGTTGTGCGTGGGGCTTGAGGAAGAGGTTCTGAATGGAAACTAGGCATCAAGACCTTGATTTTCTTATTTTTTCTGGTAAATTCTTGCGGTTTTTGATGAAACGCACTTGCCCCTTATTTAAAAGCGCACTTGCCCCACTGTCAAAAAAATAGGGGCAAGAACGTTTTATTGATTTACTGCAGCAACTTTTGTAGCCTGAAGTTATCAAGTGCGCAGTTCGTACAGAGACAAAAGGTTGAAAGATAAACAGTGGAATAAACAGGAAAGGAAGGGTTTTTAGACAAGAAAACCATTGAAAACTGTACATCCCTCAGATTCTCACTCTGATATCGGACGAAGGCTTCGCGGAAAATGGTTCCAATTATGCTTATTTGTTCACCGAGGGTGTAAAAATTTTTATCAGATGATCATAAACACCTGTTCTATCATTTGTGAAGAAACTTATTAAAATAGAGTGGCCTCATAGTGAAATAAAACGAAGAGACGCACTTGCCCCCAAAACGCACTTGCCCCCCCTGACCCTACATAAAAATTGCCTTGTAAATATCAGCTGATATAATGCCAATATTGAAATTATCAGGTTATAGTTCCAATGGAATTCATTATAACATTGCAAAATCGAGTTTATTAACTATTTTCCGTGCGATGTAGGTACCTATTAGTGAAGTGTTGGTAGGTACCTAATTGGTTCCCCACACTCACCCAGTTGAATGTATTAGTTTATTTACTATTATTATCTAGTTATTTCATTTTTTCTTTATTTTATACGTTTTGTTCAGAGAAGTTTCTTTATATTGCCATTCATGTATAATTTTTTTTTTTTTTTTTTTTTGTATTTTTCATTTTAATAGTGCAGTTTTTTAGTTTAAGGCCCAAGAATTTATTTATTTAATAAGTTAATTCTCTATGTTACGACTAAGAGCCCATGAAGTGCCAATAAAATTCTTCTTCTTCTAAATGCTAAATTTCATATCTTAAATTGCTCCCAAGTCTACTTATAGGTAGCAGAAGCATTGTTTTCACTTCCGAGAGATTTAAAGTTGTGGTCTCCATTAAAATCAATCGGCTGTTGTTTTTTTATACAGTAGTAAAATTTCCACTCGCATTTTACGTTATAGACTGTTCTGAACAACTTTCGTTCCATGTCCTGAACAACCTTCGTTCCTCTCTCTATCTCTGTGTATGTCCGCAAATCCTTGTAACAAGCTTAATTTCCACAATACTCAACCGGTTCTTCCGAAATGTTCATGGTACGTGCGGGTTAGGGTGAAGATGGTCCCCTATGAGTTTCGTTGTTCCCACATCAACACTTCACTCGGCGCATGCTCAAACATAAATTCCATCAACCATAATTTTCTCATGTCCCCGTTGTCCTTTCTCACTCAAATTCGGAGGATGGGTGGAAGAGGTTGATTTCAACATAATCCAATCATTAGTAGCTATTGCGCATGCGCAAATATATATATATTTTTAAACGAGCATAATTTCAACAGTTTTCATCTGACGTTGATGAAATTTTTAGGGAATGTGCGGGTTAGGCTGTAAATGCTCCACTATTAATTTCATACTTTTCAAATCATTACTCCGTTTTGCGTATGCGCAAATGTTAAATCCTTCAAGTCTCATTTTTTTTACACCCTAGTCGTCCAATCCCGCTCAAATTTGGTGCATAGTAGGGGGGACAATGGTTTAATTATTCCATGTTAATTTCAACCTAATTACATCATTATTAGCGCATGCGCGAAAGTGTACTCAAAGAACAAGTTCTAGTTTTCTTCAGATTTTGATTAGATTTCCTGGGAATTTGTGGGTTAGACTGTAGATTGTACCCTACCAATTTCATTTTTCACAAATCATTGCTCAATTCTGCTCATGCGATAACGTAAATTACTTCAAGCATCATTTTCCTGTTTTTTTAAACGTCTTTACTGTGAAGCGTAAAATTGTGGGGTCTGGGAACTGTAAAAGTGTGAACCCTTCTCGGAGGCACGATGCGTCATGTTCTGATCACACATTACCAATGATCTGCGTAGAAGGGCTATCTATCAAAGAAATAATAAACCATTTTGTAATCATTTGCAGCTTTTTAAAGTATAGGTATAAGTTGATGAACGTAAGCTTGCATAATCAATGCTGATAGGCACAAAACTAGTCATCCATAAATGGATATAATAATTCAACTAATGCCGATGCTTTCATCATGGGGAAAACTGAGTTAAAAATTTCTCACCCTATCCATTTGAACTGTTAAGATTGAGTGTAGAGGGAATCTAATGCTTAAGCCGGACCGAGTATGTTCACCATTGACCACTCTTTCCTTCCATTAAGGCCTTGTTATAATGACAACCCTCTGCATTTTTATCAAAGCACCTCTCATAATAAAGTAGTTATTGTTAACAGTTCCTAAGTATAACCAATGTAACTAGTCCTTTTCCAACTTTCAGAATATTGAGTGGGGAAATATCTGAAGGCTAAAACCCTCCCACAACTTGATATAGCTTTGGTTTTAGAAATAATTAATTAGGTAGTATCTGACATCTCAAGTAATTGCTTTTGTACTTACACAATGTTCTTTGGCTGAGATAATTTGTAAAATCGAGTTGCCAAACCACAGAAGAAAAACATCAAGGCGATCATGTCAACTTCAATGTTGAACGTAAAGAGCTTGGCAGCTTTTTTCTTCATCAAATTTGACGGTAACTCTGCTGGAGAGTCTGGTCGAATATTTTCCAGTTTCTGGATAACATTAGAAAAAAAAAATATGTAGAATTGGGAGAAAACCTTTCTTAATTTTTTTACAAATTTATCTGCTAAAACAATGGTTGATATATTTTTAGGACGTTCCTCGGTAGTGAAAACCAGCGTTAATGTTTGGTACCTACCTATATATTATAGACCTTGCATGACTTTTTGAGAGTCTATTTAGGAGCGCTTCAACGTAAGTACCTACTTGTGGAACAAACGATCAGTTTCTTATATATATGTATATATATATATATATATATATATATATATATATATATATATATATATATATATATATATATATATATATATATATATATATATATATATATATATATATATATATATATATATATATATATATATATATATATATATATATATATACAGGGTGTCTCAAGTTAAGTAGGCAAGACTTCAGGGATCGATTCTACAAGTAATTTGCAACAAAAAGTGCCTTGTGAACTTTTTCCTTTAGAGGCTTCGTTTCTGAGTTATTTCTTTTTAAGATTTTTTTCGTGTTTTCAACCTTACATCACAAAACCAGCTCTAACTCCCCAATTTGTCGAGTTTTCTCAAATCTAAGGATACCGTTGGAAAGAGCGTTAAATTTCCTATCATTCTGATGTAAATTTCAATTTTTTTGATTAGTTCTAGTTAGTGAAAAAAATGACCAATGTTCAACATTTGGAAAAAATGTAAAAATTGTCGATTTTTCTTCGTTTTTCTTAATCTGTCAGCTTTCCAACAGTTTACTAAAAAAAAATTTTTTATAGGGAAGTTTTGGGAGAAAATAGCGTTTGAATGACAAAAAACGTGATTTTGTCGGTCAAAATCGACGTTTCATTTTTTTTTTTTTTTTTTAATTTAAGTATTTTATTTTTATTTCATTATGCACAGCTGTATTCGACGATAATAAACCAAAAAAATAATAGTGGCTCTACCTAACTCATCTTCCACCTGCCTCATCTACTTGAGCAAAATTAGATAATTATCGGAAGGGCAGGCGGAAAAATACGATAATACGATCGGCTTCCTCAGTCAATTGTGCTTCAAAATTATTCCTCGGATACTTATCTTTCATTTGAGTAGGTAGGTACCTAATAATACGGGGTGGGTTGGCAATGAAAATGCTGTTGTGTATCAGAGATCGCTCGTGTTTTACAAAAATAATAATACTTCTTAAAAAATAAAAATCAAAAAATCAAAGCAGGTTCTCAAAGTGCCTCCCTCCTTCCTGTATGCATAGGTGGCATCTCTTCCTCGCGGATCGTGTGATCTTCCGTATGGTATTTGCATTCTGCATACAGGAAGAGAGGGGCCACTTTGAGAACCTGCTTTGATTTTTTTTTAAATTTTTTCAAAAGAAGTAATTATTATTTTTTTATAACACGACCGATCTGCGTTACACAACAGCATTTTCATTGCTAACCCACCCCGTATTATTAGGTAGGTCAATTGATTGAGGAAGCCGATCGTATTTTTCCGCCTGCCCTTCCGATAATTATCTAATTTTGCTCAAGTAGATGAGGCAAGTGGAAGATGAGTTAGGTAGAGACACTATTATTTTTTGGTTTATTATCATCTAACGCAGCTGTGCATGATAAAATATTACAAAAAAAAAATAAAAAAAAAAATATGAAACGTCGATTTTGACCAACAAAATCACGTTTTTTGTCATTCAAACGCTATTTTCTCCCAAACCTTGCCTATAAATTTTTTTTTTTTTTAATAGACCGTTGGAAAGCTGACAGTTTGAGGAAGTTTTTCCCGAAGAGCGCCCGCCGAAAAACTTCCATACTGAAAGCAGAAAAACGAAGAAAAATCGACAATTTTTACATATTTTTCAAATGTTAAACTTTGGCAATTTTTTTCACTAACTAGAACTAATAAAAACAAAAATTGAAATTTACGTTAGAAAGATAGAAAATTTAACGTTCTTTCCAACGGTATCCCCAGATTTGAGAAAACTCCAAAAATTGGGGAGTTAGAGTCATTTTTGTGACGTAAGGTCGAAAACAAGAAAAAATCTTAATAAAGAAATAACTCGGAAACAAAGCCTCTAAAAGAAAAAGTCTGGGAGGCACTTTTTGTTGCAAATTACTTGTAGAATCGAATCCTGAAGTCTTACCTATTTAAGTCGAGACACCCTGTATATTTAGTAGGCTAGATATCGAAGGGAAACTCGCAGTTTTTGGGGTGACTGATACTGAGTTTTAAGCAAATAAAAATCAGGAAAATAATTCAAAAGTTTATGGACTACCCAGGGGATTTAGAGAATTTTTGCAAAAATGAAGCTATTGCAATGGCTCCAAAAATTAAAAAATTTCTTAATTGAATTCCAATTTGAAACGAATCCCACAGTTTTAACGATTTTCCACATATATATATATATGGAAAAGGCACATTCGAATGTTTTGGGCGCGTACGATCTTCCAGGGTTAAATATCAGACGTTAACCGGGTAACCATCTTCTCCATGGCAAAAGTCTATCTGCATTACATCAACGTCGAAATTCCCACACAAAATTATTGTAGTTCTTCATTTTTTGAAAAAGGCTAAACCTAAGCCGAAATATAAAAAATAGTTTGTGGTGTAACTTTTTGTTTTTTCTAAAATTTGTGTTAATTATACATGCTCTTGTAGAGCCACTTCATTGAATTGAATTATATATATATATATATATATATATATATATATATATATATATATATATATATATATATATATATATATGTGTGTGTGTGTGTGTGTGTGTGTGTGTGTGTGTGTGTGCGCGCGCGCCCGTGTGTGTGTGTGTCACTCCAGAGATAACTCTCGTTAGGACTGATAAAAATTCCGTTCTTGGGCCAAAAATCAAGCTCTCCAAATGAAAGGACGAGTTCGTTGGTAAGCACTTTTTGAACACATTAAATTGGTCAATTTTAAAAAATTGTGTAACAAAATCTCTAAAAACTGCTAAAATTTCTTCATGTTTTTGGGCAGAATTTTAGTTTAAAAAAACTTCATTAACAATGAACTAGAACATTAAAAATATTATATAGGTACCTACCTACAAAGTTATGCTGAAAATTTTACTGAAATATTGGTAATATTTGCTGAAAAATCGATAATAACTGCCAAAAAAGCAAAAAAACAACTTTTTAATCGCAGGAATTTTTTGAAACAAGTTCTTTTTGCCATATAGTTGACAATTTCTTAGCACTCAAAGTGCTCAAATTTCGAAACAATGTAACATAGGTTATAACCTAAAACCTACCTAATATAGTACGATAATTTACGAAAATTCGCTCATACGATCATGCTGCATGACTGGAACTTATCGTGGTTTTCAGCTCTAATCCGAGTAGGTACAGAATAAGATATCGCAAATCTGGTTTCACCATCGTATTCAGTACTAAAAATCATGGATTCCTAAATAAATATACATTTTTTATTTATAAATAAAATAAATAAAGTTTCATTAGGTACCTATATCCGTTTGAATTGAAATGATTAGGTATTTGCGGATACTGTTAAAAATGTCTATAGAACCGTCAACTAGGAACAATTAGGTAGGTACCTATTCAATAAAGGTGATTTTAACACTTGGGTACGAATGGTCAAGTAGGTAGGTAGGCACGGACTTGCAAGTGTGAACTTACTTTAGATGTTTTCATTGTGGCTCCTTCTTGGGGCAGTTTCTTACTTTCTTGACACATGGTAAGATGATGAAAAGCACTCTCAAACAATAAAGCACTTCTTATCAAGTTGGTGATCCGTCAAGATTAGAAAATAAGCAAAAGCCCATATTCACTTTAGGAAGGCGTCTACGATGTTATTTTACTGCCAGCTAGTGTGAACGACCAACCCACATTCCCCTCCGGCACGTAAGATCCCGTTGTATTTTCTTTCATTCCCGAGAGGTCCTGATCCTAACCGAAGAAACGCTGACATTTTATCAAAGAGAAAGTTGTGTTCACCTTCACCGGCGGCCCCAGGGGGGGTCGATGGGAGGTGCGATCGGAACTCTGGCGGAATCTCGGAAAAACGTATCAGGCGGTACTTTCAAAATCTGTATGACAAGGAGGAAGGTCAGAAAGTCAATAATAATAGTACCTAATCAATCAATGATAACTCAAAACAATTCAGCTACGTAGGTACATCAATATTTTGAGAAGAAAAATGCTCTGGTATCATACCAACTCCGTATTCGATTTCTATTACCTAGTTAGTAAATCACCAGGAATAGATCGTCTGACAGCTAATATGCTAAAAAAAAGTCGTTGATTTCGTAATAGAACCACTCAATTATCTTGTTAACCTAAGCTTATCGTCAGGAGAATTTCCTCAAAATTTAAAAACAGCCAGTGTATAAGGGAGGAAACAAAAAGGACCCCAATAACTATCTTCCGGTACCTATCACTTCTATCTATAATATCCAAAATAATAGAAATTGCAGTAAGTAAACGTCTATTACAATTTCTTAATGAAAATGAATGTTTCAGTCCTCACCAATACGGATTTTTGAAGGGTAAATGTATAGAACAAGCCCTAATCCAGCTTGTAAACAAGGTAACATCCTCTCTGAATGACAAAAAGATAGCTGCTTGCATGTTCCTAGATATGAGAAAAGCGTTTGACACGATTAGGCACGACATTCTTCTACAAAAACTAGAAAATGCTGGAATAAGAGGAAACTGCAACAAATGGTTTGAGAGTTACCTAACATCTAGATCTCAGATCGTTAGAATAAATGATGTCTGTGGAGATGAGGAAACAGTAAAAGTAGGAGTACCTCAAGGTTCGGTTTTAGGGGCCACTTTGTTCATAATATACATAAATGATTTATGTAACTCAACATTCAGTGGAACAATCCAAGCATATGCTGATGATATATCCTTAATTTATGAAGCCGCTGATGAAAAAGAACTGGAAATAAAGATTCAAAAAGACCTTGATAAATTAGAAGTTTACCTAAACTATAATTCCTTAGTTTTAAGCCCCAAAAGTAAATTTATAGTATTTAACTTAAATAAGAAAATTAAATTTTTTGAACATTTAGTGTACCATCAATGTAATAGAAAAAATAATGAAGTATGCTCAAACAACTGTATAAAAATCCTCCGAACCAACCAGATCAAGTATTTGGGTTTGACAATAGATGAGAAGCTAAATTGGATAAGACATGTTGAAAAATTGCGAAAAGAATTGCATATTGCACTTAGAAAATTCCATTCTCTGAGGAAGAAATGTCCCATAAATGTACTTCGAAATACCTAGATATATTTTGCGGTAGTTCAGTCCAGATTACAATATGGAATTGAATGCTGGGGAACAACGGCAAAAAACCATTTAAAATCTTTAACCAAAATTAAAAAAAAATTCATTCGATTAATCTTTGGAAAAAATAAAACAACACCTTCCCTTCCTCTCTTCAAAAAATGCCAATAAAAAAACTTCTAATTTCAAAAACATTAAAAATATACATTTCAAAAAGTAAAGATACCTACATTAAAGCAGGAAAACAGAACTAAACAGGTTAAACTCCCCCAGCAAATATAGAAAAGTTCCGGAAATCATTCACATTTATCGCCCCACGCCTGTACAATTTACTACAGAGCAAAACAAAAAAAGAAGTTAACTTCAAAAATTATAAAAAAAAATAATGAATGACTGGATATGGGACATAGATGAGAATAGTGGAGAAGTAGGTATCAACATTATTATAAAGGATATGGGACATAGATGAGAATAGTGGAGAAGTAGGTATCAACATTATTATAAAGGATAGGGTCCTTTTATAACTAATTGATTGATTATTATTAAGTACCTAATTTCTGAATTTAAATTGTAATTCATCACCCTATGATATTAGTATGACATTTTAACTTGAATTTTATTATCTTCAATTATTTCAAATTAGAATTATAATGTTTACTCTTTAATTATACTAAAGCAGAAGGTAGCCATCTCAAAAAAGTGTTACACATACTGATTTCGTCAGAACAGAAGCTGAAAATAGCTAAACTGGCGACAAATTTTGTTTTCTTTTAAAATGTTTAAAAAGCATGTTAAATCTATTTTTATTATATTTTATTTACGGAAATTGTAAAATGTGCATATATACCTATATATAGTTATTTATATTCATTCATGTTAAAAGGGAATAAAAACTTTTGACATTGATGGGTAGGGATGTTCCGATATCGATATCAATGAATATCGATATTTTTGTTTCGATATTTTCGATATTATATCGATACCGGAAATGCGATATTATCGTGATATCGATAGATTGTGGTGAATATCGGCTTTCGATATTGTATTTTTATAAGTTAAATATTTTTATAAAATTATGGTTTTTGATCCCGATAGTCACGATATGTTTATGATATTATAACTAAATGTAAAATATTTGTATTTACTGAAAAACTGGGGCAAAATGCCATTCTGTCCAAACTGTCCATGAGTGTAAGTTTTAAAGGAAATTGCCCAAGGCTTAGGTAGGTAGCAATTCAGATTTTGTTATCTGTTTCCATGAACCTAGGTGGGGGAATCTGTTTCCCCCTCCTAGGTGCATGTCTGTTTCTCTATGGTGTGTATGTGTTATGATTCCTATGCGGCCTTTCAAATTGGTCTCCCTTCAAAATTGCCGCTAACTCTTGTCTTTGTGTAGGTACCTATGTGTTGTGAAAGTAGCCTAAATATAAGTTACTGTTAGTATATTCATCGCGCTTCTGTATTTAATGTATTAATTTTTTCTCTCTCTCTCTCTCTTTAGTTTGAAAAAAACTCATCCAAAGAGTACCTAAGAGCAATTTTCCGTTAAAAAATATTTCAAGGCTGACTGACTTTAATTCATTCAGTGAAGGCTTTAGTTTCAAATTTTGGGACAAGTTATTACCAATTTTGCAGCTTTTAAAAAGCGCATTGCAAAAAGATTATGAGTAATCATACAAATTTTGCAATATATCATTCGATATTGCTGATATCGATATTTTGTGGCGATAATATCGCTGTATCGATATCAACGTTGAATATCGTTATCGATATCAAATATCTGAAGATCCTCGATATCGGAACAACCCTAGTTATGGGTTTTTGACTTGTCCTTCGTAGGTTTGGTGTGTTGAGGGTAGAGAAATTTCTATAGGCTTCTCAAATAATTTGGTTTAAAGGTAGGCTGAGCGCTTTCGCCGTCATTTGGCCTTTTCAGAGCTTGTTATTGATCAGTGAAATGTATCATGTTTAAATAACAGTTTTTTGGGGGCCTCCTTTAACATCTCGGTCATGAATAGTTATATTTGGAGATGTTGCTTGTGTCAATTATGTTAAAAACGAGGGATATATGAAAATTTGTGTGGATAAGCTCACATTGATAGGTGAACCTCTTGGTGTTGACCTTGCCAGTTTGGTGTTATTTACTGGTTCAATTTGTTGTTAAATTATGAAATATTCAAATTTTTGTGGGGATGTGCACATATCTGAACTGATAAAACTATATGTGACCGTGCAAGGGAAATGGGAGCTTAATTTGCCAAGGTTTTTTTTCTTCGGGAGAACAAAGAAACGAAGATTGAGACAAAAGATGACTTTTTAAAACATTTTTTTTGGGCCCCAATACTATCTCTCTTTCTCTAAGAATCATCAAAACTTGAATTTTCTTAATTTTTTATTGTATTTATAATCGCGAAAAACTGCGGTGTCGCAAGTCTGCTGAAATCTGCTGAAACCTGCTTAAAAATAATTTGCAATTTTTGGGAATTTTCGCTTATTTTTTTTTTTCAAACTTCAAAAATTGAGGAGCTGACATGGAAAACCAGTTAAGTCCAAAAATCAAATTTCATAGGAACTCCATCTGAACTCTTCTCAGATTTGTTTGGACATAATCTCTTCTCCATGCAAAGGTCACACATTTGTTCAGGGTGCGATCTAGCAAGGACGGGAGGACCTAAGGCCGTTGGCGTGACTTTTTACTTGCACTTCAACGAAAAAAAAAAAAAAAAAAAAAAGTTCTTTTGATTTTTGGACTTAACTGCTTTTCCATGTCAGCTCCTCAATTATAAATTTTGATTGGGAAATTATGGAAAAAACAAGATTTTGTTCAGCATAATGTGGAGAAAAATGAAAAAATATAAGCTCAGATTCGACCCGTGGCACGTTAAGGGGGGGATTATGTCCCAGAATGATGCCCTATGTATTTTTCGCATATCTTTTCGAATAGCTATTGCGCATGCGCAAAACTAACAGATATTGGTTGACACTCCGAGACTTTTGATGAAATTTTCAAGGATAGTGCAGATAAACCTCTAAACAGGATCCTATCAATTCCAGTGCCATAGATGGTGAATGGGGTTGGATTGATGGCACGGTATGAGCATTTGAGCATGCGCAAAATGAATTATAACCCTATTCAGTAGTACATATATTAATATTTCTACAAATAGTTAGTAAATAAATTTCCACAATTCACTGTTCTGTTTTGCATTCAATAAATTTCGCTCGTACTTCAACTAGTTCTATTCGTCCATGTGGCAATATGTGGGGAAGCTACACTGCCCACGCATCTTGGAATACTGTTTTTTGTAGGTTCCAGCAAATGAAGATGAATGCGTCTGACGTGACGTGAAATTTAATTTAGATATTCAAGAGAGACGTCAAAAAATTGAAATACAGCAAACAAGAGAAAAAATGGTTTTCACAAGTTAAACCCGTTTTTCCGACCCTGGCCTTATTTTTGCATGGACGATTTAAACGTCGAAACGAATGCAGCGAATCAGGTACACCGTGAGGCGAACCAAAGAATTTGAAGACTCTAGGTAGGTATGACCATATCAAGTAGGGAAATACCGTCTATGAGTATTAATTTCATTCAATAATGCGGTCTGTTATTTATGACGATCCGCATATAAGTACAGGATAATAATGACGATTGTCCAACGAATTATGTTTTTCGCATTGATTTTTAAAATTTTGGTTCTGCGGTTACTTACTTAGTGCGGAAATGGAGAATGAAAACGAAAAGTGGGTGAGAAGGTGGAATGGTAACCATGGACCCCATTAAACATGCATCGAAAAGCCCTAGGTGGGTACGGACGGTAGGTGTGCTACTTTTGTGCTAATACATGCTAGACACGGAATTCTTTATTTAGGTATATACCTACACATAAGTACATTGTTTTGAAGCTTTAAATACAATGCATTAGATTCATGTGTTCTGTTTACTTAGATTCTTACAATAAATTGTGAATAAAAAACAAAACTTCAATCGATGCAGGAATAGTAACCAGAGTTTTAATTAACCATTGAAATGGAAAATGCAATGCCAAGCCTTCATGAACCCACAATCAAGGTGAGTTTTCTTTAAAATGTTATGGAACGTGAAATTTCATCATGATGATTTAGGAGCATATTATGTCTACCTACATGATTTATTCGACCATCTAAATTACAGAATGAAGAGAATGTTGAAGCGATACTTTTAGACGGAATTGAACTATCTAGATGCCCAAATATAATGTCAATAAATCAGCTTCCAGTAAGTATAAATACAAAACGATCAAAATTTGAGTTAATTTCCTTCATAATTTGAAATTATTGCAAATTCAACATACTTCTAATAACAATAATTTTATACCTTATTCAAAATGGGATGGGATGGCAGTTCGATAGTTGCCTGATTCTACCTTCAGGTAGGTACCTACTTCAATCCCAGGACTGACCATAAACCCTTTTTTCATGTTTTTATTTTATTTCGTTAGTAAAAGTATTTTTGAACAGTACCTACTTGAATTTCTGACGAAAATGAGTTTTACTTTCCAAAAGTGCATACACCTTACCGACTTACCGAACCCCCCCTCTCTCTCTCTTAATTTAGCCGATGTAGGGCATGTTTATACTCATTCTTATCAGGAAAGCATGGAGATAAGGAAAATTCCTATCAATTTGAGGTTATAGCAACAAGAAAGAATTTTGTATAACAAAGACAGCAGTTTGGAGGTGACTCATGAGGTAAGATAAATAACCTACCTACGTGAAGCCGCTCATTCAGCCCTTCCTTCGTAATCTCATTCATATGTTCTGTGTGTAGCAGTAAACCTGGAACTTTCGAACTGCCATCCCGTTCTGAACGAGGTATAATTAGGTATAGTTAGGTACTTACCATCCTTAACTGTACGTTTTATGAGTAGGAAGAGTGTATGATTACACAAGAAGACATCGAAGAAATGAAAGCCACTGAGGACATAAGCCAATTTGAAGATGAAACTGTAAGTGTTACCTACTTCCTAATAATGATTACTTTATAGCCAAACGAAATTCAATAAATCCTTAGTGTCATCAACATGTCAGCAAGTACCTAGGTTCTATTCAAATTTAATTTGGTTAACTACATCAATTGGATTTTTTTTCTCCCCACAAAAAAGTGGGAATATGGTCTCCACACAATGGCTGCGGCATGTTGGCCTAGCATCAGAACTGGCTCATGGCCGATGTTGGCCTAGCTTGATGGAGATGAAAAGCTGGGCCAGCGTCACCCATCCACTTACTGGCCGACCTTGGGACATCGTGAATGCGCATCCATTAAAACGTGTGTGTGCAGACCATGGTTGATGCTTCGATCTTTCATGAAAAACTGCAAACAAGGCGATTGTCGGTCAGCACCCACCAGCGATCCTCAGCTTGTTCAGGGTCATTTCACGTTCACAGCTCCACACATGCGGCAGTGGCACATCGTGGCTGATGTGGTATGGGCCATTGTGTGGAGGGACCTTGAAAGAAAACTGCTAATACCAAATAGCTGTGAGACAATCTGGGAAAACACTGGCCACTTTGTTGTTAGACCTAAACATGTTGTTGTTGGATTGCACCAGTTGTGCATGGCCGAGAGATCCGCAAGCCCCCACCTTCTTCTTCTGAGCATTTGAAAGTTGAATACAGAATAAATGTTTTCCTGATTGGAGTCTTTAAAACGTAATATTTTTTCTTAAAAAAAAGTAGTGCTATTAGTACTTAGTAGTACTACTAAAAAAGTGGACTATATTCTGAGAATTTGAATACAAAAAACACTCCCCCACGAAGGACAGTTTTCTTTCAATGTTTTTCCAAAGCCTCCAAGTTTGACACTGCAACTGCAGTAAATTTATACAAATCATAATTAGGACTAGGTAGGCACCTGCTTATGAAATTGCAGTTGATACAAAATACTGAAGTCATAAACTAGGTTTATACATTCAAAATCAATTATAGATTCGTCTAAAAAATTTATTCAAAATCAATCTGTTGGATAATTTCATTATACGGCATGATAATGTTCAGTTAAACAATCATTTGTTGAAGATCATTTCTATTTATTTGGAGAACATTCATTACATTAGCCAAATTATAGCATAAACGGAGTTTAATATAACACATTTTGACTTTCTGCTCAAGATTTTCAACATTAAACTTTTACATCTCCAACTTTTTTTATCTGCATGTTATATAAAATATAAATGTGACATTATTCATCGATATTATGGTGCCTCAATAAGATGCACGAGATAACGTTATTATTATTTACAGGATGAACAACATAGAACATCTGAATCGTTCGATTCTGAAGAATGTTCAAAAGTAAAAATGAGGCAAATAGCCTCTGTGCTTCTAAGTGACACATCTGAAAGTGATACAGACGGAGATGAAGTAGAATGCAGTAAGAGAGCAAACTAGTTGAAATTAATTCTGTTACGAAATATTTAGATTTAGAGTTCATATAACTGCCTATTTATTTCAGGACATTTGAGTGAATCCACTGTACAAAAAATTCAGGAGGAAATGTACACCGCTATTAAAACGCAAATTTTGAAATGTATTGACCAAGACGAGCCATACGCGAAAGCGTGGATTGATCAACAGAAGATCATGTACTTGAGAAGGAAGGACAAAATGGAATCAAGAAAAAATATTGATGAACAAATAGATACGAGAGAAAATGAAAGAAAAATCACCAGAAACTCTACTGCAGAGATACCTAAATTTACAACACTAACTGTGAGACCTCACTATTCGAAAAAGCAGATAGAAGAGATAATGACTCAAATGGATAAAGAGAAGAGAGAAAGGTGGGAAAAGTTATTCATTCAATTTGAGCTTAGCAAATCAATTAGGCCTCCTATTTTAAGATCGGATTTACGGAAGGACTTCAACAGATTGCAGGGCCACAACGGACAAGAGGATTTGGTACAATACTACAGGAATGTATTAAACAACTTGAAAGATGATGTTCGATCGAGTGTGAATAAGCTTGAACAAATAATGAACGATTTGGATGCAGAACAAGTAAAGTCCCAAGGGGTCAACAAAACCTTGAGCGTGGATGTGTTGGGAAATGCCATCACAGATGAGGAAGAAAGAGATCAGAAGTCAGAATCAACTGAAGTAAGCAGCACGTCAGAAGACGAGCTATTTCTTACAGAACAAGAAATCGATGGGTATGAACAGCTTCTCGAGAAAAATGTAGTGGTAGCCCCGAATCTCCAACAGATTAAGAAACTATTAGAAATAAAATTAGTTTTCCCCGAGAATGAAAAAGAAATCATTAAACTAGGATGCCCAATGAGGGAGGTAGAGCAGAGGTTGTTGGAATCTAAAGGACTCAAGAGCTATATATCAAGAATAATTTATTTCTATACGTACAAGTCCAATTGCAATGCAGAGTCCGTCAAGAAAGCGTACGGAGGAATAATAAAAGATGTTCGAAATTCGAAAGAATCTGAATCCTTTCCGAATAAAGGATGTTTATTGATATACGAAAATGTAAAGATGGTAATAGTGATGGTGGAAGGTACGGAGTACGAAATTTTGAAGCATTTGACGAAATTCAGAAACAGTTTCTCCTCGTCTGTTAAGCGAGGCAAAATTCTCTATGTGCATCGCAATCTTTTGAAGCTCTACTTTAACAAGTGGGTGACTAGAGTTGAGAGCCCGCCAGCAGGAAAAATCACATATTTAACCAAAAGTAAGAAAGTTTTGTATAGAACTGCAGCTTCGAGAGTAGTGCGCTTATCCGAGATGCTTCACAGATTATATCGACATCTTTCGAAAGAGGAGAGATATTTGGTCGACCCGAGGAGTATTTACATAAAAAGTAAATATCTCGTTATGTTACCATCTCCTGCAATATTCGGTTATCTGATGAAATATAGTTTACTCAGGGATCTGAAACGTTTTATTGAAGAAATCGGGATGCCATTAGACCTAAATTCTGATGATGAGGAACTCTTCGCATTTACTGAGGACATAACCTACAGTAATTACATAGATAGTGACGAGGATGAAATTAGAATGAAAAAGTTGAACTATGTTAAGGATGTAATAAAACAATCAGATGTAGGTAAGATATCAAAAATCAAAAATCTGAACGATTTAAAAATCAAAGAAACTGATGATTTAATTAGTTGGGATAAATATTCCATGGATGAAGTGACACCTACAATAATAGACAGTAGAATAAAATTTGCAGAGGATGAAGAGCACCCAGCTGTACGGTTAGCCTCAGCGGTAGAAGCACACCAATTAATTTATGAAGATAAGAAGCCAGGCAAGTTGATCAATCGGCCTAGTAATGAACTTCTGACGTTTTTGGAGAAAGGTTCAGAGAGATGGGACACAAAAATAAATTGGCATGGACTACATATATATCAAGGAGACTTAAAACATGAGGTGAAAGAAGAAGAAGGATTACAAAATGAAATGGAGGAAACGCAAGATCCGCCTGTTTATGTAGATTTGTCTAATGAAGAAGAGAGCGAGGATTATGAGGACAGTTTCTCAGAGGAAAGTAGCAGTGAATCTTTAGATAGCAATTAATAACATTTAAAACAATGTAAACCATAAGGTAGAATTTCCAAAATATCAAAATCATGCAGGTAGAAGAGAAATAGGCTCAAGATCTCTTATAAACTTACAGTTGGAAAAGGATAAATTGCCATGAGGATGAAGCATCGCAATTCTCTCCGTACTAGTGGAACGAATTTGATAATTTGGTCCGTGAAAAATCTCAAAAATTTGAGGGTTAGAGTGAGCGAAAGTGGCTGGTTTTTGGCAGAAGTGATCAGTGAGTTTCTTCCTACTGTTTGCTCAGAAAATTACCCTGAAGGGTTTTTTCATCAAGAAGTTTCGTTTCAAGTTTAGGAGTGCAACTTTCGAAATTGTGTGAAAGTATTATTTCATTAGTTTAGGAGGTTGCTAATGATCGAGTGCTATGAAACTGTTTTGTGGTCATTGTGACAGAAACTATTGGAGAAGCTAACTCAGACATCATGGCAGAAGACGAAGAGAACTCATTGGGTGATGGCCTTGATGAATCGACACAAAATGCAAGATGTCCAGGTTGCAATAAAAATTTCATCAGTCTAAACAGACACTTGGCTAGAACCCAAAATCCTCTATGCATCAGAGTCAGAGTTCAACTCCTAAACAGCACAACCTCACACACAGCACACACTCCGCAGAGGTCCAGCTCTCCTCACATAAGAAACACAAATACACATAGTAATCGAATACAAGCGACGAACAGAGACTCAGTATCAATTCAGATGGTCCAAAGCAATTCAAGGGCTGAAAGTCAAGTAGTAAATGTTCAGCTTCCCCCGAATCTCCTTTCAAGCCCTACTTCATTAGGGCCACATCAGGAGAGTGGACCGGATGAGGTTGCATTGGCGAAATTGGCAGAGATGTACAGAGCCCGTTATGAGAATGGTCCTGGGACAGAGGAAAATGGAATGTGGAGAGGTTACTGGAAGAAGGTGGTTCAGTTGACAGGTAAACATTATGATTTACCGAACGGATCAAAAAGTTGTCAATTTGTTGATTTCTTAGCGAGAGAGGTAATGGCTCTAGTAGGAGGGGAGCATTCATCTGAACGCATGCTAGTGTTTGTGTCACTTATGCTACAGCGAGATAAAAATGTTAAACAAGCAAAGGACATAAGAATATTGCTAGGGAGACGACTTCAACATTGGGCTGACGGCCATTTTGAAATTCTCGTGAATGAGGCTGTCGCACTTGACAAAAAGCTGAAAAATCGCAACTTTTTAAAAAGTACAGATCAAGCCATCATAACATTCCATCGCCTAATGCTCCGAGGAAAGGTCAGAGAGGCTTTTCATAGGCTAACCGAGACCAGCAAGTCAGGAATACTTGATCCCCTTTGTCCAATTGATTCACATGGGAAAACAGTAATGGACGATCTGAAGGAAAAACACCCAGATCCAATCATTCCCAGTCCTGAGCTTTTACGGATTCCAGAAGGAATGGTGGTTCCAATACTAACATCGACGCAGGTAACAGCAGAAGTTGTTGAGAGAGTCGCAAGAAGGCTACATGGAAGTGGAGGACCAAATGGCTCAGATTCAGATCAATGGACCGACTTTCTCCTACGTCATGGAAGATCAAGTTTGAGACTTAGGGAAGCAGTTGCTGCCCTGGCTAACAAGTTGAATCACGAAGATGTTCCCTGGGATTCAATCAAAGCCCTCATGGCAAGCAGGTTAGTGGCACTGGACAAAAACCCTGGGGTGCGCCCAATTGGAATTGGTGAATGCCTGCGAAGAGTTCTGGGGAAATGCATGGGAGAACTTACAAGGGATGAAGTGACGGAAGCATGCAAAGAAAAACAGCTTTGTGGAGGTCTGAGTGCAGGAATCGAAGGTGCAGTTCATGCCATGAATACCCTGTTTGAGACCAATGCTACTGCAAATTCCAAATGGGGACTTCTCTTAGTGGACGCGAAGAATGCGTTCAATTCAGTCAATCGAGTGATGGCCCTGTGGCATGCCCGACTGTATTGGCCAAGCTGTGCTCGCTTCCTGTATAACACCTATAAGGGACATGCACAGTTAGTAATGAAAGGTGGAGGAGACGGGCTGTTTAGCAAAGAAGGTGTCACACAAGGTGATCCTCTTGCAATGCTACTATATGGAATATCCACATTGCCTTTAATTAACCAGCTTCAAGATCAGTGCCCAGAGGTCAACCAGTGCTGGTACGCTGATGACTCTGCGGCCCAAGGAAGCTTTGTTGAGCTGAAGAAATGGTGGGACCAGTTATTGGCATTTGGACCAAACTTTGGCTACCATCCACAAGGCCACAAATCATTTCTTGTAGTCCATCCCCAAGATCTTGAAGAAGCAAAAAGGACCTTCATTGGATCAGGGATTCAAATCGTAACAGGACAGAGATACCTTGGAGGATACATAGGAGAAGGGAAGCAGGAATACATGAAGCACAAAATTGAAGATTGGATTAAAAAAGTGCATTGTCTATCAGAAGCAGGAAAAACACAGCCTCAAGATGCACACATTGCCTTCACAAAATCTCTGCGATTTCAGTGGCAGTTTACCCAGCGAGTGATAGATGGAGGGGATAATATATATGAAGGATTGAGGAACTCAATTCGCACCATTTTAGTGCCATCAATCATCGGGGGAGCAACGTCTGAGAGTGAATGTGACATCTTCTCATTGCCAGTGAACAAGGGTGGATTGGGATGGTCTGATCCTGTTAGAACAGCCAGGAATTCATATAGAACATCAAAAAATGGAACGGAAGTTCTATCAAGGTCCATTTGCTTGGGAACACCATTTGATGTAGATGAACACCTATCAACATTGAGGGTCGCAAAAGGTGAGGCAATTCAGACACGCCACGAAACAGATGACAGCCTACTGGCCTCCTCTCTATACCAACTCCCACCAGACAGACAAAGAGCCATAGGAAGAGCAGTCCTCATGACTACGAAGAAGAAATGCTCTGGATGGCTTTCCACTCTTCCTCTAAGAAGGCATAATTACGATCTGACAGCAAGTGAATTTCGTGATGCATTGGCAGTTCGTTATAAGCGAGAGCCTGTAGAAATGCCAACATCTTGTGATGGCTGTGGTTGCCACAGTTTTACTCTTGAGCATGCCCTGAGCTGCAAAACAGGAGGGCTGGTAACAAGACGGCATAATGAAATTCGGGATGTATTGGGAGAGTTGATGATGTCTGCTTGGGGAAACTGCGTGAAAGAACCGGTAATCACAGAAGAGTCCACATGTTCTCCAGGCCTCAGAGGGGATTTAGCCTGTCGGGGTGTATGGGAACGACAGAGGGAAGCATTGTTCGATGTTCGTGTCTGTGACACTGATGCTCCCTCTTACGTTCACCGCACTGTGGCAGCTGTCCTTTCAGGGGCAGAAGAAGAAAAGAAAAGGAAGTACCTGGCAGCATGCGAGCAGCGACATGCATCATTCACCCCACTTGTTTGCTCTGTAGATGGAGTTTATGCTCCCCAAATGGCGTCCTTCACAAATGTGCTGGCTGAGAGACTTTCTGAATAATGGGGCAAGCCGCAAGGGATGGTGCGTGGATGGATCAGGGTTTGTCTTGGCTTTGCCATTACCCGGTCTACTTCAATGTGCATCCGTGGAATCCGGAAGAAGTGGATCTCAGGTGAAGATATTTTGGGGTTCCAGGATGGAGCCGCTCTTTCGTTGGGGATGCAGTTATAAATTGAGAGCATTCAGCAGTATTGGAATTTTCTTAGTTTTGACTTTAATTTTTGGGACGAGCTTGTTTTTAATGCCTTCTTTCCGGTTTACTATATTATCGAATCCATAATTGATCAATAAAATTTTATTTTGTTCAATTGTTTCCTTGTATTCAAAAAATAATATTAAATATGTGAAATATTACATAATCATAGCTAAGGTTGGATTATCAAGTAACTTTTTTATTCAATGAATGTACATCTTTAGAAGATAACCCCTACACAGGGTGAATTAGGGATTAAAATAAAATAGTTTCAATTAGGTATTACAATCTATTGAGTAAGTGCTTACGTAAATATAAGTAGATTGGAAAGTGTATCAACTGTTAACACATTTTTCTTCACTTCAACTATCTAATTGTGAACTTTGCGAAAAAGTTGTATATGATGTAGGGATGGGGCGTTCGGACCTGAACCCCATTGCGGAACCCGTTCCACCCTCTGAACGGAATGGTAGAAATAATCAGTTCAGGCTGGAACGGTTTGGGATGGCTCCCAGAAAAAAACAAAAATTATTTTCTTCTATTTTAGGTCATTTACCATTTATGAATGATGTAAGAAATGTTCCTTGTTGTTTGCAAAACTGAAAGAAATCACAGCAAAGACGAAATCATTAGTAGAGGGATAACTAAACTGATTTGAGTAAAGAAAGAATGTGAACTAAACGGCGAGGAGCTATTTGGCTCGTGAACGAGAACCATTATTATTATTTTAATTCAGGGTCCGTGGGAGGGGTCAATTTCCCCCTCCGCCGCACCGAAACCTCGGTTTATTGTGCAGTTCTCTCCACTGTTTCCAACCTATAGGAGCCTATTCCTCTCCTCCACCAGACTGAGAATTCCCCCCACAAGGTCTTCGACGAGAACCATGGATGTTTTACTAGTGAAATACCCATGTGGCGTGAACGGGAAATTGGAAGGAGAAGATGCTCCATCCATTCCTGCTCAACCGCTCTCGCTCCATTCTGGCATTATCAGTTCTCAGATTTTTTGTTCTCCGAAATCTCTTCATTCTTCACGGTATAACTATTAAGTATTTTTCTTTGCTTGCTAGTTTTCATTATACCAAGTGTGCATAATTTATGAACCGTTCGTGTTAAATTCGTTTTGCCTGGAACGGCAAAATTCCTTGGAACCATTTTGAAACTGAACTGTAGTTTTCTCAGGGGGTGAACGTCGAACTGCGGAACCAATATTCGGAACCGTTCCGGTGAGGGAACTGGAAACCATGGTTCTGGATTTTTATGGGAACGACCCATCTCTAATATGAAGGAAGTGGTGTAACTCCATTGGTCGATCAGGAGTGGTGAAACAGATCATATGCAAACTCATCAGTCTTCACATCGTTACTGCCCAAATATTATAGATAGGTACCTCGGCATAATTCGAACTCACGCCTTTTCCTGAGATAAAACCAGAAAAAGACTTAAACTTTCATCACATAAGACTAAGAATTTCTACACCACTCCGCTACCGAGTCCAATTAATCAAACCTCTTCAAACTGAGAGAGTTCCCCTGTGATTAAGATGTCCTCAAAGTCATATAACAGCTGTCTTTGGCGAACTATGGGGGTAAGACGAATAATGAGGTGCAACTGCCGGCTCAGTGGTAGATCGCTAGAAGAAGTATCAGTCAAGAGGGGACATTGATACGGTGTGTTTTGACTCAGCGAGTGAGAAAGTAAAGGTGCTACCTATGTCAGGGAATGTGATGTTTACAGTCTGGCCCGAGAAAGAGTACTTGCTAAAGTTCAGGTCCTACTGCCTGCACCAAATGTTTCGAGTAGTTGCTGTAGCCCCAAAAATAATGAGAACCTAAAAGAATCCAAACTCATGCTTCATTCAATGAGAATCTCAGAAAAAGACGACCTTACACAACACTCAGCTACCAAGGCCAATTAATAAAACCTCAATGACTGAAAGAATTCCTCTGCATGTGACAATATCCAGGAGTCAAATGTCAGCCGTCCTCTGATAAATTGGAGTAGGACAGATGCAGAATGAAAATGTGAGCTGCTGGCTCAGCAGATGGTCACTGAATGAAGTCTCAGTCGAGTGAGGTAATTTTGCCGGTGTGTTGGACTACCTAACTTAATAAGGAAGTGAAGATGCTATGTCAAGGAATGTAATGTTAGCAGCCCAACTCCAGAGGGAATACGTCTTAAATTTTGGGTTCAAGCGCCTGCGCCAAATGTTACACATTATTGGTGCTGTAGCCCCAAAAATTTTAAGAACCTCATCGGCGGAAATTCAAAGGGTACAGAAATTTTCATTTTTATTTTTTCAATCTTCAAATAATGTCTGATACTCTCCATCTAACTAAGGGTCTCTGGAAACACAAAAATATCATTAAAGACCAAAATTGTCATGGTTTTTACATATGAAAGTCCCCTTAACACCCATGAAAGTTGAAAGGAAAGATAGAATCCCAACTCAATCTTTATCCCAAGAAATCAAAATCTTTGGAACACAATCTCACACACATCACTTGGGATTGAGTTTCCACATCTTAACACAACATTTTATTCGCTATGGGGTGGGTAAGCTAAGAATCTACCATATACTATTCACTCAATACTCACAATTTTGCTGTATCACTCCCATGGAGTGATGATACAAAAATCTCCAGTCGCTTTTGCCACACTGGGCAATTATTATGAGCGTTTGAGTTTCTCAATTTCATAATCTGAATGCAAAATTGTGTCCAAATGAAAATATATGGCATTCTTAATTTGTTAAAAAAGTGATACTTAACTAGGATGTTTAAAGAGCAGAGAAAAAGATGCCGAATTCGGTTATGACGTAGTGCGATGATAGAAATTGGCCATGGCCAAATAATTAGATTTACACTGGATACATCAACCCTTAAAAAATGGCGCTAGCAAAAATAACCGCATATTCCCTGCTCTTCGTCATTAAGCAGTAGATGCGAACAGTCAAATTCTACAAAGTTCATTATTTACAAAAAGCGATTCTGAACGCAATCATGTCCGTATGACTCCAGTGTGGAGGAAGATAAATTGAAATTCAGTTCCAATTTGTTATATTTCCTGAATATATTAATTTTTTCCATCTCCCTGTTTCTCCCATTTACTACGACTGTAACGAATTCGGTAAACGAACGAAAGTTTCCGATGTTTATCGTATATATACTATAACTGTTATATAATTAGACAGTTCTACGCGAACAAAATGCTGACATTCTTGTGTTTTGAGATCTAGGTGAAGATTTAAGCTAGACACGTCCATTTATCAGACAGTTTATTGATACAGCTCTCATAACTTTCAACACGGGACATAAGAAGTGTGAAAAAACTAGTACATTTTGATACGAATTACTAAAAATAAGGAACTATTCACGAAATCAGCTAGCAGGCAATTGATGGGTAGATGAGTCTTCAGGTGGCTGGATGTGTGCTGGGATTTCACCCAAAGAGACCTAGGCAAAAATAATGAAGATGTCATACCACATATTGTGATTTTAATCTATTTTCACTGAACAATCAAGCTAATGATTCGCCAAAATAAGACTGATAAGCTAAGGACTCGCCAAAATAAGACTGATTAGCTTGGCATAAATTATGCCACAACAGTAATTGATTTTGTTACATATAGGTAGGGAAAAGCTGCAAATTATCATACAAAGCTTTATTATAGAGCCCTTCTACATAGATTACTGCATTATTATATAGCCCTTCTACGTAGATTACTGGTCGATTTTGAGCCCATGGGTTCGAAAAAGGTACTTCAACTATGCTTAATTGGAAGAAGATTCCATCTTGAAATGTTTAACATCTCCTGCACTCTCCGATGAGGAGTCTTCTTTCTACGATTGTGAGTGTTGTCACAAGTGCAGCAAACTTTGAAAAATCGTAGAAAGAAAACTTCTTCACAAAGTTTGAAAAAAGTAAAATCTGCTTTTTACATCTGCTGTAGTAGGAACCAAAAAATATTCCAGAATACTTAAGTATTCATTTATTTTATTTGAATACATGGTAACAAGAATACCATTTACAAGGAAAATATTTAGTAAAATATCAGTAAATACCAGTAAGTAATAGTAGAAAAAACATAAAAATTACAATAGTAACTGAACACAATAACGAATCGCAGTGTACACACAAAGTACATCTTCACTAAGAATGAGCAGCCAAAGTTCCCTTCTTTATTAGCAAAATTCCCTTTTTGATTATACACCGATAGTCGTGCCACTGTCACATCCTTAATGGCTGCAAAAGTACCTGATTCAATTCAACTAACACAAGGTAAATTATGATTCCTTCACTGAATATTTACTAACTAGCGTTCCCCCCGCGCGCGTTGCTGCGCCCAAATTAAATTTGTTTATTGATCGTAATTTTAAACTGTTATTAAGTCAATCGTGGGATCATTAGGGAAAAAACTGGATTCTAGATCCACTCAGCTGATCTGGGATCGGTCAGTTGTGTTCAGAAGTCCCTCAAGGGCCCACATACCAAATCTCAGAATCGTGGGATCATTATGGAAAAAACTGGATTCTAGAGCCACTCAGCCGATCTGGGATCGGTCAGTTGTGTTCAGAAGTCCCTCAAGGGCCCACATACCAAATCTCAGAATCGTGGAATCATTAGGGAAAAAACTGGATTCTAGATCCACTCAGCTGATCTGGGATCGGTCAGTTGTGTTCAGAAGTCCCTCAAGGGCCAAATCTCAGAATCGTGGGATCATTAGGGAATCTCCGCGTAACGCTCACCGCGTGACGCTCCCCGCGTGACGCTTTTTCATTTATGTGCCATAGTAAAGACATAAAATGTCAAAAAAAAAATGTAGTAGGCCGTCAAGAAGGTACCAGTACTTTCTGTTCAACTATTTCCACAACCACTAAAATTTCTAAAACCTGACACTGCACCCTTTTATGCCCTCTGGGTCAGAACCCTTTGAACGGATTTGCACCAAACTTTACAGGAACAATCCTTGAATCATGCCTAATAATACCTGAAAGTTTCATTAAAATCTGTCGAGCGGTTTCGGAGTCTATAGGCAATATACATATATACATACATACATCCTCTTTTATAGATATAGATAAATACTAGCGTTCCCCCCGCGAGCGTTGCTGCGCCCAAATTAAATTTGTTTATTGATCGTAATTTTAAACTGTTATTAAGAGGTGATTTGATGGACGGAAGCTTAGCCTTTGGTTTCTGCCTTTGGTGTCTACAATGACCCTGGATTCGTTGTCATTTTATGCAGACGTTCAATAGTATCCTCCTCCTCCCTTCTCCTCCTCCCTCCCCCTCTCCTCCTCCTCCTCCCTCCTCCCCTCCCTCATCCTCCTCCTCCCTCCTCCTCCTCCCTCCTCCTCCTCCCTCCTCCTCCTCCTCATCATCCTCCCTCATCCTCCTCCTCATCCTTTGGCCTCACCCTCGGCCTCACTCTGCCTTCGGTCTTGGCTTGGGTAGTTAAATCTATATCTATAAAAGAGGATGTATGTATATATATATGTATGTATATATGTATGTTGCCTATAGACTCCGAAACCGCTCGACAGATTGCAATGAAACTTTCAGGTATTATTAGGCATGATTCAAGGATTGTTCCTGTAAAGTTTGGTGCAAATCCGTTCAAAGGGCTCTGACCCAGAGGGCATAAAAGGGTGCAGTGTCAGGTTTTAGAAATTTATTGTTTACAAAATTAACTACCCAAGCCAAGACCGAAGGCAGAGTGAGGAGGAGGAGGAGGAGGGAGGGAGGAGGAGGAGTGAGGGAGGAGGAGGATGAGGATGAGGAGGAGGATGAGGAGGAGGAGGAGGATGAGGGAGGAGGAGGAGGAGTGAGGTAGGAGGAGGATGAGGAGGAGGAGGAGGAGGAGAAGAAGGAGGGAAGAGGAGGAGGATGAGGAGGAGGAGGGAGGAGGGATTATGTCTATTTATTTACTTATTTTTTAATATGTTTTTCGGATTCTACGCATCATGAAACATAAAGCAACGAATTCGGTATGTTGAAAAATGATTTTAATTAGTCGATTACTAAAGTTTATTATTGAAAAATGAACCAACATTTATCCAGCGAGAAATTTGGGCGCAGCAACGCGCGCGGGGGGAACGCTAGTAAATTTCTAAAACCTGACACTGCACCCTTTTATGCCCTCTGGGTCAGAGCCCTTTGAACGGATTTGCACCAAACTTTACAGGAACAATCCTTGAATCATGCCTAATAATACCTGAAAGTTTCATTACAATCTGTCGAGCGGTTTCGGAGTCTATAGGCAACATACATACATACATACATACATACATCCTCTTTTATAGATATAGATTGAACAACAACTGAAAACATCATCAGCCATTTCCACGCACTAGACAACAAAAAACTAGTATACTAGAAGTTGAATAAGAAGTTCGAATGGTTAGGTAAGGACGTTATATTTTTTATTATTTACAAGAAGTAAGTAGGTAAGATAGTTGAAGGTTTTTGTTGTTTATGTGGCTATTAAAAGTATTTAAGTTGCATTTTATTATAGTTTTAGATATAAATTATTAAATTAAATTTGATTGTAAATTATGCCAACCAAGACTCAAAATTTCACTACATAATTTCAGTGTCTCAAATTATAGTATAATAACTGTGGGTTGTACTGGGAAGGGTCAAAGGGATTATAGAGAACAGGACTTAACATTCAAGACAAATTTCTGTCCTATGCACACTACTAAACATCACACCAACTTTGATAAACTATGAAGTTTGATTGTTTCTCTCTCTTGTAAAGATTTGTTGGAAACAACATTGTGCAGTGTGGGTAAAAAGGGATTGAGTCATTTGAATGATCTTCATGCAAAAATCATATGAAACATACCTTGGTTGTTTTGAGTGCAACACCTTCTGGAAGATTCCTCTGCAAATACTCTAGAAGAGTATCACATGTTGAGCCAGTGAGTTTTTCCAACTGCAAAAAGCTATAATACGTTCTAAATTCATACTGTACACGGCATTTCTTGTTAACGTGAATCGAGCGGAGGAGAGTGTATCTCTCATGATGAGCTTTTTTAGGTGTCCAGCTGAAACAGAAGACACTGACTAGAAACTAGGTTAACTTAAAACATTATCTCAGGATTTCACTGTACTATGTAAGTACTAATAGATTACGTAGAACTGAAATCCACGATATAATACTGCTAATTATTCACAATACACATACTAAATATGCTACACATTTGCAATAAGAGTAGAACCATGCTAATAAAGTACCTCTTCGAGACGTGTACATTTAAATGCCCACAAGCTGCTTGTGTGAATGTTTTATAACTTTTTAATACTGCAGGGTCATTGCCTCGTAGCTCCAGCTCTACATATTTGTAAAGTTTATCGACCTCATCACTCTGCAAACAATTTATCACATAAAAGAGGTAATTAGTTGCATAGTTAAACCTCAGTATTTACGTCAATGTAGTTCCAACACTTTGTATAACAATTTATTCAATCTAAAAGCTTTTTTTCATTGAATAGATATTTCTATAAAAAGAAGAAATAATGATCTGTTCTCAATAGGTAATTTTTTTTTAATGGGTGGTTTAATTTTGGAGCCAAACTTATAAAATTGCAGACAGACTCACTTGCATATAAAAACTTTCTGATTCGATTGATTTTTCTCTTTGAGAGATAACCCATAATTTGGAAAGGTCCACGAACTGTTGATTAGTTAGGCAATTTGATATTGCACTGTTGAACAATGCGCAACGTGGTCATATTTGTTATCTTTATAAAAAATCATGAAGAATTTAAAAGATAATTCTTCAAATACCCCCACAAATAAGGATTTTAAGAGGCGCGGGGGAGGGGGGCTCGTGGGATACCCTATATATATATAAGGAAAATCAAATAGTTGTAAAGCGGGTTGGTCTAATTCGAGTCAATCAGCTGTAATCTATTCTAATGTAATACAAAAACCACTGATATCTTAGGCCCAATTCACACAGAACGGGCGCGTGGCGAAGACGTGGCGCAGACTTTTGTCACTTCCGCGTCTTTCCATGTAAACAAATGGCTCAATGTAAACAGAAGGGATGTGGCGCAGGCAGCCGCGCTTTCGCCCGTGCCACGTCCGTTCGCCGTCTCGCGTGGCGTTCGAGAAGGGGCGCGCCAGTTCCGTGCCACTCGTCACTTCAATAAAAATGCGGGGTGATGTTGAATTCAACATTGAATCCGTGTTTATTTTATTACAATCGTGCGGATTATTGCAACAAGAACGCCCAAGACCAGGCCTGGCAGAAAATTGCGCCTGAAAAACCGTTCTGGGTACATATTCAGCTCTTTCCATAACATCAAACGTTCCACCGGTTTTCCCCTTCTTCAGCCACAATGGATGAACCCAATATCTCCTCTTTTTTGGTTCAGATTGGCCAAGTACACCAAATCCAGCACATCTTGATCATCTTCGTCACTGCTTGATGAAAAATCCATGTTGTACTTCACGAAACCTTTTGATTACTTATCCTTTCTCGCCACTGTCCCGCCCCTTCTGTGTGCACAGCATGGGTCGCCACGTCCGTGCCTGGTCAGTGCCACGTCTTCGCCACACACCCGTCCTGTGTGAATTGGGCCTTAAAGTCTCACCTTTTAAATTCACCCCATGGATTTGTGTGGACGGATGTTGAAATTTCAGTACCATCGCAAATCTACAAGTGACTTCTAATCAACATCTCATAAACAATGGTCCAGTAGTTTAGGATCCATGTAACGGACCTACAGGATATGATTTGGATCCAAATAGAAGGCAATGCACGAAATTATTAATCAAAATCGTTAGTTGTTTGGTTTGGGGGGAGGGTTTTGTATACCTATTTTGATTTTTTTCGTGTTATGATTAGAAGAATATTTTCGTGTCATTCCTTTGTGTCAAAATTTGTCCACCTGCTACATACAGACATATGCAAGTACAGTGTAATTCTCTAATTCTTTATTACCAATGTACAGGGTGCGGCAGTGAGGACGGACGGTTTTAAAAAAATCATAAAATAGTTAATTTTCACTCAAAAACAAATTTATTGATACAATCAGGTTCGCAAGGAAATAGCATTTGAGACAGTCAAGTGTGAAAGATCACATCCGAAAGTGGCCGAAATTGTTTATGCAGTGCTGGGGGTGTTCTTGGACGTTATCTTCAACATACTCTCTCAACTTGGGCGACTTCCACGCGAACTGCCTCCTTCAATTCGTCCAGAGTTAGGGGCTTGTTCTCGTATACTCTAAGCCTTGAGGTGTCCCCATAAGAAAAAATCGCATATGGATAAATCTGGGGACCGAGGAGGCCAATGAACATCGCTAAACCTGGAAATAAGGCGACCAGGGAAGAGAGGGCGAATATCGTCCATTGATGCTCTGGCTGTGTGGGCGGTCACCCCATCCTGCTGGAACCACACACGTCGCCGTCATAATTCAGGGAAAAAGAAGTTGGTGATCATTACGACGTAGGGTTATGTTGGAGAGAGTCTACACGAACTTCCAAGAACGCCTCCAGCACTGCATCAACAATTTCGGCCACCACATGCCTGATGTGATTTTTCACACTTGACTGTCTCAAATGCTATTTCCTTGCGAACCTGATTGCATCAATAAATTTGTTTTTGAGTGAAAATTAACTATTTTATGATTTTTTTAAAACCGTCTGTACTCACTGCCGCACCCTGTACATTGAGAGATCAATTTTGCCCCATCTTTCTAATTTAGCAACATATGGGGAACTTTGATGTGTTGGAATTTCACACTTCTGACTTCTTATTTGTATTCAGCTCACATGAAAACCCGCAAGTACCAATTTTCAGCTCAAAAGACCGTTTAGCTTGGCGAATAAAGGAGTGGGAAGATCACGAGTGACGTGGCAGTGCAATAGAGCTGAGGGGACCCCATGCGGGCTGGGGCCAAGACGCCATCGAGCAAATGAATGGGGCTCTAAACTAACAAAGTAAAAAGGCCGCTAGGAGCAGTAGGGGGCAAAGGACCTAAGGAATACGAAGATTGACATGACTTTCCCCTTGTTGATACCTTGAGTCACCCCTTTTCGCTCTTCAATTCGTTATCCTCATCATCAATCTCATCAATACTGGTCAAAAATGAGAATTATATTATTAATAAATAAATATAATAAAGAAACACAAACAAACAAAAAACGGACAAAACAGCTTTTAACCGTCACGACTGCTTTATAGGCAACAAAATAGTAAATTGTTAAGGTCATAGTTTATGTGCTGCACTCTATCTCGAACTTCTCATAACCCCATTTCAAGACCCGTATTACTGCTCAGATACCCATCGTTTAGCAACGTTTTGGAAAGCTCACACTTAGATATATTGACCATAGCAGCAAACTGGCTAACTTCTGTATTTCCATCTAACCCAGATTGATGACCTTACCGAAATATCAGGTTGCTCCGACACTGATGACGAAAGTTTAGATACGTGGAAGAGTGAACCTCTTAAAGCCGGTACTGTGAATGCTGGTTTCAGAATATGTGTTAGGTGCGGTAACATCCTGCAAAATAAATTAATGATAGTAAAACAAGTCAATTTAAATGAAAACCAAGATTTTGAGGAATCATTACAAAATTTTGCATGAAAAGAAAACACAAGGTGGGGAGGTTATTAAGTATGTGTTTTGTAATTGTGTAACTTTGAGAAGATTCAATGTATTATTATAATAAAGGTACAGCAGTGTTGCCAGACCCGGTCCAACAAAACGGAGTATTGTAGATCTTAAAAAGGGGTATAAAGGGGAAACCTGAGTTCTTGAAGGGGTACTTTTTTTGCTAATTGCACAATGCACTCGTTTATAATTTTGTCGTTGAATTTGAACAAGTGATTTTAGTTGATGTATGGAAGAGCCAGAGAATGTAAATTATAGTACTGTCTTCGTAAAAGACTGTTTACTTATGCAGCGGCATGTTTCACATTGCGCGAAGTGACTTTTCAGAGAAAATATTTGAAAAAACCCGCGGAACTGCGGATTTTTTGAAAACACCAGGGTTAACGCTCCCCAATGTTGGCTACCCTTCGTGCCTTCCCACGCTCCACCATCTTGAGAGGCGGAATTTCTCGTCACCAAGCAAATCCTATAGCATTTGCTACCCCCTTTTACTTCGTAGTAAAGTAAGTGAAGCTAACACTACAGTATATCTACTCCAAATCCTATACATAAAAAGGAGGTAATACTAGAGTGGCCTGAAGGCAAATGCTTCTACTCTGATTATGGGGGTTAGCATCTGCTTTTACCCTCTACTTCAAGCGAATACTTCGTTTTTATGCATACCACCCAATGAAGTGATCAGGAGAAACAACGTAAACTTCACAGTTTCAGGTCTCATCGTGCTGCTCAGTGTAGACAGGGACTTCCCCTTTGAGGGCAAAGTTCCTCAGCAAACATCTCTATCGAACCCACCCATTCAAACTGGCATTACGGTAACTTGAAAATCGACTTTTTTCCAGCTAAAAATCCAATTAAGCCAACTGTGCAATGGCTCAGAGAAAGCCTATTATCTAGTTCTGTTGCGGCAATTGGCAGTTCGTGACAGTCTACCCAGCATAATGCTTATATCGCCTTTGACTGTCCACTCCTTCCTCTGGTTCTACAACTTGAAAGTGCAATTCCTGGTTTCACGTTAATTATGTGTGAGGAATAGTACTGTTATTAATTTGTACAGTCAAAAGTTCCGTCTCTTCTGCTTTCATTTCTTTAATATTTTACTACATCTCTTTTTCATTCCTTTCATATTTAGTATTTTCCTCTAAATGAGCGATAACCATGTATTCATTTTATATCTTTAAATTAGATTCCATTCTAAGAAATTTGATACCCGCACTCTCCTACGAGTGCTTTGACGTCACTAAAGTGCGTAACTGAAAAATCATACAAAGAAAACTACTCATCGCAGGAGAGTGCGGTTGGTGCCAAACTTCTTAGGATGGAATCTTCTTCCGTTTAAAAATAATTAAAATACCTTCTTCGCACCCATGGGTGACGCTCATTGCACCTATAAACAAAGAATTCCCCTGGTCAACTCCAACCCCTCAACGTCCGCTCACCTGTTACAAATGAAACAATAACCTACATGTATAATGTAGCGGCCCACAAATATTTGATACCTCGACAGGAGTTCGAACTCGTGTCGTTACAACTACGGGAAATTTCCCGTAGTTGCAACACTCCAACGATTTGAGCTATGAGACAAAGGTAATCAAACCTCTTCGACTGTGAGTTATTTTCCTGGAGCGTAACAATAAGTATAATTACAGTTAAAAACTAAATACTGACCTTATGAAGGAAAAATGTGAAAATTAGCCCACCAATAAATACAATTTGTTAAATAATATGCAAAAACTTGAGAGCCTGTAAATTATGGTAACTTAAGAGTGACGTTAATGTGAAATGTTGTAAGGAGGTAAATTAGGTTTATATACGTGCGTCCATATGTCTACTACATGGATTGCCTCCATGGAGACCACCTCCACGGACCAAATATTTCCCCTGAATCAGAACCAAAGACATTGTAATAGTAAACTAGACCCACCCGTAGCGCTAGTGTCGCATTGCAAATTGAATGGTCTTCAGTTGGCCATATTGGGGTCAACATCGTTTATTTATGTGCAATGAAGATTGTATTATTATTATAGTTCATCTACTCATAAAATTTCTTTGATAATGCACAATGGTTAAAGTGAGTGCGGCATTTAACTGCACAAATCGCAAAACTGAAGACTGCACACTCATTTCACAAGTAAGTATAGATTTTCACTATTTCCTAAAGATTATTTCGGTCCATTGTAGGCCTCTTGATTTGGTAACTCAGCACCTATTATAGTTGATAATAATTTTCTTTTTACTAACTTATCAATATGTATGAGCTACAAAGCTTCAAATTAATCTAAATTTTGTTTTGTTTTTTCCATAGATTTTTCCTTTAAACAAGAAATTGAGAGAGACAACGAGCTTATAATTACCTAAGTCAATAGAAATGCCCAAGCACAAGTGTTCTTTTGTGGGTTTGTGGTAAAATAATTATGTTGCTTTTTACTTATGTTATTCCTATAGTTCTTTCTTTCGTATTTATCCACAAATAAAGCATGTTTAAAATTGAAATTGAATTGAGAGAATTTTATGAAATTGTATTTTGTATTGACATTGTATTGTATTATTGTATTGTATTGTATTGACAGAATTGTATGAAATCATATGTAAAATGAAAATAATATAATAACATAGAAAGTGCCATGACGTATTCATTTATTCAATTGTTAAGCTCCTCTGATCATACTCCTTGCCCCATCCAGGTGAGCCCATGGTGTTTGTTTAACTACTGTGTCTTATGTACAAGTTATTGTCTCAATATTCAAATGCAGAGCGATTCTTCTGTTACTTTGAAAGAATGGTTCTGAGATAATTGCTTTTGAATAATGGAAGGATCTTTCACTTCAAGATACCTAACTAACTTATGCCATAACTATTGTAAGTAAGAACGGTATGAAAAGTATCTGCAATATCGTCACTACGCAAAACTACATGAAATCATATTGGTAAGTAATGCATGCATTACACGGACGTTATGAATGGATTTTATATAATTTTGGTGAGAGTTGAAATAAGAGAAAAAACAAAAATATTACGACTTCTCGAACCCCCCCTCCCTCCACTGACAGCAAATTCAAATATTAAAACTTCCAGTATGAAATTAGAAGCTCCTGACATATTTTTATAACCTAGACCAAATTTATAATCGAATTTAAAAACTGATCTCGAAAATCTGACTTGAATAGTTAAAACATCATGATTTATTACGTACTATTACCTCCTGCATTCTTCCTCTTCCATGATGAAATTTGAAAATCCTAATATACCTTCCAAAACTAGACAAAATTCTTAGTTAAACAAAAAAGAATCACAAAAACGATGTTAGTTAAAACATCATGGTACACCTATTACTGTTACCCCCTCCATTCACCCCTTTTCCTAAGATTTTGTATGCGGTTACCTTTTTTCTCATGCTTAGGTTGTTCCCTACCCTCCTGGATCAATTCCAATAGGCGTCCCTCTTATTAATGAAGCCTTGCCTGTAAGACATAGCTTCAGAGGGACGTCCTAAAAATTAGAACTGGAAAGCTTATTGTAATATAATATTAATTATTAATTTATTATACATTCCCAAAACCATGTAAAACTCTACTCATTTGCAGGAATATGAGAGTAATTTATTGTTTTCTTCATCAACAAGATTAGATAGCTGAAAATCATTCTGGAACCAATTAATTTTAATTGACATGAGGCCTAAATGTAATGTGCAAAAATCTCCAAAAATATTTATTAGTTGGAGGGTTGTAACTAAAAACTATTTCAGGTGAATTTAGCCATAGCTATTAAATTGAAGTCACATTATTTATGAATTACAATGCGAGTTACACCAAAGAATTAAGTTATCAAATGTAGTCATGGGTGGGAACTAATAACTAATATTTATTAGTTACAGTGTTAGTTGAACTAAAAGATTAATTAAATAATACCCCACTCTGGCTGATAGTTAATTTTATCATTCACTACATTGACACTACAGTGGACCGAAACAGCCTTTTTTGTGCAAAAACCTCCTGGCTGACCAAATTAGACAAACTTGAAATGGATTCCTACATATTTTGTGGAGCTGAATGGATTGCCACAAGTCCAAAAACCTCATTTGACAGTATTATCGTGGGTAAGAGGAAAACTGTGCTTAAATGATCGCAAAGAGGGCAAAAAATAAAAAATAAAATAAAATAACCAACATTTGTAGGGAATCATAAAAAAGCTTGAATCTCATTTATGAACGCTGGAAATGTTGGTGCATATATCCGTTCTCAAATTAAAAAAAAAATCTACTACTTAATCCCTTCTTACCTAATCCAAAAAAAAAAAAAAAAAAAAAAAAGCAAAAACCATAAAATTCTGTTTGAATATTAACTCAATATCAATTAAATTAAAGTGTCAACGTTGCGTCCTACATTTGAACTTTAAACATATTACCTATTGCTCAAAAACTTGTTCGAATTGGAACTGTTACAGTTGAAATGTTATCAAAAGTAAGTTTTTGCACAAAAATTTTCATAGGTTCATACTGGATTACCATAATATTAAGTTCTAGCACTTTACAAGGGTTATCTGTGATCAAAACTTTTTTAGAACAATTAGCACGTGTGCAGAATTCATATTTACAGGAATGTTATGGCATGTAAAGTCACATTGGTACCTATGCCCTATCTATTTTCAATCCTTGGACTAAAGGAAATGTGAATTTTTAAAAAGTGGGTTTTCTCTGAAAAGAGGAGGAGTGAACAGATTCACAAACAGGGTTTACATTTTTATGTCACACCCAAACCAGACACTAGGTACACAAGGTGTCCCGCTGTGCGCGCCAGTACTGACCTGAATTCTAACTAGCGGCAACTGGCAATGGAAATAAACTACCTTATGGGTATTATTATTTCAATTCAGGGTCCGTGGTAGGGGTCAATTTCCACTGAAACCAAGGTTTATTGTGCAGTTCTCTCCCCTGTTTCCAACCTATAGGTTCTGGAGCCAATCCCCCTCCTCCACCAGACTGAGAATTCCCCCCACAAGGTCGTCTACCGATACTATCTCCCCTGGGTCAAGGGTCCCAAAGGTTCTGAATCGTTTGGCTCCGAGTGCTGGGCATTCAAAGAGATGAGAGGCAGTTTCTTCCACCTGTCCGTACATTCTGCACACTGGATCACCTGTGTAGGCTCCAATCCTGTGTGGATGTTTTCTGAAACACCCGTGCCTAGTCACCATTCCCACCAAGAATCTTATTTTCCTCCTCGAGAGATTTAGGGGGGCTGTACTCCTATGATGGCAGGGTGCGTTAATTACCAGTAATCCGTGTTTCTGTTCTGTGGTGTTATCCCAGAGCCGTTTGTGTTCCTTCCTTATCCATTCCTACAAAGTGATTTTTACAGAGCATTTTGCTTCACCCTGGACGGGTTCTGGCCCAATGAATTGCTTTGTGCTAGCTAGTCTGCGCGTTCCATTCCTGCCACTCCTGAATGCCCTGGCACTTATTCCAAGGTAATCTTGTTGTCCTTTTCCAGGGTATTTAGTACATCCCAGCACTCCCTCACCAGTCTTGACCTAGTTTGAGTTGCTGCAACCTTATGGGTAGCTAAGTTCTGTGATTATTCAAAGTTATTCAAGTCCTCTGTGGTATAGTGGAGAGTGTATCAGACTCTTAACACTATGTACCTGAGTTCGATCCCATGCCCGGGACAACAGTTTTTGCATTTGAATTCAACCTCCGAAACATATTTTTAAACGTCATTATTATAAATGTTTTAAATCATACTTTAAAATGTCATTTTGATCTATTCGTCTAACTAATTTGTATTTTACTAAGGGATTGACTACTTGATGTTATGGATTTTGAGATGCCAAACTACACAAATCATTCTGATCTATTTGTCCAACTAATCTATATTTTAGCAGTGGACATTGATTAATGAAAATTGAGGCACCAATTCATTCAACGGAACCTATTCGTGAGAAAAGACTATGGGGGAACATAGTTGCAATTCTGCTCGCTAGGGGAGTGCACAGCGGGACATGTTGTGTACCCAACGTCAAGTCACACCCAACACCGGTGGTGGAGGGCGGCGATCAAATTTACTGGAAAAACACTTGATTGTGTCCGACCGGAGTGTACAAGTTCCATGTTGTCCATGTTTGTTCCATGTTAGAAACAAATGAGTCAGCTGTCAACCCCATTTGCTATTCTCGATTCTTGACGTGATTTCAATCAGTTGAGTCACTTTTTGTTTTTACTTAAGTGTTGCAAGAATTTTTAGATTCAATTAAATTTCTCTTAAATTTGTTTACCATAGCTCGTGAAAATTATTGTTGAGTTCTTAATTACAAGTGCGAATATGAAAATTTCAGTATCACTCCTCTCTCGGTAAAGATGAAGTGATTTGGTTGACGTTACTTACGGAGCTTTCTCTTCAATTCTCATTTTGGACAGGAAACTGCGGAGTTTTCCAGGGAGACGCCTGGAAGACTCGGAAATGGCATCTGCGTCTCTTTGTCTTGTAGATATGTCTTCTACAACCAACCTAGTCAAGGAGGATGACCCGCTAATCAGGAAACGTAAGCCTGGTAATTTTTTATGGAGATGCTTGACTTGGTCCTGGCGGAGGTGTTGTTGCATGTCGCACGACCTCAAAGCTCGAACCATTTACATCGGACAACGACCTACGGAGAAATTCCCTCCGAATGTGATTCGAAACCAAAAGTATAATATTATCACTTTTCTACCTTTCGTATTATTTCAACAATTTAAATATTTTCTAAACCTGTACTTTCTAGTCATGGCTTTGTCCCAATTGATCCCAAGCCTGCGGCTGGGATATTTGTACACTTACTGGGGTCCTTTAGGGTTCGTGTTGACTGTTACTATCATCAGAGAAGCTATTGACGATTTCAGGAGGTACCAAAGAGACAAGGAAGTTAACTCCCAGAAGTACTCTAGACTTGTACAGAAACTTGATGGTTCTGTCAGTATTGAATCAGTTCCATCGTCTAAACTTAAAGTCGGTGATTTGATATTTATTGAAAAAGAGCAAAGGGTGCCCGCTGATTTGGTTTTACTTCGTACAACTGAAAAAACTGGATCTTGTTTCATCAGAACTGACCAACTAGATGGAGAAACTGATTGGAAACTTCGAATCGCTGTACCACAAACTCAAAAGTTGGATTGCGATCGTAGAATATTTGATATTAAAGCTACCCTTTATGTTGAAAAACCTTGGCATGATATTCATAATTTCATTGGGACCTTTAAATGCGACGTAAGCCCTCAAGATGAGGGCTTGAATATAGAAAACACGCTATGGGCCAACACTGTTCTTGCTAGTGGAACTGCTTTAGGAGTGGTTTTGTATACAGGAAGTGAAACTAGGTCTGTAATGAATAACTCTCAGCCTCGATCTAAAGCAGGATTGTTGGATATGGAGATTAATCAGTTAACGAAACTGCTTTTCTGCGCGGTACTTGCTTTAGCTCTTGTTATGATGTGCCTCAAGGGATTTAGTGGCCCTTGGTATAAGTACACTTTCCGATTCGTTCTGCTTTTCTCTTACATAATTCCTCTCAGTCTAAGAGTCAATTTGGATATGGGGAAAGCATTCTATTCCTGGCAAATGCAGAGAGACCCTGAGATGCCTGGTTGTGTTGTACGTTGCACAACCATACCTGAAGAGCTTGGCCGAATTTCTTACCTTCTTTCTGATAAAACAGGCACTTTGACTCAAAACTCCATGGTGTTCAAAAAACTTCAAATCGGGGGACAAAATTGTTACACCAGCGAAAGATTTGATATAGTAAGACAAGCAGTTGCCACTCATTTCTCTGGTGGAGGAGAGTCTAATCTGATTGGTATTGGAATGAAAACTAATGATCAACAAGAACTTTATGAAGCTGTGAAAGCAATTGCACTATGTCATAATGTAACTCCGGTTTTCGAAAAGAGATCTGGTAATGACCCTTCTGATCCTTTGGAATCCCAAAGCGAATTAGATGATGAATATTGGGGTGCAAAACCAAGTTGCGTGAGCTACCAAGCGTCAAGCCCTGACGAAGTTGCTCTAGTAAAATGGTCTGAAGAAGTAGGTCTCGCATTAACTCAAAGGGACATAAATAATATGGAACTTAAAACACCTGTGAATACTACTCTGGATTTCGCAATTCTACAGATGTTTCCTTTTACTTCTGAATCCAAACGGATGGGTATTATCGTAAAAAATAAGGCTAATGGAGATATCACGTTCTACATGAAAGGAGCAGATGTTGTCATGAGAGATATTGTTTACCACCAAGATTGGCTGGATGAAGAAGTCACAAATATGGCCAGGGAAGGTCTTAGGACATTAGTTGTAGCTAAAAAGACACTCACCCCTGAACAGTACTTTGATTTTGAGTCAAAGTACAACAAGGCTAAAGCTTTGTCAACTGATCGAAGTTCTGCAATGTCTTCAATTTTGGCCCAACTTGAAAGAGATTTAGAACTTGTTTGTGTTACTGGAGTTGAAGACAAACTTCAAGACAATGTAAAAACCACTCTGGAGACTCTTCATAATGCAGGAGTTAAAATCTGGATGTTGACTGGCGATAAATTGGAAACAGCAATCTGCATTGCGAAATCTAGCATGTTGGTTTCTAGAAATGAAGAACTTTTTGTGTTTGACAACGTTTCTTCTCGCACTGAAGCCCATGACCAGATCAATGCTGCTAGAAAAAAACAAAATTGTGTAATTGTTCTTACAGGTTCAACACTGGAGTATTGTTTGAACTTCTACAAGAGTGAATTCATGGAACTCGCTTGTCGCTCGCCAAGTGTCGTGTGTTGCAGGTGTTCTCCCACACAAAAAGCTCTAGTCGTCACGTTGATACAGGAACACACCGGAAAACGCACTGCTGCTGTTGGGGATGGAGGTAATGATGTCAGCATGATTCAGGCTGCTGATGTTGGAATTGGAATTGCTGGAAAAGAAGGAAAACAAGCATCATTGGCTGCAGACTTTTCCATTACTCAATTCTCATCACTCCTACGGCTGCTTCTGGTTCATGGTCGCTACAGTTACAAACGGTCTGCATCACTTTCACAATTCGTCATCCATCGTGGTCTTATAATTTCCACCATGCAGGCTATTTTCTCTGCTGTATTCTATTTTTCTTCAGTATCTATGTTCCCAGCCTTCTTCATGGTAGGCTATGCTACTATTTACACCATGTTCCCTGTCTTTTCTTTGGTCTTGGACAAAGATGTAGAAGGTCACATTGCTCTCCGATACCCTGAACTCTACAAGGACTTGGCTAAAGGAAGGTCTTTGTCTTATAAAACTTTTTTCATATGGGTACTCATCAGTATTATTCAAGGAGGTGTCATTATGTATGGTGCATTGGTCTTGTTTGAAGATGAATTTATTCATGTAGTTTCAATTAGTTTCACTGCCCTCATACTCACAGAGCTAATCATGGTTGCCCTAACTGTACGCACTTGGCACTATGTCATAGTATTAGCTGAATTGGTGTCATTTTCCTTGTATGTACTTTCTCTAGTTATTTTGAAAGATTACTTTGACCCCACATTCCTTACAACAATGGATTTTTTCTGGAAGGTTGTGATGATAACTTTGCTTAGTTGCCTTCCTCTTACTCTTCTAAAATGTCTTCGCAAGAAATTCTCCCCTCCCAGCTACTCGAAGCTTTCTTAAATAATATAATTGTTACCCCGAAAATCTCTTACTTCTATGTGCTTAAATGTAACCATTAAGGTACCCTAATGAACCTCTAATTTAAGTTTTGTGATCGTTTCTATATTTTTATTTATTAAACGTTTTACTCACTTAAAAAAGGTGTCTTTTAACTTAATGAGCCTTATAGTCCCATCTTAACAGTTATAGTGCCTACTTAGACACATGATTTTTCTCCAACGCACACCTTTTTTTTTTTTTTTTTTTTTTTTTTTCAATAAAATCTTGAAAATGATTTTACACATATGGAATTAAGCTGCTTTTTTCCACAATGGACTAGTGTTACGAATATAATAGTACTTTAATTTATTCATTTTGTAAGTTATCGACATTACATTTGAAAACATAAATGTAGTTTGAACAGGATATAGTAGAATTAGCGAACATGAAACTGATGACATGTAGTGAATTACTATCCATTAGAATCACTAAATAATAACCAATTTCAAAGTAACAGCTAATTTTTTAACTTTTCAAAATTGAACTTCTGTATTTCCCTGAGAAAAAAATTAAGGCCAAAAATCAAAAGAAAAAATGTATACAATGCTCTTTCCCCCTAAATTTATGATTCAAAGCTTATACAAATTTGCTGTCAAATAACATATCTTATCTGCCAATTATGTTTTTGTAATATGCATAATCTTCAATAAACCGCAAAGGTACCTCTCTAACGTTAATTAAGGGTTGAATTTGGGAGACAAAAATCTTCCCAAATACTTTTGAAATGAAAGAGCAGTTTTTCGTATTGATTTTGATAGATTTTACTTCATCAATCAAATGAGACCACCAGTTCGTAAGTAGTTAGAAAGGTCATCAGAGAGTTCTTGCAGTCCCTCTGGGATGTGAGTGGCAATACGAGTCGGAGACACTATGAATAGGAGCAATGGACTAAGCTATGGTCTATGCATGTGGGGGTTGATGGGTAGTACAGTCCCCCTACTTTGGGTATCGGGTTGGGGTTTGTTTTTCTGTCTGCTTGAGAAAAAAAAAATCTGAGTCGCCTATAAAGTCCATGTGAAGGTCTGGATTGGATTTACTTTTACTGAATTAAAGAAGGTCACATTTCAGTTACTCTGCGACTCACAGGTTGAGTTGGAACCCAACTTCCCTCTCGTGAACCACAATTAAATGGTGAGTCTCTGTTCTGATCACCCTAGTTAACATCCTATTTGTAATCCTGACTCACCACTCGTAGAACTGCAAGAACTCTCGATCAGCACGACTATAAATCACAAAGTGACTTTCAGTTGTAGAAGTAGGCTGAATTTCAGCTGATTTGGGTCAATGCTGGTGCTATGGAGAATATTAGCTGGAAGCGAAACATGATTGTAATTGGTTCAAAAATGCTATAGAGGTAAAAAGCTCAGATGGATTTATTTCAGCAAACTTTTATTTCAAAAGTTTTAAAAATACCTACCTATTGATTTTTTAAAATTTCACCTCTTAAATATTATCTCTTGGGATAAGCTTTGGTTGGTGGATGGATTCTTTTTTTAAATTTGATTTTTAGACTTTACACATCTTGAAATGAAAACCAACAAATGACGGGGGGGGGTTACCTAATGTTTTTTCTTGGTCATTTACAAAAGTTCGTTATTGAAATGCTGGAAACAAATCACTCCAATAGGTGAAGGAAACATAGATAAGTTCTAATACAGCATTTATAACACAAGAAACTTCCTCAGTCAAGTAAAAAATTTAAAAAAGTTACCTACCGCTGTTATAGGTAGGTACTGGCTTACTTATGACGGACAGAGTGAAGACTCTCACTTGCACAAGAATGAAGATTTCACTGTGAATATGGAAGGGTATTTAAAATCAGCCACTCTCTCCAAATTAATCTTAGAGACCGTCTATATATATATATATATATATATATATATATATATATATATATATAATATCTATATATATATATATATATATATATATATATATATATATGTGTGTGTGTGTGTGTTTGGATATATATTTTCTCAATTTCTAAAATGATTAATGTTTTTTTTTTTTTTTTTTTTTAAATGAATAATAAGACTTATTTTTCTATGTAAATTAAATTCAGGAAAGATTAATATTTGTAGGATTTCACATACAACCAAACAACTTATTAATCAAAATTTTGTCCACAATTTTAACCGAATTTATTCTATTTAGACTGAATGCAACATTAAAGCAGGTCACAGATTGTTAAATTTAAAATTTTATTGAGCTTCGTTATAGCAGTAAAATACATACTCTTGTAAATTAGATCATGTTAAAATTGCATCTTGCAGACGATTTTGCATTTAACCAAATAATAGATCAAAATGTTAACAAAATTGATTTAATTAAAATGGTGAACTGGGTGCAGGAGCCTTTTTCGCTCCTCTTGAGGAAGACCCCTATTTTCTCTTGGCATTTTGAGAGGGAGACCATCTCCGACATTTGCCAGGATCCTGTAGCCTTTTTCCCTCCCACCCTCTCACCCCTAGCAATGAGAAAGCTCAACAACTGGACTCCTCATTCCGGCGTATGGACCCCCCCATGAGAGAGAGAGCCCTACATCTCCCTGTGTGAAGGGACCTTACAGAACCCCTGGAGAAATAATCCACGCAAAAGATGGCGGCCTTTTTCGAGTTGGAGGCTTACAGAACATCTCTGAAGGCATTCTTCAAGAGAAAGATGGCGGCGTTTCTCCACTCTGCACTGTGGCAAAGTTTTCTACATTTTATAAAGTTACAGAACAAGGTACAGCGATTCATCCTCCTGATGGGAAATTTCAAGTTAATCCCCTCAACTCGGGTAATAGTAGTCCTCGTTCTTTCCCCGAGCATATTAAGGAACACCCACGCAGAAGAAAAGCGAAAAAGAAAAAAATTAGATAAAATTCCCACTTTTGAAAATGAAAATTTGGTAGGTAGGTATCTCAAAATTGCTCACCTTACTGAGAATGACCCACCTAATCACTAAACATTTTTTGTGAGATCTGCTTGTAACCCAAGAATTTCAGAAAAACCCATATAGAAATCTTACTTTTCGTATTATAATAATATCAACTGTTCATGTAGGTACTGAAAAGATTTATTGCTGGACCCCACCCATCCAAAAAAATGATCCTGTGGGATGCACGTGGGTCGAGCTTCTTCAAAATCCGAAAATGGCTGTTTTTGTTTTTACTAAATGGGGAAAAATATATGAGAAGGAGAGTAGTGTACATAAGGTGTAAGTAGGGTTCCACCTTAATTATTTGAGTATTAATTAATTATTACATTAATATAGTGAGAGTTGTGACTAATTTTATGAAATTCTAATAAAATAGCTTTTCTTCCCCACGGAACAGTAGGACTCCATGGATGTCATGAAGCATGGACTCCCAAGTCCAACGAAACCCAACTTTTAGTATCCATGGAAATTGAAAGCGGGCCAAACTCGGTGACAGCTGCTTCTACGTACTTTGTGTGGCAACTGGTTGGCAATCATGTAATCAGATCATACATGATAATAAAAATCAGTAATGGCGGAATGAATTGGTAATGTATGATGTATCCGATCTCGCTGTTCGAAATTTAATAATGTTCATAGTTTATTACCATTTGCATCATCCGCATTTTCTTTTGCGCGAACCCATTGAGAAGTTCCATTTGAATGTTCAACTCAATATGAGAGCTGGTCGACATGGATAGACCACCAAGTCGCTCGGACGATGTGACAGTATCTTCCTTGTCCAGCCCGTTGTCGTCCTGCCTTCGGAAACGCAACTCGAATCGGCAAAGTTTGTCGAACCGCAGTGTTTCCTTCCCCGAAGATGAAAACAGAATCGTAACGGGCTATTTAGAACCCGTCAATCCTTGGATATACGGTGAGCCAATTTCCCTGCGCAACAGTATTTTATATCTTTTAGCTCATTTCTTGAACGCTGATAGGCAAGCTATGATATTCGGGATCATAAGCTCATCTCCCAGAATCATTGAACATCATTCACCCTGGATTCTACGTCGCATTTAATAATTTTTATTTTGAACATTGGAAAACAAATCATTCATTGGCTAAAATGATGAAAGCCTGTAGGTAGGTATACTTTTGAGATTCATTCAACGGAGTAAATATACTTCAAATCTTTACCCAGTAGGTTTGAGGATTTTCTAGTAGTCTAATTGCTCTTTTGTTGAATCGCATTTAAACAATGGTCTAATCATTCATACCATCGCTTTGTGTTGGTAAATTTTATTTAGGTCACGCAGTTGCTTCAAGGGGATGCTTTACGTGAATGACTACTTAGCATGCTAGACGCCACTATACATACTTACCTTCCTATCCTCTTCAACGTTGAGAATATTCTTACATATAACAATTCCCAAAAATTTTTTCAAGTAAAGACAATAGGTAGGTACATAGGTTTTGTTAATTGGTCTGATAAGTATTACACTCAGGAGACATTCGCCCATATTTTAGCTTTGCATTCAGTCAATTCAATTACTTTTTATTTTTCAAACATGTGATAGAATATATTAGATTATCACCATAATATATAAAGTCGTTTGAAAACCCACACAGGCAAAGCCAGTGTGTGGGCAATCGTTTTTTTATGAATCAGGAACGGAAGGCGTCAAACAAAAATCTCTTATCTAGGTCAGAAAGACAATTCCGAGAATACACACTTTTGATAAAAATTCAAAAGAATACAAAAATTTATTTAACAAAAAAAAAAAAAAAAAAAATCATTTTTCACCCCAAACCATGTATTTAGGGCTAAGTACTTTTGAATTTGGATAATTATGGTGAGAAAATTAAGACTGTTTGGTAGGTTATTATAAAACCTTGGGTCAAAGTAGAGTAAACTGTTAGTAGGTTGGTTAGTCAAAAGTACTTGCGTCTTCGTGGAACTCAAATCTAGGGATCTCCCACTCTTATTTACTGCCATCTAAGCCTTTCTCGATAGTATTGATTCAGCCTCCCAATCCATCTATTTGCTCGTTTTGAAATCAACTGACCTTCTGAGCGCCAAAATTGAAAATGTTCCAGTCAATCCCTTAGTAAAAATGCAGATTAGTTGGACATTTAGGTCAGAATGATGTGTGTAGTTTGATGGTCTGGATGCTCGCAAGCTCGCATCTCAAAAATACATTTTGATACAATTTTTGAGTTTTGGTCAGGTTTTTCTCGATGTCGACCACTGTGCAACGTCCTAAGATACAACCTCATGGTCCCTCAACTATTTTTAAATAGGAGATGGTTTATTTTGTTTTCGAAAAATTGCCTGATTCTTCCGACGACATTGTTGTTTGGAAACGTTACTTTCAATTTTGACGAGGTAGGTTACCGAGATGATACCTTTCACTCCTCTTTTTTTTGTGTAGGTAATTTTCTTGTGTACTTCCCTTTATTAGGCAAGTAAGTAAAATTATGCCTGATAACAATAAAGAATTATTCATTTTGAATCAAGTTTATTCTTAAAGAAACTGTTCCAAAAATCAATCCTGTTGAATTTAAACACTTCAGAGTAAGCAGGGAAGTTATCGCGAATTTAGTGATCCAGTATGAAAATGAGGTCTACGAAGCTGGTCAAGGAAAATTGGATTCTAGGCTACCTACTGATCGTTTGGCATAGTAGCCACCAGAGTAGGTAGTTAGGTATTATGTACATACCTTCTGTTGGTTTTAGCGTATTTTCTAGGAAATGAAGCTACTTCATTGCAATGGCTCCAAAAAATGAGATATTCCAAAAATATCTTCAAGGAAATCCGTTTTGAGGCACATTTTTTCATATGATGTATGTGTGTATAAGTATAGGTAATGTATGTATAATCCTAGAAAATAGATATCCCTCCTTAGAACCGAGATATAGAAATCCTTTCTTTTGCCAAAAAAAAAAAAAAAAAAAAAGATGATTTCGTTGTTTAAAAATCACTTAAAAAGGCCCAAATAGTCTTAAAATAGTTAAGTAGATTTATATTTCTAGCAGAATATTCCCAAGAAAAAGTTCATCACCTTTGAAATAGAACATTAGGGAATTTTGCACGAATTATATTGAAAAAAGTACCTGGGTACTTGAATTTCAATAACATGCATTGAAAAATCGATAAAATATGTAATGAAAAGAAACGTTTGAAATCCTTTAATTCGTCTGAGAAGCAGAATGTATCATGATAAAGAAGTTTTTTTGTATAAAAATGACAGTTAATTATCTTTGTGCACACAAAGTGCACAAAATCCAAAATAAAAATCACGAAAATTCATATGTTCATACTCCTCAACTTGAAACATTACTTTTTAATACGTAACTATGTTTCCCACCATGAATTTTTGCCTTTTTTCATCTAGACGAAAGAAGAAACAAGAAGTAATTTTTTATTCAGATTATTTGTAATCAGATCGTCACAAGGATAAAACATAGGAGCTTCGAAATGCCTACCAAACTGACCCCACTTATTAGCGGTTACTGATGCCCGAACCGCCTGTATGTACTATCCGTTCTGAATTGTGAATAACGGGTTCGGTGAGAAGGTTTCAGAACTCGGTTCTTTGGTTCTCGTCCCATTCCGTTCGGAACGCCTTGTCCGAACAAACCTGAAACCATCACTTTTCGATGAATCAGATTTTTAAACGATTCGATTTTCGAAATCTACCGTGAATACCTCTAATGCATGTTGGCACTTTCTTTTGAACACTATCCTAAGTTGACTGCCCTGTTTCTCATTGGCACGCTGTTTGGTTATTGCTATAGTTACCTACTTGTTTTGTCCACTAACTACAAGTGCGTGCTTTCCCATTACCCCCTCACCCCCACCGAACTCCAACGGTTACCATAGACTGTTGAGTTGAATTAAGTTTCACAATCTTCTCTTACATATGGCTTAACTGTTGAGGAGGGGGTGGTAGAATTTTCATAGTTGAAATGGGCAATTTATCAATCAGATCATGTCGTCACTATTTTCTAACACTATAATGCCGTGACTGACCTCCAAAACATTCATTTCTTAATAAATAGAATAATTAAACAAACAAAAAACACGCCTCAAAATATTGTTATTTATAACATAAACAAATCTGCAAGGGACAATGTAAGATTGGATGAAGGTGACTATTTCCAAGAAAGCTTGACAGAGTTACGATAACTAGATTAGCTTGGGAATCAACATCCAACCTCGGACGCATACATCGATAACTCCATTACCAGTTCAAAGCCAGCCGCAGGAGGCAAGAATGGATTTGCCCCGTGGCATATCATAAAACGTCGACAGAAACGAAAATGACAAATTTGCTATCTACAAAAATTTATACATTCTGCAAGTATTGGTTGTAACTAAACCTAGTTAATTTAGCATAAGAATGCTATTATGCTATAATAATACTATTACTAATATTAGAAAATGCTATTAATTAAAATCAATGAAACTCATTTCCAATTATCTTTTTATGCTTGGGAAAAGATCGAAAAAAAAAAAAACGTTCCAGACATGCAGTACGATTGTATGAGCGAATTTTCGTAAGATTTCGTATTATATAATATTACATTTTTTAGAAATCAGAGCACTTTGCGTGGGAAGAAATTGTCAACTACATACCAATTTTATGGCAAAAAAAATCAGCTCGCCAATAAATCCGCAACGCCAAAAATCATTTCCGTGTTCTGCACAACACCCATCATCATTTTCCCTGGTGTTGCTGATTTATCGGCAGCCGGCGAGATGAAGTAGGATTTTTTTTTTTTACGTTAAAATAATCTGGTTCGTGTAAGTTGTCGTTATTTACGCTCACGTCTTTTCGTTACCTAGGAAAATTATAAAAAGCAAAAAAATATAATAGCATAAATGATAATAAAATTAATAAAATAACAACAAAATTTACCACCTTACGCCTGAAGGCGCAAGGACCTAGAGTGTTCAGATTACGTAGACGCAGCTGATTTATAAGGTTTCATCGACATTATAGCATTTTATTTACCGTGCCAAACATCCATTATACTGCAAATTCATGAAAAGCTCAAAATTCCTATGAAAAGTTATTTAAAAAACTACCTCTTTGAACCTGAAGGCTAATGAGTGATGAGCGTAGTTCACACACGTTTTTACGTTTTCGACGTAAAAATGTGATATTCATAGGTAGAATAGCAAAGAAATTAGCTCCGGAGCTCACTCAGCTGTTCTAAGGTGCATCAAACCGTATGATTCGTTTCTAGATGTCCCAAAGGGCCTCCATTCCAAATTTTAGCATCATATTTTGAATAATAAATAAAATGGCTCCGGATCTCACTTGGCTAATCTTGGAGGCTTCAGACTTTATGATTCGTTTCTAGATGTCCCATGAGGCCTCCATTCCAAATTTCAACTTCATAGGTTGAATAGCAAAGAAATTAGTTCCATAGGTTCAATAGGTATACAGGGTGATTCCCTCGCATAAGCGAAAAAAAATTTGGGTGAAACTACTCAAAAATGGAGTAAAATGCCGCCAACCGCATATTTTTATCTCAATCCGTACTCGAGATATGATTTTTTAGAGGTTTTTTTCAGGAATACCGTGTTTTTTCATTTTAAACTCGGATTTCTCCACTTTGCCTCATTTAATTTCAACTTTCAACCTCATTTTCGGTATCAGAATTAAATTTACTATAAGAATAGTGTACTTGGGTTCTTAAAAAGTACCATCCGAAGACCCTCACATCAGCTCAAACATTGACGATTTTGAAAAAAGAATATTTCTGAAAATCTTTAAAACTTTACTACTCTTTTAAAAAGAATCCTGGAAACTGGCAAATCTAATGAAAACTGCTTCGTCTAATACTCTTTCCAACGGTATAATCAATTTTACTTTTATTTTGTTGTTTAGGGGAGAAAATTATGTTTTAATGTTAAAAAATGTGGGTTTTTCAATGAAATTGTTGGTTTTCTCGAAAGATGACCCTCCATGAACCAACGAGTATGGGGTCGGTTTCTATGTATTTTTTCTCGCTGGATCGAATGGAAACTCTTGCAGATCTCTCAACTACGTTATAATCGAGTTTTACACTTTAATTAACTAGTTTTACCCCATAACACACATAAATTTAATCGTAACAAACAAACTAAACTTTTGCGATTTTAAGTGTAAAACTCGGTTATAACCGAGTCGGTGAGATCTGCAAATGTTACCATTCGATACAGCGTGAAAAAATACGTAGAAACCGACCCCATACTCGTAGGTTCATGGAGGGTCATCTTTCGAGAAAACCAACAATTTCATTGAAAACCCCACATTTTTTAACATTAAAACATAATTTTCTCCACTAAATAACAAAATAAAAGTCAACTTGATTATACCGTTGGAAAGAGTATTAGACGAAGCAGTTTTCGTGAGATTTGCCAGTTTCCACAATTCGTTTTGGAAGAGAAGTAAAGTTTTAAAGATTTTCAGAACTATTCATTTTTAAAAATCGTCAATGTTTGAGCTGATGTGAGGGCCTTTGGATGGTTCTTTTTAAGAACCCAAGTACACTATTCTTATAGTAAATTTAATGCTGATTCCGAAAATGTGGTCAAAAGTAAATGAGGTAAAGTGGAGAAATTTGAGTTTAGAAGGAAAAAAACACGGTTTTCCTGAAAAAAACTTTAAAAAATCATATCTCGAGAACGGATTGAGATAAAAATATGCAGTTGGCGGCATTTTACTCTATTTTTGATGTAGTTTCACCCAAATTTTTTTTGCATCTGCGAGGGAATCACCCTGTATAATATACTAGTTGCTTCTACTCTCACGATCATTACTTAGTAAACAAACATGAGAACTGTTATACCCATAGCTCTGCTAGAATCATAGTCACAGAGTTATAGTGAACATGACAATTTTAGTTCAATCGAGAGCTTTCCAACGAGTGGTGAACGATTTTTCTGGGTTAAAGAGACAAGAAGGCGTACAAACGTAACAACGGAGTCGTTGTATGCGAAAATGATCAACAAGTTTTCTGTTACGTTACCTACGCGTTTCCGTTAAGTTTTTTGTGGCGCAAATTGTAATAATTTCTTACCGAGGGGGTAGTAAAGACATGGGCAGTAGTAAAGACATGGGAATGTCAAAAACTTGGGGTTTCACCTTTTTTTGCAGTTTTTATCGATCTGTCAGCAGTCTGTAATGAAATTTTCAACATAATTTGGTTCATAATTTTTTTAATGTTCTAGTTCATCTTTAATGAACATCCTTTGATAAAATTTCTGGTTAAAAAAAAAATATATGTATATAAATTCACTATTTTTAGCAGTTTTTAACAATTTCCGATTTTTTTAAATGTAAATTTTGTACTAAAAAAAAAATCGTTAAATTTGTATCTTTTTAGCAGAATATTACTCTATTAGCACCTGAATCAAGATAAAGGATGGAGAAAATTACGTGTGATAGCAATGATAACGAGTAATCGCTGAGTGCGCATGTGTAGAACCATCCGTTCTTAAGAAAATCCAGAACTTGTAGAACGGGTTTGGAATGGTTCGGGATTGTCTGTCAGAACAGCGAAACAAACATGGTATGTGACTGTCCGAATGGCCAAATAGGGGAGTGGCCTAGGTGGAACGGTTCAGAATGGTCTGTCCGAACAAAGCTTTCATGAAGTTCCCAGGGTCTAATAATTGAAAATCGAAATGCTAAGTATCTCCCTTGAGGGAATTGTTGAAAGCCAAATCTGTGCAGGTTACCTCCTAACGACGCTGTAAATAATGAATGATGAAATTATTTGTAAAACTTATCTATAAACTTAAAACTCAAAAATTTGAATAAATTTATTGACGCATTGGCAGTTCTAAATAACGGGAATGGTAATCTTTTTATAATAATAAGGATGTTTCGCTAAGCAGCTGGTAGGATTGTAGCTGCTTTTCGATGATTCCAGGATGAAACTTAACGTTCAAAGACTTCAGCCCTAAATTACCCCTGTAAATTACCCTACGCATGCGCGTTGAACCCATTAAAACTCAAGTTTTGACGATTTGAAGATTTGACATTGAAACTACTGGACCACGAATTCGCATTGGCTTCCAGTGAGATTTCTCATGGTTGTGGTGTGGGGTCGGGAGAGTGCCATAATCTAGCGATAAACTGGTAAACTTTTGGCAGATTAGCAGTCAATATGTATTTTTTCATGTTTAAGCGTTTTGTCGTGCGTGGTCTGTGTGTTTGTGTTTCTAGTCGGAAAACTGATAGTTTGCCGTAATTGGAACAGTGTTTTCAATGTTGGTTTGGAAACTTTAAAATTGAGATGAGGTTTTTGTGGAGTATTAGTTTTACCCTCTTTTCAAAGTGATGATATTGGATGTGTTTTGCATTACGTGGGTTACGCATAACTTTTTTCATTGCCTCTATCGCTACATTCGTTGTTAATATTTCTCATCCTAATTGGAAATAGTAATGAATGTATTATTATTTTATAGCGGAGTCTATAACCAAGGAGGCGGTTCTATCAAACTACATACGATCATGTGAAAAACATGGTGTCAACCCAGTCCGTTCTGTCTTGGTACAGTTAGAGGTAAGCTATGCACAAAATGTATTGAGTCTCGTAAAGATTGCGATTTGGGTTCTGGGAATTTTGAGAGTATGAGTGTTGATGATTGCACAATTTTTAAATCCCCTGACATACATCAAATTTCTAAGAAAATCTTCTCCTTATATTTATGATCTAGATGTTTGAATCATTTGAAATGAAATCATAACTAAGCAAGAGATTGTAGTTTGTAAAAGATTACCAGGTTCCTCTGGATGCTTCTCTTAATACGACTACATTATCGTTCCAGAGTCTTCCATATGAAGAATCAAACGAAAGGTTTGATTCTCTGGACCTCAGGTTCGAGACGTTGCAGTTGGGGAGCTGTGAAGCTTTGGAAGAGATTTTCAAAAGAGCCCAGTTTGAAAAACTCAACCTAGATAATACCGGATTGGACGATGAGGTAATCATCATTTAATTATAAAATAAAATATATTTTTTGATATGTCATAAATTGGCGACCGCTCTCAAGGAGTTGGTTTAATCTATTTGTCAAGTTGGCCCTACCTGAAAGAGTAAGTAAAGCGCCACAATAATACTAAGCAGCGAGAATATGTAAGAATGCCCTAGGTTGAATAGAAGAATGAATCGGTCCCCAGTGATGATAATTGATTTTAAAAAAAGACGACCGTTCAATTGCATTTTCGTAGGGGTTACAAGTTACAACTATAAGGTTTTCATTGGAACTTTCTAAAAAAATGTTTATAAAAGGCCAGTCTGTCCTTAATTTGGTTTTTTCCTCCAACTTTTCTCCCCCAGGAACTGGGGCTTCTTCAGAAAGATGCTAAAATACAACATTTAAAATAACAAATTTCAAATTGTAAAATCTCTAACAATATTTCATTTTTCCTTCATGTTGTCATTGAAATTAAAATTTACAATATTATCTTTTAGATTTACTTTAAATTGATTTTTATAAAAAGACGAAGTAGATTAAATTTGATTTTCATCAACAACATTAAGGAAATATTGTTCGAGATTTTACAATTTTAACGTTGTATTTATCATTTTAAATTTTTTTTTAGCATGTCCCTGAAGAAGGTGTCCTGGGGCAAAAATTAGGAACAGACAGACCTTTTTATTAAAGTTTTTAAATAATTTAAACGGTCCAAATAAAGAAATGTTGCAATCGGAACTTACTGGTTTGAGCATCATTAATTTATGGTGAAAAACAAAAGTGCTTAGTTGAGAAATTACACAAAACTGATGTAGCTAGAGAACAAAAGTCAATTTGCAAGCGAAAATTATAAATGTATTGGACTTTCAATTATTGGATCAATTCTACGAATCATTGGCTCTGATGGTGAGAACTTAGAGGTCTTGGTCAACTACTTTCATTCGGAGACTATTTAACCAATACTCTTATTTATCGCTTTGGTAAAAAAAATTACTTGACAATGAGATTTATTTTTCAGGCATCTGTGGCATTGTTTGATATGATCGAATACTATGAAGCAGCGACGAATCTCAATATATCAAACAATACGAACATTGGCTCCCGTGGTTGGCAGGCGTGCTCTAGAATGCTCAAGCGTGTTAGTATTTTTCAAAGTTCTTTTCAATCTGGACATAATTTATTGTTGATAATAATAATATTGATTGGTGATAATCATCAAATTCCACCATGTAAAGTGCAAGTGTCTAAGTGCATCATGATTCTATACTTTCAAGAATATAGCTTGAGGTCTCTTCTGAACTTCTGCTGTATCTTCCGTTCTCCTTTGTTACTACTGAAAACTAACTGAATTTTATTTACTGAAGAAATTTAACCTACATTATTTTCCTCATTTTCATTGTAGAAAGATGAAACTGTTTTTACCGAATCCGTTCTTGTTTCTGAAATGGGTTGAAAGTAGTGAATACTTTCTGTCAAAAGACTGTGATAAAACATAAATTTCTTATTCCAAAAGAAATTGTTGGTGATAGTCAATTGCATATTAAGTTTAATATGGCTTATGTATATTATGTTTACATAATATAAAAGTACAATATATGTAATACAATAATAGAATATTGTATACATACCCCCGGAGGGCGGAATTACCTGATTCGACCATCTTTAATATTTATTTTTACTGATCATCTTCCTAAATCTAATCTTCTAGATCATTTAACACTTTCTTGTTATCAATTCATGGCCATATCTTTTCCAATTGGATAGACGAAATGCCTTGAGCAGCTGGAATGCCGAAACACTCCATTGGACGAGTCTCTAATCCCTCCATTGAGTCGAGCTCTGAGAGTTGGGACGCAGCTGCAGGTTCTCAAGTTAGAAAAATGTTTCCTCGCCGGGCGTCCAATAGTTATTTTAGGTAAGAGTCGGAAAAAATTGCACTTCATTGAAATTTGTTCACAGTGATTAGTACAATTATAACTCAATTTTATTGTTTTGTGGGTACGAGCATTGAAACAATTGATATTTCTAATGATAGCTTAAAAAATAAATAAAAATAAAGTAAATGGCTGCAGTATTTTGTAATTTCATCCACCCACGTAGGGTTTGTAGGGGCTTGGCGAATTGATGCGTCGAATGGGAGAACATATTTTGGAAGCAACTTGAAATGTTTTTCCATTAAAATTCAACTGTTTGAAACCCCGGAATGGTAAACTGTCTTGGCATGTGGCAGAATTATAATGATTTTGCCGTATATTGTGAAAACAAGTCGAATATTCAGATACATAGAAGCTGAGTTAGAAACAGTGGCACTCCAAAAATTGATTTATAAGGTTCATTAACCGTTTGAAAAGTTTTTAAAAATAACTGAAAATTTGCGTAAAATTGTGCTGATCAAATGTAAGGTTTAAGAAAATGTTTTCAAATTCATGTTCAGTGATTTGCGCAGAAAGGTAATTTCTGTGTCCGTGGTAATACTCGGGGAGGTGTGAATTTGGCGTGAAATTTCACATACAGTCGGAAAAGAAAAAAATCTGGTGCTGAACTTCATACCACTCTGCTTTTTTTGATATTTTACGGTTGTAATTATAACAGGTCGTTGAGAGAGAGGGAGAGCAACACCATTGAAGCGATTGTGTGGTATTTGAGACAACATTCAATTCTGCCTGGGAGAAAATGGTGGGAGGGGGGTTAAACCCACATTTTTGTAACTCTGAAGGGAGCTCCTGTAAATTTCATCACCACTCTTCAGTCCATTTTGAGGAAATTAAAAATGGGTGAAAAATTATGTTTTTAACCCTTAATCCATTTCTTTCAAATCGTTAATATTTATCTAAAGAGCTGAATTTTACAGGCTGTCTTACATATATTTTATTTATTCATTAGGGCATAGATAGCTTATTTAATAATTCATTTATTTTAATAACAAGAACCCTCATAGACAGAAGGCACACCACTTTAACAAGAAATCGGTGATCCGTGGTCCTTTTACTGATGTTATGAATTTGTTGTCTCTCTATTTAGCTCAGATACCTCCAGAGGGGTATCGCTCCTGAAGGGTCATTCCTATCATACTTTTTTTTGTTAAATCTTAGTTCGCCAGGTCTGTTCCACGTCTACACTGCCTTTTGACATTCTGCCCAGTGTCCTCTAACCTATTCCACCCGATTGGGAAGAAGTAGGGGATTCGAAGAAATGTTGGAGTTCTTCACCATCAACTGACTCATGAAACACAACAGCGAACTCAGTAGATAAGCTGATCTAAGCTAAGCTAGCTAGATGTCAAGGACAGCAACAGCCCAGGCGACCTCCCAGCTTATGCCTTGAAGGGCAGGCGTAAATATAGGATGTTGGCTGAGAGGGAGACAGTATCGAGCTTACAAGCCGTGACCAGTGCCCAGATCTAGGCCCTTGAACACAAGAGGGAAGCCCAGCCAAGAGTATACAGCAGAGCGATCTTAACAATTTAACTCAAGCAGCCTCCCTGCAGTAAGCCTGCTAAATACTAGATTATCTTTAGTAGTAGGAACATGCAAAGGAGGAGCAGTTTTCACTACGATTTAATGGTGACTTGGTAGTACTAGCTAGTGCTCCATCTAGGTCCACAAGGCTTCTGGCAATGGTGGCCACCCCCACGAAGTCTCCAAGGTGCCGCCAAACCTGGGTAGGGGCAAACTGTTGGAAAGGGGGTCACTCCTCGTCCACCTTTACCTTGTGTTAGCGACCTGAAAGAGCCAAGGAGACTGTCCCAAAAGCGTTGAGGGCGATCTGCAACCCCTCACAGATTTATGTAAATAGGATGTCCATAAATCCATCCCTTTACACTTACAAACATTTTCTTGGAACCTATAGATAAAGAATTAGATGATGTCTACAGTGTGTAGGGAGGCTCAAACTCCGGGCAGAGTTCCAGAAAATTTTTGTTAGAGTTCCAGAAAATTTTTGTGAGACCGATTACAATACTTTGCCCTGACACTCATAGTCAAGTAAGCAAAGTAAAATTATAGTTTTTTAGTAGATATTGACCAGCAGTGCTAGAATATGACTGTAAGCCTTCATACTAAAAGCTGTAACCTAGAGTTGTTTTGAGGGCCTTTAAATTTTCCATCCAATGTCAACATTCAGCTGTTAGATTGTACGATGTCAAAAATTTTACTCAGTCATCAACAATACTTTGCCTTGACCCTTCTAGTCAAGTAAGCAATTTAGCTACACCACAACTGTATTCTGGAGTTTTTAATGACACGAGCCTTCGAGTAGTAGGTAGAAATAATCTAAATAAACTAAAATAGCAACTTTTGTGCAAGGTATTAATAAATTTTGTTTGTTTGTGTGTAGCTGCTGCTCTGAAACTAAACACAACCTTGAAAGAACTATACCTCGCTGAGAACGAATTTACTTCCGTTGATGCTGTTCAACTTTCCGGACTTCTGAAATGCAATGTGACTCTCCAACTTTTAGACTTGAGGTAAACACTGTAAACCCGGAAGGTGTATAATGTAACAGCTATATAAATATATGCAAATCCTAATCGTATGCATCAGTGGGGACAATTTGATAATAATTGCAATTCATTTACATTCAGGTGTGGCAAGCAACTTGTGTGTCGTACTGCCCATTTTAAAGTAGTGACACTATACGATAATTTGTTGCAGACTTATTCTAGAAAATTATAAAACATAAAGAAATTAAAAATAGTCGAAAATGGCTTCCAAGTTTTAAAATGAAACAAATTTCATTTCAATTTTTTCTGAAATTTGAAGTTTCTACGAGCAATATTTATTGCATAAGTGGACTTCACAATCGTACCACATCTGCAAAAGGCTTCTATAAAATCGATCCGTGATCAGATGGGGGAAAGGTTTGAAAATAATGACATTTCAAATCATTGGAAATTTTCAAATTTGATTTTCACCTATCGCTAGGTGAATCTGCGTTATTCGTGCATTTTTTTATCCATCTTCAAAATATTCGGCTGAATTTTCGGGGATAAAAAGTAAGTGTATATACTATAAAGCCATGTATTATTTCCCCTAGTTAGCAGATCGCTGGTTTGCAAACGCTTAGGAAAATATTGAAGTTGGACAAAACTTTTATTGCAGATATTTTGAAAATGGGATAAAGAAAAGAAGAGAGAAGATGGGGTCATTTCAAGGCCATTTTTTAACATATTCAATTTTTTGAAATTTCATCATTTTGCCCTCTTTTTCCTCACACTCACATTGATGCTTTGGTTAAAGTCATGATACTTAAAATATAAAGATGACACATCTATTATCAAAACCTTGAATCGGCAATGATTGCTGTTGTTAGAATCTGTTGCTCACTTCACTCCGGGTTTTCTCCCTGGTGACTTATTGTGATCATTACAATGTGCTAAGGTTATCTCACATTTCTGAAATTTGCTCAAGGAGGAGACATTTGAACAATTTACTTGAATCTAAGAGAATCACGTTAAAAATAATGTAGTTGAAAAGAATCACCAAACCACAAAGGCACTATTGTTACTGCAAAATAGAAAAAAAGGCCTAGTTAACAAAAAAAATCTGAGTGTTGATGATAGAGGTTCTTAGTCCTTGGCATAGAAAGGGGTGCATTTTATGTCACCCCTTCTCATTGGGTTTTGGGTGGTTAGAGTTGGTTTGGATACTCTATTTCCTGGCTATGATTAATGTTTTGGTGGCCATTTTAGTTGTTGTTCGATACCTATGTTTATTTAGTTTCTGGGTTGTTTAATATATGGATAGGAAGCACACTAGGAAGCTTCACACTCGTGAAGCTAGGTGTACCATTTTGTACTATTGGGCAACCGTGGCCTCCCTACATGTGCTGCTATCATGCAGGACGGGGTGGGGTTAACACATTCAACGCGAGTCTGAAATGGGTGAACTCGCCCCACACGGGAACTCATGGAAAGGAACAAGGTCGGAACAGGGCCTACATGAACTCTCAAATGATGAACTCTCAAAACAAGTGATCTGAACGCTCAAACCCCAAATTCGGGAATTTGCATCAGTATATCTGAATATCATGTAAACATAGTACATCCGTTTTCAAAAGAAAACTACATAAATAAAAGAGAAGGAAAGCAGAATTCGCGGAGAAGACACGCTATCACTTTTATCAGTGCCCTGACTGATTGAAGGTCAGTATCAGAAAACGGCGACATCTGGTGGGTAGGTAGTTCCTGCTGAGTAAATCGTGCTGCCGAACGGCCTTCTAAACCTTTCCTTTCCAACACACGAGGCTTTCGAAAGAGGCACTATCTTACATATAGGCTCTGTGTCATATGACATAGCCCGTGTGAAAGAAGAGGCGACCTGTGTCATATGACACATCCCGCGTTGAACGTGTTAAGCAGTAGGTGCAGAGTCCTCTTCTCTGTGCCGGGCCAGCCACCATTCTTGGCTGTGCTAGGGCCTGAGGATGGTTTCGCGGGGGTAGTAGGTTTCACGCCCTTGTAATCTCCCCTGTCCCTATCCAGGGGGCGGCGGCTAGAAAGTAGGCCTTGCTGGGGTGTGTGCCCCCTTCAAGGTGGAGTTCACTGGCCTCAACCAGGGGGAACGCGCTAATAGGCCCTAAGGTCTATGCGATTTCCGATGACAAACTGTACTATTTTGTGGGTAGGGTGCATTGCAATACACTCAGATTAATGGTTAGCATCTGAGTACACACAAGATTCTTGAAAAATTGATTTACCTTGAACTAATAATTCAAGCGATCAGCATTAGATTCTAGATCCGTGATGAATTTTCCAACTCAATTTTCGGAACTGAGCTCTCAGTGAGTCCTTAACTCTTTTAGTGATTCCTGAATCCCTAGTCAATCTATTTTAAAACTAATAATAATTTGTTTCCGTTATCCAGGTATGGAAAACTGTGAATATTGTTATTTTCAGCAATAATATGTTGGAAGACGCTGGTGTTGGCCACCTATGCGATGCTCTCTGTGAACAAACTAGACCTTCCGGTGGATTAGCTATCCTCGTCTTATGGAATAATCGCCTGAAAGCTGGTTCTGCTCTTCATTTTAATAAAGCCCTGGTAATTGTTTGATTAGTTCAAACTTGGAGTGGTTCAACTAAAAAAGTATTAATTATATTATATTAAAATTATAGTAATGATAATAATAATGATTATTATTCCATTTTTTTTTCTTCAGAAAATCAATAATACTTTGGAAATGTTGAACGTTGGACACAATGAGTTGAGGGATGAATTTTTAACTGGCCTTGTTGAAGGGCTTACAATAAATAGAAATCTTCTTCGTTTGGGAATGCAGTCTGCTCACATTACTAGCGTGGGTGCCAATACCCTTTCTCAGATCATGAATGGCAACCCTAATCTCCAGGTTAATTCATTATCTATCATAGTTATTCATTCCAGTATTTTTTCTATTAATTTATTTTGTTTTAAAGTACTGACTGAGTATATATGTCAAAGAATTATAACTTCCAGGTATATCAATCATAATTCATTATGCTTTGTGAAGTATCATAAGGTTGCAGTGAGTGTTACCTATGAGGGAGAAAAAGGTCCTTTTTAAAAATCTATGTCGATTAAATCCTAAGAAATTTGACATCAGTCACATTCTCCTAAGGTAAAGTAGTTTACGTTGTATGATTTTTTCAGTTTTTCGCACTGGTGACGTCATCCTCTCGACTGGGCGGAACTCCCCCTTGTGCCAATTGTGACGTCACCAGTGCAGGGAACTTTAAAAATTCCATAGAAAGAAAACAACTCATCGTTTGTCAGATTTCTTGGAATGGAATCTATTTTCATTTTAAAATATAAAATGAAAGACGTGGGTAGCACTCGTTGATCCTTGAGATACTGCTTTCTCCGCTACTTTTTGAAAACAAGTTGCATCTCTCCTTTCCTAATTGGATTGGTTCAGCCAGTTTTAGTTATTTTCTTGTGCTCCGCCAATTCTACCGACTCTATTTCTCTTCCATTACTTCATAGAGGAGTTGATTTTGTTGGGCCTAAGGGTTTTGAGGTACAGCATTGCAGGATGGACGATGAGAAATATGCAACTTAACAATATAGGAGTGGAGTTTGATACCTTCCTTTCTCACATCCCTAACGTAATCCCAGTGGCCATAACAATTCGTTTTACTTACATAACAGTTGGTATTTACTGAATTTCATTACAGAGAATTGATTTGAGGGACAATGATCTTCAAGTTGCCGGCCTGACCTCACTTGCTATTGCTTTGAAAAGCAATACAAGCATCACACAATTGGATATTGACGATTGCCCAAAGAAATCACGAACTGTAAGTAAACACATCTCTTCGTCATTCCCATCACCATTTATATATATTTATTTTTCTAATACAGTTATTCTGATTTGCAGCAAGATGACACAGGAGAGGAGTACGGAGCATTGGTAGAAGAAATTCGAAATTATTGCCAGAGGAACGAGTGTGGGGATAGTACGGATGGAGGTGAAGATGACATGGCATTACGAGCCACTCTCTGTTCAATTGCTGCCAGGAAAATCTCACTGACCTGCGACACATCTATGATGAACCGCCCTCCGGTCCCCTCCACTCAAATGCTGAATACCCAGACGTCCTCATTCCTTCAGGTGGACACTAGGAAAATGGGCTCTGGAGGGCGCCTACGAAGTCCCGCCCCTTCGCCTATCCCTTCACCAGTCGCTAGTCCATCTCCCACCAGAACACGGTACTGGTGATTCAATTTTTATTTTAGTTACCTAGTCGTCCTTTCATATGAAGCTTATTTACAGCTCCTCAGCTTTAGTACCCATAATTTCACATTAAGAGTTCAGGCAGGTCTACCTTCTTTTTGAGGGTTCAGGTGCTTGTGAACGTAGCATGTTGTTCTTGTTCCACAAATCCATCATCACTCTATTCCTTCTTTTTCTATTCGTCTGTTCAGCTTTCTAATTTCTCCATCCTCATCATCCACTCCTGATCTGTGACTGCTCTTTTCATCTTACCCAAAGTTTTTTCCCATTTTGTTGCTGTGTCCTTCTCTATTCTTAGAATTGAAGCAATTGTACTTTCAGTTTCTATAAATTTTTGGGGCTAGCACGACTTGTTACAGTGTGTTCATGCTCATTATTATTCTATAGGAGTAGAATTTCGAACATTTCTATCTATAACTCCGCAATTTTCAATATCAATGAAAAATCTATGACGTGTGGTTTCATCCAAATTATTGTTTTATGTCATCCAGAAATAACAGAAAAATATACTTTTTTTAATATGGAAAATCTCAAAAAGTAAGAAGTTGTAAATGTTCCATGACACAGCTTGAGTACGAACGCAACTTTGATTTTCAATTATAATGTAACAGCTTTTAAAAACGATGCATTTTGTATGTCAACTGTAAACAGAGACAGACAGTTCGAAAAACATGTTACCTACGTCATTGTTTTCCTCTCGCTTGGGGAGGTCCTTAGGATTTTTGGTTTATGGCATTGTTTGAATTTAATGATGAAGCTAGTTGGGATTCAGGGCTAAACATTTGTCGGGGATTCCCAAGTAAGAGCAAAGAATTCATATTTGTGATTGATCATTCATGAGGAAAAATTGGGTTGTGTAGCAAAACAAGCAGCAAATGTGAAAAATTAGAAAATCTGAATGTAAATTATTTATTATTGTACGTACAAACTAGAGGCTAATTTGTTTCTAGAATATGAGGAAATTTTAATGAAGAGCACTATTAGATTTTGTCCATGCATTTATTGGAGACCTTTATAACTCTTCTGTTCAGTTTAGTTACTTGTAATAGGTATGTTATAGACATTTCTAATTAAAACACGTTGTTTGAGGGAACCCTACCATGCATACTTTGCTGTTTTGTGGTTTGTCCAAGTATTTTCTTCATACGTTACAAATAAAATAATACCTAAGTAACAATGTTTTTTGAACTTACAGTTTTCAAGTGTCGAAAGTCAGTGAAGACACGTCTTCGGACAATGAATTCTTCGGACACCGAAACATGCGGTTTCGCGTTACTCCTGTTAACAGCATTGAAGGCTCACCTCCAGCCAAGCAGCCCATGATGGTGCCCCAGGTTGTTGTGGCAAACCGGGAATCTTCTCCTGCACCTCAGAAAAAGTTACCACCGCCGACACCACAGGCGCCACCCCCATCTTCAGCCGACTCCACGCCTCCTCGGACCCGCAAGCTTTCATCTTGGATGAGTCCTATCTTCCCAGAAAGTAAAGTCACTTCAGCCGGCATTGAAAAACTTTTGGGCCTCTTTCAGAATCCTTTTGGCATTCGTGGCGGTTAGTGTGATGGCTATTTTGTATTTTAAGCAATTACTAGGCAATCAGTGTACAGAATTCCCTCTGGTTCCCCTTCCTATCACAACTATGAGTGAGAAGCATAGCTAGCTCATAGCTTAATGATTATGCTTTAAATTCTTCTCGGAACATGTTTTTCCCCATTCATTTTCACAATGTCTCACGTTTTTCAGCTAATCAATATTTTACTGAAAGGTTGTTTTCAAAAACAAAATTAAATATGTCAAAGTATAAAATATTATCACTGTTGAGCAGGAATGAGTCATATACAAATTACGAGGTCGGGAGAGGATTCCTTATGTTTTGTCCTACACTGATTGTCAAGTAACATACGCAATTTTATGATCACAAGGGGAGGCTTTTGGTGATCATGGCATTTTTAATTACAGCATTGTTGTTTGTTGCAAATTTTTTTTCTTTTTTCGATGTTTTTGGTGCAGATCATTGATGATAATAAAAACAACATCCCTTATTGTTCTCATCGTATACCTACCGCCTTTTGATTTCTTTGAATTGAACATTCGTTCTTTTACCTAAGTTTTTTATCAGAATAAACGTCTGGAACAAGGGTATAAGAGAACATGGCAACTTGCGTTCAATTTACTTCTGATGTTACCTAATTGTATTTTCCTCTTAATAATAATGAGAACCCAAAACGATAATTTGTGTATGCCATTAGAAGACTGGGATGCTTTTTTCTATCTTTTTTCAGTTGAGGATGCTCTCACTACCCCACTCTAGTCTTCAAAGTTGAACACTGTGGAATGAAATTAAAATAGTGATGTGAAGTTGTCTTCTAAAATACCCCCTGAGATATGCGTAGAGAATGGTGTGGGTGGTGATGCCTCGGGTTACTCCTGTTGATAAACCTGAGTACCGTAACTCCATGGCTATTTTCCTCTCCTAACTCAGCGCCTGTCTGGGCTACAACCTGCATACTTCTGGCTACCATTCCTATCTGCTGGAATACTGCTTGCCACAAGTCCTGTCTATCATAGATACGATTTTTCTCCCTCCATGTCTGTTCTAGTTCTGTAACTTCCACGACTTTCCACTGTAACCCCTTTTATAGATTGTCGAGAATTACAGTGAGCCTGTCGGGGTTTTAACTAAGATGACGATAAATTGCTTTAACCCTCACCTTGGTAGCCTATACTCTCTCTCCTAACCCTCTCTCTTGGTAGCATATACCTATCCTCGCAGCCACACCTAGTTACTTGCTTGATGACTACATCCTGACATATTCTGCTACTATGAGTCCTCAGGTAGTTCTACACCACTTAACACTGATTTTTGCATTGATTCTGACAGCATAGGCATAGGGCATCACTATCATTACAGATAAAGCGACATTACTTTATCTCATTGAGAAGCTGTTGTAAGGATAAGATAATGAGGTATACATTCAGAATGGTCGCAAATAAGACCATAGTATCAGATTCCTGGCCAGCCAAATCCAAATTCGGATTCAGTAGGCGTTTGTACAATGCCTCTGCCTATGAAGGCCACACCTCACATAGACGCTTGGCCATGGTCGAACAAAGCTTGTTAGCCGCCATTACTAAATCCCATTTGTCATGATCATCTTTGCAACCTTTCCTTGTTAGTGAAATTCAACTCTTGGTTTATAACACTCTAGTAATAATTTAAATTTCTCCTGTCTCCTCAAAAATAATTGAAAAGTATTAAGGGAAAAAATCATTGAAAAATCAGCAAAATTAATTTTGAAACTGATCACGACAATGTGACCCTTGGCTTCTCTTACTCCTACTTTCTACAGACTGCAGTCTGCAGCCCGTGTCCTTCTCAATCTCACAGTTTGCAAATCTTGTGCAACCTCCTCAACCATCCACCTGTTTTTCGGATAACCTCTTCTCCTTCTTGATTTTAATATAGCTTTAAATATTGCTCTGGGTCCCCATTCTACACTCATACTGTCAACGTGGCTAAGCCAACGAACTATACTGGATTCAATAAGCCTATGTGTTGTTTCAGATTCTCCAGCTACCGTTTCTCAAAAACTCCTTTGTAAATTCTTTTAATAGTTTTCCTTTTAAAGGCTCTCACTTTTTGCTCATCCTCAGCTCGTATCGTCCATGTATCTGAACCAAAACAAACTATGGGTCATATGAGGAGCTTCTAGTAGTTCTGGAAATCAGGGATGGGGTGAATATTTTCAAATTAGCGAAATAAGCACGATTACCAGCCGTCAATCTTACCCTTATTTCATCCTGGACAATGTTGGCGAGTTACTGTGCTCCCAAGGTACTAGAACCATTCCTTGAAACGCATACTCAACCCAGAGCAATACTTCAAGGTGCTGGCCGAGAGGTTCCACAAGGCGACATGTCTCATGTACTTGTTCTTTTCTTGGTTGGCCCGAGATTTTTGCCTTCCTCACAAATTTCATCGAACGCTTCTTCTAATGTGCTAGGTGTTTAGGCTAAAATGGCGCTGTTATTAGCATAAGCCAGAATCGACCAGCTTTCATTTACAATGGTGCCGCTCTTGTCCACTCGCTGCAAGACCTCCTGAAGTGCTACATTAGAAAGAGTTGCAGAGTGGGAGTAGCCCTGTCTCAACTTGACATAAAATCTTCCCGCCTTGTTTCCCAAGAGGATTTTAGAAGAACACCCCCAGGAGTCACACTGATCAAAGCCACTTGCTTTTCAGGCTCATTGATTTCCAATCAATACTGTGGAATGCTTGCTGGTGGTCATCAAACAGTAGTTGGATACCATGCCAACCTAGAATACCAAACCTAGAGCCTGCCTTAGATTAGATTATCTGTGTTTCTACGGTCTGGTCAAAAGCCTCAATGGGAGTCACCAATGAGCTTCTCAGAATAAATGCTGAGCCTCTCGTATAGAGCTGTCCAATACATTGAAAGCATCAATTTATATCGTATAGATACATCTAAAAAGTACCGATAAGATACTTTCAAAAAGTATCTATATTTTGATGAATCGATGATTTTTCGAAATTTGGTGGAAATTTTGTATTTGTTCTCTCTCTGCCAGCGTGACCATGAATTAATCACATCTCTCGTTTTTACTTCATCACATCATGAACAAGAAAGAACGAAGAAAAAGAAAGAGCTGTAACGAAGAAAAGTAAAGAGCTGTGTTGGTTGGTTGGGCTCACATTTCGTTGGTCCTACCTATATAAGAAGTTTTCTTTCATACTGGCTTTTATCCATTTTTTACACTTTTTGTTTTTTATAAGAATTCTGAATTTTGGACTGATCCCTATCACTCCACAAGCCACTTTCCGTTTGACATGTTTTGTATCTTCCTCTTGAAGCTCCCCAAAAATTGATTTACCACCAAAAGGACTTATATCCATCCCGTAATAATTATTATTATTTCTTTTTTAATGAAATATAAAACGTATTGTATTTGAGTTTTGGGGTTTATCGAGGCAGGGAGGTTTTCTTCACGTGATTTTTTTTTCTTTCGTTGTTTCGAAATCCCTCTCCTCTTCTCTTAACGATTACTGGTATGTTATTTATTATTTCACATCCTAAGGGCTTATATCCTAACTAATATTTTCTGCTTCTGATTCGAACGTGATTCATTATCCAACCAATAGAGGGAAACGCTTAACAAGGCTGTTGAGTAAACATTGGTGAAAGACTCCCACAACAGGTGGCATTGCCCTCACTCTTGGGCACAGCTGAAGAGCTTTCTTTCCAACAGGCTTATATTGATTTAGAACTTTTTTTTTTTTTTTTGGAAACTAGAAAAACAATTTAATGCTAGGTCGATTTTATTTGGATTAATAAAAAGTCCCTTATCGGTACACCACGTCTCAATAATGGCTGGGGCTTGGTTGGCCCTATGCCTTATTTCAACGGGGTGGCATCCCTCTACCCCGTCGTCAGTAAAGAACTAGGTATGAAGCCCTGTGTCTGATAATGCACGTAGGATATCATCTATGACTAGGCACCACAAGAGTGGTGATATTGCACCCCCTTGCGGCGTGCCTCTACTCACACTGTATTTTACTGTCGTATTACCTAAAGAACTTGTGATCTTTCTTTGTGTAAGATAGTTTCTGCACCACCTTGCGATTTGTATCTCCACCCCTCTATCGAGCAATGCCTTGTCAATTCCATCCCATGATGGGTTGTCGAAGGCGCCCCCATTATCAAAGAATAATCCTGTAGTGCATGCGCGGCGTGTGACTTGTGGAGGATAACCACCTGTTGATAAACACCGAATTGATAAGGTTCTATAAGCAGTGTTGCCAGGGATTACAAAACAAACTTGAAAATTCGCACTTCATAAAAACAACTTTTAACTGAGAGTGGGGAAAAGTGACCCCCTAAGGGAAAAAGTCATTTTACTATATTTACATAAATTAGGATGCCTTGAATTCAAGACTCACAAAAATTGGTTTCAAGGATAATGTTTTCCATTGTACTTAGTGTACATGTAAAGTGCAAGTAAAATTGTAATAATCAGGGAATTGCAAAATAATCTAACAAAGTTATTAGTGCGTATAAAGTTGGTACACCTGTAGGTGCGTTTCATGGAACTTGTTGATATTTATTTTATTTATAATCTATTCATTTTTAAAACAATAACTCGTAATACTGATTTGGTTTTGATATGAGGCTCCGTGAGCACTGCACTGTTCTACCTTTTAGGTCTGTACAACGTTGTCGAACATCACAAACAACTCTGCACAATCTAGGTATATTGAATTTATGTTTAAAGAGTTGGGCTTAGTTGAAGCTACGCCATGTACTGTTATTACCAATTTCTTGCTATCATCAAGATGCCCTTTGCCCTTCTTTGGTATTTAGAAAGCTGCTGCTGGATTTTGATTTCTTGTAACACTGTTTCGTTGTTTTTGTCTGTACCGAATGGATTGAGACGGGTTGAGTGAAGATCATGAAAATACTAGGTTATGAAATTCTTCCAGCATAAGATTGTTCCGGTTTCTCAGTGTCACAATGGATCATTTCAAAGTTGAAATATTGATACCTACAGGCGATTTTATGACCCTGTAATGAATTGAAATTTACATTAGCTTGTGTGAAAGATAAAGAACCCCCTACCTGCTGCTAAATCAACCTACAACTTTTATCGGTGCATTAAAAAAAAAAATCTGTTACGAAAAAATAAGGTTGATTTTAAGAAAAAGCTCGGCGCTTTCCATCGCAAAGTTTTATTATCTGAAAGTTTTTATTGAGAAATTATTCTATTTTTAGCCAGAGGTTGATTAATGTAGGTAGTTTTTTGTTGCAGTAATCAGTATTAATAGAGCGAGAAATGGTTTATAATCCAATTCTATTCGTGTTTGCTTACGAGGTATGTACCTAGGTATTTTTTGCGCTTGTTATAAATTTGTACGCAGCGTAAATGGTCTGCTTCTTGTTGTACTGTGTTGTGTTTGTGGATACTGTTTATTAGCTACAGGTTTGCAAGCGTGTACATTCGCTATTTTATTGAAAAATCTATGACAGTCCCCAAAGGACTTTTTAAGCATGGAACATGTCTTAGCTGTTGTCTAACTGACGAACAAACCTCGGTAGAATCGTTCGTCAGTTGTTGCTCTCGATTTATTACATAATCATCCACAGTGATAATTCTTTGTCCATAAAACTAGCAATTGAGTTTTTTTTTTTTTGTGTGGTAAGAATGAAATAGATTTAAAATGTAGTTTTCCTTTTTTCAGGAGGAGGCGCACAGAATGACGAAACTAGCGAGAGTGGGGTATGCCATAGTGACAACACTTACAATAACTCTACTGTTCCCACGTCAATCATTGTTAGCCAGATCTCAACAGATGACACAATACCTGATGAGGAAGACACAGGAGGAAGCGGTGGTGCTACCTGGCCACAGGCTACTTCCATTCTCAGATCTCCTGCTTCTACACCTATCCAGTCTGCGGCCAGTGCACCATCTCTTTCCGCCATGGCTGTTGTCAAACCAACAGGTACGAACCAACAGGTTCTGAGGAACATTAATATTAGAAAAACGTACACAGACAGCCAGCCAGCATAAAAGAGCTACTAAAATCTGTGCCAACTTCAAACCTGTAAAAGAAATCGATGATAAACTGATAAAGTACAACCCAATGCAGCTGTAAGATTGATGTTGAATGGGTCCCTGGTTATGAGGGACACGTGGGAAATGGGAAAGTAATGGGAAAGCTTTGCAAAAATTGGGACCACTGAAGAATATTTCAGATTGAGTAGATAGATGAAATGAAATTTTTATTTGCGGTCATAAAACGTTTTGCATGACGATTGTCAAAATTACATCATAGAATAGGTAAAAAACTGTTTATTCACTAAGTAGGTAGGTACTGTGATATAAGCTCAGATGTTGATATTGGAGAGGGAGTAGTGGTGTGGTGGACCCAAAAAGCACCCCCACAAAGCCGGCCACAAGTCCCACCCACCATGGCGGCTTCCCAGGACTGACTTCGTCGGAGAGAGACCTGACAAGAGTACTACTGGTCTCCCGAATGCCAGTCACCTGGCCAATTGACCCAAACCTCTGACAACTCTTTGTCATCTGAGGCAAGCCAAACTTACGCGAAATGAGGGCTACCACCTGGAACCGACCAAGCAAGGGGGACACTGAATGGGCAATACACGCAGTCACAGAACCATTCAAACAATAGATACTACAACACTCCTAAGAATAAACAAGAAATCAAAAATAGATTATGCTGTTAACACTTAATTTTTAAGCATTCAAGAGTCTACAAAGATATCAACAGGAAGAGGAAAATTGAAAAAAAAGGCATGTACCTACCTACTGCTATGAAACACGATAACAAACAATATTTGGAACAATTAGTTATCAACATAGATATAGTGAAAAAGAAGTGAATTTGTTTCTCCGATTAGATACTCTTATAAAATTCCTCTGTCCGCTATTTAGAAAGTCGCATAACTACAATAAAATATAAATAAATGAAACGCACCATTATATTGCTTATCTATCAGACTACCACTTTTGGTAGAAATTAAAAGCAATGTCAAAAAACCCATCAATGTTATAGAATGGTTGCGTCAAAGCTCCCTTTATTATTTTGGAAACTGTACTCAGTAGTTAGGTTAATTTTGTCCTATGAGGATGGGAACCAAATACATAAAACAGGACTGAGAGCCTGCAAGCGGACGAAACGGGACTTGTATAAAACATTAGTTTTAAATGTAGGAACATATAAAACTTTAACAAACCTCGAATTAGACAGCATTACATACAACTGGCATGGCTTGGGCCAGAACTAGAAGCGTCATCACAGCAATGGCTGAAAGAGGGGGAGGGAGGTGGTTGGAGGAGTTGTGATCATAATTGCTGTGGCTATCTAGTTGGACAATAAAGCGGAACTTTATAAAAGTATGGTGAGAAAAAGTGGAGTTACCTACTATGTGTAATGGAAGGTAGATAGTAAATTCTTGAAGGGGAGGGGGGGGGGGTACGTAAGTAGGTAAGCACTAGATAATAACCTGAAAAAACTCATACGGTGGATACAGCTTTCGTACAAGTACGCAACCACGAGAGACATTTTATGTCTTTGCGCCCCCTTTCCCCTTCCTATAAAACCCTGTATTGTATTCCAGAGCCACTCAGCTGATCTGGGATCGGTCAGTTGTGTTCAGAAGTCCCTCAAGGGCCCACATACCAAATCTCAGAATCGTGGGATCATTAAAGAAAAAACTGGATTCTAGAGCCACTCAGCTGATCTGGGATCGGTCAGTTATGTTCAGAAGTCCCTCAAGGGCCCACATACCAAATCTCAGAATCGTGGGATCATTAGGGAAAAAACTGGATTCTAGAGCCACTCAGCTGATCTGGGATCGGTCAGTTGTGTTCAGAAGTCCCTCAAGGGCCCACATACCAAATCTCAGAATCGTGGGATCATTAAAGAAAAAACTGGATTCTAGAGCCACTCAGCTGATCTGGGATCGGTCAGTTGTGTTCAGAAGTCCCTCAAGGGCCCACATACCAAATCTCAGAATCGTGGGATCATTAGGGAAAAAAACTGGATTCTAGAGCCACTCAGCTGATCTGGAATCGGTCAGTTGTGTTCAGAAGTCCCTCAAGGGCACACATACCAAATCTCAGAATCGTGGGATCATTAGGGAATCTCCGCGTAACGCTCTCCGCGTGACGCTTTTTCATTTATGTGCCATAGTAAAGACATAAAATGTCAATAATAATAATAATGGGTGGAACTAAGGAGAACTGGATGTTGAAGAATAGTAACAGGGAAAAAAAAAAGAAATTATTCAAGTAGTTTTAGGTTTGCAATGGATAAACCTTTTACATCTTCTTTATAGTTTATACATTTGCTTTCATTTTTAATCATAAATGCTACTTCTTTAATTTTGCGTTTTTCAAAGTTTGGCTCAATACAGCAGATTTGGAAGTTGTCAACTATAGGGTTGTGTTTTTTTATGGCTATATGTTTGGCTAAAGCTGTTAGATACCTAGTTAACTTTTTCTGGGTTCGGACTATTTTTTGCTTAGAGACAGACCCTATTGATCTAAGAGAAGCATAAGTGGGGTTGGTGATAGTTGGATTGGGTTGCTGGCTGTTATCTCAACTTTGATTGGATCGTAGGTGGTTTTTCTGCCAAGTCTCATAACTGTGGCCCCTGTAGGTATTAGTTCAGTCACCAGGTGATTCAGGGTTGCGTTTGCTGTAGAATTTTTCTCAACGGTTTTATATGTGTTTCGGGGTGCTGAACCGAAGCTTCCCCAACAAAATTTATGGGCCAAAAACCGTCAAAAACGCTAAAATCATGAAATGTCGACACTTGTTTTGGGGTTTTTTTTTTTTTTTTTTGTGAATAACTATGAAACGGTGGGTTCTAGCTGAAATTACTTTATATAATAAATACCATAAAATTAAATTCAGTGTTTCCTGTTTTTCAGGTTGATGAGCGAATGACTGAATCTTGTCGGACCAAGTACAAAGAACAATCCCTTAGTTAGAGCCGCTAGTTAGAGCTGCAAGGGTTGGAAATAGGGGAGCACTGGGAGGCAAGCCGGACTTGCTGCGTACGCTAGTTCGACCTTGGATATAAGTTCCTCGACTAATAGGTTGTACATTAAGACTTTGCTTACATACCTACTTAAAATGGACAGCCATGTGCTTAAATCGTCAGCAAGGTACTTAATCGTGTAAGTATTTAATATAAACATAATGTTAAAAGAAACTGAAGGAAAACAGAAGATAATAGCTACCTACATTATATCTACCTAAGTAAGTTGGAAAACTCATATTGAGTCTTCTAAAACCACCTCCTTTTTCTATCCTAAAACTTTCTACTATTTTTAGATCACTCATTGACATACCTCTACGGCTCGTGACATATATGTGTTGTACTTAGGACCTCTCTAATGGATTTGAGGTCTAAAATGTTACCTTGCTGTGTGTGTAAACCAAATAATAATACTTACCTATTCCGTCTGGCCAAGCGTAAATATAAATAAAAACTTCGAAATATCTTTAAAACTGTAAAAAATTAAATAATAAAAAAAACGTTAGTTTTTGCTCTAGATATCTGTGCAATATGGTACAATTTTCGCAGTTGAATATGTTATTGTTTCAATAAATAAACGAAAAGAATTTTTGAATTCTTGTTATTTTCAGACGGTTACTTAATTATTGTTGGTACTTACCGCTAAGAAATTTTATTAAGAGTTATCGATTGGTGGAATTACGTCCCCAAAAATAAAATGAGGATATATTTTTAATTTTTGATTAAAAATGAGCCAGGCTCAGTATAGTATTACTTATAGAAATTGTGGTACAATTAGTTAACACCGTATAAGTGATTTTTATATGTGATAGTATTGTACAAGTTATGATTTTAATAAGTTTGTGAAGTCTAAATAAAAGTGGAAACAATTTATTGATAATTCTATTGAAAGTATATATTATGAAGGAAGTGATTACAAATTATAAACAAAATAACACCGTGAGAGTGTGTAACATTTCTCATTAGTGCTTGTAAAGTCATTAAAAAAGTAGATTACGGAAAAACTACTGTATTAAAATATAATGAGAGATTGACAATCGAAAGCGTAGTTTTTCGTTTTTGCAATTTCCTACTTTTTACAGTTCAACGATTATTTGAAAGGTAAGTCCCTTTTTCCGAAATTAAGGCATTGATATCATTGGTTTCTGACAGGAAAACAAAGTAAATCGTTCAACAATACGATTGTTGAAGCTAGCAGTCTCTCCAATTACTTTTTACAGTTCAACGATCATTTGAAAGGTAAGTCACTTTTTTTCGAAATTAAGGCAGTGATATCGTTGCTTTCTGGAAAACAAGGTAAATCGTTCAACCATACGATTGTTGAAGGTAGCAGTCCTTTGTTCAAGGTAGCAGTCTCTCCAATTACTGCTTGAAAGTCACGATAAGGACGCGTTCAACACTGACAAGTCGTGGTTATACGCAATCTATCGGTTTTGAAGGGAACTGCCACTCATACCATCCACCTATTTACTCATTGTTGATCCTTTTAGCGAATTTCCTTAGAAAATGAAGCTACTGCAATGGCTCCAAAATTTTCGAAAATTGCAACAAAAAATCGAGCATTTGAGGATGAGTAGGACAACGAAGTAGACAACGAACTAGGACAGTATAAAATGTAGGTATGCAAAAAATTATGCAGAAAAATTTCCATGAATTTCATTAATAGCTATAAAGTCGATAAAAATTCTCGGAAACAGCTCACGTTTCCAAATCTTTTTTGAATTGCAGAATATTATTTAGAACAATTTTTGTTGCCATAAATTGGTAGTTAACTATTTCTTTGCACTCAAAGTGTTCAAATTATTAAACAATATACTCAACATACTTAATACGATAATTTACGAAAATTCGCACATTAGATCATGCTGCAAGACTGGAATTTTAGGATTGAGATAAAAATTCCGTTCTTGCGCCAAAAAATCAAGCTTTCCAAACGAAAGGATGCGTTTTTTGGCCAATACTTTTTGAGCACATTAAATAGGTAAAATTTCAAAAAAATTAGGTACCAAAAAAAGCTAAAAATTGTTAAATTTACATTTTTAAAGCAATCTTTAGGCAAGACAAAAATAAAGTTAGTCAACTACTACCTATAACATCATAAAATTCATGCAAACAAATTTACTCAAATTTCGTTAGGTAATATTTCCTGAAAAATCGATAAAATCTCCCCAAAAAAGCTAAAATTTCAAAATCTTTTTCGAATCGCAGAATATTATTTACATGGATATGTCTGTTCTGGGGGGTCAACCAAAAATTTTCGTGATGCAAAATTTGTCACAATTTCCTGAAAAATCGACAAAATCTCCCCAAAAAAGCTAAAATTTCAAAATCTTTTTCGAATCGCAGAATATTATTTACATGGATATGTCTTTGTTCTGGGGGGTTTCAAAAATTTCCGTGACGCAAAATTTGTGTCACAATTTCAGTGTTTTTCACGTAAAACCCAGCCGTTGCTAGGGGAATGGAACTTCCGCAGTTTTCATCGCACAAAAATCGTTCGCCACTCGTTGGAAAGCGCTTGATGTATGTGATAAATGTTCACATCTCAAGCTACCAATTTCCCCTCCTTACGTACCTGGCTACATTCCAAAACTAAGTTGATTGGACTATAAACAATTTTAATAAGCTGGTTACGATATTCTTAACGTAAAGCAATAGCATCATTTACTCCACTCCATAGGAGACATTTTCATCCTCTTGACAACAGTCGAGCACAACCATTATGAAATCCCCAATGAAAGACATATCCATGTAACATGGTATCTGCTTGTAAAGCGGATAGTGGAACTCGTTTACGAGTTTCTTTCGTTTATGTGCCAAAGTAAAGACATAAAATTTTGGTTTAGAATGAGTTTTGTTGCCGTAATTTTGCAATAAAAATGGTTTTTAACAAGTTCTTTGTACTCAAATAGCTCAAGTTTCTATGCAATTTAACTTATTATAATTCGAGTTAATTTAAGAAAATTCGCATATACGATCATGCTGCGTGGCTGGAACTTTTTTAAATTGGAAATTGGCATCAACTGAAACTTGAATTTTTTTTTTTAATTCATAGCATAGGTAATAGCAAGATATGGACTTGTAAAAATTGGAATTTCTTAGTTCTGAACATTTGAATTTCCCTTTTTTTGGACCAGGGTGAACGAAAATGAAAGCTTGGTGGTGTAAATCATTTATTGATAGTTCTGATAGAAAGAAAGACAAATCGAACTAAGGGCTCATAAATACTAGGACCAGATTATTATATACAAAAGAGGCTGACGCTTAGACGTAGGTAGCTAAAGTTTCCGTGATGAAGCCAGCAGGGTCTGTCACTTCCCCGAGGAGACCTACAAACAATTAGAATGAATTATTGTGCATACATTACCAGGTGGAACAAAAGAGTGGATTATTGAGGAACCTATGTATTATCTTAATCGATATCATTAAACAATGGTAGAGGGATGATTGAAAACTGTAAGCAATCCACAAAGATAGCTATGAAAGATGAGCATACGTTATTTATTAAATATTATTTATAAAAGGACAATATAAATATTAGATGATTAAATTGATACCCGAAAGAATAGCTTACCCAGAACATCGAAGAATTCGTCAAGAGAGGCACAAGGAAGGAGTTCATCGTTGTAAATAGACATGAGACGGTCAGATGACTTTACAAGTGCTTCATCATTGTGTCTGATGTAATCCGCAAGTGAAGACGCCCATTGCTCTTCACTCGTTACAGTGACTTTCTGCAATGAAAAATCGATTTGGTAATTATTTCCTTCGTAGGACGATTTTGAGGTCAAGGTCAGTCATGAAGTACGATTCTTTATGTGGAGATTTTCAAAGAGATTACATTACGAAGCAGGGGCGGTTTCGATTAGTGAGGTTGCATTGGGAATCAGTGTTGTGATAAATCGAAAACCACCTGCTCCTTCTGCAGCCTCTGCTCCTTCTCCTGCAAACTGTATTCAAGGGTCAAGAAAACAACAGCTTCTTGATACTTATTGTTCAGTCTACACCATGATCTTTATTATTTAAAGAACCTTACATTAGTCCAGAATACGGCGTCTCATACGTTCTTCTAATAAATGAGTAATAGTACTGAACAATTTGAGGTTTTTTTTTTTCTAACGACGATTTGGAAAACTTTTTTTTAAATTGCGAACGGTTCAAGTGTAATGTCATCCCCCTGATGGTGATTGTTGATTATGGACGCTGGGGTCTGATGATAGATAGTTTAATGCTGATTTCAAAAGTGTGGTGAACATCTCAAAAATTGAAGATAAAAATAGAAAGAAAGTGTCAGTAATGTCTAACAGGAATCGGCGATTTTCTGTATTTTGCAAAAAGTAGAATAACTCAGAAACGAAGCCACAAAAAGAAAATTTCACTGAGGCCTTTTCTGTTTCAAATTCAACCTAGAATCGGAAAAAGCAATAAAAAAGGGGGGTCAAGAGGAAACCGTAAGTTTCAATCAATGATTTGAGACATGGAAAAATAAAAATCGGACTTCCGCAAAAAGTGGAATAACTCAGAAACGAAGCCCCAAAAAGAAAATTTCATGGAGGCATTTTCTGTTCCAAATTCAACCTAAAATCGAAAAAAGCAATAAAAAAGGGGGGTCAAGAGGAAACCGTAAGTTTCTATCAATGATTTGAGACCCTAAAACATGGAAAAATAAAAATCGGACTTCCGCATCGTGAAGCTGAGTTGAAATACTATAAAAAAGGTCCAGTTCAATTTTTCGATAGCTTGCACCGTAAGGCTGTAATTTCCCGATGGGCCCGTTTAGATGGGACACTCTGTATAAGTCTTTTTATTGACATCTGTGGTTAGGGGGACACACGGACCCATCCTCTTGTCTTTGTTGTAAGCTTGTTGCTGCTGTACCTTTTAACATGTTGTTGAAGGTAGGGGGGGGGGGGGTTTAATCTTAGTTTTAAAATTAATAAAATACGCAAGATCTTGGAGCAAGCACTTACCATGATATGAAGTGGGGTTTGCTTCGACATCAACTTTTCTTTAACGCTAATTGAATAGGATTGTAAGGTTTCGCATGGCCCCTCCTCAATTGCAATAAATTAAATGATATAAGAGGTTTATAAAAAATTAATCGAACCTTGAAATGATTATTGTAGATGGCATCTATGAGAGCGAAGAAAAGCAGCGCTGAACGGTATATCGGGAAAGGTCTCAAAGTAACATCTGACACAGAGATGGTGGAGAGAGGTGTGGGGCTCATGGAGCGAACGTGGGCAGTGACGAGGAGGCGGGTTAAGTGCCGAAGTCTGGTTTGCCCCCAGCGCTCTGGAGATTGCACCAGCAGTGAGAGTGTGGCCCAATAAAATGGTCCTTCGGCTTCCCACGCCAGCTCCATCCGGGAATCTTCCAGGTATGAGTTGAGTGCTTTCACTTCCCTCCCTGAACACCTTGTTGTGTTAATGACGTATAGAGCCATGTGCATCAAGTATGGAATGATGTACATATTGGACTGTGGACCACCGCCTCCAGTATCATCGTGAAAACTTTTTTCTTGAGCAAACCTCAATAACAACAGCTTCAGGTCGTGTACAGTAGATGAGTAGCTGATATCCCTGCAACAGAATGAAATCATTTTAAAAAAATCAATACATAACATAATTTCGTTACTAAAAAAAGGCCTATGGTGGCTGTGCCACTCTTGAATAAAAATACAGAAAAGTTTTGAGTGAAAATCACCTACCTATTAATCACCAACACTGCTCTACAAAAAAGTGACCTGAAAGTTGCGGGTTTCATTTTATCATGGATTTTCGAGGGTGCTGAATCCGAATCCGTTGTCCGTTATTTCCGATTGGACGATTTTTCGACGTTTTTATGGTTACGAAGTATTTTCCTAGTCATCACGAACTTCGTCCGAAAAAAATTATAATGGGGCTAAATTTGTAGGAAATTTCATGCTGAATCCAAATATGACACCAATTTTTTTTCTACGTAGATCCGAATCCCCAATAAACCTACTGAAAACATTTTTTCAGTAGGTTTTTGGGAGATTTGGATCAATATAGAAAAAAGGGGTCATATTTGGATTCAGCATGAAATTTCCTAAAAACCTAGCCCCATTTTAATTTTTTTGATGAAGTTCGAGATGACTAGGAAAATACTCCATAAAGTTGTAATAAAAAACCATAAAAACGTAGAAAAATCGGAAAAATTGTCCAATCGGAAAAAAACGGACAACGGATTAGGATTCAGCACCCTCGAAAACCTCCATCTATGATAAAATGAGGCCGGCAATATTCAGGTCACTTGTTTTTTGTAGAGCAGTGAAATAGTTTATTATACAGGGTGTCCCATCTAAACGGGCCCATCGGGAAATTACAGCCTTACGGTGCAAGCTATCGAAAAATTGAACTGGACCTTTTTTATAGTATTTCAACTCAGCTTCACGATGCGGAAGTCCGATTTTTATTTTAACATGTTCTAGGGTCTCAAATCATTGATTGAAACTTACGATTTCCTCTTGACCCCCCTTTTTTATTGCTTTTTTCGATTTTAGGTTGAATTCGGAACAGAAAATGCCTCCATGAAATTTTCTTTTTGGGGCTTCGTTTCTGAGTTATTCCACTTTTTGCGGAAGTCCGATTTTTATTTTTCCATGTCTCAAATCATTGATTGAAACTTACGGTTTCCTCTTGACCCCCCTTTTTTATTACTTTTTCCGATTCTAGGTTGAATTTGGAACAGAAAATGCCTCCATGAAATTTTCTTTTTGGGGCTTCGTTTCTGAGTTATTCCACTTTTTGCGAAATACAGAAAATCGCCTATTTCTTTCAGACACTACCAACACTTCCTTACTATTTTTATCTTCAATTTTTGAGATGTTCACCACACTTTTGAAATCAGCATTAAACTATCAATCATCAGACCCCAGCGTCCTTCTGAACAGTGATTCTGTGTGGACTGAACAGTTTGAGGGGAGTTTTTTTCAAACGACGATTTGGAAAACTTTTTTTAAATCGTAAGCGGTTCAAGTGTAATGTCATCCCCCTGATGTTGATTGTTGATTATGGACGCTGGGGTCTGATGATAGATAGTTTAATGCTGATTTCAAAAGTGTGGTGAACATCTCAAAAATTGAAGATAAAAATAGTAAGGAAGTGTTGGTAATGTCTGAAAGAAATCGGCGATTTTCTGTATTTCGCAAAAAGTGGAATAACTCAGAAACGAAGCCCCAAAAAGAAAATTTCATGGAGGCATTTTCTGTTCCAAATTCAACCTGAAATCGAAAAAAGCAATAAAAAAGGGGGGGTCAAGAGGAAACCGTAAGTTTCAATAAATGATTTGAGACCCTAAAACATGGAAAAATAAAAATCGGACTTCCGCATCGTGAAGCTGAGTTGAAATACTATAAAAAAGGGCCAGTTCAATTTTTCGATAGCTCGCACCGTAAGGCTGTAATTTCCCGATGGGCCCGTTCAGATGGGACACCCTGTAGTATAGCTAATTTTCAACAGGGATCATATGGTGGGGGGGGGGGGGGGGGGGGGGCAAAACGCTTACCTATGACCAGTCGATTCTTGGAGATAATTATTGTGTCTTGCTAAGCAACTGGCAAACGCAGACTCAGGAACTTGAGGGCCCCAAAGGGGGAGCAACCCATTACATTTGGTATTGGCGTTTTGCAAAGCTGCAGACTCCCATTCGTCACGCGCCCTGGCAAGCCTGCAATCAATGAATGGCTTTGTTAATTAAAAGAAAGAAAAAATCACATTCCAAAGAACTGGAGCAATAATAAACTAGTTCTAATGAGACTATAATTTAATAAGTATGTAAACGAAGCTTTGGCATTCTCCCAAGATGGAAGTAGGATGATAATAATACTAGATATGGAACCAACGATGAGTGAAAATATGGTTTGCCTTAGTCAAACCTCTATATGTAGTTTAACTCATCTACATGGCAGCAAGAATTCTTTACTACAAAAAGTTCCAGTCATGCAGCACGATCGCATGAGCGAATTTTTTAAAATTAACTATCAAACTACAATATGTTAAATTGTATTGAAATTTGATCAATTTCAGTAGAGAGGCTTTGTTAAAAGCCAATTTTATGGAAGGAAAAGCTCTTACTAAATAAAATTCGGTGATTTAAAAAAGACTTTTTTTTTTTTTTTTTTTTTTTTTACTGAAACCTTACTAAAAATTATGAATTAAACGGTTTTTAGCCATTTTTATAGTACATTTTTCTGAAATTTGGCCAATTTAATGCACTCAAAAATTGTTGGCCAACGAATTCATCCATTCGATTGGAAAGCTTGATTTTTTGGCGCAAGAATGGTATTTTTATCTTATCCCTAAGGAGAGTTATCGTCTGGAATGACACACACAAACATACATACATACGTATATATATATATATATATATATATATATATTCAATGAAGAAATTTTTCACAAATTTTGATTTTAAAAATTTCCGAGCCATTGCAATAGTTTCATTTTTTACGAAAATTAGCTAAAAAAGGCTACCTCACGGCTGACATATGGCAGTCGATGTGAACAACATTGAAATGAGTAACGGTGGAGTATCCAACAGTTTTTCTTGGTTTTGCTTCAAAGTCTTCAACGTTGCATCGCTTGGTGAAAGTATACACGCCAAGAACTTTGTTCGGTTGGAATTTGTAGCCCTCACGACAAATGCAACACACCAAACCCGTTTCTTCTCCAAGCTCTTCGATTTGTTGAATCATTGACTGTGCACTTTCAACGGTCAACTGTAAACACAGACATCACTTTTTTGCATTTTTTCCTAGATAATTTAATAGATAGTAAACTTGAATAATGTAGTGTACATCATAAACCAGTAAATTGGTACAGCATTTACTATTGTGATCCAAAGTTAGGAAAACCACCTCCAGTACTTTATTTTCATTTAAAATCAACTTACCTGGCCTCTGTCATTTGTTCGCATTCCAAGGGCACCTAATTGTTTTTCTCTCATGGCCATAGCTAATCGTTTCTTTTCAGCTTTTGTGTGGCCGCGGACCTCTTCAATCATTGAAGCCACTCGCTCAGAGGTTCGAAGGGCCTCTAACAGATTTTCTGCCAGGACTCCCACATGTTCGTCAGAGGAGACTTGCTCTAATCGGTGTATGATTGTTATGAAATCTACTGATACGGTGTCTTGAGTTGGTTTGTGATGACTAGCAAGACCAGTAAGGAAACGAAGAATATACTTGAGCGAAGGTTTTGAGATGAATTCTTTCCATTCGTCACTGTCTGAATGGAGCAAAGGAGGTCTTGTATGGGGGGCATTTCTCTGAAAAAGAAAAAAATGGCATGAAGAATGAATTTTCAATCAGAGAATTTCTAATTTAAAATAATCATCTACGATAAAATTTACAGGAAACAAAAAAGAAACGTGGGAAAATTCTGGAGGGAAAATCATTGTTGGATAAAATAAAACACTTCATAATAAAGTCAACTTCACAATAATTATAGTACAATCCCACCACCTAGTATAGTACAATTAACTATCCTATTTGCTTCGTAAAGTAGATAGTCATTCAAACATCAGTAGTTAAATTAAAGTGGGAACGGCTGGGAAAATTCAACTGCAGAGTTGTTCCAAGAAGAGATTGCCCAATTATCACTGCAACCGTCGAAGATAGACTGGAACTGGGAATGCGCCCTCCACCCACTGCCCCACCTTCACCATTCATCTTCTGAAGCCCGCTCACCCGACTGTTCTGCAAAAATAAGCTGTTCTCCACATGCTCTTGATAAATGGTATTCTAAAGCTGTTTTTCTACGATTCGCAAAATCCGTCAGGTCAGCGAGAAGGTTGGAGCAGGTGCAGTGTAGTGAAGGGGGCATTACCAGCTTGATTCTGTCTTTGAGGGTGGTAATGAGACATTACCTTTTCGGAACAACTCTACCAGAGGTTGAAATTGAAAATAATCATTCGTGTGGTTCAGTATTGAATTCCACTAATTCTAAACAATCTTCTGGGCCCAATATATTGTGATTACTGTTTCTGAAGGCCTTCTTTTATTTTTGGAGCACATATTGTTCACTTTAAGGAAAATGAAGTAGGTCAAACAACAACAGCCACACCCAGAATGTAAAGACTGCTAGAACAACCACCCAATTAAAAACCCAGGTGTGGTAAAAGCCGTAACAAGTGGCCGGTCGTGTAGTTTCATTTGATCAGGAAATCCATCACACCTTACAATACATTGAAAACTGTGATGCAAGTTTCCAATTCTGAAGACAAGGATAATCAACAGGTTCACATAATAAGTAAATGTCAGGTTTCATCAGGAACCGAAAATTATAATATAAGGAGAAACTTACTTTGATGTATGACATAGCTCTATCTACAATGCCAAGAGACAGAATATGATCCTTCAGAGTGTTACCCAAAGGAGACCGGTCTATCCCAACAGCCAGGACACTGAAGAGCTCCATCTATAATTAATCACAAGACATTATGTTATTTTCCTAGGGCAGGTCAACAACATATAAGTAAATGGTTGTTACTGATTAGTGGCCTCATCTGCAATGCTTTTTACTGTTTTATGTTATCACAAACCAAGTAAAAAATACAATAGAATGAATGCTGAGAATTTTGATGATTAATGGTTTGGTTCCATCTACTATTGTGGGTTCAACTCTTTATGAAGTCAGGCACATTCATACATTTTTCCCTAATAGAAAAGAAATTTTCAAACCTTATGTTCATCATCGGGCGTGTGCTCAGTATCAAACTTATCAAAATCGAGTGGGGACGGAGTGAAGTGCGACATTAATGTGGTCATCTTATCAGCATTTGCGTAAGTTAGAGATGCAAGAACTTTGGCGAGATGCTCAAGCACTCCTGAGCTAGAACGGGCAGATGGACAAGTTGATGCACATTCCAGTAACGATGAAATATGTTCAACTCCTCCAAGAGTTTCGGAAAATTTGGCAAAATCTTCCAGAGAGCCAGTAGCCGTTTTGGAAAGGATAGCCTCCATTATCTGAAATATCAAACAAACTCCATGTAGCTCGATGATTAAAAAGTTGAATTTAAATTCAACGAACAAGACAAACAAGTAAATATAAAAATGCGCTCACCTCTAATATTTGCTCTATGAGCTGACCAGATTGTTGAGAGGAAACACAAAGTTGGAACGTATTAAGAAGAATAGAAATAGCTTTGAGCTGAGGTTGACAGAGTACTTCTTGATTGCGTGACACTTTGACGCACAGCTGCAGCAATTTGAGGGTGACTTGCAGCAATGGTCTTGATCTAACTGTGTCACGAATGTGACTCAGGCGACTGAGAAGGACCTACACAGAAATTGTGAATAGTGAAAGAACAAAACAACCAAGAATCTATTCAATTTAACGAAAATGAATGAATTATTATATGTTTAAGGAAGAGGATCGTCAATCCACTGACCTTTAGCCCACCACAATCTGCCATCACATTGGCCATTCGGTAAAGTTGCTCATTGTCAACTTCTTGTTGGCTCTTGGCGTGAAGGGTTTCGACGAATTCTTCAGTGGCATCTCCCAAAAGACCTCTCATTCTGCAAACGGAGCACAGTTTGTGTAGGAATTTATATTTAAAAAAAAAATATATATATACATATATAAATTAAGTTTTTGTGTAGTTAGGTCATGGCTGAAGCATGTTCCACATTGAAACGAACTGTCAAGTGTTTGAAAGAGGTGTTTCGAAACTAATTAACAAAACTAACTTGAGATAAAGCCTCAAGTTGGTTCTACTTGAAATTTTAGATTCGTACTAATGCTTTGAAAATTACAAATATACCAATATTACGTACATCAGAATCTTCAAATACGTACCGATAGACTACTCTCATAGAGTCACCTTCCCCTCCTTCTGCCACCCAAATCTTTTTATACACTTCTTTAACGGGAAGATCAAGCGAAATAATTTTATTGTTGACTAGTAATTCCATTCCATTATCATCTTCTAATAAAGCAATAAGTTCACAGTCTTGACAAATCTTATTTTTAACATCCCTCATAAGAGGACCAAGGCCAGGTTCGTTGCAGCTGTAAGGGTTTCCAAGCATTCGCCCCTAAAAAGAAAATAAAGTAAAAACAAAAAGAATAACAATAATAATAGAATAAAATAAAAACATTGAAGTAATAAGGCAAGGAAACAAGTAGTATCCCAAGCATCTTGGTTAGTACCTACTTACATCAAACAGGTTAGCAAGTTCTTACGATCTAATTCCTACTTTCAAAGTAACTGAATAATTAATACTATAAGCACTAACTTGGAGGAAATCTTCTTGTTGAGCGTCTTTTTCTAGTGTAAGGTAAAATTCGCCCACATCGTTTTCTTCGGGGTAAATGATAGAACAAAGTCTTTCAAAAATAAAAACGGGTGTTCTCACATCCTGAAGCGAGCATTTTTCGACAGTCTGTACGCAAATTGTCATAAGTGCCTTCGTTTCTTCTTCAGTGCCTGGAAATCGTCAAATAAATTGGCTGTTATTAGTATTAGACAAAGTGAAGGCATGGCTGGATAGTGAATGTTCCAGCTAGATGGATTCTGATTCAGGGGAATGGAATGGAATAAGATAGCAATACCATTGGAACTTCCAGAATCTCAGAAACTGGTTAACTTTAGTCAGAGCCTGTTAATGAGCAAATTTATTACACGTGGTACCCACCAATATAAAACTAAATTCAAACTAATAAACATAAATAATACTTATTTAATTTATTAATTTATATTGAAGACATTTCTCGATATCTTAATCTGTATATCTTACCAGTTGTCATTTCTTCTAGTAACTCTAATAATTTATCTTGGGTTTCATCAACGAGTCTCGTTCTTTGAACAACCAGCCTTCGAAGGGAGAGGTAACCATTCAGTACTGCACCAACAAGACGACCTTTGTACTGTTGCTTAATGTTTGGCTGATCCAAAAACGAAGCCATCAGCTCAGTGAGCATTTTGAGAGCATAGCCTGGTAAAAACCAACACAAACAGCAATATTAATAAGTAAATATAGAGAGGTTACAGGCCAAAAACTATCAAAACGTATCATCAATTTAGATGTACATCTCCAAAATTTTTTTAAAAATATTTCTCTATTTAAAACTCAAATTGACCCCAAGAAATCATCCTATACGTATAAGGGCATCTTTGAGAGGTTCATCCTGCAGACAATGCGTGATCCGCCACACAGATTTTCAAATATACTTCATTTTAACATAATTGAAGCAAAATATACTTCCAAATATAAAAGGTATTCACTGAGATGTCGAGGAGGACCCAACAAGCTTCTATTGAACATGAAACAATAAATAATAAGCTCAGACGAGGCCACCAGATGGCGAAAGCGCTAAGCATCCCAATAAACTACATTATTTGAGAAGCCTAAGGAAAAAATCTCAACCCTCAAACACCAAATTTTTCTAATATGTTAGCCCTTAATTACTACCCTTTAGGATAGATCAAAATTGATGCCAATGTTGATGCCACATCCCCAGCCAAAGTATGATTTTTGAGCTTAATTTCATAAACTTTGATCCACTAGTTTTGGAGAAAAGCTCTGGACGGCGTACAGACAGATTTTTTAATTCGATTATTGGATTTTACTCATCTTGAAACGTAAAACAACAAACTTTGAAGGGGAGTTAACACTTTTTTCTCGGTCGATTACAGAAGTTCATTTTTGAAAATAAAAAACCAAAATGCATAAAATGATTTTATGGAGTACGGAGACTAAAAGGGACAATTTCTGCAGCTGAAGATACGTGATGGTGTTCATCGAGAGCATTTAAATGAGTGACAATTTTTGTAAGGCTAAGGAATTTATATTTTCTTATAATCGATGCATTTATCGCAAGTGAAAATCATTTGGGAGAAATTTAGTCGTAAATTTTCAGAGCATAATTTTGGGCTAGGATTTTGGAACAGAGGTCGTGGATAAAATAATTCAATAATTAATGAAGATGTAAATACTATACATAGCAAATCCTGGGATATTTCAATGAATGCTTTAAATCCTGAAAGATTTTTATTAAAATTCCCAAATAAATAGTAAAGTGTAAAAAAGGTATTTGAAACATGAGAAACTTCATGGTATCAAAATGAAATAAGCTCATTGAATACATGTTACTAGGGAAATAGTGTCAAGTCAATTGCAGTAGCTATGAGGTGACAAAATACAATGTAGAAGATATGTTCACCCCTGAGGTGCCTACCTTGAGAAAGGTCGGAGGTCAAAAGTGAGCCTTCGAATTTATGGATTGCATTTATCTCAGCTGTAAGAAGTTCTGCAAGATATAGAAGGACTCCTTTGAGGGCCAGATATTGTTTCCAAGGGGACTGCTGAAGGAGGCTTTGGTAAAGCGCTAGGTATTCTGCAGCACTTTCTCCAGCTGTACCGAGCTCTCCAAGGAAAACCGTAAGGAGATCGAGAATCTAAAATAAAATAAGTCATTTTCAGTTAAACAGGAGATGAGCTCTCTACTGACATCTTGAGTAGTTTTTTCAACAAACCTCTCTCTTGGTGTGAGGCTCGATACACAAGCACTCAAGCATGTTGCAAGTAACCTGTCGAGCGAGTGTAGAACTGGGATTGAACAGGACTTGTCGGAGCCACACTTTAACAGCCAGCTTCAGAGGCCGCACGGTCTTCTCCCTCCATTTCCTGCCATATTTTTCTTCAAGATATCGAACTCGGTTTTCACTCTAAAGCAAATGAATTTGAATATCAGATGAATTTGATTCAAATCCTAACACGTTTTCATCAAACAATCATAGAAACAAGATAATACTCCATTATATACAATAAGATGTGAATATATCTGCCCAAGGAAATATGACCTACTAAACAACGATCAAGTTGATAAAATACCTTGGAAAGATTGGTTTGAGGAGTGGTATTCGTCTTCTGAGGCATTCTCTTGTACCATGCTGGGTAACTATGTTTTTCGTTACCTTTCAGCCAATCCTGAACATCTACTTGGACATTACCAGTAAATTTGATTCTGGCTATTTCTTCAACGGACTTTTCCTGTGAGAAGGAACATAATAAACCACAGTATACAGGATAATTATGCTAACTTGCTAATTGCTAAATGCCTACTTAATAAAAAGTAAAAACCTACCTTGTGCTTTTTAGATGTTGGTAGTTCAGGTTTGATGACAGCTTGAAGGATTTTCAAACAGGGCAATGTTATAGATTCCATGATAACAGGCGATTTCCCTTCCGAGCATGACATGAGGAATAACTGCATCACACACCTATAATAAACAATAGATTAACAATATTGTTTATCACCACTGTCACATTCATATTTGAGATAGAAAATACAAAACAAAATCAGTTGGTACATGTTTATAAAATAAGTACAGGCAAAAATGAGACCTAAGCTTCTGTTCCCAGCAACTGTCTTCTTTATGTACTAAGGCTGCTAACAAACTCATTTCGGGCCGTACAGCAATAGCCAACTCGGAAGATGCCAAATGTCCCCTTAGGGTGAGAGAAATTCGTTCCATCAGCATAGAGCACAGTTCTTGAGTTGCATCAGCATTGTCGCCAGTCACTAAGCAAATCAACTGTCTAACTTCTTCTTGAGTCTGTAATAATAATGTAATGGTAATCAGGTATACCAAACAATAGTAATTAAACAAAGAAGCCTGCCTAGTTGGGTGGGGAGTATAATTTTGTCTGTCTTTTATTGTGATATGGACACATATAATTTGTTGGTGGTGAAATGATGAGGCAAAATTATTGGAAATATCGCAAATTCGTGCCAATAAACCGTAACAGAAGAAATTTAATTTAGCAGATGTAACCAACTGTGTCACTTCCCTGTATGTAACACGTTCACACGCTCTCAACAGTCAATAGTAATGAAACCTATAGAGGACAGCCTTGGATCTTGTTCTGCACAATTCTAGAAAGTCCAATCAAAATTAGACTGTGAGTTGGAACATTTTTCTGGGACTACGAATGAGCATTACCCATGGGTGGAAAAACGTTCTTTAAAGGGAAGAAGATTTCATTCCAAGAAGTTTGACATCAACCGCACTCTCCTACACTGAGTAATTTTCTTTCTAAGGATTTTTCAAAGTTTCGCACAGTGGTGAGTTCAAAGCATCCCCCCCTCCCACTCCCATGGTGTGATGTCACCAGACCAGGAAACTTCGAAAATCCTAATAAGAAATGAATGAGAAATAGGAATTTCTTAGAGTGAAATCTATTTGTATTAAAAAATATCAAATGAATTTGTAACACTCAATTACCACAGGTAAACCAATAAAAAACAGGGGAGCTCGTGAACAACCAGGGCTTTCATAGGTACCTAGAGATGTGATTTAAAAACAAAAGTGTAGTTTACTTACTTGTGTGGTCCCTCTTCTAAGATTGTTGTGGACCAATTCCTGAATTAGGCCGTGAGATACGAGAACAGTTCTGGCACGAGGATTGAACGCTAGAGCACTTAATAAAATCAAACAATGTTCGGTAGCAGCAAATGCACAGCCATAGCATTTACCAGGAACCAAGTGGTTGCTTGAATGATTCGCTGTTGACAGAAAAGGATCCAGCGCAGTACCCATGACACTAGCTTCCAACTGACTTCTATCGTAGGCAACCAACTTGCTTCGGCAAGCCACAACTTTCTGCAAATATATAGTAATGCGTATTTTAAAACAATAGAAAAGCAACACCTGTTGGAAGATCATACATACATCTTTCATAATGCGGGTACCTGAATTATCCTACTGAGGTCATCAAATGATGCCTTGCAATCTGTGCAGTAGCGTTGGGCCAAGAGTTGAATGGCTCGATTCACCATAGCAGAAGACGAGCCTCCAGAACCTGCATTATTGGAACTGCTTCCACCCAAACCACCACCTTGATTAGGTATTTCATCAATACCTCGATCAGCCCTATGTTCGGATATTTTGGAAAGGAGCATTTCCAGAGTAGGTTTGTTGCCAACAAGCTGCTTATAAACCCTGTCAGCTTTTTCGAGATGAGTGTTGATTGCAGCTATTGTCTTCTTCCCTAATAACCAAAACAAAATAAGTTAACACAATAAATAACAAAAAGAAAACTAGCGTCAAAAATAAAAGATAACACTTACTGTCATCATCATTTTCAATAGGATCAACAGCACAGCACGCTCTTCCAGTTATTGTAAAGTCGAATTTTGCATATTTACAAAAACCACAAGCATGGCAGAGGAATGGGTCTTTCTCGTCGTAATTAATTGCTCTGCAAATATTGAAGATTCACATTAGTTAAATTGCTACACGTAATTAATACTATAAGCAAATATTCAACAAAAACTGACCGGCATTTGTGACATTGGAAGACGTTTTCTCCACAATTTGCACATACACCAGGATTAGCTGGGACAGAAGAAGAACATCTTGGGCACTGGAGAGTCTCTGATGACGCCTGTAGATTCTCATAGAAGTCAGCATATTCTACCATCAAGTTGCATGCCACGATTGGGAGAGGGAACTCTACTTTGACTTCGGTCTGACCAGAAGCCAGAGTTACTTTCTTAGCTTTGTGCCACATAGCTAATGAAAATATAAAATTAAAAACAGCTATGGAAATCAGAGAGCTGAAAAATATAACTTCAGTACAAATAAGTTCACAAAAATTACCTGGTTTATTTTTCAGTTCCACAACAGCCTGCACACTGCGATTATTGTAGTAGATATTCATCGTTCTCACCATTTTGGTTCTTTTCAAATCTGCGATTCGCAAAGTGATCTTGCTAATGGTGTGGCTACTAACAAGTTTTACGATTTGCGTAGTGGTCGTGAATTTTGAATCAATCTACAACAGTAGCAAACGAATTTTAATACGAATTGTGGATCAATACAAGCGCTAGAATGAATTATAATTGTCAAACGAATTACCTTAATAGAAGAAAGTTTGATGTTGGTCATAGGTAGCTCAGGATTGTTGCACACCAAGCAAGGATCACTCTCAAGATAGTAGCCATCAAGTTCCACATATTGTGCCAACTGAGTGTAGAGGCTTGCATTGGGGTGCTGAGCCAACACTTGGTTTTGTCCTCTCAGCATGTTAACCGCCTTCAGAATGCATTCATCTTTCTGAAATGTTCATTCAAATCAGCCATCTTGCAATTGAATTTTAATTATTGTTGTTTGCCTATAAGCAGTTGTTCGAAGAGCAGTGAAATTATAAAACGTGTACATATCGAATGGACAAATGGGAATGAGATTAAGTTCACCTTGGCGTTGGGAGCGTTAGATTTGATTGAAAAGTAGCCCAGAAGATCAACGAATTGAGAAGCTTTTCTCCCGTATGATGGGAGTTGAGGCCACAGTGACCACAGCTGTTCCAAAAGTATCTCTTGTTCGACGATTTCGGAATTTCTAAAATGTATATATTTATTTCATAGTAATGACTACATATTATTGAGGAAAAACATTCACATAATTATCATTTACTGGTGTGAAATAATGGTAATGAAAAATATTGCTGACAAGTAAGTTCTCTACAGAAACTATTGTGTCAAGTAAGTAACGCAGTATGATATTGATTTGAAAATAAATATAGCTAGGACAAAGAACAAAACTAAATATACCTGTAAATTGACAAGACAAGTGCGTGAGCTTGCCAGCGCATATTGGAAGCATTTGTTTCAAGCAGAAATGCCCTCATGAATTTGGTCAGCAACTCTCTAGGAACCTGGGTGTTCAATTGCCTCACGAGAGCTAAACAATGTGCATCTTCCACTTCAGAATCGTCCAATTTTTCTTTTGATGGACGGCTGGTTCCTGAAGATGGCACTTTACTTCCCGTATCCTGTCAATAATTCAATTTCCGTGTATTAAGGAAGTTAAGTAATGTCCTTATAAGCAATACATGTATACATACTTATTATAATTGACATTTAGATGGAGTAAATTTCACCTGTGAAGAAGGCTTTGCTTGGCCTGATGGGCATAATGCAGACTGTAGAAGCTGCAGTGTCGTTTGAGCGACTGCTTCCTCCAGCACTGTGCTAGCTTGAACCAAGAAGGGTAGCACAGTTGTATCTCGGATACAGAATTGCCTCCAATTCGATGTTCTACTTGTGGCCACCTCCAAGCAAGATTTGAGATGCTCAGTGAGCTCAACCAACGCATCGTATGACAGTGGTGTAGTGACAGCTAATCCCTCTTTTACTGACTGAAATATAACAAATTTGCAATTTTGCAGTTCGCCATGCCATAATTGAATTTACCAACATTTACAAATTAACGAGTGGTTTTATATTTTTTAGTTCAATGGGTACTTTACCTTCATGTGTGATTCCAGAGAATGTAGATCTCTAAGCTGGCGATATTTGTCCTTATTTCCACAAATGAACAGCAATAGTTTTCTGACTTGGCGTCTAACGAATGGAGTTTGTTGCGTCATCATATACTCGCACAGGCAAGAAAACCATGACTGGAAAACAATTTAAAATAAATACTGTTGAATTATATAGGTATCAAGATATCGATTAATCATATGACAAAATTACACACAACTGACCTGAGGGAACGTTATGGACACAGCAGAATGCTTTTGCACTTGGTAAGGAAGCCGGAGAGCCATTTCAGTGAGAAGTTGAGGGTAGGCTTCAAAGACATCAGCAGCATGACCTTTGACATACTGGCGCAAGAAAAATGGTGACATGTCAGGAGGTGATGATGGTAAATGTGGGCGAAGCAATGACCCACTTACTGCAGGACTCGTCTCTTCGGTACCAGTTCTGAGAACAAAATATTCATAAACGAAACATCAACATATATGAATATTTTTCAACATTATTAGGCACATAAATTATTATACTTAATATTGCAAAAACATAAATATATGGATAAATTAATCTGATTGATAAGTAATCTAATTGAGAACTGATGTTTTCCCCCAAGTATTTGGGTAATATCTGCACCTTAAACCAGTAAGTAAACTTGATCCCAAGGCGAGCAGGTAAATTTTATATTAGTGCTGCACATTTGTTTTCACATAATATTATTTGATAAATTAACAGGGATTCAGTATCCACATACTTTTTCCAGTATGGTATCAGTTGTTTCAACAAAAGTAGACAATAATCAATCATGCTTGTGGAACGAAGAACGTTGGCAGTAGTTTGCGACACAAAGCTCGAGTTTCCAACCTTGCTAGTGGATTTTGGGCGAGACATTAGTACACCTGTAAATTATTCATTCATAATTTGATGAAACACCATGAAAAATGTGGGATCCGTTAAGGCTTCCTATGAAGATAGATACTTTCAGAAAAATTGAAAAACTTACTAAGTAGTCGCATGACGACAATCTGAACCTCCCTATGAGGAGTTCTGGAGCAAATATCGGTAATATCAGGGTTATTCATGGAGAGATGGACAAGTACAGCATTTAGTAAGTTCTCCAGGCAGGCTTTTCCTCTTTCTTCTTCACCGTCCAATTCAGAAGTCAACATCAACACAACCTACAAATTCCAATTAAAAAATACATAATTTATGTAATAATTATAAAATATTTTCTAGTAATTATGAAAATTAAATTATAGAACAGTGAGAAAAAGTGGCACTTAGTGCTCAACATCAGTAAAAGTGTCTCACCTGCATGAAAGGAATTGAAGTGACACCTCCAACATTTTTCAGCTGTGGAACATGCTGAACAAGTTTTTCTAAAATTGAGAGGCGGAGAATGTGAAGAGCTGTAGTTACTTCAGCTTCAGCATCATCTAAGCCATCATTTTCTTGTGCCTGTGAATTAAAATATAAAGACAACTCTAAATCAGTAATTCATTCATAATTCACGTTATTGAGATAAAGAGAACAATTAGTGATAGTATACCTGGAAAGCTGAAGGAACACCCATAGAACTTGTTTCACTTCTAGTGCCTCCAATCATTCCACTGCTGCCAACAACACTTCCCCCAACCAGCATACCTTCTTGTTCACCATAAGCGGAGCTTCTCCCAGATACGTTGTGTTCCCCAGTAATTGAATCAACGCCACTTCCTAGATAACGAACGACGAAATTAATTTTTTTTTAAATAATAAAATTAGTAGAAAAAACTAATATCATAAACTGTGAACAGATATCACCTCCACTTTCCGAACCACCAGAGCCACCCTGGTCCGCAGGAGATGTGCGGAGTGTGCTACCATCAGTAGCAGCAGTCGAACCTTCATCATCAGAGCCACCTGCAGAAGCAGTAGTGTCTGAGTAGTGACCACCTTCTTGGCTTGTAGCCTGACGGACAGCAACACGACTTCCAGCAAGTGCCTAGAAACAAAATAACAAATGGTAATTTCCACCAAAAATGTTGATATAACTCCTTTTTTTAAATTGGGGTTACCTCCTGCAAAAAAGAGAACCCAGAGCCGTACCTGCAAAGTGGGGCCAGACAGATTTTGCAAGGCCTGACCTAGATTCACAAGACCCATATTTCCAGCAGAACCTTCCAGATTGAAAGGCCCAAGGTTACCAGAAGGCCCTTCGTCCTGTAAACTGAGTGCAATTGCAAGCTCAACCATGGTCTCATCATCAGCATCTGGTGGAATGTCCAGCATTGGAGGAAAACCACCACTGTTTATGCTACCCAACAGGGCATCCATATTTACAGACACACCACCTCCAACAGCTCCTGTAAACAAGATTCACAAATTAGCTTGGCTCTGACAGAAACAATTCAGCATTAGGTTAGAACAATAGATATACTGACAAGATGACACTTCAGGCAACATAAGAGCCAGAGACATACGGAAATTGTTAACAAAGATACAGTCCGACAATTAGGAATGTAAAAAATTACCTGGATCAGGAGCAAGAAGAACTATAGGCTCAACAGGTTCTTCATAGTGACTAGGCTCTGCCTCTGATGAATCTTGAGAAGGCTGCGATATAGGTCCAGGTTTGTCATCAACAACTCCTGAAAAAGAGGACACGCAGGAATAATTAGTATTTTATGTCAGAATAACATCTTCCAACCTCTGATGAATATGTATCAGAATAAGAGCCGAAAATGTGAACAAAATTATTCACCTGGAGTTGATGAGTGAGGGGGGCTAGGAATATATACTCTCCTTCTCTTTACTCGTGGACGGAGTACTCGTATAATGGTGCTTTTGGCACTGAAGCTTACAGCATGATCTGGGCACAATAGAAGGTCCAGGTACACTTTGGCAGCGAGCAAAGACATCGCCTCGTTATGTTCCGCTACGGTGAATGCATGAACGATCTCAACTATTGAAAAAACAGTAGCTTCCACGTGTGTCAAGCCTAAAATGAGAGAAAGCAAGATGAGGAATATATCAAAGGAGTAATGCATTATAAAATAAAAGTAAGCATTTTGGAAGATTACCTGGAATGCACACACTGGCAAGAGCAATATTTTGAGGACGAGCCTTGTGAAGTCTCCACATGATATCAACCAACTGAGACACCAGATGACCAGACTCTGTTTGAAACGTGTATCATTCTTAGTAAACATGGTAATAAAATTACTTCAAAATAGCTAGGCATTTAGGATAACTAAAAATGAATAGTAAGAATCAGAACTTGCCTCCATCCGTTTGAGAGAACTTGACCAGATTATGTGGCCTTGCAATTGCAATGGATCGAATCATCAAAACCAAGCGGTAAAAAGCTTCAGTATCAAGGTCGCTGGCATCACGAATCTGACGGAGTGAGTGCAGAGTGCTGATCACATAGTTCAGAACAGCTTGGTCCTGCAATTAAGCATTATTGTTAAATTCGATTTTACTAGATCAGCTTCTGTATGAGAAAATATGCAAATTGATTTCAAACCTTATAATTGTGATAAGACTGTTTGGTGGGATGAAGAGACGAAATCAATGACTTGGTGCACTTTTGAACATCAACAGTGGTTGGTAGTGTGAGGAAATTAGTAGCAAGCGATAAGGTTGATTGTTTGATGGGATTACGCTCATCCAAATTCACTATGAGGAAGCAGCCATCAAGTACTTCCAAAATGCCAGAAACCAATCTGAAAATGATTCGAACTTATGAGAAAACACGATCGATATTGCTTTGTTGTTATAGATGTATGGTGGATATATCTACCTTTCAAGAAGTGGTTCCTGGTTAATGGAAGTATGGCAGCTGTCTAACTCATTGCCACTACTAGATTGTGAAGTGCCGGCCTGTGCTACATTAGATACCTCCTCTGACTCTTCAGGCCAACCAAACGCTTCCTTAGTTTTCCCATAACTGAAACAAGAAGAAAATTATGTCAATCCGTAAGTAGATGCAAACAAATTTTACAGCAGAATTAGACAACGAAAATAGATTTTACTACATAGAAAGAAAACATTAAAATCAAAGAGCTTACACTTTAATAGAATCAACCATAGTGATGCCATCAGGATCTTGTGATGGGCCGAAGGTTAATACCAGTTTCTTATCAGCTTGAAGACTTTCTTCTCGAGTGAGTGGAAAATCAAACCATCTATTTCTTGTAATGTTGGTCGGGATACTTCTACCAGATACCTGAATACAAAAAAATAATAATAAATAAATAAAGCAATAATATTTTTTAATTTTGGATTTTCTTTAGAGTAAGGCGGTAAGCTTTGTTTTAAATCTACAATGGTAACACAACGTTGTTATCACTTAGTCCTGGGCCAAGTTCAATCAATTTAATAATACACTGAATTTCAAAACCTCAATATAAGCTGGAACTCGCTGCACGTCCTGGTTTCCCAAAAGAACTCGCACACCAGTAATAACATGGGCGGGGTCGTAGTTGAAGATTTCCACATTGAAGCCAACACTTTTGGTTGACACGACGTATAGGCCTAGAATACGATGGATTACATTACTGTAGATTTGTAATAGGTATATCACAGAATTCAAAATTAGTGCAGTAATGAATTCTATAACTTCCTAGCATATTATATATGCTACGTACTAACCAGTGGTATTGAGTCTATGCTTGATTTGTTGTGTATTGTAAATTTGAAGTAAATCGTTTCCGCCGTATTCCACATCATTCAGCGCTGTGCAGTGCTCAAAGAAGTCGACAGGGAATGATATACTGGCTGTGGAATTGCAAATGGTATGCTGTATGTTCGTGATAATGATTCTGACAACAATGAATTGAAAGCTAATTTAAACGTTGTTAATGTTTATATTTAAAAGAAACTAACTCTTACCAGAGGATTTTGCTGGTTTTGGAGTTTTCTTTTTCTTGCTCGTTTTGTTTGATGGAGATGTACTGATAGCTTGTACACTAGGAGACAACCAGAATCCTGTAAAAGTATAGTAATATAAAAACATTTCAAACTTTCTGGTAGCGTGAGGAATAATTTTAAAATGAAAGCTTGAGTGTTCTCATGTTAGGTTGAGTTTTTCATTCATTATTATTAATAATTTTTATTAATATTTATGAGCAGTCAAAATTATTTAGAGTTTAGATATCACAGGAAACTGACCTGTAGTTTCTGGGGAAGCATTGTATATTCGGAGACTACCATCTTCACAAAGAATAAGTAAAGTGGTACGAAGTTCACTGGAAGTAGACATATGTCGAATCACTACCATATCCATAATCTTGGCTTTAGCTGGCAGAACTTTTATCTCTTGCACAACAACTGTGTCAGGTTTGATCATAAGGATTACGGGATTGTTACCTAAAATGGAAATAGAGATTTCAAAGTTGAACAGTTAGGTTATTAATTTTTACTTATTGTATTTTTGTAGTGATACGAATGAAGGAGTAACTAACTTGTTTGAAGTGTGGCACAAATTATTCCAGGATGGTTCGGAACTTCAGACCAGAGACAGAGGGGCTGTTGTTGAGATGAAGATTTGGGAGTTCCTGAACCAGCACTATTAGCACTACCAGAGGATACCCCAGCACTATTAGCCCCAGCGCTTGTGCTTGTTCCACTCGCATTAGCCCCAGTACTAACTGCAGTGCTAGCAGAAGAAGAATCTTTGGTTGTTTGAGATGTCTTGCCAGTCGGCAAAGAAATCAATGTTGCACGTACAAACGCTGTATTGTCCCATTTCTCAGGTTCCAAAGGCCCAAAGAAGGATTTTCCTTGCACATAGGAGAAGAACAACAGCCGAAGAGCGTGTGAATAGTAGATAGACACACCTCCTCCACAAACTTGCCCATTTGCTTCCTATAAATACAGGTTTCCAAAATCACTAGTTGACACACAAATATTAATATTAAATATTAATGTTCCCACATTTGTACCAAATGTATCTTTCACGAATCAACTTTCATCACATCAATTAGATACCTTAAGATCTGAATGCATCAACTCCAGAGTGCTTGTAACGTAAAATGCTCCATGTTTGGCTGAACTTTCTTCATTCATATCTTGAGTATAGATGTATCCAGTGGAAGACATAAGGAGCATAGTTGTAGCACCATCCTAGGACAATTCAGCGGTATAAATACAATCTCTGAAGAAAAAATGGCGAAAAAAGATGAATATTACAAGCCATGCAAACTTACTTGAGCCGACATGAAAGTAGCATCCCTGATTTTTCCAGTAGGAACAAGAAAGTAATACTGAGGACTTAACACATCAATGGATAGATCATATATTTTCACAAAGTCTGCAGTAACCAGAGCTAACTGAGTTTGAGATCCAGGTAGCCATATCGCGCGGATGATAAAGTTGCCAATTTCTAGCTGCGGATGCAACACCAAATGTTCTGCAACTGATCCTCCAGATGTAAAAGTCAAGACGTGACAATCCTGAAACATAAGTTTTGTTAGTGCGAACTTGTTGGGATCAAAAAACCTAACAACAGAAAAATAAAAAGGGACGTATTTCCCACCTTCAGGCCACAAACGGCAAGGAAATCTTCATTCCACTGATTGCTTGTCACCGTTAAAACTGTGAAGGGAATCGGAGCAGATGAAAGGCGAGTGAGTGTAAGTTTTCTTTTTGATGAGTCAGCTTGTTTTAGGAGCGTACTCAACTGGAGAATGGTTATTTTCCCCTTTTCATGAGCAACGGCTGAAAGAAAAAAAGAAAAAATAAATATATATATATTTATAAATATATATATATATTTGAACAACAACTGAAGACACTCTATAAAGGAAATAAACACAATTCACTTAATTCACCCATGTAATTTTACCTAAATGCTGTCTTTTTCCATGAGGAGATGCCAAACAGGACATAGCAACACGTCGAATCATGTGAGCAGACATAAGTTGCCTGATTGTTTGCCCTTGTTCACCAGAGTAGTTCATTCGGACATTTTCAAACGCACCTTCTTGTGAACCAAGTGTAGGTACCTAAAAATTGAAAAACCAATTCATCCAACAGTAAATTATAATGGTGAGAGGTTCCAATCAATTGAAAATTACAACGTAAGTATACTTAAACGATAATTTCCATCAATATCTCACCATGATTTGGTCTGAAAATATAAATTTCTTTTCAAGAACGTGGAGTTCTTTAAGTGATGATTGTGATCGGAGGTGACATCCTACTGGAGAAGTTCTCTGACACGCTGCTTCAATGACTGGCTGAAGACTTTTAATGAGCGACAACAGAGGTAGGATTAAATTATTTTCATTTTCCACAATCGACACCAACGACTTGGCTTGGGCTTCTGAAATTTAATAAGGTTTCTTATAGTAAACGGATCATTACAAGTTAGACTGCATCACAACTCGCTAAAGATAATTACGAACTGTGTTAAATAGGTGACAGGAAAAATGGTAAATAGACTTAGAGTATAATGCACAATGATCTATTTGAGTTTTGATTTAATTGTATAACTTATGATTATTATAGAGACTAAGTAAGTACCTATTATTTTAGCAAGAGCAGCCTGTTTGGCAATATCTCGCTGCTGTTGGGATCGCTCGAGTGAAGGAGACGACGGACGTCGACGGAGAGATGATGTCAACATATGTTCAGCAACCCCTCCACTGGACGTGCTAGGCCCCACACCACCAGTGCCACTTACATCATTGGTAGCATTTGTGCCATTTGCGACTTGTGGATTCCTCTTTACCAATGCCTATGAGATAATATTAATAACAAATTAATACTAAATACCACAATTTGTACATATGTGTCGTGCCCAACAATGTTATAGGTGTATATTAAGATTTACCAAATGAAACTACACCAGCCGGGGCGGTCCTCGTATTGCAGAAAGCGACCATTATCGCGGCATGGCTCAATCACAAGATGATGCCATGCCCAACAATGGGCAGAGTACCCCCTGGAGGGGTACCCTACTACTATAAAAACGTGCAGAGGACTGGTCCAGCATAACTATTTAATTGAACCACTGTCTGTTCTTTTCAAAAGCAAACTAGCTATCCTTCCTTTCCATTTAATCAAGGGACCTCTGGGGTTAAATCTATAATTTCCAATACTCGACAAGATCTTCATTGAGTACCGGGGTATACGTTTCCTGACTCCAGTACCTTCATAAGGTACCGGGGTACGCCTTTGCTTAGTTGAGGACCTTCGGGTACTGGGTATTCCTTCCTCCATCTTATGGGACCTTAGGGTACTGGGATGTACTCTTAACTTACTCAACGGGATCTTAAGGTACCGGAGTAAAACTCATCTCTAGCTCGATGGGACCGCAAGTTACCAGGGTGAATCTCTTCCTTTCCAAACAGTCTCGTAAAATATGGTTTTTACAAGCCAAAGAGTGAAACAGCCAAATATCGACCTTCCTCAAATTCAACTAAAGCTCAAACATCAAGTCATAACAATACATATTTGAACATCAGAACAGAATATTTACCTGACATGCACCAGATTCTCTAGCACCACAGTCACAGAAGAAGTTGCCAAATTTGGCATAGGTAACATCGTGACCTTTGTGACACACCTTGGCACAAACAGAACATACTCCAACACGCTCTATCATTTTACAGGTGTGACAATGGTACCAATGTTGATTCATGAATTCCCTCTGCGTGATTGTGAAGGTACAAAGCTTGTTGCACAAGCTGTCTTCATCCTAAGAAATGAACAAAGGTTTTCATTCATTCAGAATTCCAATTTGTGTTTTTAAATTTCTCATTTTATGCAAAATCATATAGGAAATTACTGAAAACAGGAAAACATGGGCAATAAACATAGTATGTACATTGATGTAAAGCCCAAGTGTTTCTGTTGCATTCCAACTTAGAAATCTCCTGAATATTCTAATAATCGTATTCTTATAAATATTAATAATGTTCTAGAACGACTAAAGATCCTATAATTTCTCCCAGTAAGTAAAGCTTTCATTCATTTCATTTTTAGATCATCAAAGATGAGATAGCAAACAGAGTTTTGCAAGTTCTAATTTTTTTCTCTATATTTCATGAGAATTTAATGAAATTATGATTAGTGCGAAAGGAGAAACTATTGCTTGAAAAAATGCCCAGAAGTTTTTTAATTAAGTGCTACCAATTAAGTAAATGAGACGCAAATATTAAAAATAGGTAATGCCGATTCTACAACATTGATGTGATTCCAAAGGTTTTACGCCAATGTTAGATGGCCAGAGGAAGCTTATTACAAACCGAAAACTTAAAACCATGATATTCATACAAAGCAAGAATGTATTCCAAAATTAATGTAAATTTGTGATGGTCAAGACTCACTGATTCATCACCACCACTGTCATCATCGTCGTCGTGAGTAAGGTCTTCCATCCAATCGATATCAGGGTCTTGTGGGATCATCACTTCACCCTCCCATGGGGGGCTGGACGCTCTTGCGGGACCAGTAGTAGACTGTTGGGGCACAAGGGCATGGAGAAGATCAGCAACATAGCGGACGACTGACCAACAAGAATCTACCATGTTGCCCCCACTGTGCTGACCACTTTCAAGTGCAGACAGAACATCTTTATCAGTTATCTGGTCCTTGCTGTGGGAAAAGATAACAAAAAAGTTACAGAAATCGCATTTCAACGGAAGAAAAACAGCGAACTTCTCCTCAAGGTACGACTTACCATATTCCTATCCAGTTGGTCGCAGCTTGGCACAAAGTTACGTGGCCTTTCCCGGATCCTGCTCCAGCTAGCACTGACATGACGTACATTAGAGTAGGAAAACCTGCTCCTTGACGCATTAACAAAAGCTGAGTCGCCATGGGTACCAAAGCTTCTAGCAAGGTTTGTGCCACCACCTCAGTACCACTGAAAATAGAAACATTTGAGTTTTTGTTTTTTCCAATTCCATAATTTCCAAATTATTCGTCGGGCAGTAATTTGCTGTTAGTCCACTAATTGCCCACAATATGAACCATAATCACATATTTCTCTACCTGCTGTGTTGTATTATGTATGCAGTGAGATGTTGGAGGAGCTGTTGATTTTCTTGAAATAGAGTAGTTGACTTTTCTTTGGTTGTTGTAAGAGGCAAAGGTGTAACTTCACTCACAGTTGCAGGTCCAGAGCCAGATTTTTCAGCCTTTGTGTCACTCGAAGAAGGAGTTGTGGCAATACCTGCTATGAACGAAGAGTTATTCTAGTTACGAATGTCCAACCACCAGGAAACAAAAGAAGAAAGTACCAAACAATAATTACCCAAGGTGAACAGAGGGGGGGAAGCATCACTGGAAGTAGTGGAGGCAGTGCTTGATGTTGAGCCAGGCCCGAGAATAACATGATGAAGCCAGGATGAAAGTTGTGAAGGTTCAACTCGAGCAAGTCTCAGAACAGATGCACACAGTTTCTCTATCCCATCATCAGCAGATGAACCATTCAATTTTTCGTTCTCCGCTAATGAAAAATATTAGAAAAGTTCAAGACAAAATCAAATCCGATTTAGAATGCTAATAACTGCTAATAACACTAATAAATATAATAATAAAATTAAAAAAATACTGACCAAATTGGAACATCTTGTTGAAAAATGAGAACACCTTTGTGCCATAAGTCGTGGAACTCGAGGTTCTTGGACTAGCCACTGACAACAGCACTTGAACTACACTGTGTTGTGAGGAGGAATCAAAAAACTTTTCCAAAGCCTGGCGACCAGCTGGCTTCTCAAGAAGACCTTCCATCCACGTCAAACACTCGAGAAGAACTTTTTCGTTGACGATATCGCTAGAACAAAACGTAACAAAGGTTTTATTTAACAAAATTCATTTGAAAGTAAGCCTTAAGTAAATGTGTGAGAACCCTCAGACTTGGGATTGGAAAACATGTTCAACATTTTCCCATCTCTAACATGGATCCGTTTTTGGGGAGGAGCGGTCTACTTTCCATCATTATCATTAACTTTTTTTTTTTTTTTTCAAGTGAAATTTTCTGACTTAGTGAATAGCCCAGGATCAATCGAGGAAACACATCAAAGCAGGTCCAAATTGCCGATAGTAGACATGAATCAACTCAGCAAGTCAACAGGCGGAACTCCAAAATCCAACAAAAGGGCGAACAATCGTGAAGGGAACAACGTTTACACCTAATTTACTTGCTTGACAGTTTGCTTTTATGATATTATGATTACAAAAACTAATGCCCAAGAAGACTTATTTAATGGAACCAAAATAATAATAAAAACATGAAATTCCCAGATAATGGAAGCCCAGGAAAGCATAGTATGAGTCGACCACCACCTAAGTCTATTTTACATAGGGAAGGGGGAATGGAATTGTCTCTGGGATTTACTCGCATGGCATTCTGAGCCCTTGTAATAGGAACAATAAACTATTCAAGAAGCCCACTTCAGTATTCAGTCATATTCACTGAAAAGATTCTTACCTGCAAGGAGATGTTGTGCTAGTGTAGTTGAGAATCAAGTTGTAGATGTTCTCCAAAGCCAAAGAGTAAACAACAACTTGATGTTTGTCGGAATCGGGTTCACCTAAAACCCAAACCACGAAATTGAGCTAAATATCAATGACGAGAAAAATTGATCTTTCATCAAACGTAGGTAATATCAATTGCCTAATTGCTCGAGCTAACGTACCTAACGGTTTTTCAAGAACTTTCAGGACGATATCATGAAGATAATCAGCACATGCATCCAAAGATAGTGGAGCAAAGACATTTACAACTTTTTCAAGAACTGCACCTCCCTCCGCAAGCCACCTTAGACAAAAAACAACAAATAATTAGTTGAAAATTAACTATCCTCAATGTTTACTGCTTACATCAAATCATTGCTTTAATAGAGGAGGTGAAAACATACGAAAGATTTTCTCCAATGAAAGATACGAGGCAGTGCAGAAGATGTTTCAAGGATGGGCTGATTGTGAACGCTTGATGGCCTGAAAGTGCTGATATGTGTTGCCGCACAACAGCAGTGACGTAACTTTCTCCAGGCAAGATGTGACAGCTGCATTCGTTCTAAAATATTAAATAAGAATAATTGAGAAGAAGTTCTTATATGGTAACATTAGGCATCATGAAAAAATTCCACAAATTATTACACAAAGATTTATTATTTCTGTACTTCAACGCCTATCACTAGTTCATAGAAAATTACCAAAAAACCTTGAAAACTGAGAAAGAAAAAAAGAAACTTTTGTCAACAGGATTCGAACCCCAGCTGCCTGTGCCGCAACCTCTTACTATATCACTGGACAAACAAAGCCTTCAATGAAAGGTTAGCATCATCTGAGACATATAGGCTTGGACTCGATATATTCCCTTAATTATGGAGAACGAACTGATGAACATGAATCAACCTGGATAAAACTTTTTTGTCCATCAATCAAACAAAAAATAAAGGTAGTATCGTTCTGTCTTCCATTGTCATTCGTAGACAATGAATTTCGTCAGAGTTGTAGATTTTTGGCATGATCAAACATAAATCTTCAACATGATTTCCAGAAGTTTCCACACAGTAGGGTGCTGACAGTTTTGGAATCATTTAAGTAAAATCATCCTGGTATCATTCAAGAGTATGATATAGAATCACCTCTCGCCACACCAAGTTACAATAAAATAAAACAGGTACCTACAATACAGCTATAAAACTAACTTAACTTTTAGGAAATAAAAATTCGTGCTTTTTCCATTGAAACAAATTTGAATTTGCAAGAGTTCTAGAACCCCGCATATTTCGCAAGAGCTCTAGAACCCCGCATATTTCAGAAACAACAAAAATAAAATTTGATAACTTACCCATGGGAAATTTCTCACATTTATGGAGGACCACTTTTCCAAAACAGCAGAGACATGCGATGGAAGAAGAGCCATAATATTACCAGCTAGCCCCTGAGTTCGGACGTTCTTGGATGACAATATGGCCAAAAGGTGTCGAAAAGCCAGGAGATCCCCTTGAGTGTAAGGAGCTCCTCCTACCTCACCGGAGCTGTCGGCAATCTGGTACATCATGCTTGATCTGGAAATATACAACATATTTTTTTTTACGTTCCCAAGCCATTAGGGACAGCATAGTTGTACAGTAGACTCTCTCTCAACCAGTCCCACTTTAACCGGCTTCCTTCCTCTTTTCTTATCCCCCCCCCCCCCTCCAGTTGTCCTCAATTCTTCATTCTCCACGACTTTCCGGAAGCTGAGGAAGAGAAAACATTATAATCTCTATTTCGTTGTTTTGCGTTTCTCGGCACTGCAAGGCCTTCCCGAAGGGTAGTGAGAAGGAAAGATCATCTCTTGCTCCATTTTGTTCTATGAATCACATGTCAGAGGATTCAAAATAAAAGAAATAAAATCATTCACCGTTTGTTTCCTATCTACGAATGACTTTTGTCCTACTACATACACGGACACACATTCTCGGAACTCAAAACAAAGAACGAATTTCCCGACTGTTGTTTTTGCCATATTTTTGTCAATAAATTTTATACTAGTAATATTTTACTACAAAAACAAATACGAGTAATCATGCTTTTGTGCGAACTTTATACTCCTAGTACTCTATTAATATACGCGTATCTGTATGTTGAACACACATAGTTACTTTTTCTTAAAAAAAAAAAAAGGCCTACATATTGGATTAAGGGCCACATTCACCGTTAGAGTTAATAGTTAATCAAGAATGAATTAGCGTAAATGCGGCATTATGTTTGAGCTTAATCAGACATAAGAGCGATTTTTCTTTCACCAACACCTGCCATTGTTATCTCGTCCTTCAAAACTTTACGATCCAATTCCCGATCCTCGAGAAATTAGAAGGTTAACGGATGATTATCCTTATACTGTCAGTGTAAGGAGCCTTCAATTTTCACATTTTATTTACCAAAAAATAATACCATTCAAGGATTTTAAACATTCAAGTTTAATATTGTATCAAGAACGGCCACAAGTCACTAGAGAAAAAGAATGTTCACACACATACCCCCCCATTGACAAACTTGTAGATGATGAGATAGTTTACAGCAAGATGCAATATTTCAAATTTCCCATAGACAAGATCGTTTCGCATTAATATCAAAGATGTATGAAACGCCATTTCAAATGTCAGCTAGCAGTACGTTAGTTGAAAAAGTAGACAAGAAATCAGAGATCATAAAGCCTAATCGGCCAGGTTCTGATTCCGAGGAGGCCGGCAGAGATAGTCTACTGTATTTCTGATTCTACATAAGCAAATTTCAATAGTTTAATTTCTTGTATCTTTTATATAGTGGTTTAACCCACACCACATCCAGAAGGATCAGGCGGCACTGAACAAGGTGTTCTAAGGAACACTTCAAATGGCACGATTCTAAGGGCTGCCCTCCATCACCAAACGGAGTGCCATCACGGACTCCACAGGCAAATCGGAGGAGGAAAAAAATGAAGGGTACAGTGATGGCCACTGTTTAGCCCCTATTTTCTTGTATCTTTCAGAGAAAATAAATTTACGGATCATGATCAACTGCTCAAAAATGTTTTCTTTTATTAAGTACCAAGAAGTTATTCGGAATTGGAACCTTTCCAGTGAAGTGTTCAATTTAATTTTTACAGATTCATTTATATTTTAATTTTTCAACGAATAAATATATCGCCGATTGATGGTGAGTTCTGATTTTCATTTATCGTTGCATGTCGAATTATTACCTATTTCCCATGCTTATCACAAAATATTGTCTTCCAATTACAGGATAGGGTACCTACGCGTTTACATCAAATATATATTAGTAGACTATCGGATGATAATGTTAACAAAAATCAAGTTAATGCAAACTGAAAACTACCTGGTGATAGCGAGAATTTCTTCCGTGAGACCCAAAACAAATGGCATCAACTCTTGAATGACGGAAACAGTTTGTATTGTCCTGCAATGAGAAAATGATAGCCTTGATGACAGAATTTACATAGTTTCGAGGTAGGAGTCGTTATTTGCCTTTTAAAATATGAAGCAGCTAGCAGAAAGTAGCAAATATAAAAAAAATAACAAAATTAAAATATAAAAACCACCAATAAGCTTCTATGTATGAAATTGAGTTATTACTTGAGTGAATCTGTGTCTGCAGCAGTCATTTTGCTGCTAAAGTCGCCATAAGCTTGAGCTTTAGCAATAACAGCATTCAATAAGCAAAGGTCCATCAATGTAGGCAAGTTTCTTCTAGCAATTAGCCCACTTGAGACTGAGGACCCTGAAAATGTAATACATATATTTGTACATAACATTTACTGATAGGTGACATTCTTTTAGTTATTGACATCGCAATTCTCACCAGGAGATTCAGCAGAAGGCATTAGGCTAATGATACAAGACTTCGCGAGGTTGACATCATATCTCACGTTGTTAACGACATCAGCAACGCCTTTCAGATCGGATTCTGCGTATTGCGTGTATTTCCCCTGTTTTACGAGGCAGTCCTAAAACCACAAGTGAAGCGAATGATGAGCAAATTGAAAAAATGAAATGATTAGGTAGATCATTTTCAAGTTCTTGCACCGGTTCTGTCACACAAACTACTTGCTCAACCAGTACAATAATTGATGTTCATCACTATCTAGTGGAACTTGATTGCTGCAAAGTGAAAATACCTCTGTCTACGGAATAAATTGAGAGTTAAAAGACGACTCCATTTGACAGATGAGATTAGTTACATGTACATATAGATATAATTATATCTAGGGGCACTAGAGGGTGTTTTAATGATGTAGTGGCCCCAGCCACACGTCAGACAGAGCTGGTTTCAAAGGAATTCGAAAACTAGCTGAACGGGCGCCTGCAGGGAGGTCATACCAACTGGTGTTTTGCCCAGCCATGTTGGCAGCACTGTCCAGGCCATCTGCTTCCTCAATTGTTTCTCAGCTCCCGTCGCAATCAGAGCTCTGAGGCTTCTCTTTTCAAAATTTCTGTAAATTTTTCCTTCTATTTTAACAAAATTGTTCAGAGGTTCGGTTCCCCCACTATCGATCTGTTTGCCTCAGCGGCCAATGCTAAGTGCCCGAGGTTTTTCTCATGATTCCAGGACCCGAGAGCAGCAGGAGTGGACGCGTTTACCTTTTCCTAGATGGGACTGAACTTTTTCACTTTCCCACCCTTTTTCACTGATCCTCAAAGCGTTGAGAAAAATAGTAAAGGATCAAGCACAGGGTCTTGTGGTGATGCCTAACTAGCCTTCTCAAGCTTGGTACCCCTTATTTTGTGAACCTGCAGTCACTGATCTTATATCCCTGGGCCCCGCTAATGAACTTTTTCTCCCTTTCAGATCTAAAATCCATCCACAAGCGGAGTCTCTTGTTTTATGAATGGCCTAATTATCAGGGAGGCATTCCTAAGAAAGGGACACAGTCTCTGCGACATGGAGAGGGGAAGCCCCCCTGGATACAATATTCCGGGTGGCAGGCTGGACACCCTCCTCCAAAGTGTTTGCTATGTTTTATGATAGGTCCCAAGTGCAACTTCCTGTGCTTGTAGCCGTTTTCTCGGCTCACACACCTATTTCAGGTTCTTGGTTATAAGTATCTTATATGGGCTTGCAGCTGTTTTTTGGCTCGCACACCTATATTCTGTTAGCAGTAACTACCACTATTGTGATTGGATTTTTAATATGTTATGAACATGTTAGTTACATTATACATAATATATTATTTCTTGTACTGCCAACCTATGGTTGATTCCTGATTAACAATGATTATCATTGGCTGCGTACCCCAACAGGTTGAGTACGGCCAGGATCCTTTTACAAATCCACCCTGGCCCTGTTTCCTCCCTAGGGCCTTTAAACACTTGGAGAGTGGGAAGGGGGGGGGTGTACGGGTGCAAATGTTGGTGGAGTGGGTTAGTGTGGTGTTGATCAACACTGGAGTTGATGGCGTCTAGGCCCTGCTCCACCGGACAAACTTCAGCCTCTGTGGAAAAAAGGGAAGCCCCCCCCCCCCCCCCCCCCCGAACATAGTTTATTCCGGGTGGCAGGCTGAACACCCTCCTCCACACAGCATCCTGTACTTGCAGCCATTCTCTCGGCTCACACACAAATTTCAGGTTCTTAGTAGTAATTTCCTTACTTATGTGCTGGCAGTTGTTTTTTTTTTTTTTTTTTTTGGCTCACACACCTGTTTCGTAGTACAGCTGGAGTCATATCAATAACCACCCCGGGAGTCTTCGGACACCAGGGTGGAGAGGGGGAGGGTGGCAGCGGGTGGCATTACGACGGAGAAGGGCAGGTAATGAGGGCCCAGGAAGTTTGGGCCGACACCAGCACTTCCCCACTCTCCCTGATGTGAGAGGTGGTGATGGAGTGCAAGGGGCTTTTTTCTTTGCTCTCCGTCGGGGGGTCAAAAGCTGTCCAGGTCTGGACCCGGCAGTCTATGATGTTGTAATTTTTTCTTTTAAAACATATATTCACATTGTTAAAACACCCTCAAGTGCTCCTAGATATAATTAATGAATAAACGAACTCAATAGTGAAGTTCATTCACAATTATGTCAGGAGCACTAGAGAATATTTTACGCCCACCCATTACCCTGCCCTCTACCTTAAATGTGCCTGGGGACTCTCTAAACTAATGAGGAAGCAGATGGCTCGGACAGTGCTGCCAACAGAGCCTGGGCGAAATACCGAATGATCTGACCTCCCTGCAGGCGCCCTTCCTGCTAGTTTTCGAATTCCTTTGAAACCAGCTCTTTCGACGCGTGGCTGGGGGCCACTACATTGTTAAAACACCCTCTAGTGCTCCTGACATAATTATGAATGAACTTCACTTGGAAGTTCGTTTATTCATCAATTATTTATTCAAGCGCAAAGATTATTAAAATGGTTTTCAAGAGCCTAAAGATTGATTTCCTGATGAACATCATCATTGTTATTTTTATACTATTATTGTTGTTCGTTAAATAGATGTAGTAAGTCAATAAATAATTAAACGTCAGTGATACAACCTTCATCCACGGAATGTAAACTTTATGAGCAGTTCTTGGACCCCATACAATTGCATACAACATGAGTGGGGTTGGATCGATTTTGGCAGCTGAGGCGAGCTTCTCCAAAAATGGAGTTGAAGGTGGTAACTGCAGAAGCAACCTTAACAAAATATAAATTAAAAAATAACTAGAATTCACCTTAAGTTATGCACTCATATTATTGTCAACATTCATGACCAAATAGGTTCCATTTTTAATGATAAATGCGGGTGAAAGGTAACGATAAATTACTTACTTCCAACAGATCATGAAACAGTAGTGAGTGGCTGACAAAGCAGTGAAAGAAATTTTTTCTGCACATCTTATAGACGGAGTACACTGGTCTGTGATGCTGAGAATCTCTATCAAGGCATCGATAAGCTGTGGGTACTTGACTCCTTTTTCAGGGCTTCCCAAGATAAAGTTACAAGCCTAGACAAGATAATAAAATTGTGTGAAATGGTTTGGCATATAGGGAATTATCTATGAAACGAACTAAATCACTTGCGACGAAGTTATGGAAACCCATTTAAAAACGGAAGTTAGCAAAGAAAAAAAAAACGACTATTTCCACGAAAAATAAAGAGTTACAATATTAAATCGATTTCGAAGTTTAGGCCATCATCAGTAACAAAAAATAACTAACAATAATAGTCATTGTTTTTTACTGATGATGGCCTAAACGTCGAAATCAGTTTAACATTGTAACTCTTCATTTTTCGTGGAAATAGACAACGTTTTTTTCACTAACTGACTTCCGTTTTTTTATTATCTATGAATTTTTTACTGTAGTGATTTACCAATCCATCTAGTTTCGGAGGCTCTTGGGAATTAAGTGTACTGAATGTCAGCATGTAAAATCTGGGCCGCATGGAGAATTCTTCTTGAGGAAGGAATTTACGGAAGTTTTCTTCCACTTCAGAGCATGGACAGAACAAACGGGATGCACCAGAGGTTTCTCCTTCTTTCAATAAACTAGTTCCTGACAATAAATTCCATTGCACCTAAACAAAAAAGTTGGAATAATGTCATTACGTATTGTAGTCAGATATTCCAGCAAAATACACTAGGAAAAAAGAACAAATAAAACTGGACAGTGAACTAACTTGCTCCAATAGGGACGGAGGAGCGTCATACAGATTCTTGACCAAATAATCGAGGAGCAACAGAAGTCTGGATAAGTGGAGGATCTGCGATTCTCGGAGAACCCCTCTCACTTTTTCTGAAACCTGGACTATGGCACTAGCACACATCAGTAGCACAGATTTCTTCTGCATTAAATTAAGGGAATGGAAAAGGAAAAGAACCAGCTGAGCGTGTTCAACATTCAAGTCTGAAATATTCAAAACAAATAGGTAAGTAATACAATTTATTTAAAAAAAAGGAACATTCATGTGGTCAACATGAATTTGCGCAGAACATAAGGGGAGCACCAACTGCGAATCGCGTGGGGCTTATGCGTTAATTTAAAATGATTTCAAGAACAAATCCATCCACACTCGATAGGAGTCGTATAACAAAGAGTCGCACATTATCTTTTCTTAAAAATTCCTTACCTTCATGCTCAACATCAACAGAAGTAGTTGGGGTATTGCAAACATTCTCCACCAAAGTATTGATCAACCGCTGCCAGATATTAATACAAGACACTTCTTTTTCAGCTTGTGGTTTCAACAGTAAAACCTAAACAATTACAACATTTATACAACTAAAACCACAATAATTTTATAGTGAAAGTCTTAGGTAAACTTACAAGTACTTCAAAGAAACCGTTAAAAGTTTGATATAACCATAACTTTGAGAAGGTACCTGGGCAAGTACGGCAAGAGTACGGGTGTAAACTTGAAGAGGCCAACTAGTATTGTCTGTGTTGGAGAAAGGACTAACTCCGAGATGCAACAGCAGCGTGGACTGTAACGATGCTGAGAGTATCCCACGAGCCAAAAGATTGTGTGTGTAACGAGTCAAAGCAAGAGAAAACTCGCTATAGAGCTGGCCCAAAGTAGGTCCAAAATACACTGAAATGGTACCTGAGCACACAAATAAAAATTTAATTACAGCAAAAGTTGTATATACATATGCTATTTCAATTTGATAAATTTATACCATACCAGTGTCTGTACGAGCAGTTTCTCTATCTAAATCTCTTATTATAGCTGCCAACATCACCATCTGTTGTTCGGATATCCCATCCTCAACGTATCGGGTCACATATTGTGCTTCACTCGCAACCATGTACTTGTTCATGATGTGGAAAATTTGAGTAGCCAAAGAAATATACTGCAAAAAAAGATTAAATTATCAACAGCTCTTTCCAATTGATACCAGATCATTACAAAGAGATACAGTTTGAATGCTGCAATTCCGAAACAAACTAAACTCACTCCATTGGGTTCCCCTTTTTCAGGAACAAAAGATGAAGAAGTTTCATTGTTCTTGGGTAATGACTCTCCAGAATCCTGAGATTGGTTGTTAGACGAATTTTCACAATCAGGTACTGATATGGTTTCTTCAAACCACAATCCAAGTAAGGGTTCACTGTCGTCATCTAGAAATGAAAGGTATATTTCATGGCAAGGGTTAAGACCGAGGCTATAATATTTTTGATAAGATTATAATAGGAACAGAGGCATTAAGAGGAGACAATATAATATAAAGGAAGATTAAGAAGTGTGAACAATAAAACATACCGACATCAGGAGAACTCTCGTCAGAACAACTCATGTCATCATCGTCATAGTAGGTGGTAGAATCTGAGGTGCTGAATGTGTCGCCTTCAGGGGGGTGCTTTTGAATTCTCTTCAGCGTACACGCCTAGCAAAAATAAATTATTTATAATAAGGGAAATGGCTAGACCTATAATCATTCAGGACTGGAAAACCATTTACCTTTCTGTATGATACTGTCGCAAGGTAGAACAAAAACTGGCTCATCGGAACAGCTTTCAAAACCGTCAAAGCTCGTTGAAGAGCGGTGGCATTGGCATTTATTGATAGCTCAGCTTGTTCTACAGGTGCTGTTGGCGTCATAGATTCGTACTGAGCATCACTCAAGAGTGATGCCATCAAATTAAGCGCATGGGAAGCAAGTGCAACGGACAGAACCCCAAAGCCTTGCTGCCTGTAAAGTCCATAGAAGCTTCAATTTATTATTCCATTCAATTCCTTACATACTACTATGTTAAAACCATCATTTTACCAGAATAAATCACATTGTTCAATAAACAAGAGAGCTATGAGGTGAATATTGACAAATTCAACGACTAACACTTTCATAAGGTTCACTCTGGAACTCCCATCCCTGGATTTACTTGGTGATTTCCCTTTATCCTCTTTTCCTTGCTTTTCCGAGGGCACTTGACTAGATGCGGTCAACTGTCCTTGTAATCCAGACATCAACAGCCAAGCTCCAATCAATGTGAAATTTTGAGCAACCTGAACATGGCAAATTTACAGCGTGAACATGATTACGACATTCAAAAAATGAAATAAATGGATCCTTTCTGTTCATTAAATGTACGGATTTAGACGATGAAGCTCAGCCTATGGTCCCTAAATTTACATCAATATACTTACATTCCCTCCAGCTCTTGTGGATGATTTAATAGTGTTAAGGATGTGATTGAAGATTTCCAAAGACTGCTCAACAACGGTAGTAGCGAGGGCTTCAAGATTCCCATCTTCATCGGAAGCTTTAGAACTTGCTGCAGGTAGAGAAAAATAAATTATAATAATAAAATAAAAATGTATACAAATCATTCAATTCAATAATATCGAAATATTATTTACACTAGTAAATCTTATTATTTTTAAACATTGTTCCTTACATTGTTGGGATTGAGATGGTGCTTTGGGAGACACAGCAGAAGAGACCCCATAGATTGAAAATGCAGTTGCGGTGGACAGCGCAACATATAGACATGTCATGGATATGGTAGTTAGTTTTTCAAGGCGACCTGGCGTCAAAGGCTCCAAGACTGGAAGGGAGAGCGCACTCCAGACGATACTCATGTCGCCAGCAACTGATTGAAGGCTACAATACAAATTAAATCATATAATACCACAAATTAATTTTTCAACATGTTCTATTTGATCATCGACAATATTACCTGTGCCTTATTAACTGGGCTTCGGCCACAGTTGTGGGAAGGCTGAATCCCTTTCTATAGATTGCAGCACACTGGTATTTCTGAGTATATCGAGACAGATGTGACAAATTCAGACAAGTGTCTATAAACACATCGGCAGCGCCCAAAGCTTGCAGAGATGCCACATTACGTTCGATAAACATAGCCTGCAACATAAATAACGAAAATGAGGCTAATTGCAATACTAAAATAATTGTTTTTTGTCAGTAGAATTTGAGAGGCAAATGTACACACTTCAAGTTCATGAGTTTTATCAGATGGGCTTTCGGTAAGAGTTTTACTGTCACCAGTTTCGGACAGTGGAGTAGATTTCTTGGATGTTGAATAGTCGAATAGAGGAGATGTGAGCTGCTCCATGATTTGGTTGGAAAGATCAGCCCTAGATCTGGCCTTAGATGAACCCTCCTTAGTTGTTTCAGTTGTCGACTTCTCTTCAGTTCCAGTGCTTGGTTGCATTTCACCTTTAACGAAAAAAAAAGGCCCATGAATTTATATTCCTGATACTGATAGTATTCCAATACGGACCAATAAAAGCCTGCAAATCTCCTTGCATTCTAGAAACTTGATAAATGCTTACTTGTTTGTGAAGTAATGAAGTTCATGGAAGTCTTGATGTGCGGTGGAAGCTTGGCATTCTTCATGATCGAGATTAAAGCCAATTGATCCGTCCTAGAGTGGGTTGAAGTGGCAGTGCACAGAGCTCTGATTGGTAGCAACAGATGGTTAATCGGGAGTCTGCTGGGATCAATGTTCTTGATACCAGACAGGAGGTACTGTAAGAGCACCTGTGAAGCTGAGCAGATGAGTCCGATTTGTCCTTTGGATACACAATCTGAAATTCACAAATGCCAATCTTCAATATGTACCTTATACAGAATCTAAGGGAAAAAGCGCTAGATTACACATAATCCGTATTCATTCAACTTGCGTAAAAATCAATATTTTCGCTGTGATGTGACAGTCGGAAAAAAAAAGAACAGTCCTGTTAATCATTATTAAATGATGAAAACTTACCAAACATGAATTATTAATCTTGAACGGAATTTCAGCACTGATTTGCTTATAAATATGTAAATATAACCAACAATCTTATTGCGATACCACGTCGAATCATAGAAGCAACGTCATATCTTGGACATTGCAAAATGTATCGTAAATACCATTTGGTTAGCATCCGCTTTTGCTTGCCCTAGACATCATATCTCTCATCTGATCCTTACTACAGGACCTACCAGGAACTATCTACTGGTAAAACAGGGGAAACAATTAGTAACTTCATAACTATTTGAAGAATTGTGCACAGATCAGTGTTTATTCACAGAATGAATCCAAACACGATATGTCCCTAAAACGTGTTCCACCCCCTTCCGACAACTAATACCACTTTTTCATTTTTCAGCCTGAATTTCTCTTTTCGATTTTCAGAAATGTTTATTTTCAAAATCGTTCATGTTTTGAACTTATGGTGAGGACCTTAGAAGTTATTTTTCGAGAATCAAAGGCCACGATTCTTGTAGAGGATTTAACAATAATTTAGAAAAAACAAATTTGGTTGAGATAAAATCGAGAAATACAGATTTTTAAGGCTAGAAACGTCGTTTTCTTGAAAATCACTTTATAAATTCATGTTTCGAAAAAAAGGTTGAGGCAGAAAATCGCGCTTGACATGTTTTAGCGAATTTTTGAAGAAAATTAAGCTATTGCTCTCGCCTCAAAATTTGTAGAATTTGAATTTTTGAAAAAAAAAAAAAAGAAAAATGATGTAGAAATCCGTTTCAGGCTACTCTGAATCATATTCTGAAGTTTAACGCATTTTTCTTATGTATGTATATATGTATGTATGTATGTGTCATTCCAGACGATAACTGTCCGTAGAATTGTGCTAGAAACTTCAAACAAATTTTAAAATGTTAAGGGCACAAAACGAAAGTTCAAGTTCGTTTGCCAGCTTGATCGGATTACATCTTCGGGTTGAAATTTTCAAAAATGTAGTCAAAAATTTCAAAATAGCCTGTTTTTTGCGATTTGTCGTGCGAAATAATTTTTTCAGCATACTAACATGTGGTATATTCGGAATCAGCGTAAAATTTCCTATAAGAATATGTATCAAGTTTTCAAAAATTTCAAAGTTGAAAAATCAGTCAAAAATCGAAATAATGCCGTTCGCTGGTTGTAAAAATCGGTAATATTCTTCAAAAATTCGCTCATGGGGTCATGCTGCATGACTGGACTTTTTTTCAATTCCATTTTCTCAACAAAAACTTGTAAAACTTATCTGAATCCACCCTGTACATATATCACGATAAACTTCTAAACATTTCAAGGTGATGGGAAAGTACAGATTCGACATAGTAAAATTACTTCATCACAACTATTATGACTTACTCGTTGACATGCTAGAGCTGATGTAGTCAGCAGCCAAAGTGCTGAGCGCCGTGTAGAAAGTGTCATATTTCTCATCGTGATTCAAAAATTCTGATTCACTGCAACAGTAAAATACAAAAATAGCGTAAATGGTATTAAAACATAAATAAGTCTTCACGTAAATTTTTTATGGGGTACATTCTATACTTAGGTGCTAACTAGAAACTTATGAGAAGGAAATGAGTAAAAACTACATTGCAATGCGAGGTACTTAGTACAATGATCAACTATTACCTACTGTACACATTTATCTTTTTCGTCATTATCATTATTATTATTATTATTTATTTATTAAATTTCTTTTTTCTTTTTTATTTATTTACTGATTACAGAGATAGTTCAAGAGTTTTGGAGCACTTGCTCAACTGGGACAGAACTTTTAATGATCCTTCCCTAAACTTCAAGAAAAATTGCGTGGGTACCAATCAGGTTGGACTGAATAGAGGGCAGTTTTAGGAGACCCAAGTGTAATACAATGAGTGCAATACCATTCGAAGAGGGGTTGAATATCATCCCAATAATAATTTTTGCATAGCGATTCGTAATTTAATTTTGAATTATTGTTAGTGGCATTAACCACCATAATGGTACAGCTGTGAGTAAAATACAAGAGTAAACAAACGTTTTCAAAATATCATTCTACTACTAAAAAAAATATTGTACTATTTATTTTGCTTCCCCACATCCGAAGGTAGCAAAGAAAATTAGCGAATTTTCTATTGAGAAATCAACTAATGCAATGGTTCCAAATTTAAAAAAATGAAAATGTTCTTCATGAAAATCCGTTTTGAGGCATTATGAAACGGTTCCAGGACTACAACACTTTACATATATCAACACTTCATATATATATATATATATATATATATATATATATATATATATATATATATATATATATATATATATATATATATACCTATATATATTATTTTGAGGCATTACAGATGGTTGGAAAATATAGGAAACACATAAATATAACTTACAAAATAATTGAGAGAATATTTCGCCGTATCGGCGTCGTCAGCTCTCATATTACAGAGATAGTTCCAGAGTTTCGGAGCACTTGCTCGACTGGGACAGAACTTTTAATGATCCTTCCCTAAACTTAATATGTACTTTCGCCGTGTCGGCGAAATTTTCTCTCAATTTTGTAAGTTATATTTATGCGTTTCCTATATTTTCCAACCATCTGTAATACCTCAAAATAATATTACACGCGAGTGTTTTCATCAAACTATATATATATATATATATATATATATATATATATATATATATATATATATATGTGTGTGTGTGTGTGTGTGTGTGTGTGTGTGTGTTGTGTGTGTGTGTGTGTGTGTGTGTGTTTGTTTGTTTGTTTGTGCGTGTGTGTGTGTGCGCGCGCTCCCATTCCAGGCGATAACTCTCGAGCTTTAAAAAAAAACTTCTTTTGCCAAACAATCAAGAATTCTGGAAGAAGGGACGCATTCGTCGAGCTCAGTAAATTGCTCACATTCTGAAAAACGAACTGAAAAAATCTCTGAAAAAGGCAAAAATCGGCTAAAACCCGTTAAACTTATATTTTCTTAACAAAATATTACTCATAAAAAGTAGTGACATTAAGCGGAGTCCACTGTATCTACAACGTTTAAAAATTAAAAGACGAAAAATTAAAGTAGAGTAGTATAACACAGTGGAATAAGTTTGGATAAGAACAGGCAATATATAATTTTTGTTAAGCAGTCTAGTAAAATATTTGTCCAACACACAAGTGCGTAAACACATGACACAACTTAATATTCAAAACATTCATAACAGTGACAATCAACAACAACGTTCTTGTTAACGTTCTGTTTGTTCCATCAGACAATTTTGCAGTTCGACTGTGGTCGACCGCGGTTCATAGCCTTCTGAATCGCAGTTCGATTTCTGTCGACAGTGGGTGAAACGATTCCATATCGTGTCACCCTAAATTTCGTGTTCACTGTTGATTTATCCCGAATTCCAATTTAAAATATAATTTGAAGTATTAAGCAGGTACTTAAGTTTAAACACCATTACCATTTAGAAATAGGTGTTTGCTCAAACTGTTAGGTTAACTGATAATTTGTGTGTTACAATTTTTCAACTAATTTTCCAAAAAATCTTGTTTGTACTTTCATTTTTTCCCACATTTATTGCCTTTTTTCCTGTATTTATATAACTATTCTATTTGGGCTTTAGCCGATAACTGTCCGTAGAATTGTGCTAGAAACTTCCGTTGCGAAATAATTTTTTCAGCATGGTATATTCGGAATCAGCGTGAAATTTATGTTTAAATAAACAAAGTAATTTGAGTGAATACCACTACACATATTTCTAGCATATTTAGACTAAATTCGTCCGGGAATGATTTTATTGGAAATTCCTACGTAATTTGAGTGAACACTATTTATAAATATTTGTATATACTTAATATATCAATTATGTAACATATTTGTATTCACACGAACTCGTATGTATACGACACGAAAAATTGTGAACACTATAGAATGTTATGTACATGTACTTCTCTTACTGCAAAGTTCGAAATGAAAGGAAAAAAATTACAACTCGTCGTCATTTTTCATAACCAATTTGTGGTACCGAAAATAACTTTCCAAGCCAGGGATCATAATGCTCTACGTTTAGAGGAAAGACCTGTAATGGCATGTGGGGAATGAGGTTGTAAGGATGTCATCTACGACCTCATTAGGATTTTTTTTTTAAATCTAGAAATTATATTCACTATAAAATTCCAATTGGGAGAATTGAGTAAATATTTGGAGAAGTAGCTGTGAGAAGGATATGGAAGATACTGTCAGAAGAGAGATTGAGGGATGGGCTAAATATTGAGAGGGGAGGGGGGAGAGACCTTTTTCAGATTCTGGGCAAGGGCAAAGGAGCACCATAGTGAAGGCCACAACCAATCCCATCATGATCCGATGTTAGCATGATCTGTTGTTAAGTGGTCTGCGGGAGCTGCAAAGTCTTAGAGTGATGTTCCATTTCCCAGCCAATACATTCACCATTTTCTCCATTAAAGCCTCAAATTTCTTCCATGAGGCTTATCAGAGGAGTAAACGATCCTCGATGGTACTCGGCAGCCGCGCCATGTATCCGTTGTTTTTGTCTTGCTGCTTCCTCTGCGACAGTGGCCCAATCGCAGTTGGAATAACAAGGTGCGTCAGCGTTAATAACGCGATTGTCAAAGAAGGCCTCCCTATCCCACACCCCGTGTACCTTTACATCACAATATGCCCGGGTCTATCACTACTCTCCTGCATTCTGGCTCGATCATCACTCCCCTACAGGCAAGTTTGGCAAGAACAGCGACATGGCTTCTTTATTTGATCATGCTCTTGCTCTACAAGACATCTTTTGCAATTGAGGGAATGGTTTAGTGTCATATGAAGCTGGTGACTGGATCAGTTCCCTTCCACGTCACATTGCTAACGCATCTCTGAATTGCATAGGAGATAGATCCAGATTGCTATCACTTAGTGGGATTACTGACAGCCACTGGGAGGCGTTTCCGTCAATAATGTGTCTAATGGCTCTCCTCGCTATTAGGTCTATCGCTTGAAGGCTTTTTTCTCCATTCCTTCTTGATTTTTCTTCTTTTCGAGCCTTTAATACACTTTTGATATGCGCATAGTGTTCTTCACCATTAAGGAGTGGGTGAAAGGACGAGAAGAATAAGATTCCAGTTCCTGACGTCACCCGCCTTTCGTATGCGGCCATAGGACAATAGTGAGTTCCTAGCAATCCGTCGGTCTCAATACGGTGTGTGGTAACGAGAAACTTTACCGCTCCTTAAAGTCACGTCATGTCCTTAACAGATCTAGTTGTAACGCTAAATTCATGGAAGGAGGAAATTATCCCTAGGAGGGTCCATGGAAGGAGGTTATTTTAGACGATTACGTTTTTTCCGGATTGCGATCCGTTAACGTATCTGTATGGAAGGATGCGTCACCGTAACTCATTGCGTCAGAGTTACGGCACTGGATTGTCACTTTTTTCAGGCAGTTTCGCACGACTGCGTTGCGTCATGTCACTATGATACCTATACCTATGATCGTGATATGGTGTATTAAATATTTTAATAATTAAATAATTAAATTAAATTATTATTAAACGGTTAATGGGGGTTATATATTTTTTAAATATTAATCATACGAGAAATTTACAGTTTTCGTAATTTAAGCTGAAAAATCACGTATTTTTATTAATGAGAAGGGCCGGAAAAAAAGTGTTACCGGCATTTATTGAGACAGTAAAATATTAAGAAAGGTGAGGTATTAAAGTGCATTCTCCATCAGTTTTCTCCTACTCTTTTCACAGTTCATTTATGAGTAAACAAACAATTGTTAGCTTGCGAATAAGTAAACACTCTTTGGACTGGTAATGCCTTTTGTCACGCTGGCATTCATCTTATCCTATTCGATGCTCAGTTATATATCGGTAAACCGACATTAAACACTCATTCATTCGTTCCCAGTAGTTCATTAATATGTCAGGAATAACTATTCCTTATAGTGCTCTGTGCGAAATGTTATTTACTCCTAACAGGACACTGGAAGAGAGTTTGCGGGACCGTTACCCCGAAATGGAGAATACCATCTTACTCCAGGTAATTTCGGAGATAAAGGGAAGGTTTCTGTGTAATTTTAATAAAAAAATGAGGGATGTGACTCATAACAAAGCCAAATTCTTATCCAAGAATAGTGACTGGTTGAAGGGAACATTTGTTATCCATACTGATTTCTCACATTCCTGCAGTGGATCTAATAAAGGTGGGAGGCCCTCAAAGCACTTTTTAGACTGCGCTAGAACCGCAAGGCACTACAAAGTGAAAAATTTACAAAAGACGTGCTCCCAGGAGCTTATTGATGCTGCTTCATCTCCGCAAATGGAAGGCACGGGATCGACTTTTGATAGTGATTCGGCATTAGCCCTCATCACGCAGGCTCGATTATCTAAGAACCAGTATTTAATTATTAGGAAAGCGGCCAAAGAAAGGGGGTTCAACATTTTCCCCAGTTATGAAAAATTGTTGCAGGCCAAACAGCGATGTTACCCACAAAACATACAAGTCTCCGAATCATCATCACAAGTACCGTTGCAAGACTTGAACCACACGGTCGAAAGACTCGATCAAACGTGTCCAGATTCGCTAGTCGAAAAGTGGGAGGATGAGCTTGTCCTCCACACAAAATGGGGTGTAGATGGGGCTTCTGGACAAAGCGAATATAAACAACGATTTTCGGATGATACACTTAGGCAACGAGATGCTCATATATTTATGACTTAACTTGTGCCACTCAGGTTAGTGGCAGGAAGTGATAACACCTTAGTGTTATGGAACAGCACGCGCCCATCTTCGACGAGTTATTGTCGAGCGTTGCACTTTCAGTATCAGAAGGAAACGCCTGAATTGACGAGAGCAGAGAAAACCCGAGTGGACAATGAGATCCGTGAATTGAGGGATACAACCATCTGTCGCGACATCAACAATTCCGCTCGAACATTCATTGTCAGTCATGTCTTGCATTTCACCATGATAGATGGTAAGGTGGCCCAAGTAGTTACTGATACCACATCAGCAAGTAACTGTGTCTTGCGTGGGGCAAAACCGTCCCAGATGAATGATTTGTCTAGGTAATATAGGTGTGTTGCAATTCCGAACGAGGAATTCCTCCGATTTAGAATGTCTACATTGCATGCCAGAATAAAGTTCATGGAGTATATCCTCCACCTCAGCTATAACTTGGATTTCGCAGAGTGGAGAACATCAGCAGCGACTCACCCTTTAAAAGAAAATTCTAAACCACGGGTTCAAGAAGAATTTATGGCCAAAATGGGACCAAAGGTTGATTTCGCTAAACACGGTTCAGGCACATCGAATGATGGAAATACCTCTCATAGGTTTTTTGCCAATCCTTCATTGACGGCTGAGATAACAAGAATAGAGGAGCATTTAATCGAAAGATTTGCAACAATTTTACAAGTAATTTGTAGTCAATTACCCACGGATACCGTCAGTACGCACATGAAACCGCTCAACTAGCTAATGATCTGTATCCCTGGTACTATATACCTGCCACTGTACATAAAATTCTCTTTCACGGAGCTGAAATCATAGATAATGCTGTTTTGCCCATTGGATCTCTCTCAGAAGAAGCACAAGAGTGCCGAAATAAAGATTATAAGTATTTCAGAGCTTATAATTCAAGGAAGCGATCAAGAGAGGCAACGAATGAAGATGTCATGCACTCTATTAGGATCTGTCGTGAAATTATCAGGATTGGGTCCAAACAAATGATTCCTCCTCTTTCGCCAAGCTTTCGATAAATTTATTATCTTCTTCAGGGCTCAGAGGTGAACTACAGTGTGAATACCTGGCAATACCTGGTTGCCTTGTTGCTTTTGTATGTGGTTATTGCCTTGTTGCTTTTGATGCTATTCAAGAAAATCAAATTATTAGTATAATTTTGTGACTGCCAGGTGTTATTTTCTTCTTCTTTTTAAAATCTGCAATAGACTGGTTTTAGTTTCTTCATTAAGTTGTACCTGTTTGCAACCTGTGATGTATAATTTACTGAGTTGGTCGCTGAGTGGTGTGATATTCACACTGTAGTTCACCTCTGAGCCCTGAAGAAGATAATAAATTTATCGAAAGCTTGGCGAAAGAGGAGGAATCATTTGTTTGGCCCCAATCCTGATAATTTCACGACAGATTGCTGCGTTTGGGTCGATAATAATTTATTCTGCTCTATTATGATCTCATCAGATCCCCTAATTACAAGTATGAGGCCAATACCAAAGAAGAAACAGCTTCCGCTCAGTAATATTGCATTAAGGCCGTATCACACTTGCATTTTTTCCGCATTTTAAACGCTGAAACGTGAAGAAGGCAAAGTGCGTTTTTTCAAGGTAAGCAGTGAATGTTGAAAAGGAATAACTGCAAAAACAGCGCATTCTGGCGGAATGCAATTTTATTAAGCTTGTCAGGTTAGGGCTTGAAATATTGAAGTAACGCTTGACGTGCCTAGTGTTTTCAAACAGTGTCTTGACAACTCTTGTTCTTAGTAATAAAAAAAACTGTTCCCGCTAGGGACGTGGTCGAATGATTATTCGATTTTAAATTATATTTATATAAGAAGACAGATATGTAATTTGAACTCAACAGAGAAGCAAGAGTGCACGGCAATAATCCTCAAACAACAAACTTCACTTCTACAGTTCATTCACCTGATTCGGCATTTGTTTAGTGCAGTCTCTTTAGTGACCGGAGGGGTGCTGTTACCTACTTAACGTCATGCGAGGTGAGGCATTGGCGCGCGACCAAACAAAGACGTAATAAAAATAGAAGTTCGGCACTGAAATCAGAATAATAAGAAAAGAAGTTCGAAAATAAGAAAACTTCGGCAAGGAACTAGGGACATTATTTTTGGCACAGGAGAACTGGAACTGGAATTAAAACGGGAAGGTACCTACAACGCGGTTTCCCAGTGAAACGTTACCTCCCCAAGGGTTATGTTTAGCATTTTTCTTGCGTCAAGGTAAAAATTGGAACGTGTTCCAATTTTCCCAAGTGAGTTTAAAAACGCTCCGCCAGGAGGCGCAATGGTCGAAAAAGCTGACCTTGGAAAAAAGCACTTCTTCTTCTTCACATTTAGGCATTAAAAACGCAGAAAAATATTTTGTTCTTTAATTTTAGAAAGTTGATTTCTTTTCGAGTGTCGGCTAATTTTTATTTTGAAAGAAGCATAATTTTCGTTTTTTCTTTCATATTTTAATGTTATTTTACCACGCACCATTTGTTATACTATTGACAAAATACAGCAATATGAAAGGATGTGTTCCTGTTTCAACTTTTCTCTCATTTACTACCCTTCTCAATTTCAAAGACAGCAACAACAATAATTAAATAAATAAACTAATATTAATTGATGAATACTGTACCAAGTTTTCGAAACCGGAAAAACGGAATGAGTGACTTACAAGTAATACTTTGATTATTTCACTTTTTCAGTTCAGCACGGTCGCTGAAATTGCCTCAAAACTGAAATATCATGGAAACGACTGTGCGCATTGTTCTGAAACTAGTCTTATTCGATTCAAAAAATGAAAAAACCATGGGAATGCATTTCAATGTTTACAGATTACCTTGAAATCAGGTTTTTGAACAAAATATGCCATTTCAGCCCACTGTGCGACGTATTGTGTTTTACGGATCTACTAGGAACTCGTTATTAGCTAAGTAAACACTTTTAATGGTGCGTAAGCCTAGAATAATGGGAACCTAGCGTGCTGGATTCGAATCCCATCATCGAACATTTATATAGATTGCGGTCTGATATCACGTCAATATTATTCACTATACACTGCTAAACCCGTTTAAGTGACACCACGGAGTACCTACACCCGCTGAAATATTTATAGACTGTACGTGTCTTGTTTATTATAATCTAACCCACGTAAAGTTATCAACCAACCTACGTAGGTACATACCAATTTCTTGGACTGGTAAAAACATGCAACAAGGGTCTACGAGCAATGTACTTATGTACCTACCTTCTCGCAACACTCAAACACGCACAAAAAGCCTTCATTTCAACTTGAAATACGGTAGTTACAGTCCCATGTATCTACCTACCTAAGGGCGGTTACACGGCCATCAAGCTGCCGCTATCGTTCCGATATTCGATTATCTTAGGAGGGCAGTGAATAGGCGGAGGAATAGGAAGGAACCTATTTACTTAGAAAAACAACGACAAACTGCCAAATGTTATTATTTCAAATTACCCATGGAAAGTGTGAATGACTATACATACAATAAGCAAATCAAGAGAACTTGGTTTTAAGCCATGGTTGAAAATTTTCCAAGAGAAAAGCAGTGTCAAGTAGCAACAGCCTTACAACTTCTTGCATAACATTAGACTATAGTGTTGTTGAGAATGATCAGACATGTACTTACGTGCGAACTATTGCTTTGACCAATTCGGTAATTTCCTGCTTCGTGAGTGAGCCGTAGGAAGCAGAAAGAACGGGCTTGACAATGCAGCCCCATTCCACAGTTCCACCGCTGGCCATTTTCCCGACCAACTTCGTAAATCAGATAGGGAACTCACTCAGTGCATTTCCATTGGCACGAATCCTTATACACACTGGTTTCTATTGAACACTTCTTCCCCCACTGCTCTTCAAGTTTAAAGAGAAAAGCACACTAAATTGGAACAATCAAACAATCCAATTCAATAGACTGGAAATCAGTTTGTGAGTCAGCTAGAATGAAGAAATGAGACGGGTGACGGTCCAAAGCTGATGATCTGAGCTTGTGTGATTTTTTTTTATTTTGGGTACAAACATCTGATCATCAGTGTTGACGTGGTAAAAAACTTGGGGTAGCCAACCTTCACATAACTTCCAAAAATATTTATGAAATTCCAAAAAATATATTTCCAGGTTCCTACTTTTGAAGTAATTTAGCTTCTATGAATTTTATTGCTTCTATGCTTTTATTATCGAAGTTAGTCAAATATTTCAACACATTTTCTTAGTCTGAAGTCCCGACACAAAGGACTCCGGTTTAGACATAGCATGCATGGAAGAAGAATTTCTTCCATGTAGCATGCTACCTCCCGTGTGGTGAGAGTTGCGCAGTTGAGCGGCTTCTTCCAGAACTTCATCTATTTCACAGTTACTTTTTACCCATCAGTTTCTAGTTAGTTATTTTGAATAAGCAAATTTGTAATCAACCAAGAAAAAAAGTTACCCCCCTCTCCCCAATTCGTAGAATGCAAAGTCCAAAAAAATTATTTAAAAAAAAATTTTTTTTCCACTGTCTTGAGATAATTTCTTTTAACTACCTACTTGTACAAATGTTTATGAATCTGGTCGAAAATCACAAATTATGTGATCCGATTGGGACTGGTCCTCCACTGGAAACGACTAAGCGACTATGCGACTTCCGCGAGGCGACTGGGGAAGCGACTGAGCTCCTCCATTGGAGGCGACTTAGTCGAGCGAAGTCTGTGGTGGTGAGTAGGTCAGTGACTGCATTTATTTTTGGTAAAATGGACGATGTAGATAGTTATTATTTGCTGGATAATGCTGTCGTAAATTTCGTTCGGATGAGAAGGAAACGACGAATGTTCTGGATGAACCCGATATTGACAAAGAGGCAAAATTTGGGTCAATTTAACCACCTCCACGATGAGCTGAAGGGAGATAAAGGGGGTTTTCAAAGGGGGTTTTTCTTCAGGAAACTGTTTTTTTTCCCTCTTTTAAATCTGATTTCTCCATTTTACTTGTTTTTATTTCAACTTTTGACCACATTTTCGGAATCACCGTTAAACTTTCTATAGGCATGGGGTAAATTTTTTGGTTTGATTTGGTCAATTTTACTTTTACCTTGCTATTTGGGAAAGAACAATATGAGGCTGGGAGAATTTATGGGGCTGTACTGGGTAGTCGAGCCTCTTGGGGCGGTCCTAGGGGCCTCTTACGCCTTAGATTTACAAAAATAACATCCCAATACGAAGATTCGATTGTTTCATGTAACTGGAGAATCGCAGTGCGGGTTTCGAATAACGAACATAATATAGTATGGTATTTTAATAATACAAGGTGATGTAGAAAATATATATATATATATATATATATATATATATATATATATATATATATATATATATATATATATATATATATACATATTGTACGTCAACTGGCTTCACCAACAACACGTATGTTACTTCTCAAAAGTCTTTACATCTGACTTGGAAGATCCAGCACATCAATCATTCACATGAATAGGACCCAGCTCCTGGGTTGAAACGTTGTGATTAAACACCTAAAAAAAACTCAAGACTAGACTGGTCATTCAACCTCCCGAATATAGATATATATCACTAGTCAACCAAATACCAAAATATATACATATGTATGTATGTATATATAAACTGATAATATCAAGATTAATAATAAAATGCGTAAAACTACTTTACAGTGGAGTAAAATGCCGCAAATTGCACCTTCTTATCCCAATTCGTCCTCAAAGTATGATTTTTGGGCTTTTTCGGTAGGAAACTGTGTCCTTCCCCCGAGAAAACATGGGAGGGGGAAGCCAGGTCGCTAAAGACAAGCGACTGATCCCATCCGGATGGGATCAGTCACTCGTCGCCTCAAAATACGCGAAGTCGCGTCGCTCAGATCGCTTGCAGTGGAGGAGCTCTAATACGTTTCAAGATCATGGGATTAGTCGCTTATATAGTCGTATAGTCGCTTCCAGTGGAGGACCACCCTTATGATCTACCATATAGTGTAGAACCAATGGATTGATATATAAGCAAAGAATTGATAATCTTGAAAACTTTTAACCCACCATACAGCACATGTCCCAAAATCTGGATCTCTTGGGAATTGGGTTCTTGTACGTATATACATTTTTGAGTGAAACTTGGCCAAAAATGGAGCCAAACTCCGCCAACTACTTTTTCCTATCTCAGCCCGTTCTCAAAATATGATTTTTTGGAGGTGTTTTCGAGAAAATCACGTTTTCTGACATAAAAACCTATACTTCCCTTCTTTGAAACAATTTGTTCTAAACTTTTGACCACATTTTTGGAATCAACGTTAAGTAGTTTTTGATAACACATGATTTTAATATTTATTTAACGTCATTCAGACTCATTTGTTATAAAACAAACTTCTTTTAAAAATCGGAAACTTCAGCAAATGTTTAAAAATTAGCCACTCCCACAAAAATAATTTTGGAGACTGCAAACTTTCACAAAAACTGCTTTGTTTACTACCTACTTTTTCCAACAGTACCTGGTACCTACCTAAAGTCAGTTTTACTTTTACATTGCTAAATAGAGTAGAAAAATATGTTTTCGTGTTACAAAACTTTTTTTTTAAATGAAATCGTGGGGTTTTTTTTTTTTTTTTTTTTTTTTGAAAAGTGACCCTCTATGAACTTGCGAGTTTGAAGTCGACTTCTACATTTTGGTGAGTAGCACTTGCAGATCTCTCTAACTCCTTTATTACTCAGTTTCAAACTTTAATCAACTTGTTTCACCCTAAAAACATTTACACTCGAGAATAGCAATTAAACTGAAAATTTGTGAGTTAAAGTGAAATATCTATTGAAAGTTCCAGTCATTGAGCGAATTTTCATAAATTAGGTATCGTATTGTATGATGTTAAATTATTTTGAAATTTGGGCTTTTAGAGTGCAAAGAAATTTTTAGCAATTAATGTTATGGCCAAAAACTTATTTAAATAATAATCTGTATTCAAAAAGAGATTTTGGTAAAAAAAAAGCTTTTTTGTAGATTTTAACTTTTTTTTAAAGAAAATTATAATGAAGTATAAGCACATTTTTTGTCATGATTTTGGGCTTCAATTTTTGAATGTTCTACATTATAATTAACAAACTTTATTTGAGCAATATTCTGCAAAGAAAATATATATTAATTGATTGTATGCCATTTCAGTGATTTTTTTGGCTCATTATTGAAATTTGGCCAATTTAATGTGCTCAATAAGTGCTGGACAACGAACTCATACTTTCATTTGGAAAGCTTGATTTTTTGGCGCAAGAACGGAATTGATATCCCAATCCTAAAGAGAGTTATAATCTGGAATGACTCGCACACTCATATGAATATATATATATATATATATATATATATATATATATATATATGTGTGTGTGTGTGTGTGTGTGTGTGTGTGTGTGTGTGTGTGTGTGTGTGTGTGTGTGTGTGTGTGTGTGTGTGTGTGTGTATATCTTCTTTTTTTCAAAATTTTTATTTTAAAATTTTTGGAGCCATTGCAATAGTTTCATTTTTTACGAAAATTCGAAAAACCACTTTCTCCTCTATTTAGCAATGTAAAAGTAAAATTGACTAAACTGATGGTGAGAGTATTGAAGGAAGCAATTTTTGTGGAAGTTGACAATCCTCAAAATTAGTTTGTTTTTAATTTTCAGCTTTTTTTACAGTTTTTATCGATTTTTTAGCAAATTTTAATGGAATTGAGTACTTTTTTTTACGTAATTTCTTACATAAATTTTTGAATGTTCTACTTTATGGAAACTTTGAGCAATTTTCCGCTAAAAAATATAAATTTAACAATTTTACCCGTTTTTAACCTTTTATAGTGATTGTAGTGGATTTAAATATGTTTTACTTGGTGTAGGTAGACCAAGTGGGACATTTATATTCTGATTATGCGGGTTAGTCCCTGGGTTATTCCTGTAAGGAATGTGAGCGAAACCGTCAAGGTCAGCTTGCTTGGCGGGATGAACTGAGAGATAGTTCGTGTCGCAGCCGCGTGGAGCACTGGGCTCGCATAGTGGGTGCTGGGTTCGATCAGTTTGGTACTGAGCCGTTTTGTAATATTCCGGCCTAAGATTTATATCTGTAGGAGGAATATGTTGAGCTTGGTTGAGGTACTGAAAAGTATCCTCTGTTTTTTGTACATTTGGAGTGTATTTGACACTCGGATCGGCCGGGTAGCCTTGTGTCGAATATCGTGGATATTCGGAAAGCTTTGTCGAATCGTAATGATTGACTTCAGAGCGGGTCTGAAATGTATCCTCGATCTTTTGTATAGGTGAGGCTTGATCTAACGTTTCCTTCGTGAATACGTTAGGTGAGAAAGCGATCTCGTCGCGAGGGTCGAGCCTTGAGCCGTCGCTAGGAACGGCGGGCTGGCCGGGCAGCGTGTAGGTAGCGCTGCGTGGACTAAGAGGCCCGGCCGCGCCGTGGTCTACCTCCCCTTGCATGAGGAAATAGGACGGCCGACGTTCCATCGAAATATCCGAGTTATTAGCTCGTTCTCGATGCCTCTATGTATAGAAATAGAGGGTTTAGAAGGTGGACTCGCTTGACAGAGCTTCTTTCCTTTGCTTGTATGTCAGGGTCCTACCTTGTAGTCTTGAAAAAGACTTCCTTGGACGGTAAATTAGAGCGTATGAGCTGAGTAATTTACCGGCGTGCCCACAGCGGTCGGTGACGAGCCTAGTGCTACGAAACCCGGGCGACACGACTAGGAACGTCCCAGCGGGCGTACGATCTAAAGAGAATATCGATAGATGTACCGGGTGGCGTCCTGACAGATGAACTACGTTGGGCAATGAGCAGGATGAATAATCACTGGACTCGTAGATGCCAATGCGAGATCTGTGTGGAGAGAAGGTAGGCCTTGTAGAAAGCAGTAGGAAGCCGTTCTTGAGATGAACTCGGGATGCAGAAGGTTCGTCAGCGTAGAGCGTGTAGAAATCTTCGTACTTCTGAGTGTAGTCGTCGAGAGCGGAGAGTGGAATGAATTTCGGAGGGCTCCGAGCGGGGTATTTATAGGGAGGTGGCCGCCTCCTGCCGCCTCCTGATTGGTCCGCTTAATTTCATTAATTCGACTGTGTAATCTCATTGGCTCGCACATTGTTTTCTCAGTATCTGCGAGTATGATAGCTGAGCTGGTCCTCCAGGGTGGTTTCCCCCCGTCCGTCGCTGCGACGGGGTCCCCGGGGGTGGCTTACGAGCGTCCGTCGCGGAGCCGACGACCTTGAGTTTAGACGGGGACCTCGGGTGTTTTCTCTGCGTCCGTTGTTCAGACGGGGTCCCCGGGGTGGCTGCTGGACCAGAGGTGGTTGCTTGCCGCCTCTTGGTTGGTTCGCCTATTGTCTCTCGTGTAATCAGTGTTTCTGATTGGCGAGTAGGCTTGTTTGAATTGTCCTTGTTAGTTTTAGAGGACGTTTGATTTTCTGTTTGAGTTTTCTCATTCAAGGCGACTTGGTTCGAGATACTTGTCGCGTCTCTCTCGCCCAGTAAGTGTCTAGGGAGGTCGCCTTGTATGTTATTAGTTAATATTTCACTTTTGAGAGAGAATTTCGTATTTTCTCTCTGGTGAAATATTTTGTTTGACGGAGTTATAACTCGACGTCTTATAAATATTTTTGTGTTGTGTCTACCTCTTTTTGGTAGCCCTGAAAAGGGCTGTTGACAAGAGGGGGTGGTTTTCACCACAGGCGCCCCCCCAAGACGTCGTGTTATTAACGACGACGCCGGTTGGGGTGTTTTGAGCGCAGTCACCCACCTCTCGTCGAATTTGGTAGAGGGGACGTGCCTTCTGGCAGATTTTCGGGGAGTCTCCTCCTTATTTTCTGCCTGATTTTTGTTTAGTGACACAGCTTCGTCTGTTTTTAGAGTGTAAGCTGGTTTTATTTGCTGTTTGGGAACTTTTTTCGTATGTTCGCCAATTTGCACTGTAACCGAAAACTTATCTCTTTTAACCACTTTGAATGGTCCCGTGTAAGGGCATTGCAGAGAGGTGAGCTGTGTGGGCACTCTGATATAGACATGTGTACATGTATCCAAATTTTTGGGCATGTTGACGGCATACTTCGTATTATTATGTTTAATATGCGTAGGCCGGAAGAAGAGAGGCTCCGAAAGGTTTGTAGAAGTTACGAAAATGTCTCCTGGGAGTGGTACGTCAATTCCGTAAACTTTTTGGAACGGTGTAGTTTCCGTTGCTGGGTCTACTGCCGTACGCATGGCGAGTAGTACTTTTGGAAGGGCGTCGAGCCAATTTTCGTTTTGTGCTTTGAGAGCCTCTTTCAAAGATCTATTTCTGCGTTCTACCATTCCGTTTGTTGACGGTTTGTATGGTAACGTGTGAGTATGTTTTACTCCGAGACGTTCCATAATGGAATTAAATAGATCTGATTCGAATTGTGTGCCTTGATCACTTGTGATGTATTTAGGTACGCCTTTTGAAGCTACCCAAATATTGATAAAGGCGTTTGTGATCGTGGCTGTTTCGATGTTGTTAAGAGGGACTGCCTCTAGCCAACCTGTTGCTCTATCGACCATCATGAGAATGTAACGTTTCCCTCCTTTAGCGAAAGGTAAGGGTCCGGTAATGGCAACGTGTACATGTGAAAAGTTGTTAGCCGTTTCAAATTCGGAGTAAGGGAGTTTCACGGAGCGAGTGATTTTTGCTCGTTGGCAAGTCTCGCACGCTCGGACCCAGTTGGAGACATCTGCACGGAGTCCGTGCCAAAAATATCTTTGTTTAACTTTATACACTGTAGAGTGTATACCTGGGTGTCCCAAATTGTGAATTTGGCTGATTATTTCTTGCCTTATTTCGTTTGGAATATAAGGTCTTGGGTGTCCTAGGTCTAGGTTACACCAAATTTCTCCTTGAGGGAATTCAACTCGTGTGAGTTTCAATTTGTCCTCTGCGTTAGGAGGAGAACGAATTTGTGCATTTGAAATGTGCAGTAGAAGATTGCACTCTATTGCAGCCGTAATTTGCGAAATTTCGGCTATGGGTGGACCCTCGTCAGTTTGGGTTGAAATCGATTTTGTTTGAATTTCAACTGGATCGAAGGGTCTGGAGAGTGCGTCGGCGACGACGTTGTTCTCTCCGGGTATATGACGAATGTCACTCGTCATTTGAGAGATGTATGTTAGCCATCTTAATCTCATTTTAGAAAAATGTGCATTTTTCTTAAGCATCGTGCCTAGCAGAGGCTTGTGATCTGAACAAATATGAAAAGATCGGCCGTCCAAGTCATTGTGCCAATGAATGCAAGCTTGGTAAACGGCGAACATCTCTTTGTCGAATGATGCTTTATTCTTCCATTGTTCCGGAATTTCTTTACTGAAAAATCCCAATGGTTGGTAAGATTTCGAGCCGTGTTTGTCTGTAATTTCCTGCTCCAGTGCCGCTCCGATGTGTGTGTCGGATGCGTCGCAGACTAATCTCCACTCTGCTGTAGGGTGTGGATGAGCGATATTATGTAATGTAGCTTTAATCATTGCTTGTTTTAAGCTGTTGAAAGCTTTTTCTCTCTCTGATGTCCATTCGATAGGTGTTTTGTCATTTTTTTTTGTTTGACTGAATGGAGTCATACAGAGGTTGTGCCGTGTGAGCGAATTTACTTGAGCAAGCTCGGTAGAAACCACACATACCTAGGAATCTGCGTAGACTTCGTACGTCTATTGGCCTAGGAAATTGTTCTATGGCTTCTATTTTATCTCGTTTAGGAATTATCCCTTCTTTCGAGATAGTGAAACCTAGGAAATCGACGGTAGGTTTTGAAAAAATGCATTTATCAAAACCTACTCGAAGTCCGTGTTCCCCTAGCTTGTCAAAAATTTGTTTGAGGTGGTTCATGTGTTCTTTATAATTTTTAGAAGCCACCAGGATGTCATCTAGGTATACAAATGCGAAATCAAATTTTCGCATGATGCTGTCCATGTATCTTTGCCATGTTTGAGCCGCTCCGGCCAAACCCATTCTCATTTTCTTAAACTCATAAAGACCGAAAGGTGTAATAATTGCAGTTTTATGAGCGTCATCTGGGTGCATCGGAATATGGTAATATGCCGATTTTAAATCTATTGTCGAATAGATTCGTGTATCATGTAAATTCGCTTGGAAAGAGCGAATGTGAGGAGGAGGGTAGGCGTCTTTCTTCGTTTTCGCGTTCAGGAAACGGTAGTCGCCGGTGATTCTCCATGACCCGTCTTTTTTTGGCACGCAGTGTAACGGGGATGCCCATTCGGAATCTGATGGTGCAATTATGCCTTCGGAAAGCATTTTGTCAAAAGTACTTTTGACTTGAGCCCGTTTTTCGCCCGCCATGGGTCTTGCTCGGAAGTGTACCGGTGTTCCTTCCGTGGTTATACGGTGGTAAACCCCGTTGTTTTTCCACTTTCCTTGAAGTTTGCTCATTTTATCATTGTATTTTTCAATGATAGAGCGAATGTTTTCGTCCTCCGTGATTTGCACGCCCTCTGGTTGAGGGCTGTTGTCACGATGAGGGATAGTAGCTGCTATTTGTTCGTCAGTGAATTTTTTGTTCATGACTGCAGCTATTTTTTGATCGGCATAGCTTTTTATTTTATCTTTATAAATGTATTTGTGTTTGACCCGTATTCCGATATCCCAAGACTCGAGGAATGGTATACCGAGGATCGCTAGATCAACTTTCGTGATCATAAAATCGGTGGTCATGTCTCCGAGGCCGATGTTAATTTTCGTGTCAGCTCGCCCTAGTGTGTCTATAGGGGCTCCTGGAACGGTACTTTCTTGTACCGATCTCTGAGTATTTTCGTTTGAAACCCAGGTTTTAGGCTGGCTTATAGTTGCTGCCTTTTTGCTAGTTTTGGAAGCAGTGTTTGCCTTCCAAGTGCAGTGTTCTGGGTCTGCACATTTGCGAGTTTCGTTACCGAAACGTGCGTGGTTTCGACAGACATAGGCCGTCGGTTTGTGAGGCCTACTCTCTACTGGTTGGGGTTTGAACTCAGCTTGTTGTGAGAGGGCCTTTTTGAAACCAGTTTTCATGGGTTTCGGAGTAGATTCTACTCCTCGTATGTTGAGAGAGGTATTCTCTGTTTTGTACGCGTGTAGCGTATCAGCTAGGTCGAGCCGGGCGGTCGTGGTAGGCTGAGCTGCGACCATACCTCGTGCTTCGATGGGTAGAGTTTCGATCCACTTTTGAGTGATCAGAGCCTCTGAGAAGTACCCAACAGCTTTAGAGTACATTTCGTGGTACTTGGTGCTGGGTTTTTTGGCGAGAGATGCGGGGTCCTCGAGTGCGAGGAGCCTGTCCTGTAAGGACAACCCGTATTCTCGCTGTAGGCGCTGTTTGGCCTCTTCATAAGGTGCGTGGGGTGCCGTGAGGTAAGCTGAGTCGATAGCTTCCCTCATTTCTTCTGGTACCCACTTGTATATAGCTGAGAAGCATTCGTTCTGCGTTCTCAGGTTTTTTCGCACGCAGTATTGATCGAACTCGGCGAGTGCACGATCGATATTCTTCTTTTGGAAGATTGGTTTTTGATAATCTCCCATCTCCTCTAAAAGTGCTCGAAAGCCACTTTGTGTAGAGGGTTGTTGAGTGAGATGTGGGGCGTAGAGGCCCGGCGGGGGTCGCACGCCCGCAGTGGTTCCCTGAAATCCACTAGCTTCATAAGAGGGAACGAAATGCTCCGTGTTAAGCCTGTTCAAAGGCGGGGTCACCATTTGTAGTGGATTTAAATATGTTTTACTTGGTGTAGGTAGACCAAGTGGGACATTTATATTCTGATTATGCGGGTTAGTCCCTGGGTTATTCCTGTAAGGAATGTGAGCGAAACCGTCAAGGTCAGCTTGCTTGGCGGGATGAACTGAGAGATAGTTCGTGTCGCAGCCGCGTGGAGCACTGGGCTCGCATAGTGGGTGCTGGGTTCGATCAGTTTGGTACTGAGCCGTTTTGTAATATTCCGGCCTAAGATTTATATCTGTAGGAGGAATATGTTGAGCTTGGTTGAGGTACTTAAAAGTATCCTCTGTTTTTTGTACATTTGGAGTGTATTTGACACTCGGATTGGCCGGGTAGCCTTGTGTCGAATATCGTGGATATTCGGAAAGCTTTGTCGAATCGTAATGATTGACTTCAGCGCGGGTCTGAAATGTATCCTCGATCTTTTGTATAGGTGAGGCTTGATCTAACGTTTCCTTCGTGAATACGTTAGGTGAGAAAGCGATCTCGTCGCGAGGGTCGAGCCTTGAGCCGTCGCTAGGAACGGCGGGCTGGCCGGGCAGCGTGTAGGTAGCGCTGCGTGGACTAAGAGGCCCGGCCGCGCCGTGGTCTACCTCCCCTTGCATGAGGAAATAGGACGGCCGACGTTCCATCGAAATATCCGAGTTATTAGCTCGTTCTCGATGCCTCTATGTATAGAAATAGAGGGTTTAGAAGGTGGACTCGCTTGACAGAGCTTCTTTCCTTTGCTCGTATGTCAGGGTCCTACCTTGTAGTCTTGAAAAAGACTTCCTTGGACGGTAAATTAGAGCGTATGAGCTGAGTAATTTACCGGCGTGCCCACAGCGGTCGGCGACGAGCCTAGTGCTACGAAACCCGGGCGACACGACTAGGAACGTCCCAGCGGGCGTACGATCTAAAGAGAATATCGATAGATGTACCGGGTGGCGTCCTGACAGATGAACTACGTTGGGCAATGAGCAGGATGAATAATCACTGGACTCGTAGATGCCAATGCGAGATCTGTGTGGAGAGAAGGTAGGCCTTGTAGAAAGCAGTAGGAAGCCGTTCTTGAGATGAACTCGGGATGCAGAAGGTTCGTCAGCGTAGAGCGTGTAGAAATCTTCGTACTTCTGAGTGTAGTCGTCGAGAGCGGAGAGTGGAATGAATTTCGGAGGGCTCCGAGCGGGGTATTTATAGGGAGGTGGCCGCCTCCTGATTGGTCCGCTTAATTTCATTAATTCGACTGTGTAATCTCATTGGCTCGCACATTGTTTTCTCAGTATCTGCGAGTATGATAGCTGAGCTGGTCCTCCGGGGTGGTTTCCCCACGTCCGTCGCTGCGACGGGGTCCCCGGGGGTGGCTTAGGAGCGTCCGTCGCGGAGCCGACGACCTTGAGTTTAGACGGGGACCTCGGGTGTTTTCTCTGCGTCCGTTGTTCAGACGGGGTCCCCGGGGTGGCTGCTGGACCAGAGGTGGTTGCTTGCCGCCTCTTGGTTGGTTCGCCTATTGTCTCTCGTGTAATCAGTGTTTCTGATTGGCGAGTAGGCTTGTTTGAATTGTCCTTGTTAGTTTTAGAGGACGTTTGATTTTCTGTTTGAGTTTTCTCATTCAAGGCGACTTGGTTCGAGATACTTGTCGCGTCTCTCTCGCCCAGTAAGTGTCTAGGGAGGTCGCCTTGTATGTTATTAGTTAATATTTCACTTTTGAGAGAGAATTTCGTATTTTCTCTCTGGTGAAATATTTTGTTTGACGGAGTTATAACTCGACGTCTTATAAATATTTTTGTGTTGTGTCTACCTCTTTTTGGTAGCCCTGAAAAGGGCTGTTGACAAGAGGGGGTGGTTTTCACCACAGTGATTTTTTAAGCTCTTTTTTTGAAATTTTACCAATTCAATGTGCTGAAAACGTGTTGGCCAACGAACACATCCTTTCGTTTGGAAAGCTTGATTTTTTGGCACAAGAACGGAATTTCTATCTCAATCCTAAAAAGAGTTGTGGTCTGGAATGGCGCACTTATACATACATACCTATATGTAAATATGAAAAAGTGTTGACCTCTAGGAATCGTTTCATAATGCCTCAAAACGGATTTCAATGAAGAAATTTTTCAACAATTTTTATTTTAAAATTTCCCGAGCCATTGCAATAGCTTCATTTTCTACGAAAATTCCCTAACTTGATTTTGTTTATTTATAAGCCTGTGTGATCCACGAATATCCAATCCAGGTCAATTATGTGTTGGTGATTTGTCTTCTTTGAGTTGGTTTATGTCAGGAACTCAGCAGCCATTCTTTGTCGGTCCTTGAATCCTTGGACCTAAGCGAAATTACGTGGACGTAGCACGGTTTTCTCGTTATCCACGGAAAAGCATCGACAACAATTGAGAGTAACTTGTCCAACACAAAGGAGTTTATCACGCATGCCGGCTTAAATTTGAATTCCAGTCGCCCTCCTATTCTAAAATCTGCGCATCAAGTTCGTAGAATCATGCCTAAATAACTTAATTGTTATTTTAATATCTTGTTTTATATTTGATTTCGATTTTGTGTGGTTTTGATGGTATTTAGAGTTATTCATCTTCACGTACCCATCACCATCTTCAATGAAGGGAATCGTCGCTTTCCATTTGGGTTATTATTTTTATTAATTATGTTTTTGAATATTTATTCTCATAATCATGGGAAAAATGATATTTATTATGTCACTGCAGTGTGATCTCATTGTTACTTGTGTAATCATGTCTTCTGCCTGAATGGGTTACTTGCAGAAGTGACTGCATAGGATATTGGACTACACCGGACGATACTGGATTGTAAATACAATACATATTATATCTATGCAATATAGCATATAATAAAGTAGATGGATTAGTAATAAACAGAGAGTGATCCATTCGACAAGCTCGAGATTTGAAAATACATCAACACTTTTCAGTGACATGTGGACATGCACGAATCTACTAAATTGAGCTACTGTTATTCCTATTTTCCCGAACATATCGGTTCTAGATTTGAATTGTTCCTTGTCTAAATTAGAGCTTCGCTCGTATCTCAAGAAGAAACAATCCCACACCAATCCTTTTGTGAAATATGGATTAATTGACCTTGTAGGGTGTAAAGATGCTTAGTGCTAATTATCCATCTGTCTGACACTATCAGTGTTTTTTTATTTTTTGCCGGTTTTTTGTTTGTTTGTATGTTTCTTTCTTTCCCTACGAGGGAGCCATAGAAAATACATGGAAATGTCAAAAATATTAACAACAATTTTTGGTGGTTCTTGCAATTTTTGGTAATTTTGTAGCAAATTGCACGTTTAAAATTATGGAAATATACTGTACTCAAACTGTCCAACAAGTTTCCTTTTGTTATTTATTTTGCAAAAGAACGGATTTTGTAGGTGTTTCAATCCTATTAACAGTTTGTTAACAATTCGAAAGAGTTTTAAAATCAAGAAATCATTACAGAGTGCATAAAACGGATTAACACAAAATTGGAATTTTGACTTTTTTTTATAGCATTTGCATGCTTTATTTGCTTCGACAATTCGCTTAAGGCTGGTTGGATCTGACATATTAAACAAACTCCACCAACGTCAGGAGAGAGGAGCATTTTCACTCCATACTAACAGTATGGGTAGCAGTGCTGCAGACACGTTTCAGCAAAAAAAAACCCAAATTTATGAAAAAATCCCCAGGAAGAACCAGAAAATCTCCCAAATTTAAGGTGCCGTTAAAAGCGATTTCGGACACAATATTGATCACAAATTGAATTATTAAGTAGGTAATAAAAGGTCATATAACAAGGAAAACAATGTGAAAGAAATTAAAGAGCGGATTATTACAAAAACAGGAGAAACTCCGTTACCAACAGTAGGCAGGTACTTATGGTGAATCATGTTGTCAATAAAAGAAAAACTTGATGGGTAGCTCTCACACGAGTAATAAATTTGAATAGGTTAACATCAACATAACATGGATCACAAAAAATGTAAACCAACAAGTATGACTAGTGAGTAAAATAGAAAACAATACGAGTACACCCACTGTACATGATGTAGGAAGATGCATTTATTTTCCCTCCAAAATTTTGGAGAAAATCATTTTTCTTGGGGTTCAAACTCCTTCCCTTTCCTACATCTTCACTGACTCTCTTCTGAATTGGTTTGGCAAACTGACGTTCGTGCCTGACACTGTTCGTTCATTTGTCGTTGTTCTGAGAACGATCTAGTGGAGGGATCATTTTTTCATTTGTATTTATGGTGAAATTCACCTTTGATTCATATGTATGGCAGTAAAAAAAATAATAGAAATCAAGCATTGTCAGTTAAGCTCAAAAATCCCCCAGAAATCCCCTCCCACACTTCATCCCCCTAGGGCTCTGAGAGCCCTTAAAAATTCCCCACGTGTCGAAAAATCCCCCGCGTTGGCAGCACTGATGGGTAGCTTTAAAGTGCCCACAGATGATCCATCATATGATGAAAACAGTGGTGGATAAAAGAAAAACAGATTCATAATTACGATTATCATAATTGCGATCCATCATAATAATTACCATCCATCATCCATCCATGATCCATCATCATAATTACGATTACAATTGCGATTTTAATCGCAAAAGCTGAAGTATGATTACATACATTCGTAATCACAGTTTTTCTGTAATTATATTCGTAATCACAACTTTTTTTTGCGATTACGACTGCAATCAAGTTTTTTATGTGATTTTAGCCGATAAATAAGCCCCTTACTGCAGATTTCCCTCTGTAATTACAGTCATAATTATAATTTTTACTGTGATTACTGCCGTAATGTTATTTTTTTCTGCGATTACTCTTTTAATCACAGTAAAAACCAATATCATGACAGTAATCATGGAAACAACTAAGAATAAGGCTGTAATCACAGGAAAAATGATGATTATGACTTAGTTGCCAAGGAAACTCTGTGGCCACGGCTTATATATAGGGAACATCTATTGTTACCGCCAAAATCACATGTGATTACGAACATGAGTACAGAAAAACTGTGATTACGAATGTAATCATAATGGTATTGATAAGTGTAATCGTCATCATATCTCCAGGTTCTGTGATTATAATCGTAATTGTAATCACAATTCTAAAACCCTATGATTGTAATCGTAATCGTAATTATGATTACGATTACGCCCACTCTGCTCTTCCTGCCACCGTTCTGACGGGGTCGTATTACAAGTGTGACGACCCACACAGGCTGAAATCATAAGAAGGGAAGATAATTTTTGCCTCTCCCATCAAAAATATGGTTCAAACGGCTGGGCTGGATATGGGCATCTTAGTAGATGCGGATATCGAGTCCTACAATATGTCCTAACGAATGACGGGGAAAGAAAAATACATGCCCTCTTTCAAACATCATGCAAATTCAAGCAAGAAGGAAGTGAAACTTACTGAGTATTCCTTGGATAAAACACGAATTCATGGTTCAGTTTGTCGTGAAAATTGAGAGGAAAGCCCCTACAAGAATTAAAGTGGGTTTTGCCACTTAACTAGACCGAGATAGGTAGGATGTGTCAGTTGGACCTTCACCAGGCATACTCCAACTCTTCAGGTGTGAGGGTTGTTTTTGCATCCTCCCTCTACAAGTTGATCTCGCAGTTGAACCATTTATTGGCAGCTTACATAAATCAAGTTTATGAAACCTGAAGTAACAATCCTTATGATTTTATACGATAAAAATATTTTATTTGAACGTCAGGTCCAACAATGGTGTCTTATTGATGAAATTCAAGCGTCCATAATCTTTTTCCAATTATGTGGTCATCAATTCATTTTTCTCGAGGCCAACGGCCAATTAAAAGCTTGTGTGTCGAAATTAAAGGAATTGCGATGGCAGTTGGTTTTTAATCTAGCAGTTGTCTATTGATAGTTTGCTTACAATTTTAGGTTCTGAAAAATCCTGAACCTGAGACTTGTTGTGGACTGTAACAAGGCATTTCTGTGTGTGTTGCAGGCTAATTGCCTTAGCCGTTCTACACAATTTCATTACCTCTGTCACATGTTAGGAGAGCGTGGTTTTGAAACACCCCCACCTTCTAATTTAATAATAATATAAAACGTTTATTGAGCCGAGACATAATACAATAATTGCAATAGTCCTAATATGACACTCATAAATGACTTGATTAAATCTTAGTTAATATAAGTGCAAGTGCAACTTTGAGTTCGTTGAATAAAACAATACCTTGTAATCTTGCTGCTTGAAAGAAACGTTACGCATGATTCTATATGAACCGAATCTAAATTGCATATTTAAATCCAAAAACTTGAGATTCGTGCAATATAATATTTATTAAAACTTGGAGCACCTATAGCTATGTGAGCTATTTCCTACCTAGGTTTTGTGAGGAGGCCGATGATATGGTGCCACATTCAATTATAGAAGGTAGTGCGTTAATTGCAATGTGTGTGGCTCTAAGTTACTTCTCCGACCATAATCTCAGTCATTTAAACTCTTTTCTTTAATCCATCCACCTGAGAAAGTATGTGTACCTACAACTAAGACTCTATTAATTGCCCAATAGGAGCTGGGAACCATTCTGAGAAGAACAAAACATCGTACAAGAAGTTATGTTTCCAGGCAGCCCAGAAGGTTGGTATTTTTTGTTATTCTACGGTTTGCAGTAGTTGATAATACCATTATAAACATACCTGTTCTTTATCCATGACAATCATAACAAATTTTGTTGGGGCTTCTCGGTGGATAAGGTGTGGCAGGGAAAAACAGATGTAAGCATGTTAGTTATGGATTTTTGCCTTGTCCTTCGTAGGTTTGGTGTGTTGAGGGTAGAGAAATTTTTATAGGCTTCTCGAATAATGTGGTTTAATCATAGGCTGAGCGCTTTCGCCGTCATTTGGCCTCTTCAGAGCTTATTATTGATTGGTGAAATGTATCATGTTTAAATATAAGTTTTTTGGGGTCCTCCTTTAACATCTCAGTCATAACCAGTTATATTTGGAGATGTTGCTTGCGTCAATTATGTTAAAATCGAGGGAAATGTGAATGTGTGTGGGAGTTCAGACAATGTGCACATCCCCACAAAGTTTGAATATTTCTCAATTTAAGAAAAAATTGAACCCAGTAAATAACACCATACTTGCAACGTCAACACCAAGAGGTTCAACTTTCAGACAATGTTGTGTGCTTCTCCACACAAATTTTCACATTTCTCTCGATTTTAACATAATTGACGCAAGCAACATCTCCAAATATAACTGGTTATGACTGAGATGTTAAAGGAGGACCCCAAAAAACTTATATTTAAACATGACTGACGAGGCCAAATGACGGCGAAAGCGCTCAGCCTATGACCTATCGGTCGCAATCTGCGGTTCAGTTTATCGCAGAAAATATAATGTTAACATGTTGATATCAGATATATTTCATTTTCAGGTTGGGCTCCAGCTATCAAATGGGTCATCGGCACTCGATTTGGTAACAGATTGCACGATTATTCTTGAAAACAGCCCACTTACGAACGCTGGTATAGGTTCAAATCTGACCACTCTTGGTACGGTATGTTAACAACAATTATGTACCGTTATGAATTTTTTTTTTACGGATATAATCTTTTCCTAATTTTATGGCTTTCTTCAGGTCGAATGTGATGCGAGCGTGATGGAAGGAAGTACTTGTACTGCTGGCGCAGTTGGAGCCTTGTCGGGAGTACCAAATCCCGTTCTTGTCGCCAAGACCATTGCAATACAGCAAACCAACCAACAAGCTTCAGGAAGAGTTATGCCTTGGTACGTTATACGTTTCTATAATATTCATTGATCTGGTGCTTTTGAAAAACGTCATCATCGATCTTACTTGCCTTTTTAATCATCAATCAGTTGTTACAATTAGCAAATTCAAAGGTTTATCTAGTAGAAGAACAAATTTGCAAATCATAGTTTAGCCACCTACACTTGCAGAGATCACTCGTTCCGATAATTTATGCTATCACATCATCATGATTGTCGTGAAACCAGAAATATAAAGAATGAAGACTTCTCCAGTAATGAAGAAGTCAACGTAAAGTGGTCCACTTCTCAGTAATGTCAGCTTGACTAGATCTCTCGATTTGTCTACTCACTCTTAGGCTAAGGTTTCTAAGGATGCGAATTCTGAAGCTTACTAACAATGTACGCTTTCAAACGTATGTTGCATTGTTTAGAAATTTGAGCACTTCGATTTTTTTCCCAATTTAATGGGAAAAAAGCTCTAAATAATGTTTTGCAATCCAAAAAATATTTGGAATTTTTAGTTTTTGTTTGGCACTTTTTATAATTTTTCAGCAAATATTAATGCAGTTCAAGTATATTATTCTGCACGATTTTGTAAAAAACTTTTTAATGATCTGCTTCAATGTTGATAATTTTTTTAACTAAAATTCTGTTAAAAATTATAAATTTAACAATTTCTATCCGTTTTATCCATTTTTAAGTGATTTTTTAGCACAATTTTTGAAATTTAACCGCTATAATGTGCTAAAAAAGTGCTGGCTAACAAACTCATCCTTTCTTTTGGAAAGTTTTATTTTTTTGGCACAAGAACGGAATTTTCATTTCAATCCTAAGGAGATTTATCGTATTTATATATAATAATAATTCCTAGCTCAACTTACCTTCGGGAAAGATTGAGTAGAATTATGGTAGGTCGCAGTAGAAGACTGTTTACTGAAGCAGCTATCATGTGCACACGGTGTTGCTGTGGTACCTATTTCAAAGAAATAATCTTGAAAACACCCGCAAAGGCATGTTTTTTCAAAATGAAAAGCAATATTCGCAGTGTTCTGTTGACCACCCTGCGCCTCCTCGCTCCCGATAAGCGACGCCATCTTCACTTCAGTTCAAAGCCTGTTGTATAGTACAGGTAAATGAGTGGGAGGGAAGAAAGGCGCCAGCCTGGGTGGGCGGTAAACAGTCTTCTACTGCAACCTACCATAATTCTACTCAATTATCCCGAAGGTAAGTTGAGTTAGGAATTATAGTACGGTCTTCACAGAAGACTGTTTACTGACGCAGCACGTTCAAAGTTTCTCATTCACCTGTTGCAAAGAGGGTTGGTTGAGAAAGAGTTGCTAAAGTGGCTGCAGCTAACCCACTGTGAGCTTAAAACATGGAGAACAAGTTTCTTTCTACACTACTCGAGGTACACACCTTTTGTATGTAGGGGGACCCGAGAAAATGCCCAATTCCTCCATACCCACCTATGCCATTCGTGAGTAATGCCCCCCCCCCCCCCCACCTTTTTAAAAAATAATGATACTCTTTCTGGGTCCCGAGAAAGGGTAGGGATGTTAGATACCAGCAAAGTATCGATATTAGTACTCGTAATAGTAATTGAATCAAAATATCGATACTGTACTAGTATCGAATCAAAAGTCTCGATAGTGTACTTGTATCGATACAAAATTATCATTAGCAAGAAGTGAGAAAGAAAATCAGTTTCCGAGATGTTAGTTTCCGTTGTTTGGTTGATAGATTATTCTTATCATTATCATGGTGGTGGTGGTTTGCGAAACACGAACCTGGCATAGTCTCGTAGTTAGGCATGGAAGAAGGAAGGTAGGTAAGAAAGAACGTTTTTATCTAATCCTAATCTATCTTCCTCTACCAACCTATCTTTCTCCAACAATCTATTTTTTACAATAACACAATACAATAAGTTGATGATTAATTTCCATTCCAGTATTTCTTACGATACTTGACTTTTTTCCGATACCAGTACTAGTATCAAAAGGAAAGTATCGATACCAAAATACTTGGTATCGAAAGAAAAGTATCGATACCGTACTAATATCGATAAGTATCGAACGTCCCTAAGAAAGGGGAGAGGGCTGAGATCCTGATCTCTGCTAAGTGCGGGCAAATGAAATTCATGGAGGTGCGCAAGACTCAATATAACCTCCTCATAGTTTCCAAAATTGGAAATGGTAGATGTAAATTTTCCATGAGCATATAAGCAAAAATGTATGGTGTCTTCCCCTGATAGAGGTGTGCAAGACTTAATATAACCTCCTCATAGTTTCCAAAATTGGAAATGGTAGATGTAAATTTTCCATGAGCATGTAAGCAAAAATGTATGGTTTCTTCCCCTGATGGTTTGTTGCGGATTGGAAAATGGCAGATGTAAATTCTCTATGTGTCACCAAGGGCCTATGATCTCTCTGGACTCTAGTAAATACTGGCAAGTGAAATTTAGGGAGGTGTGTAACATTGAATATAACCCCCTCCGAAATAGTCAAATTTGGAAATGGCAGATGTAAATTCTCCATAATTATGTGGGCCAGGATTTATGGTGTCTCCCCCTGAAAATCTGTAGTGACTTGGAAAATGGTAGATGTAAATTCTCCATGAGTTACCAAGGGCCTATAATACACTCTTGTGAACATAGAGGAGTTTGAACTCCAACCTGCCGCTTTGAAAATTACCGGTATTCCTTTTCTAGCAGCTGCGGATACCGTTGCATGACGGGTAGAGACAATACCTGCCTGACAATACTGACTTCGTAGCCATTAAAGAGGGAAAAGAACACTGTGGACAATAGATCAATGAACACAAACAAAAAACCAATCAATTTATAGAATAAATAAAAAAAGTTGAAAATGCTAGCTGATGTGACTCAATCATCCCGCCCAAAGGTGCTCAGCTATATATGTATATGGGTCATTTCACGCGAACGGCCAAACTTTTTTTTTCGATATTTTTTAAAAGTCCTGATTTTCTAGTATGCTGTATCCATTGGTAATACAAGCTAGGAGCCAAATTTTCAGACCCCTTCTTCACCCAGCCTTTTCTCTACAACTGTCCGAAGTTTAGGGGTGTGCGCCAAACACTAACTTTTGTTTTAATTGCTCAACCGTTATTGTGCCCAAAAAAATAAGTAAGGTGGCCAATTCTTATGGTAAATCGTCTGCTCTTTCTGGTAGTCATGTCTAAATTTACAAACAGCTTAAGCTTCCTCATGAAAACTCAAAATAAAAACTTCTTTTTCACATTTCATCAATTCCGCATTTTTTGAAAAAAAATTTTTTGATCTTAAATCATACCTACCAGTATGTAGAATACGAGGTTAAGAGGACGTAATGGGCAGACAAACGGTTTGTCGCCAGTGGTACTTAATGTACGGCCTGAACTCCCAAAAAACGTGAGCTTCCCCATGAAAACTCCACATTTCATCACTTTCGCAATTTTTGAAAAAAAATTTTTTGATCTTAAATCATACCTACCAGTATGTAGAATACGAGGTTAAGAGGACTTAATGGGCCGACAAACGGTTTGTCGCCAGAAGTACTTAATGTACGGCCAGTACTCCCAAAAAACGTAAGCTTCCCCATGAAAACTCAAAATAAAACTTCTTTTGCACATTTCATCAATTTCGCATTTTTTGGTAACATTTTTTTTATCTTAAATCATACATATCAGTATGTAGAATACGAGGTTAAGAGGACGTAATGGACCGACAAACGGTTTGACGCCTGCGGTACTTAATGTACAGCCTGTACTACCAAAATAAAAGAAAAATTGAATTTTCATGATAAAATTTGCACCTATCTGATGTGCCGTCAAATGTGAAGTTAGTTCTAAGCAAATTTGATAAACTGGGGACTTAATAATGAAAACTCAATTTTTATTTTATTTAGGCAGTACAGGCCGTACATTAAGTACCGCTGGCGTCAAACGGTTTGTCAGCCCATTACGTCCTCTTAACCTCCTCGTATTCTACATACTGATAGGTATCATTTAAGATCAAAATATTTTTTTTTCTTAAAAAAAAAAAAAAAAAAGCGAAATTGATGAATGTGAAAAAGAAGTTTTTATTTTGAGTTTTCGTGAGGAAGCTCACGTTTTTTGGCAGTACATTGAGTACCGCTGGCGTCAAACCGTTTGTCGTCCCATTAAGTCCTCTTAACCTCGTATTCTACATACTAGTAGGTATGATTTAAGATCAAAAAATTTTTTTTTTCAAAAAATGCGGAATTGATGAAATGTGAAAAAGAAGTTTTTATTTTGAGTTTTCATGAGGAAGCTTAAGTAGTTTGTAAATTTAGCCATGACTACCAGAAAGAGCAGACGATTTACCATAAGAATTGGCCACCTTACTTATTTTTTTGGGCACAATAACGGTTGAGCAATTAAAACAAAAGTTAGTGTTTGGCGCACACCCCTAAACTTCGCACAGTTGTAGAGAAAAGGCTGGGCGAAGAAGGGGTCTGAAAATTTGGCTCCTAGCTTGTATTACCAATGGATACAGCATACTAGAAAATCAGGACTTTTAAAAAATATTGAAAAAAAAAAAAAAGTTTGGCCGTTCGCGTGAAATGACCCATATGTATGTATATGAAAACGCGTTAAACTGTAGGATTCGTTTGCCTCTAAACGTATTTCAATGAGAAAAATTTTCGAAAATTTTCATTTTAAAGGAGAGAATTTAGAGGATCAGGCAGAGAATCAGCTGATCAAGATAGAGACTGTAATGTTATTCGTCTCATAATGTCGCAGAGTCACCTTATCACATTTCAGCCCCTGAGTTGATCTTCTAGACATCTTCCCCATATGTCCCAGAGAGTCTTGCTATTAAATTTCAACTTCCTAAAGTGAACGGGAGAAGATTTCATATTCACCTCCTCCCTTAAAACAAACCCCCCACCTCTTGGTAGTTGCGGCTCCGAACTTCCAAAAGCCACTTTTTATGGTCAAATCAAGCATGTTTCAGATTTCATTAGAAGTGGTAAAAGTGGGTGAGCAAAAAATAAAGTGAGACGAGATGAGGGAAAAAATGAACTAAGTCCAAAAACATGCATTTTGATGCCTCGTTTTAGACGATATAGAATCGATCTATCTTTACATATTCGGCATCAGGCGACTCAGGGGGCATGCCCCTCCCAGGATACCCAAAGAAAATTAAGTTTGAGTTGACAGGGTGAGGTCAGGAGGGGGCCAATGTTGGGCCGAAGTTATATTTTGTTCTTATCTCGGTACGTCTCGATGCAAAGTTTTTTTGAAGGCTTGGCAATGCAAGACTAGCATCTCGCTGGATACCTCACCCAAGTATTCCTATTGTCATGAAGCTAAGTAAGGTACATTATTTGCGTATGAAGCTTGTAGTGGATTTATAAAAGTTTTACTGGGAGTTGGTATTCCCAGTGGAACGTCACGAGCCACATTGTACATGTGGTTGTACGGGCCCAAGGGGTCTTGGGGTAGGTTCGAAGAAGTACTGTAGTTATCTCGCATATCCTTGTGTGTTGTAGGATATGGAGTGTGTGAGCCGTGGAGTAATGTCTCTCTAGATAGGTCTTCACGACGCTGATCTTTTGAGTTTCTCCAACTCGGGAATATAAATTCCCGGGCTTTTGTTGAGTGTTCTCATGGCCATACGAAACTGGAGTTTGAAAGTACTGAAAAGTACTTTTTGTTGCGTGTTCGAGTTGTTCTCGAGAGTCTTGAAAAAGACTCTTATTTTGTGTGTACCCAGTCGACAAAGATGAGAGTATTTCGACTCGTGAATTTAATTCACAAGGGGCCCTTTCGGAAGGGGTTTGATATTGGTTGGCCATGTAGCTTATATCCACAGGGGATGTGTATGATTGTGCCATGAAATATGCTCGATTCTTCTGTGTTTCAGGATGTCGAGTTGGGCTTGTGTTTGCCGCGAGACCGGCGTGTGAGATACACGGCTGAGAGTGCCTTGCCCGTTAGCGTAGGCGGCGCCAGATGCGGAAAAAGTCGGAACAACGCCCATTCCATTGGCGGGAGAGGGTTGGTCCGGTCCGCCGGCGCCTGCCTGTCTGACGCTGCGCTGAGAAGGCTCAGCTGACCATGAAACCAGAGTTTCCGTCGTGCTGGCTTCATATTGGTCTTCCAAAAGGCGAAAACTAGGTATTCGCTCCATTTGGAAGAGTTTATTTAGTTCTGAAAAGAACTAAATTCGGGGACTCGCTTCCGAATGGATTCGGAGGGTCCTCCTGGGGTCGACTACTTATCAAGCGAGTGAGGCTCGCTCGATACAGTAGGTCCGCCAAAAAATATCGGATGATCGGCCTCTGTGGGCCTGCTTGAGATCAACCGGCTTGTCCCAGCGGGTGGCTCGTAAATAAATCTACGAGCCCGGGTGGCAAGGCTTTCTGGAACTAAACAGCGTCGTCCGTATAGGAATGCTTGTTTAGCGTCTTGGCTGAAACGAGACTAGAGTGAGAACAATGCTAAGTGTATTGTTCGATCTACTCTGAATTCTGGTAGTCTGGAAGGCGGAGTAATCTCGTGTCGTAAATCTCGTTGCCAACTGGCTTGAGAGCCTTGTCCTCAGTCAATCCCAATGGAGTTTCAATCGCAGTAGGCTGGAGGCAGAGGTTCGTCAAGAGTCGGAAGGTAGCTTCAAGATCGGAGGTAGAGATCGGTATGAAAATACAGGGGCCAGAGCTGCTGTATTTATACTTCTCGGGGGACCGGATGCTGCGTCTGATTGGCTGTTCCGATTTGATCGAGCGCGCTTGAGGTGTCGCGGGGGTGAAACATCTTCTTCTCCCCCTTCTCGATAGAGCGCGTGTGGCTTTCTTTGCCCTTGGTTATTGTTTCAATGTCGTTTGTTATAAGGTAATTTTCGTGTGTCAGATCATCGGCTCGGTTAGCCTTGCTCGTGCAGTGAGTGTTTAGCTTGTCGTATTTTACCTTCTGACGTGTTTATTGCCTTTGTGATTATGTAATTTGTATAATCTTTTTGGCGATTTATCTTGTTTCGTCTAGAGGTAGCCTGACGTCTTTTTACCTTGTTTTAGTGAGTGAACTCAATTTTGGTGGCCCTGAAAAGGGCCGGTGATACGTGGTGAGTTCAACACAAAGCTCTAAACGCTTATTAACCATTTGTTGAACAGTAATCTTCTAGATTTTATGAAGCGGTGAATATTTATTGAATCATAATCTGTTTACACATGAGTGTTAAATTGTTCCAGCATGCTCGTTGGTGAAGGCGCACTGTCATTTGCTCAGAATCACAACATTCCAACTGTCGATCCGCAAAGTCTCGTAACTGGTACGTTAACTCTTTTTCTATTTTCAAGATACTTAATGCCCATCACTAGCTTTCTAAAGTATACTTTATTGCTCATTTCTCATAAACCAAATATTAAGTAACAAATGGTTGATAACAGTTGATCTATTGCAGCTCAATCTCAGAAAACTCTGAGAAAATGTAAACGAAAATTAAAAACCTTTGCTGTGGCTTCTAACAAGGTAAACTTTTCCGTTATTGCTTTTATTTTCGTTGTATTCCATAATTTAATGCCGTTTATTATTTTTATTTCATTTTGAATTTATTGAACTCATTGAATTTTATTTCGTTTGTGTCGCTCTAGTTATGTACACATAATCCAAAGAGCTAGTAACTACGGTTCTGTGTTTTGGTTTTACGATTGGGGAGCATCACAATTATGTGTTAACTGTATAGAAATCGGTTACGGTTGATTTTTTATTTTTAAGCAGATTATCGAAATAGTAATCGCATTTTTGCAAAACTTGAAAGGTAACGAAAGAATTGCAATGGTTCAAACATTGTTGGACAATTTGTAATGGAAATCCATTTTAGAAGATTCCAATGTCTGGATTTTGAAATTTTCCTCTCTCTCTCTCTCTCTCTATATATATATATATATATATATGAAAGGTAAAAGTACCTTCAACAACATCTGGAACTACCTAACCTTAGGTGTCCTGGTGGTGGTCTCGTCATCCCGTAGGAATGATAGAGAAGGGGGCTTTCTGGTCACTTGTTGTTATTTTGTCATATTGGGCAGTTAATCGTTAGTCAGGTTCTTAGAGTGAGTGTTGGGATGAATGGTATTCGCAAATTTGAAGTTTCCCTGCGCTACCTCTCACCTATACCTCTCACCCTGGGGCACTTGTGTTCCTAGGTGTCTCCCCTACTAGGGGTTTCAGATTCTGAAATTCCAAGCTTTACTGAAATAGTTCAATGGTGAAATATACTGAAGGATATCCTTATTTAAACAATTACCAGGCCTGTCACTTTGGATAAATTTGAAATTTTCCAAAACATTCAACATACACAAAAATGAAGAAATTCCACAAACTATTTGCCAAATCAAAATTGTAACTATGATTGAATTCCCTAAGATGATTCGGAAAATTCAGATTTACCTATATTTTCCCCTTTTATCTAACCCCTTTCCTTTCCCTTGACCAACGGGATTCAATCCCCCATCACCTGTGATTATTTATAAGCTGTGTTTTTTCTATGTTCAGTTATTGTTAGTTACTGATAATGACCTAACGATCGAAAATTGTAACGCTTCATTTTCGTGGAATCATACAACATTCTTCTTCAACTTCTTTTTTCTATTTAAATGAGTTTCTACAACTTCGTTGCGGGTGATTTAATTCGTACTAGGGTCTCTGACTTTGAGGTATAATTCAAGGGTCTCAGATTCTGAAGTGATTCCTAACACTATACAGGGCCTTAAATTCTGAGGTGATTCTTAAAACAGTTCAGGGTCCTAGATTCTGAGGCGATTCCTAACACTGTACGGGTAGTACAGTGTCACAAATTCAAGGTGATTTCTAATACTTTAACCCTTTTGCGACGGCCGCTGTATTAATACGTCGGAACAGATGTCCTCCGTAATGCCTAACGACGTATGAATACGTCGGCCATCAAGTGCTCCGTTACGCCTGCTTTCGCGTTTTCGAATTTCCCTCCATTCTATCGACTCTCATGCCATCCATTGAGAGGCATTGTAACTAACATTTACGTCTAGTATCTAATAGAATGCGCTGAGATTAAAGACGTTGTCGAGAGTTTTTATTCACATCAAAATAGCAGGAAAAACGTTGACTTGGACACTTGTTTTTTGCCCGCATTTGGTCTTTGTCATAATTTTACTCATACCTGTTTCCATACTTGTACTTTCTTTTACGTGTTTATTCCTCACAGGTGGACGGATGAAGGAATTCCTAACGAAATAATAACCGGGAGTGACAGTGAGTTAAGTAGTGATGTGATTGACGTTGAAATTGAATTTCGCTCAACAAACTTTTTGGATCAACTCAAAGACGATTGTTTTGACGATTTTCTCGATGATGGTGATCATGATACTCGGGCATTTCAAATTCTAATATTCTTGATCCAGTTCCGAAAAGCGATGGTGGTTCACCGCGCGTGGAGGGCCATATATTCAGGCACGGGGGGTTGGAGGGCTCCAAGGCAGTCAGGCCAGGCGCGTTGCAGTGGTTGAACGACGCCCGTCGCGAAGGAGTTGATGGTCTTAGATTTAGAGGTGATTCATAACACAGCAGGTATAGGGTCTTAGATTCTTAGATAGTTCCTGTCACAGTATGGCGTCTCAGATTCTGACGTGATTCCTAATACTGTGCAGAGTCCAAGTTCTGAGGTGATTCCTAACTCAGTACAGGGTCCCAGATTCAAAAGTGATTCCTAACACAGTAAAGGGGCCCAGATTCTAAAGTGATTCCTAACACAGTACAGGGTCCCAGATTCAAAAGTGATTCCTAACACTTTACAGGGTCCAAGATTCTGAGATGATTCCTAACACTTCACAGTGTCTAAGATTCTGAGGTGATTACTAACATTTTCCAGGGTCCCTAATTCTGATGTGATTCCTAAAGCTGGTTTCATATGGAGCGGAACGAATGCGGAAAGCGGTAAGACGGAACGCAATATGATCGGCTGTTGGGACAACAGATGAGGATGGTGGCTGCCACGTTGTCGGAATGGGCGGACAGCGGTAGAAATTTTTATACCGTTTCTGCGTTCCATCGAGCTCCGCGCAAGCTCATTGGACAGGAATGTTGATAACCGCAAGTAGAGGTTTCAGATCAGATAGGCTTTCAGTAGGAAGGTTATGATTCTGATCACCAAGGTGACTGCTTCATGTGAACAATCTTTGACTCCACCGCCCCTCCACTGGTTTTTGTGTCCTTCCGTCTTTCCGCGCTCATTCCGCTCTATGTGAAACCAGCTCAACACTTTAGGGGTTCCAAGATTCGGTGGTGGTACAGGTGTACAGGGTCTCCAATTCTGAGATAATTCCTAATGTACTGGGTCTCAGCTTTTGAGATGATTCCTAACACAGAACAGGGTCTCACTCTCCAAGGTGGCTTTTCTTCTGTTGCATGGGGTCTCAGATTCTGAGGTTATTCTTAAAACTGTACAGGGTATCATATTCTGAGGGGGTTCTAACACATTACAGGGTCTACGATTCTGAGATAATTCTTATCACAGAACAGGGTCTCACTCTCCCAGGTGGCTTTTCTTCCGTTGTACTATGTCTCAGATTCTGAGGTGAATTGGCTCACATTTTAATTGAATGTGCTCAATATTCACTAAATAAACATTTCCTAAACAGTTTTCTTGATTATTCAATGTCTCTAATTAGTTCCATGAAAGCCTTCATAGTCATTCAGTATTGGTCAACGAGAGGAATTCTTCAGAGGGTAGCTAAGAGGTGGTTTGGTTTAAAATAATACAACTTATTTCATTTCCAAAAATAAAATGGTCCAACCTTTTATTTTCACTGGAAATGTTTCATATACATTGCGCGGGGGGGAAACGTTCATTCGTTTCACTATGTTGTTTGAACATGTTTACGTTTTAAAATATACCAAGTTTTCCTTTTCACCTTCGATACATTTTTCAACATGTAATGGTTAAAGCGAAATAAGGTTATATTTTGCAATAAACCTATATATCTTTGGTTACATCATTACTTAATACCAATTAATCTAACGTCACAGCTAGGTCTCTACATCTAAGAAAGAAAACATTTTATGGTAACTAAATCAGAGTTCGCCATTCATGCTTTTCACAATAATGTACATCTTTAAAACTATTTATAAGCTAGATTTTTACGAAAATACGCTTGCAGACTCATTCGGTTTTAACAATTTATTGGTTGATCACAACGTTAAAAACGATTCATGAAGCTGCCAATTAACCAAAATCTATTTCTATGTACAGAGGCCATTTTTTAATTGGACTAGCTTGGTGCTTAGCTAGTAAATTGTATGGAATGTGTTAATTTAATACTGAACATCAAGTAGGTAGGTATCTAATGGTATAGAGTTACAAAAAGCCACCCAAGTTTAAGCAATGAAAATGAAATCTGGACCGCATATTTGGTACATTTTAGTGAAACTTAACATAAACATCGCACATAAGGATACCAAAATCACATGACAAGGTGTGTGCAGTATGATACCGATTTCCCTTTGTTGTCAATAGTAAAATAAAATAGGAACAAATTAGATAAATGATAAATAGATAAATGAATTTATATAATAATCGACTTGAGATTCAATGCAATAGGAAACAGTTTCTTTTCATATCCCAATCAATGCTGACAGTTCTACTTTGCTTACTACATTCCAGTAAACAGGAAATCGTGGTCTATAAGGCTACCTTACGGCCATCACTCTCACTGATATAGAGGGGTAGATCTTGAAGTCATTTGATTTTCACTGCATTTTGGGGAAAAATCCAGCTAGGTTTTGTAATTAATAGAAAGATTAACATTTTGTTTGTACAGATACAGTCCAGGAACAAAATGCAAAGATAATTTAAAGAGTGCGGTTTGCTTAGAATACAAAACACTATTAATACCTACCTTTTTCATTAATATACATTGAACGACTACTAATTCTGAATTTGGTTTAGAGAGATATATCTCTATTTCACAATCACATGTTCGTAATATTAAGGTACATAAATACAATGAGTAATTGGTTGGGTGAAATTTAATGTATGATGAATTTGAATATACTATAAACAATGGAAGGGTTTTTTAAAGGTATTTTTAGTTTTGAAAACGATGCCTCCTACATTTGCCAGATCACGATTTTTAATAACAATCAATACCAAGTGAAGCAACAACCCATTCGGACGTAATTAAAAATGCATAACCGTTATGCCTAAATTTTATGTAGGACGTTAATGTAAGTAGCCTATATTTCTCTGGTAATTTGATAGCAGCAACATTTCAACTTTAAACTTGTACCTTTTTCAAGTTCATGAAGGCTGAAGAGAGATATTATATGGGATTAAGATTCTCTGTTGGTTAGCCATTAGTTACCTCATTGGAAGTCATTCCTAAAAGCCTGGCACTGTACATTGGTAATGTGTTTAGAGAGGTACGGGGTTTCTGGTAGGTATAAGGTTAGATCCCTAGATGAAAGACACAATTTGTTTCAATGCAGGAGCGCAAATCCATTTCTCTCTTATTACCGATCATAACCAAATGAATATCCTTTTGCGGACGTATGGCATGTGTGACATGCCAGACGACCATTGTTAGCCTGGACGTCATCTGTTGACGAGGTTGAATGGCTAGTGGACGTATGGCATGTGTGACATGCACTTGTTGTCAGCTCGATTTAGACGTATGGCATGTGAGACATGCCGCCGCTTTTATCCTCAATTACTTATTCCTACGAACTTCTAAGTAATTTCTGGGTGGTATTTACCTATCTGAGATATCTAGGCAACGTAATGGTTCAATCATTGTCAAGAGTAAAACAGTAATAATTTTAGAAGAGTTACGAAAAAATTATCTTGATCATAGGGTCCAGCCATTCATCAAGATTACAAATCAGTCGGGGAAATTTCAAAAATTTGACTCAATTTGGAACACAAACAATATTTGTAAGAGTGTTCAAAAATTCCATGACGTCCAGGCTAACTCATCATCACAGAATAAGCTTCATCCTAGTTAGCCAATGGCGGCTGGCATGTGACACATATCAATAACAAGTGATAATGAATAATGCCATGGTTGTAAATGTTGGACTTCCAGCTGCTTTTTTTTTTCAAGACCTAAGGTATAGGTAGGCACAGGTAGGTACATGCATAGGAAAAGAAGGTGGCATAATTCAATTTTGGTTGATGTGAAACAATCAAAAATCGTACGTTTACAACTTCCGTGACATTGTAGGACCTTTCCGAATTTTTCAATTACCCCATAAACCAGACTTCTCAAATGTTTCTCAGAAAGCTTAAATTCTTGCGTTCCGCGGTTGACATTGATCATTGTAGCTGTTTCAACTTTCACTTATAATTCAAGGATTTAACTCAATAACCGAATAATTGTACTATTCATAATATAGACAGGTTATGTTTTATCTTAACTTTCCAGATATGAAATTTTAGGCAAAGACGAATTTCACTAGTGCCCCCGCTGTCTTATTGGGCTTCAGCGTTTGAATTGACCCTTAATTTTCAATCTTTTCATGTAATGCAGGAGCAAATTTTCGTCGTATTAAGTGCAGCGCGAGACTAACTTACATTATTCGTGCTAGGAGATTCACCAAGTGCGATACGTCTCATTGAACTCTATTGCCTCGGCCAGACTTTTTTTTTTTCTTCTTCACAAAACGCAATTATTTTTAGTAATAATTCTAGTAATTTTCTCAGTGATTACCCCTGAAATTATGAAAGCAAATACATGCCAATCAATACACCATTGATCATTTTAAATAGCCATTAAAATACTATATACCGAAAAATGACTTTAGCTAACGTAGTCAGTAGTCAGCCACATTATGCATGGGCAGTTCAAACAGGAAGAGCAAATTCTTAGCCACATTGACCATAATTTTTTGTGAAAATGCTTTAGAATCACATTTGATTCATTGAAGTCAAGTACATTATGACATAATCGAACGAAATATTGTCCTTTTATTTCGAAAAAGTCCCATGCAGCCAAGGTGAGTGTTGTGATGGAAAGGGAGTAGTTTCTCGTTCAAAGGGGAGAGGCGATTAAACTGTTACACCCAGAGGATATCCTGGACACTGGTAGTTCAGGGAATATCCCCTTAGGGCCATGTCATACGAGCGCTATTGCCGTCGCGCTGATGCCGTCGCGTTAAAAACGCTCCAACCCGGCAATAAGGTTCTTATGGAGCATGTCATACGGACGCTAATGCCGTCGGCGAGTCCGCGTTAGCCGGACGCTGAGCGCTGCCAACGCGGATGGTCGCGTTAGCGACACGGCGCACGTGACGCCGGGACCCTGTCATACGGAGCGCTAGCGCCAGCGGGACGCATTTGCCGCGAGAGCACTGGCAGAAGAACTAGAACACCCTGGATGGTGTCCATCTTGGTAATAACATAATTGCCGCGACGGCAAATGCGCCCGGAAGACGCTACGTATGACAGGCACCTGGCGTTGGCGGGACGGCATCAACGCGACGCATTTGCCGTCACGTATGACATGTACTTTTTCCGGCGCTATCTCGACGGCATCTGCGCGACGGCAATAGCGCTCGTATGACATGGCCCTTAGATGTAACATTCGCAAGAATCGAGAAGAAGAAAATACTCCCATCCATCACAGTGTAAAGGTTCTCCCAGGGCGTTTCAGTGTCAATTAGTCTCGCCATGATATTGAATGTCAAGGGTTATTTTCGCTAGTAGAGTAAAATTATCATTTGCCTACCTTTCGGAGGAGTCCGTCGTCACTAGTACTCGACTTGCTAGTAACGAAGAAGTCCTCCAAAAGGTATGTAAATTATAATAGTTCGCTAAACCATGACAACGTGAATTTAGTTCCTACCACTCTTTAGTTTGCTGTTCGCACTACAAGCAAAATTACTTTGAAAAATAATTAACAAATGGTTTTAGAAAATAATTATAAAACAAATAATAATTCCCTTCTTGGAACCATCGGTACCTACCTAGAAAGGCAGTATCGCCCTAAACTTTATGTATCAATAGAGTAAACACTTTTTCAAACGGGTAGAGTAGTTAATTGAGAAAATTTACAGCACAACCTGCAGTCCCTGAAATATCCTCCAAATTTGGTGACTATTCCGGTAATCATGCTTACAGTAATGATTTTGCATTTGTGGGGATAGATCCGAATGCAACAAATTCTTATGGTGTTGGCCAGGACCTAAGCCGTACGATCCCTGAAAATGCCATCACCATTGGGAGAAAATTAAAGGACTTTTTTGTGTATAAGGTAAAAAATCGTGTGTAGAAGATATAACGTAATTCTAATATTCCACACTCCAATAGTTTTGGGCCATTGAATCAGTAACCCAAGTATCAGTAGTTTCAAATCACTATAACATAACGGGGGGGTTTAAATCAATTCAAAACGCATTTCATTAGGTGATTTACATTTACACTTCTATTCAGTCCTTTAAGTAAGTGATACTATTTTCTATCCTACAAGTGATATTTATATCTGTACGGTACAAGTGATATTTATATCTGTACGGTCTGGCCAGAACCATACAATTTTGTTCCAATATCAGCCACTTTTTTATTTTTCTGCTTTGAGCTAAAATAAAACAAGATGTTGATGTTAATTTTCCGATCACGAGAATTCTTCATTACCAGAGGACCACTCTGTCATACCCTTTTTGCGAGGACAGGTGATTTGTGAGGACAGGATCTGTGAGGTCATTTGACATCACAGCTGTGAATGAGTGCTCCCTTCCCTTACCCCTAAATAATATGATGAACAGGAGGGTTTTGTATTGAAAGAAATTTTTATGTCTTCAGTAGGTCCTTATCTAACTAAACGTGTGGCTCCAGTCACAGGAACGTTCTGCAATTTTCTTTCACGTATTGAGAGTGTAGATTTGATGACTTGTTGAAGGCACCCATCATCTTTCATTACTTCCTCAAATATGGTTTGAAGATATGGTAGAGATGGTGTACATGAACAGTTTCTATAGCATCTTCAAACTTATGCTACACACCTACTGTTCCTTGCTGACTGGTGAACACAAAGTAAAAAATGAAGAAAAGCTGAAGGTTAACTACTTATCTTGGACGGGAAGGTAGAGGAGGGGGTATATTGGTTCTTGGGGGGATCGGTGGGGGAGCAGCACCACCAGGCCCTGGTGCAGGAGGAGGAGGGGAAGAAGGTTGAGAAGAAGAACCAGGTGGTGGTGGAGGTGGACCTTGTGGAGCAGGTGCTGACACATAATCGTCATCAACTGATGACAATGATGAGACTGACTTGAGATTATGAGAAGGGCTTGGAACTGGTGGAGCTGTGCGAGTAGGCGTCCCATTTGTAGATCTAGTGGGCGTCCCATTGCTTTGAGGTGGCACCGGTCGTGGTGGTCTTGCAGGTGAGGGTGGAGGTGGTCTTGAGGGTGGAGCTCCCACAGCACCCCCTTTTGCTAAATCTCTGTAGTTACACAACGGAATCGTGTTGTTCGATATTAGACTAATCTCGTCCCAAATCAGCTCAGTCCAATGTTGATTCGTCGATGTGACTTCTAGACGTTCTCCATTCACTACAGTGACACCAGCTTCAATAGCCAGGAGTGCGCTGTAGCTGTCCCTGAAGACGACCTTTATCTCATTCTCAACTTGTCTCAAAATTACGACATCTCCTAGAATCAGAACAACCAAAGTTAATATCTTTCATGGTATTACAACAAATGACATGCATTTTGGTACTTTTCCGTTATAAACCCCCCCCCAGTCAATTTGTCTTCAACACGCCCGCCCGCCCGATGTTTCTAGGCACTACTTCTTACTTAGATCATGTTATGTTATGAATTTTTGAGATGCGAGTATCCAGACCGCCAAAGTATACATATCATTCTGGCCTACACGTCCAACTAATGTCTTTACTAAGGGATTGATTACTTGATGTTATGTAATTTTGAGATGCGAGCTTGCGATTTTGTGCATTCTACTTGTGTGAATTCACGTGGAGGCAATCAAACCACAACCACGCCAATTTGTTTCAACAAATCCTCACCGACAACGGCAACTTCTGAAAACACGGTAATTTTTTTTTTTTTTTTTTTTAATTTTTAAATAATATAATTTCTTCCCACAGCTTGAAATTGTCACCAATTCTACGTAAATATGTAATCTAAGAAAGAAGTAATGCCTACAAACATCGGGCGGGCGGGCGTGTTGAAGGCAAATTGACGGGGGGGGGGGGGGGGGGGGGGGGGGGGGGTAATAACGGAAAAGTATCTGCATTTTAACCGACAACTTGAATTTTTAAACTATAACTTGAAGTAGGTATAGAAGTAATACCAAGTTAAGGATGTGTGGGAGGAAGGGGTATCTATTTGCTCAACTAGTTTCATCAGAACTTAGAAGAATAAGGTGTAGCATGAATTCCGAACGGTAAAGATGAATTTAGGATTGTGAGGTCAGTGCATTGACTACTATGTACCATCCTAGAAATTCAGATCTTCGGAAGTTATTATAAGTTATCTACCGTATTGAGAAAGGTTGTCCAATAAAGAATTCTTGAACAAGGCATCCGTGTACAGACTTTTTCCTGAGGGCACTTTGATTAAGGCAGTGGCGTCTCCAGGGCCTGATGATTTTATTACTTGCTTGAAATGTTCGTCTCGCTTCCCTGAAAATAGATTGGCACAGTCATGATAATTTTTGGTTTTGGAATCATTGAGTGGAATTGGGCATTTTTCTTGCTTGGCCATGTTATCATGCTTTTCAAAAACGTACCTTCCAAAACTTTATGCACAGGTATTTTGAGAACAGCTAGCACAGGACGATGATCACTTTGCTTTAGTTCACATCTGTCGTAAAATAGAAGTTCCCCCTCGCTCCACTCATCCGGTGCATCTTCTGTGTGAAGTTGCCTGTGCCACAGAACTCGGTCAGTCCAGGCGGGTGCGCGACACTTCTCACTGGTGTCATAGTCATCCGAAAAGAGGTCATATTTGTACGTTGGAGGGAAATTGATGTCACCTTGAGCCCAAACAAAACCAACAAAATATCATTGAATTCGGAAAATCTACAATTACATTAAGCAAGAAGATACTCATGCGGCTCTTACCTTCATTGAAGTTTTGAAAAACATTTCCGGCTTCCCTTTGTATTTTTAACTGATCACTTTCATACAGTTTTTGTAGTTCATTGTTTCTCACGAGCTCTTTCACTTCCTCCTTGTCAAGATCTATTCTGTAGTTAAAATCACCGCACCAAATGATGTAATCCTGGGATTTTAAATTCGAACCCAGTGGAAACATGATCTTCTTAGTTATTTCATTGTAATCCGAATTTCTTTCGTTTACCTGAATAATGATTGAATATATTTTCAATTGTTAAGGAACACAATGCTAATAACATATTATGCAAGTGCGTTAAGTGCACCAACCTGACTTTGCCCGGCAGCAAAATGGGCGCATAGAAATGTCAAAGATGTGTTGTATACTGTGCACCTGATTGCAACACCACCTGTAAAAATAAAATTAATAGATGAAAAGTTTGGTACGGAATTAATATTCTGAGATTTCGGTAAATCATTTGGTATTTGCTGACCTTTGTTTCCTGTGGCGCCTCCAAATCCAGTTTTGACGGAATCCACAGCTACATCTCGCAAAACAGGTGCTAACTCGGGCCTGATGAAGAGAAATAGGCACACGCCTACCAATTGAACGTACGTTACCAAGACGTAAGGGGTGTCTCTGCTTAACACCTAACATTGAAAAAAAAAAATAAATAAATAAATAAATTAATAATAAAATAAAGAAATGAGAGTTGGATTTTAGTATTTTTTCACACGTATTTGGTACATTTTGTATTAATAATCATAGTTAAATTGAAAAAAACAACAATGTTCTCACTTTGGTTAGTTCATCAGCCCATGATCGAGCATTTTCTGAAGATACTGCCATAATGTTGCTAGCGTTCAGATCAACTATCTCTTCAAAACCAATGGCATAAATATCTTTCGGTCCTAAATTTTCTAAACCTGGGTTGTCCAATAACCAGTCAGTAAGCGACACATCCTTATAAACTACACTTCGGAAATGCTTTCCACCGTTGACGTTATACGTTCCAACACCAATTAGAAGCTCTTTGGTTTCCTGAGGAAAGATAGTAATTAATTATTTCGAAATGAACGTAATCCAGTTCCTATTTTAGTTTTCTTCAATCCTTGACAGAGACTTACCACATAATCCAGGTATCGTTCAGTGAGTTCAGAGAGAATGTTGTTAGTAAGATGGATAACGGACGGTTCGAGCAGTGTTCTAGCACGATCAGCAAGGTTACTGTTCAAGGCTTTACCCAGCAGTAGAACGTCAATAGCTTCCTGCTTCGAAGTGTCCAGGAGATTGTTCTGAATCGTTCTTGCAGCACTGCGAGCACCATCCATGAACTTGGAGCCTCCTTGGATGGCACCAGTACCAGCGTAGATCTTTGACACTTCATTCCCATTATCAACCCACATTTGTTTAAACACCTCTTCGAATCTAGAAGAAATCAAATTAAATTGAAATAGTTATTAAATGTTGGGCATTTGTCAGTCATATAGGTACGTATAAAGGTAGGTACATTTTAGGCTATACAGATATTAAATTGGTACCTATAATACTTGGAATTCTTTACAAGTTGCTTCTGGATTGAACTAAGTAGACTTTTTCAGTAAATGTTGTGGTTTACCTTGCAACTGATTGTTGTTTTTCAAGTAAATCCAGCATTTCCAATTGTTTCATCAAAACTTGTAGGCCGAAAAATGTTTGCACGCAGTTCGTTCGGTCCAAACAATCTAAGCAGTTAGTTCTGATAGTCCCACATTGTTCAGACAAGACTTGGTTTCCTTTCGAATAAAATATACCGTAACCTTTCAGGAATGGGTCAGCCTTTTCTTTGAGCTTCTGAAGAGATTTAGGACCAGACACCTTCAGCTCTTGATGGTAGTCGAAGACGATGTGAGTTATGTCTTGTCCGTAGGGACATTTTTGCAAAGCATCCACATAAAGGTGGGAGAGCATACCTTCACTTTCTTTAGCACCAACTTGACTAGTTCCAAGGAGGTTGACCATAGTTTGATGGCCGTATCTGTAGGAAAATATTACTGCATTAAAAATAATCCAAGTAGGTACCAATATTACTGATTTATCAATATAAATTTATTAATACCAAACACATGAAAGGAATTGATTGGTTACGAGTTCAATTGAAGATTAAACTCTACTGTAACAATGATTTTATACTGTGCGTATCAATTGCCTGGCCGCATCTGTAGACACTGAACTGTGCAGCTCAAGCAGATTAGTAATGATAATTTGAATTGCTGACAACTACCTTTGCCTCAAGCTTGCTATGTGTCGTTCGAAGGCAGGAGTTGAACACTCAAAGCCTCTTGACATTCGGACTTTGTGCTGCCCCACCTGAACACCTGTCTGTTCCCAGAATAGTGGCACAGATCCTCTGGTCTGAATGTATGATGCTACGCAATCTTCCATGAAAATAGCTTGTTCCGTTTCAACAAAATTTGCAACATGTCCTTCGTCGTTAACCCCTCGCACATGGAACCTGAAATATGCTACTTGTTATCATGATACCTTCCAAACACTAGCACATGGTTTCAAAAACGTCAACACACTGAGTTATTATGTATATAATCACTATGCTTTGTACATTTATTATAAGGGTTTCCTATAGAAATCATCAAAATTATTGTTCAATTAGAATAACTATCACCTCTCAGCTGGGAGTGTGTGGCTACTCAGTATATCAGGGTTTCTTAAAGTTTTCATGAAAATTCTATAAATTCCCAAGTTACGATGGGAAACCGTAATAATAATCTAGGTCCCCTTTCATTTATCTATTGTTAATTCATTTTCTTTCTATCAGTGTTTTGTCCGAACCATTTGGATGTTTGAGCTGAAAAGTTGCATTCGAGAGGTTTCAAGAGCGCAGAATCCGATTCTTAGATCGACAATGAGAACACACAAAATATGCTCATTCGAATCCCTCTAATTTGATAGAAAACCCTCAACATTTCGAATTTATGGTCTTTTACCCTCTCACTTCAAACAACTCACTCAGCTTGGGAGGGAAAGTAGGGTTTTGCTTTGAGTTCACAAGCGATCTATGAAAGGAACAACAACATGCCCTTACAATCCTACACCAATTTTTTGTAATAAGAACCAGGAGGGAGATGTTATGTTCTCGACACTTAGCTCATTGAAGAACAAATTTGAAATTCATTCGGAAGTCGTCACTAAGCTTAAACTGAAAACCATTGTGATTTTTCTAAGTTTCAAATAAATGAGTACTTAATTTGATCTACACTGATGTCATTAATAAATCTATACAATTAAGTTGACTTAAGTTGAATACAAAATTTGCAGACAAAGAGAGAAAAAACTGTTAATTCGACATTTTGACTGGTCTCTTGGAGATTCGATTAAGTGGGATTCCACGGTAATGTGGTAAGAAGTGGTTGTCAAGTTGTGTGGTAAGAATGTCAAGAACGCAGTGTGTGTTATATCTTATGCAGGTTATAACAAATAAAGTATCATCAAACATAGAGGTCGATCTCTGTGTTGAAGTCCACATATTACAGAACATAACACCATTAATTTCAAGCTAGGATTTACATAAATGGACTTGATCGCACCAAAAAAAGTAAAAGATCATGCAGGCATGCAGATTACATAGAAACTATTAGCATTATTAAGACTCTATTGATTTATAAAATCTATTGATTTTATTTCGAACTTGTGGTTGAGGCGTTCTTCCTGGGAGTGGTGTTTAAGTTTTTCTGCCTTTCCAATTTTGCAGTAAACTGTTTTGGACTGTGCCCTAATCACCTTCTGTCTGTGTAAGCTAATCAAATAATTTCTAATTACAACGCATACAACCCAGCCTCTTGCTCACTGCTGAATCAAGTTTGTTTCTAGAGTAATATCCCACAGTTGTGACGGAAATGTATAGTTCCCCCTTTCCAGTTCTTTTAGCTGCAGCCTCTGAGGTTATACCTAGAGCTTTTCAGGTTTCAGGATATCCTCTGGGTGTTGCAGGCTGATCACCCAACCTTTGGAAGGGGTAACTACTCTATCCCATCACTTCCTTGTTATACCGCTGAGAGCCAGCAGTTCGAGTGCATGTTAGATAAAGATAAGGGGCTTCCTCTAATTCCTACGAATTAAGGCTGTGAGGTCGATATTCACATATTAATCGCCTCCAGGTGGTCCTTATCCAAGCCCCTAATTTCATAATCACGGCCTAGGTAGTCCAAGACCTAGAAACGGCAGGGGTAAAGTCCCTTGACAACTACAGTTGCAGGTCTTGACAATTCCAAGTTCTTAACAATCAATGAAGTGGTAACAAGTCCACCAGCAGTATTTTTTCTCTACAAAGCCCCCTCCCCCACCACCCAGTGAGGAATCAAACCCAAACTACAACCTGATCCACCCAAATGAAGAAAGAATTGAGCATGCGAAAATTCGATGGGTCTAGGAACGCTTTTCTCTCTAAATTATGATGCTTCTATTAGATAACGTCCCATTTTTCAGCCACGATTAATTTAGAGAGAAAAATGATCCTAGATGCATTGCATTTTTGTGTGGTCGATTCTTTCATCATTTCGAAGGATCAAGTTTATTTGCAAACAATAGGATTAGCCATAGGAAATCCAAACTACAGCCACCGCATTGGATACAGAAACCCTCACACCACCTTATCCAAGGTCAAATAAGTAGTTTGTTTAGCATAAAAGCGTTTTTAAAAAGAACTTTGAAAGTTTGTATTAGTTGCATGCATAATGGCCAAAGCAGAAGAGTATCACCCAAGCCAAATCTAATAGCAAACAAGCCCGTTTATTATTCTAAATCATTATTAGTGAATTTTCGTGGGAAATGAAGCTATTGCAATGGCTCCAAAATCAGTAAAAATGACTAAAAACTGCTAAAAATTGTTAAATTTATAATTTTGAACAGAATTTTAGTCGAAAGAAGTTTATAAAAAATAAACTAGAAACAACATTAAAAAAATGTTACACAAAATTCTGCTGAAAAATATACTTGAATTTCATTTGTATTTGCTGAAAAATCAATAAAAACTACAAAAAGCTTTTTTTTTTTTTACTTTCAGAATATTACGTATTTAGAACTCTTTTTTCCATACAATTAGTGGTTAACGATTTCTTTGCTCCTAAAGTGCTTAAATTTCAAAACAATGTAACATTATTATGATGCAATAGTAATTACGAAAATTTGCTCATACGACCATGCTTTTATTATATCTAATTTTGATTGATTACCTACTTTTAACTAGTAGATACCATTCAAGAAGAATGCATGCAAATCAATACATTATTATATAGAAGGGTACATGCGATTTCCACTGTGACTAGACACTAATAAAGCAAAGGCAAAGAATAAAGAGAAATTACAGTGGGTTCAAAATGTAATATCACCCATGACTGAAGTCCGATACATCAAACAAGGGAATGTTCCAATCCATTCAGATGAGAAACTGGCTAACTTAATGTAGGTATGTATTTTATCCCTGAAGGGTACCTAGCTAAAACCCAAGAAATTCAAGAACTACCGTAGCAGTAATTTCATGGAGCTTGAATAAACTTCAGCATTTTGTATGTCGATGGAAACTGTGACATACAAGTAGGTTCCATTTTGACATTTCATGTCTGCTATGGCACACAACCAAATTTTCGTTATGTCACGTTACGTTACGTTACGAAATATGCTCAATTTCTGATGATTTCCGCTTACAACCGAGACGTTGCTAGGGAAATGGTACTTCGTCGTTTTTCATCCCACAAAATTCGTTCACCATTCGTTCGAAAGCTCTCGATTTATCCAATCATATTATGTTAACTACTGCGAAGTGCGTGGCCAACAATCACAGTTATGAGCATGGTTATTTGAATTATTGTTTACACACAGGTGATCATTCTCAATAATTGATATTGTGAACATGATTGCAACCGCTTGTTAATTTCTGATTGCATACGAGTCTGCTACACATACCTACGCGTCTGCAACTGAAGACATGAAATGTTCCAATGTGTTACAGACTCGTATGCAAGCGTTTCGTCTTTACAATCATTTTTTTTTTTTTTTTTCACCCACCATACAGGGGTCAGTCAGTGGGTGGGGTTGGGGGAAGACCTGAAATGTTTGATATTTTTAGTTGTTGCTTATGGAGCACCTGCTTGTGATGGAGATATAAAATTTTGTTTTTCCCATGTCAAATCGACCAAAGAAATATAATTTGGTTGAATACAGGAGGCTCACTTATAACTAGAATTTTTTATTATCCACAATTCTCACTTTTACTTGAACTAAATTTCAAAACTATACATCGGACAGCCCATATTATATCGGAAATATTCTGATTTTGAAAGTTCATTATTCCAACTTTAACTTGAGATTTAAGGGTGTAGTTCCGTACGGTCACTCACATTTATAAATTATTTCTGCAAACTTTTTTTTTTTACGGGTAAGTCTAGGTAAGTATCTATAAACATATGTCTGGGTTTAAAATGTGGGAGCTCGTTGGAATGATTCCCTCATTTGTGGAGAAGCCCCTCCTCAAGCAATAATATCAAAATCATAGGTGACGATATGATATACGACCTCCAATTGAATATTCTGGTTGATAATGATCTGTTCTGGTTGAATATTCTGATCCGAGTTCATTTCCTAGCTTTGTGTCAAATTCAGGTGCTGGGAACGGTCAGAACAAAATAGATAAAGCCGGTTTTGTTTGGTTTGTATTACATCTTGTATGAACGGGGGCGCTGACACACTTCCTAGGATATCGCAAAAAAAGGTAGATTGATATTGTAGAACAAGACAGATACCTACAACTTGAGGAAGAATACCAGGATATAGGAAGTTCAAAAGGAAATATGTGAGCAGTAGGTTATCCCTACTTTTGAACCAAAAGGCAAGAAATAGCAATTCCTTATCCCTACTGTCCTGGACCAAAGGCAAGAAATAGGAATTCCTATTCGGTTCACATTCTGAGCTCAGCCTAAAACCACTGAATGGCTTGGGTACAGGTTGAAGCTTGTGCGGGTTGTTCTGAGCATCCAACTTTCCAAGCTACCTTTAGCTTTATAATTCTGACAAACGACTGATGAAGTGTACTCGATTTGAATGAGGGGATATGTGGAATCTTTTCTTCAGGAAATCGTTACTTGAACGCCCCAGTTTCACAATTGGTTTGTTTCGAAATTATACTAAAGTGAGAATGAAATGAGGCTGGAATGTTTAAATAGTAAAAAACGCAGTATCCCGAGCATTAGGGTCATTCCATGTCAAATCAACACACTTTAAATATAAATTTTACCTCACCATTTTAGATTTTGCTCAAATTTGGTATACTCATAATAGATGTTGAGACTAAGAAAAATGCCAAATTTTAAATTTTTATCTCAACCGTTTCTTAAATATGGCTATGTAAAACTTACAAAATCTCGCCAAAAAACCATGAACGGATTTTATACTATTCGCTCTAGGAACTGTCCTAATTGAGCTAGAGAGCTGGGAGAGGTATCATTTTGCAGCTTTTTTAATGCTCTTTCCAGTGATATACAACAGGACATAGGTTCTAATAACAAAAATTTTGTCAAAATACAAATGAAAATTTTGATTCAATGTTTTTCCAAAAAGTACATAATTTAAAATTTTCAAAATATTCCTATAAATACTTAGTACTGTTGTAAACAATGTGACAAAATATAAATATGGGATGATGATGGGTTCATTGTTGAAAAAAAATATTCCTGACACTAGTTTTCCACTAATAGCCCGGTTTTGACTAAATAATAAACATATTACGTACTTTTACCAAAGAGGTGAGCTATTTAATTAAATGTATAAAGGAATACTATGTATAAAGGTAAAAAAATATCAGAAATATTAATTCAAAATACTATCTTGGTAAAACAAAACCAATAAAAATTAAGTTATTTAGGTTGCTTACTTTAATTTTATACAATTTAAACTAAGTTAAACAAATCCTATTAATTAGTAAAACAATAATCTTGAACATTTCTATAACAATAAATTTGAAAAAGGTATGAAAATAGTCTACTTAAATAGTTATGTAATAATTCTGGTACAAACAGATTAATCAAAATTTACATAATATTGTACATATTTATGATGATGAGTAGGTAAGTTTTGAGTTGACAGCAGTTTCCCTAAACATTATCTCAGTTTACGGAATTACATTTTGTAAAAGCCAGTTGGGTTTTCGCTAAGATCGCTTTCAGCTAGATTTACTTTTTTTTTACTTTTTTTACTCTTAGCTACATTTAGTTACCTACTTGTATACCTACTTCATCATCATAAATATGTATAATATTATGTAAATTTTGATTAATCTGTTTGTACCAGAATTATTACATAACTATTTAAGTAGACTATTTTCATACAGTTTAAGGTAGTTTAAATTGTATAAAATTAAAGTAAGCAACCTAAATAACTTAATTTTTATTGGAGTATACCTATGGTTATTGGTTTTGTTTTACCAAGATAGTATTTTGAATTAATATTTCTGATATTTTTTTACCTTTATACATAGTATTCCTTCATATATTTAATTAAATAGCTCACCTCTTTGGTAAAAGTAAGTAATATGTTTATTATTTAGTCAAAACCGGGCTATTAGTGGAAAACTAGTGTCAGGAATATTTTTTTTTAACAATGAACCCATCATCATCCCATATTTATATTTTGTCACATTGTTTACAACAGTACTAAGTATTTATAGGAATATTTTGAAAATTTTAAATTATGTACTTTTTGGAAAAACATTGAATCAAAATTTTCATTTGTATTTTGACAAAATTTTTGTTATTAGAACCTATGTCCTGTTGTATATTACTGGAAAGAGCATTAAAAAAGCTGCAAAATGATACCTCTCCCAGCTCTCTAGCTCAATTAGGACAGTTCCTAGAGCGAATAGTATAAAATCCGTTCATGGTTTTTTGGCGAGATTTTGTAAGTTTTACATAGCCATATTTAAGAAACGGTTTGAGATACAAATTTAAAATTTGGTATTTTTCTTAGTCTCAACACCTACTATGAGTATACCAAATTTGAGCAAAATCTAATATGGTGAGGTAAATTGGGTGTGTTGAATTGACATGGAATGACCCATTAGTATTCTTTAAAAAAAGGAAAAAACGCAGTCAGTCAAATGGATTTTAAAATTGCAGAATCATACGGAACTACTCCCGATTTCAAACATCTAAAGTGATTGTAAATGAAGGCAAAATAAACACCACTGTAATTTCAATCACAAAGTCGTTAGCCCAGCACCTGTACATTCGTTCCAGAATCTCCTTGGTTTCCCCACAGAATATAATATAAAAAGGATCTGTACCTAGCTCTCGCACTGTTGCCGTACCTCGTTCCAGTCCTTTCACAACTGAGTCGTGAAATAATGACGGCCTTCCCTTGCCTCGCCCCGACGTACACGGTACGGATCTCCACACTTCCCGCCATGACTTTTTGGAGCCAGGCGCTCGTGGTGATCCCATAACGGATGAATGGCAAGTGCAAGGTTTTGTTCCAGAAAAATCGGTTGTCCGTAACATTGGTCTTAGTTCTTCTTTGAGCACAGAGTGTGATATCGACTTCTTCGCCTGAATCCATATAAAAAAGAAAAAATCATTATAGGTAGGTACACTTAGCTAGATTTTTTATAACCTTGAATTGTTCACTTCCTAGATATCATACATCATGGTGTCCCAATAAAATATGCCAGATTTGGGGGGAGGGCTTCAAGTATAACAGCTCTTTCTAGGTTTTAAATTTCAAATAAAAATTTGTAAGTGCCGTCCTAAGCTTCTTTAGAAAACAGCCGGACTTCTGCTGGCTCAAGGTAAAATTTGAGGGTTGAAATGGGAAAAAATAAAAAATCAAGGAGTTTTTTTGGACTCTACACTTGGTAGAGCATTTTGGACTTCCATGGGTGGAGGGAGCCGTAATGATTGTGTTCCCAAATGACTGTAACTGTACTGCACTGCACTTCTAGTAAATATTACAATGAATTGACCGTATTGTTTCCAGTGAGGAGTTCGGCCAGAATTTGAGGCTTTTGCACTGATTCAGCAACTTAGAAAACTTCCAAGATTGTATGATATTCAAACTGGTTCGGCAAAAATGTAAGAACCCATTATTATTTTTAATTGATTCCGTTACGTTGCCGTTATCCCCTACATCCTACAACATTGAAATACGAGATTCACGTTAATCACTATGGATCATTCAAAGATCCATCCTGACGTGCTTTGGACCATTTTTTCCGCGAGCTTGCTCCCAGCCACCCCAGTTCAAAGGGCGAATCAGCCAAGCTGGAAGGACGTTGAAAAATGGTCATGATTAAACCCCCAGACACTGATACGGATAACTAGCTAGGTAGTTTAATGCAATTTTACTTGAATAATTTATTTGGAAACAAAACTAACAATTCGCTTATACATTAAAATCGTTTACATTTCTACTCAAGTAGGTTGTCTTATAAAGCTTCAATTAGATCCAACTATTTAGTTGATCAGAGAGAATATTTAAACTAAGTTGTAAGCATGAGATAAATATAAATAAGAACTATTATAGAACTCTAATAGCTCTGAATCGCGGTTAAAGATTTTTTCCACATCCTAATAAATGAAATACCGATTGGATGGTTTATTCTGGGGTTTTCGGAGTGAACTTATCACCGACTGAAACTCTCAATGTCTTTGTTTCTCATTCTGCTGAAAGTGTAGGCTAGTTATGAATATTTTTTTTCATGAGAGAATTTCATACCAGGTTATTTGAATGAAAATGCGCAATTGATCTAATAACCAGTGGAGGAAAATCTTCGCTTAAAAATAGATATCTAATGCTAAGATAAGAAATGTAAATATATATATAACCACCTGTTCCGGACCAGGAGAAGTAAAACGTTCCTGAGTTTAGCAGCTTTTTAACTTCGGAGACGTGCTCGTCATCCTGGTGCTGCTTTCTCGTAGACAGAAAGGAAGTTTGCGTTATTCGAAAAATTTCAGTCTCGGCGATTTTCCCCAATGATATGCAGCCGGTGATCATTACAAGGTAGCTTACTAAATCCAGACCTACGTTCACCTAAATAAAAATATACAATTATATTAAAATGCAACATTTGAGTCGCGAAATTTAAAAACTATTTACTTCAATATCTAAATATTTCCTATCATTCATTGTTCAGCTTCATCTCAATAGAAACTGCGAGTGAAAATTGTTTGAATTATCCGGATCATTTGACTCAACTCCTTACAGAGATTTAGGTGAGGGAGTTAGTAACTATTTACTTTCAACTAGATGTCGTTCTGCTTACCGCGCGAAATACCAACTTCAAATATATTCGTATTTAGGCTAACTAATATTTTAAAAGAATATCGAATTCCATATAGATGAATAATCATTGACATGATATAGGGCGACACGAGGAAGGGGTGGGGGATTATAATAGTTTAATTTCAATTTTTCGGCGTGAGAATATTATAAGAAGTGGTGATTTATTTTGAAATTATGTTCCTCATCTTATTATTTTGGTGGACACTATGCACTCGTTATTTGTCAGTTCCCAAAAAATATAAAGGCGTATTAAGAAATATTTTGGTTGTTTTTAAAAAAGGGGCAATATTAGGGGTATCTTTCGATCAGAAGTGGGTATGGTAAAATACGGTCCGGTGACATCATCGGTTAACTTATGCCTTGGGAACCGAAGATGCACTCAGAAGCCGCCTGATACTTTTCCAAAATCAAACGCCAAGATTTTTAGCTGAGAATTTTAATAGCTTTCAAAAATGCCAAGTTGGAATTTGAGGCCGAAAATTTGAAATTCCCACCTAATGATGATCTCGGAAAACATCACAATCATTGTGAATCTAGAAATTTACGTACCTAAAACAATAGTAATACTTACGTGAAAATACTATTTTTTAGTAGTTCACAAATTCGCAATTCAAACTATTAGTGATCCATACTTTATAAATGCATTTATTTAACCCTCAAACGTTATCTGGTAAACTATCATAAAATGTAGGTTTAATCATCCAAGTTATCTACGCATCGGACATGATTACTAAGTTTTATGCCTAACGTTTTCAAGTTAATTCCAACAATTCAAATTAATATATACGGTGTGCTTTGATCTGTCCTCGAAATTTGGATCAAGTATTACGATTTTGAACCGAATTTCATCAAATGTACATGATATATGTTGTAATACAAATATATTAATATAATAAATTATGAGACATTGACGGATCACATGTAAATATACCTCCCTGGACTCCTCAATTTAAATATTTTTAGTAAACTTACAAAACAAGTCACCACCATTTATAATGAACATAGAAAAGGTATTTGAAACTATGTACGATTTTTGCTCATTCTCAGGAGGAAGTTGAATGCACGGGAAGTTGGAGGCATGAGACGTTGGAAGTTGGTTTGTGGACGTGTAATAAATTGAATAAGAATTTTTGAACAAATCAGCCAAAGTCCAGGCACATAGCAAATCTGCGAAATTATGTCAAAGCCTCTTTTGTAAATGTTGTCAAAACTGCAAAAGTCAATTCGGTCAAACCGGTCCAACAGACGTGACTTGTTCTGTTTGTCCAAATTACGCTTTTAGCTGATTGAGTAGTTTTGGCGTTTGGTCGGTATGCGCATAACTCCATTTTATGATAATTGTTGATCCAGGTCTATAAAAATCAAATTCATTATGTTTGTTTGTGCTTTATGCGCGGGCGTACTGTTCGTCCGATGGAGATGAAACGTTTCCAACTAATTCCTTGCTTTACCGGGACGATGATTAGGTTATCGGAATGTTCCCCAAACCTACTCAATTATCGTTAAACTGGCCGCCCTTCGCAACGGGTAAATACGAGGGGAAAGCGAATCATAACTTTACTACAAAAAAGTGGTAAGCGTTGATTTGACAACCACCAGGAGCAAAAATATATCAATTCGTACAGTCGTGGTTATAAATAACAATCTTTAATTTATTCATTAAAATTTATTATTTAATTGAAGCGAAGGAACACGAAACAAGAAGGACTGTTTGACGCTCCTCACACGATCACACTTGGTTTGTGAGCAAATCTGACAGCCACAGAAAAAACTTCAAACATGCTCTCATAGACCTTCAAAAATGACCAATCAATCATGTTGGACAAACGAAGTTCACAAACCATGTAATGCTTGGTGACTATATTATTTGTGAACCGTGACCTTATAGCTCGATTAAGTCAATCTAAATCAATTAAAATTGCTTCTAATTTCGATCAAATTCAGATGAGCTTTTAATCGTATTGAGAAACCAATTAAATCCTGAAGTTGATGAAATCTAAATATAAATAATAAATACGTATAAAGGGTGAATACTGGTATTTGAATTAGGTTCTGTTGATGTATTGCCCAACCTTTCGGAGACGTTAAAAGGTACGTCGGACACTGTAAGTAATGGTTCATGGAAAGATACCCTCATTTTATTCGTTTCTCGATGTCCAAGAGAGGCTTCCCGTCAAATTTCACATTCCTTGGGTGAAAAGGAGAGAATTAAGCTCACTCAGCTGATCAGGAAAGAGCCCATCGTTTTATTCGTCTTTTGATGTCCAGACTTTCTTGGGTAGGAGAGAATATTTATTTATTTATTATTATGGGATGTGGTCTTTTAATTTTTATTTATTATTATCATTGCTTCCGAGACTGCAAGGCAGCGGAAGCTTTGTTTTCACTTTCGAAATGAAAAAAAATTTTTTGCTCCAAAATCAAAATTTCCACTCGCATTTTGCGTTTCAGAGCCTCCTTAACAAATTTGGTTCCGTCTGTCTGTCTGTCGGTCTGTCTGTCTGTCCGTCCACATTTCCTTGTAACAGCCATTACTTCCACAATTTTGATCCGATTTTAACCAAATTTTCAGGGATGGTGCGGGTTAAGCTCTAGATGGTCCCCTATCAACTTCATCATGATCGAATCAACGGTAGCTTCTGCGCAGGCGCTAACGTGAATTCCTTGTGACGGTCATAACTCGGTCAATGTTGAACGGATTTCGGTCAGATTTTCAGGGATGATGTGGGTAAGGGCCCTTGAGGTCCCATAAGACAATCATCATAATTGCATTAGCGGTACGCTCTGCGCATGCGTGAACGAAATATTCTTGTTACGGTCCTTGCAACAGCCGTAATTTCCACAATTTTGATGCGATTTTCTTCAAATTTTTAGGGATCGTGCGGGTATAGCTCTACATGGTCCCTTATCAGTTCCGTCATGATCGAATCAACGGTAGCCTCTGCGCAGGCACAAACAAAATTTTCTTGTTTCGGTCATAACTCAGGCAATTGTGAACGGATTTCGGTCAGATTTTCAGGGATGATGCGGGCAAGGTTTCTTGAGGTCCCGTATCACATTCTTCGCTACCATCAGCAGCGGTACGCTAGGCGCATGCGCGAAAGTGATGTTTTTGTTACGGTCACAGCTTAGTTAATTTTATCGGATTTTGTTCAAATTTTCAGAGATGATCCCGGTAGAGTCCCTTGAGGTGCCATACGAATCGTACGGTACTACCAGTGATTCAGCTTCCAATTTCCCACCTTATTAATTCCCTGATGCCAGAACCGGTCGATTCTAGTTTTCTGGAATTTAATGGTGACGTACTGTGAAGGTCACGAGGAAGCTCATGTGCCATTTCCTTGGCAGTGTATTTTTTGTTTTGTTTTGTTTGTTTGGAGTTGGTCTTTGGAGGAGTTGTTCTTTTTTTAAACAATTGGTACTGATGAAAGCGTCAACCTTAGCTACGTTAAAACTCTTGCCGACCAAGATTGCTGCAGTTGATAAGGCGTTTTGACATGTCTTAGCCGACGGGTCAACCGGAAATTTTGTTACGCAAAGAAAAAAAGTCACGCAACCAATAAACAAGTTAGGTGTTGTTTTCTTTTGATTTTCACGTACAACCAAGCCGTTGCTGGGGAAATGAAACTTCTTTAGTTTTCACCGGACAAAAATCGTTCTCCACTCGTTGGAAAGCTCTCGATTTATCACGCATTTCTTTCGTACTTGTTCTTCTATTCATGACGTAGTTTTATATTTATTTATGTTATAAATGGATATAGTAAACAATGCCGCTTGTTTTGTTGTCAATTGGTTGAGAAGTTAATCTTGGTTATAATTGTAGACGCGCACCATAACAGAAAATTACCTACCTGTGAATTCATATTCGTGGAAGAATTGGGCATCGTCGAGACTGGCTTACAGCAAATTCAGTAATTGTGTGTCAATAATTATTTCATGTTTTCTAATTGTTATTTTATTTAAAACAATAAAAAACATTGAAATTACTGAGACATTTTCAATGCTCATAGCTCTTCTCTCATAAGAGAGAAAGTACGAGCAGCCTGCCGCGTTTTTTGAGTACCTAACAAAAATGTTTAATATCAATTTTTGATGATCTATCTTTAAGAATAGAAAAGCTCAGCTCAACCCACCAAAATCGTTTTGGTATCGTTGAATTTGTTATCTGAAGTCCTTTACGCCTAAAACGGAGGGGTGTGGACGTAATCACCTAAATGGTAAAAATTGTGTTTATAAGTTCCCGTATCACTGTTTGCTTGTACGCATGCGCAGACATAACATCATATATCAAGAATCACTTTCTCATTGCCTAATTGACCGATTTGGCTCAAACTTTGACCAATTAGGTCGGAAAAGGAGATTTGCAATTATGTACGTATTGCTATTCGTACCTAACGCAACAATAATTACCTATTAAAATTCGTGCGATTTCTGCGCATGTTGAAGTGAAAAAACCCTTAAGGCACAATTTTCTTCGTTCATTTTTTTTCGATTGTCAACATAACATTAAATAATTTACTAGGCTCACAAAAATTTTACGCTTCATCTAAATTTAATATTCCCACGAAGATAGGAACATGCTACGGAATCTATTTCAGCAAGCAATTCAATAGTCTATAAATTCATTTTTTGGATACGAGGAAGCCATGAGTGTATGCACAATTTGTTTTGTTCAAAATGGACTGGTTTTTAGCTTCTTCATTAGAGAGATATAGAGGCAAACAAGAGAAAAAGTAACTGTTATTTTTGATAAGCGTGGTATATAGATATAAAGACGATCTCGACTATTGGTAGACAAATTTATTGAACGACTGACGACGACATAATAATCTGTACAACGATGTCACAACCTGGCAGGAGTGTTATCACTGCCTTCATTATATTTTTAGATAATTAGTTCGTAATTTAGTAAGCATTTAATCTATTCATTTAGCATCGAGAGTTTGATAATTAATTAATATTTATTATTATAAATAATATGAAATATTGTAACTGTATCGTTATTACGTACACCTTAATTCGTAGGGGATACGTTGTCGTTTTAACATAGGCGAATTGGCGTTGCCAATTCAGCGATGCGAAAGTAACATCAAATTTAGAGTTAAGGTTAAGGTTAACTCTCCACGTCACACTACTTCAAACAGCAAAAACACTTGAAGGTTGCGGCCAGTTACCCTTCTGGTTGAAGTGAAAAAAGAATAAAATACTTAAATAAAACAGCTGAAGCTTGTTCCCGCTTCGCTGATATGATGTTACGAGAAATGAAGATTACACAACGATACTGTTCACTATCGGAGCGGTATCGGTAAACGCATTACCATGGTGCGCTACGTTTCTGGCCAAGGAATACGGTTGCGTTTGCGGATGCGTTGTCAGTTTCGTGCCACTAAAAAAAACTCTATTAGCTCAGGGGCAGCGCCGCGCCCATTTCTCAATTTTTGACCAAACTTACTTTTCCTCTTTTTTGACGCTTATACATTGCACTGCGTCGCCGTAATTTCGAAATTTCCTGATATAGATGAATGATGGGAGGGATCGTATAACAAACGTGGTTTCCGAGTAATTCTTGCACTGCCCTTTAAATTCTCAACCAACATGCAATTTTTTTTCATTTCAATTTTTTTCCGCGTCAAAATGCCTAAATTCTGAACTAAACTACCGGATTTTCGGACTTGCGTATTGAGGGGAGTTAATGACACAGAAAACCGTGTATTATCCGAGTAATTCCTGTGGCCGATGCACAGCCCTTCACAATTTTTCGAGACTTAAAAAAACCATTCCATTCCCTTCTTTTTTTCGCTTAAAACTGTCTAGTTGTTTTCTATATCAAGGTTTTGCATTTTAAGGGGAGCCGTAGGAAATGCTTAAAAAGCAGGTGTTTTTGCTAATTTATATTCTCGTAGTTGCATTTATTTAAACCAGCTTTACTGCCCTGAACACGAATAATTTGAAAGTCCCCGCAACGCACGACCAACAATATTGCGAAACAAAGAAAAAATAGTACTGATAAGTTTGAAGGAAAGAGCATTGTCCTAAATAAAGTGGTCGTATCTATATTAAACGAGTGAGCTCAATTAACCTGAAAATCGCAAAGGATTCTGTAATCACCCTTCAATCAAAGTAATACTTTAATGTCGTAACCAAAAACACTGGCAATTTTCGTATGCATGTGTTCTAACGCCAAGAAAATGAGCTTGAATTATTGTGAAAAATGGCTAAACTGTGTCCTTGTGACAAATTGTGAATGGAAACGTTTCTATGAATGCCTATATTTCTATGAATAGTGACCCGCCAAAAGGTTCAAATTTACGTTTTCAAAGATTTAAAATATGGATCGGAAGTGAATAGCTTGCAAAAGTATAGGTGTATAACTAACCGTATAAGGTATAACTGAATCTTACAAAAGTATGTACATAAGTTTGGACTTTTTCATTTGAGAATATGATGTTTCATAGAGTAGTATGCTAATGGTTGGTGTCGTTATGACGATTCCTCATTAAGAAGTGATTATGTATTAGTAATTAAGGGAGAGATCACCTGTAGTATACCGAGTGACCCATAGGCGTCCAGGACCTTGGAATAGCCTCGTTTGATAGCCTCTTTCTCTGCAGAAGACAGAGCGATGATAGCGTCCGACTCGATGAGGAGGCAGGAGTCCCTGTTCCTCTGTTCGATGAGAAGGGAGTACGGTGCGCCGGAGATCTCCCTCTCCAGGACCCGGAAGCTCTTGCCCATGGCCATCCCGGACCCAGGTGCCCACGGCCGCTCCACCTGACCCCTTCGTCGTCTGCGCCACCGGCTCCCTAAGGACAGCAAAAGGGACTTGACGCTAGGCGTTATGGCCTTTGGAGAGGACAACTTTATCTGATGTACACCCAAGAATACTAGTGAACGCGGATCTTATAGTAAAGACCAGGTTACTGAGGAGTGAACAGTGGTGGGAGGTTGCTCTCCCAGACCCCCCCACAGATCAATAAATTCCCTTTCTTAATCTGGGTCACTAGGTAGGCATCACTACCGATTCCGCCCGACTCCTCCCACTGTTGAACTATCTTCAATCGTCAATATGAAAATCCATTACATCTAATAAACAAAAAAATTAAATACATATACGTCTAAAAAAGATGAATACGTAAATAAATCTTAAAATAATAATACTCTCACAAAATAATATAATTTTCAATATCTGCCTCCGGAAACGTTAGGATAACCAACCTTTTAAATATTTTGAACAGCGACGTCGACTAGACTATTTCAATAAATGCCAATATGACAGGCATCTTCCGATCGGAAGTGGGGAATCCGTTTCTTAAATAAACGATCGTCGTCCCGTCAGCTCCAAGATACGTGACATTGCTCCTATGCCATCCCGCCCATATCACGACAAAATCAGGATTTTGAACTGAAAATCGGTAAAGTGGAGGGTTCGCAATGACACCTAATCCTAATTCGACGTTAAACGTGCTAGTTTATACGTAAATAGTCACAAAATTCACTCACTCAATTAATTTATTGTTTTTATTAGCCTACCAATAGAATTTATTATGATTTTAATTTATTTAAAGTATAGATAGTTTTGTTTATTTTATAATGTATACATTAATTATTATACCGTTGAACAGAATAACTGGCTAACGGCAGTTGGGGTTCGAAACGCGGTGATAGTAATTTTTTCGCGTTTACAAAATGTACGAGCGGTCCAGCGCCTCGAGTTCTGAGATACCTACATGAGCAGCCCCACTTCCAGAGATTTGAGATACATGATGAGATACCGTCTTCACTTCCGCCTCAATTAATTGAGGTCATTCATTGAACCATCATCAGTTACGTTTCTTCCAAACTGTTCACGGGGATATCGCGAAATAATGATACTGAATTCGCGATGAATTCGCATAAACTTTTGTACAAGTATACAGGGTGTATTGGAAGCAGATGACAATACTCAAAGGGGTTAAACTAAACCGGAAGTGTAGTTTAACGCCACCAACCGCACCTCTCTATCTCAATCCGTTACAGAGATATGTCGTTTTTAAAGTTTTATAGAAAAAAAAAAAGAATGAAAAAAACACGTTTCTGTCATAGAAACCACAATTTCTCCATATCCACATCATTTCACTTTATCTTAACATTCGACCCCATTTTCGGAATCGGCGTTAAATTTTACACAAAACCTACTAGTCAAAGGTCCACTAGCCTATGTTCTTGAAAAGTACGGTTTAAAAACCCTAATAGCCATTCAAAAGTTTACGTTTCTAAGCAGTAACATTTCTAACACATTCTAACATTCCTAACACTTGAAGGTTTCCTGAGTTTCTAGAAAAATGCTGCAAAATTCGGGATCCCACAAAAGTTGGGAAATTTAACCAGCTTTTCAACGGTATGCTCGAAATTAAGATTACCTTCGAATTTTACGGAGAAATTCAAGTAGCAGTGTGAAAAACTTTAGTAGGTGGTAGGATACATTGGTAGTAAAATTCTGATAAAACTAACGTAATATTTATTTTCCAATTTCGTCAATCTGAAATAAATGAAAATTTTCATGGAGTAAATTAAAATGTTAAATTTCTACAAAAGAAGAAGCATGATTTTCGAATCCTGGCTATCAGATGGTCTCTACCTTGAATGCGCACACAAATCCAGCGGTGTCAAATGAAGTCTTCTTGCCAGCCAATGGGCCAATGTACAGGTCCATATCTCCCTATCCATCTTTCACGGTAATTTTAATTGAGGAATTTCATCACGTCTCGTCAATTATGGGCTAAGACACCCGTCCATCTGCCATCATGTGAAGAGATGAGAGCAAATCACGAAGAGACTCGGTCTGCTACGTCATTGGTACTAAACAGATGCCGTCAGTGGGTTTTACAAAATAAATGAGGATTGTCAGTTCCAGCAATCTTATTATTATTATTATTGTTTTTTTTTCTTCCAAGTTCAACTTGGTTCAAGTAAAGATGTTACCTTATTTTTAGTAGAATATTAACATTTTAATTTACCCGACGATAATTTTTATTATTATTTATTTCATTTTTATTACATTTAACTTCCGTTTTGCTTCTTGACTCTTTCTCCACTTTTCGCTGCACCACTTTCTACATCATTTTCCAGTTCAAGTCCCCAATGCATACTCTTAGATATTCCAAATGTAAATCCTTCGTCGAAACGTTTTAATTTATGACAACAACTGTTACTAAATTTATTTTTGTAAAGCCATTTCCATAATACGAACAGCATTACGATTTGGGATGACCGACCACACGAAGGACATTGACCTGTCATAATCAAACTTTTCACTCTCACTTTTCACTTTTACAACTCCTACTGATCATGCCAGGATCATTCCTGTATGTAGGTACCCATTTACTTGTATCGAAGAGCGAGAGTTTCAGAAGCCACTTTTCAACATCATTAGGCCGTGCTCGAATTTGTTTTTTAAGTGTTTCTAGCTTGCCAAGTGATATCGTGATTGCAATTTCGTTTATCTGTTACATAAACATATTAAAATACAAAGTTTCATTATTAGAAATGAAAACCAAATCGTAGTAACATAGTAAGCAACTAGCCATTAGCTATTTTCGTTTATAATGTCCAAGAAGTGTTCATTATTGAAATTACTCTAAAAAGAGCTAGATTTACCTATTGAAAACTAAATCCAAATGTTATGTTAAATTCGTCCAATCGTTCACACACTCAGTTCGTATGAAAACACGCTGAAAAAATAAAGCGCGTTTTCATTTAATTTATTTCAATAATACATCTTCGTGATAGACCAATATTCAATTTACTTACTCATATTTAAATATTGGTAAATATTTCTTAATGATTCATGGTAAATGGTCACATATAAATTGTTGTTGTAGGACGTCCCTCTGAAGCTAGTTCATATAGGGAAGGCTTCGTATATAAAAGAGACGACTTATAGGAATTGATTCAGGGGGGATGGCTGACAACCTAAGCATGAGAACAATAAACATAACCGAATTCAATCATAATTGACGTAACACATCATATCAAAATTTGCTCCAAATCGGACCAGCGGTTTTGGAGAAGTAGTGAGCACAAAATTTTGTCCATTTAAAATATATATAAAGAAATCTGAAAATGAATGACTATTATAAACGTGTTCTACACCCTCTTAAACGCAAAGCAAATGCATCCCCACCCCCAAGTGCCGCCGTGCCGAAAATTTGGGTAGTATAATCCGTAGTATTATAAAAAAATCCGACCGTCCGCCGTACAATCCTTTTCTCTGAAACTACAGGACCGAACTTGTAATTTGGCTCAAAAATTATATGTTGGCCGAGAATCTGCCAGTAACGTCGGCATCCCGTTCAATCAACCCTAAGGGGGTAGTATCGGGCAATAAAGGGAATATATGAGCCCAGATATTCGTCGGATAATGAGGTTTTGACATGGATACGTCTTTTGGCTGGAGGTCAAGGAATTTTTCGCGACACTTTTTTTTTCCACACAAAATGCAACGCTCCGGCACTTTAGATTGTTATCATTATCAACTCGAAAAGTGAAGGCTAGGTAGAAATCAATGAGATACTACCGCAATGTACTTCTTTCCCAACATCCCAACAGAGTGGAAAGTAATGTCCATTTTTACGTTCCCAACATCCCAACAGAGTGGAAAGTAATGTCCATTTTTACGTTCCCAACAGAGTGGAAAGTAATGTCCATTTTTACGTTCCCAACAGAGTGGAAAGTAATGTCCATTTTTACGTTCCCAACAGAGTGGAAAGTAATGTCCATTTTTACTTTCCCAACATCCCAACAGAGTGGAAAGTAATGTCCATTTTTACGTTCCCAACAGAGTGGAAAGTAATGTCCACTTTTAGTTTCCCAACATCCCAACAGAGTGGAAAGTAATGTCCATTTTTACTTTCCCAACATCCCAACAGAGTGTAAAGTAATGTCTACAACTTTGACATATATCCATGATCTATTGTTTTTCCCCTCAAGGGAGAAATTTATACATGGTTTGCCCTATGAATCTGTATACATTTCTTTCTACAAAGGCATTCGTAGCTCAGAGGATAAATCTTACGACTGAGGGCGGCGACGCTGCTGTCCATGCTACTTGTCCCGGGGTTCGTATACCAGAGGAGACAATACATTTTTTAATTCTTCCTTTCAAGCCACTTTCAAGGTTTTTTATTTTCATTTATTCACACATTTTCTTTTGGCAGGTGACATCAACTTCGATAATGCACCATGGACTCAGTTTGATAGATAAGTTTTTATGGATCTGTGTTCTGCGTAGAAGGGCTATCTAATACAGAAATATTAAACCTTTGTGTAATAATTTGCAGCTTTTTTGAAATTATTAATGTTTGCGTGTTGTTCAATATTTTATTTTTTGCCAAGCAAGCCTCTTTTAAGCCAGTTTTGAAAATCGACAATCAGCCCAATTATTCACAACTGAGATTGTCGGCCATCTCCTCCAACACAAGTTGGTGACAAGGTGGACTGTCAAGCTGGTCATCTGTGGATCCCTTTATGACCGGTGATGAATAAACCTGGGCACCCTCCTCACTATTTGGTTTTTTTTCGTTTCTTTCTAACGGTGTGTCCTTTTTGACATTTTATGTCTTTGCTATGGCACATAAACTAAAAAAACGTCACGGAAATTGCTCACGAAAATATTCTGATGATTTCCGCTTACAACCGAGTCGTTGCTAGGGAAATGGTACTTCGTCGTTTTTAATCCCACAAAATTCGTTGACCATTCGTTCGAAAGCTCTCGATTTATCCAACCATATACTGCGAAGTGCGTGGCCAACAAGCTGAGTTATTAGCATGGTTATTTGAATAATTGTGTACACTCAGGTGATCATTCTCAATAATTGATATTGTGAACATGATTGCAACCGCTTGTTAAATTCTGATGATACGAGTATGCAACTAAAGACATAAAATGTCCCAATGTGTTGCAGACTCGTATGCAAGCGTTTTTCCTTTGAGAGGAGTTTAAAAGTGAGTGTGCTGGAGTGTGGTCATATCAAGTGTAACCTGACCTTGGGATGTACTCAAAAGGTAAAAAATCCATTCCTCGCGAGAAAAAAAAATCAGGCATCACAAAAGTATGCTAAAATTACAAAAAAAAAAAATTTAAATTATTCTACTTAAAAAATTGTAAGTTTGCCATACATTTTTCATTTTTGTGCACGTAATCGTTAATCCAATTATATATAGGTATAGGTACTTTTTTATTAATTGTTTTCCTGCTGCCGAATTGAACAAAATTTGTAGCCGTTCAAAGTGATTTTTTTTAACTGAGCCCTGATATGTACCTACTCAATGACTCATCCTTCTTTTTTTAATGCTTCATTTTTGGCGAGGGATGATTGATTTTGTGTCTTTCTAGAATTATTCCTACATATTCATATAATTATACTATGAATTAAATCAAATTCGGAATAAAATCGCCCATATGGTTATGATAATCGGCTGGAACTTGTCCATCGTATAGTATGACATCATCATTATGGATCAGAATGCTTTGTTAAAATATTGGATGGGATGTGTGCCAACCAACCGTAATCAATAAGCCAAGATCCGTGGATGTGTGAAGACGTCAGGAGAGATTGGGCAGCTTAACGTTTCTTCACGGAGCATTTCAGATCAATAAACTGTTGGCTTCGACTGACAATGTTTTGCGTTTCCAATCGGTACTTACCTACCAAATAAGTAATACCTAGACGCTAGACGAGTTGGTAACTACTGAAATTATGAATTTAGTCAATCAGACAACCTCATAAAGGTAGTTCTTGTAAACCAAAATACGCATCAAGGCAGCTGCGTATACTTGGTACCAACCTTATAGCAAACTTGAATAGGTGAGAGTTTATAAAAATGAGAAAGCCCAGTAATCAACGGATGTCTTATGTTCTATTTATGAGCTTTTGAATGAAGTAGAAAGCATAAGGAAATGAAAGAAACAAAACTTATACTTCTTGATAACTCACCAGCTAAGTCGTAGATCGTAAGATATTGAACGGAAGAATATGCCTACTACTTTAGTGAACAAGAAACCTTATGTAAGGCGTTCATGCTTAGGTCACTGGTGCGAAAATTAGCGTGAATTTTGCCATGGGGAAGGTTGGTCTGCTATCACAATCGTCAGTTATCGTATCACTGCCACAATCACTGGGGAACTGATTGCGAGTGGTGCGAAAGGCGGTGGAAGGGGAAGGGAAGCGGAGGTCCTATGGTTGTGAGAAAGATTCGTTCTTTTGTAACGACAAGAACAAAGAGCCGCGTTCTTGGAACGTGTAAAGTCACAGTTTAGATAACATGTTATCGTTATCTAAAATGGAAGTTTCACTGCTCGGTTTATGTTTTCACTGTATGTATCAAAAATTTATAACTCAAAAACTTGAAGGAAAAAAAAATTTAACAAAATGGATAATTCCAATAGCATGTTCTTGATTTGGTAAAAAAACATTTGAAAGAGACTAGACTTATACTTGAGCTGCAAAACATTTTTTTTTAGTTTTCCAAAAGTTGTAAAAAGCGCACTTAGGTGGTTTCTGAAATAAACGATTCATTTCAAGATGCATTGATTCATGAACGTTGCAAATTATTACTCTAAAGTTTATCATTTCTGCATTAGATAGGACCTACTCCTACTTCACTCTGTGGATATGTAGCCCGGCTGAATACCTACTTCCTTAACAAGGATTTATGGAGACACATATTTGCGCATGCGCAGTTACTATTATTATTGTGATTTAGATGAAAATAGTGAGGTAACATCAAGAGTCCAAACTTCAATAATTGTAAATTTAATCAAAATCTTTGAAGATTTCATTTTAATTGCTAGGATACTTTGGAAGTTACTACACGCTTTCAACAAAGATAAACGCGGAACCAAATTTGTTCACAAAGCTCAGAAAATGTCGATTTTTCTAACTTTCAAAAGCGATTAAAAAGCTTTCGCAAACTTGGTTGACTCGCTAGGAAAACTTGAGTTCCAGGACTAGCGGAACTGTTCCTATTTTTGTAACATATAAAGTATCTGTTCTTCGGTTCTCAAATTCGTGGGCGGCAGTGGGGTGGCTGATCGTAGGAGTTCCACCCCCGCAACCTAGGGAGCAGCACATTCTCATTCATTAGATTTTACCCCTCAGAGCTATGAAGGTAAGTTATAATCCATCTCTTACAATTACATGTCAATAATAACATGTAAATGATTTCAAAATATATTATCGTCTTCTTTTAATGACTCCAAAAAACGGTGGAGTAGAGCTTCCGAAACTACAATTTTTGGCACTTCTGTAACATTTTATTATACAACGAGATCAATAAAACCCGCCTCAGACAGCAGCCTCCTCCCCTGGACCCAGCTTCCTTGCTTTCTGAAACATAGCCACTTAGGCGCTTGTCCAATAAATTACCAAATAATTGTTACCATTTATGCCTAATGACTTCATTTATTTTGTAATGTTACTGGACTCAGCTTCTCAACTACCAAAAGACACTAGGCGGCTCCCTTTTCACCAGTAGATACCAACGATAAATTAACGACGTTATTTAATTAATGCCATTGTTTTAACCAGAGTTACATAAAATATCTACCAACTAATTGAGTTTCGTCAACTAAAGGAAGAAAGATTGAAGTCCAACCAAATTTGATAAGATTTGTCACAAGGTCAAAACTTGATTCAGCATTCCAAGCTCCAGGAAGAACTATAGGTATATAGGTAGGTACCTAATCTCTAGTTTTTCATTCCCGAAATATCGAATGGTCTAAAACCAATCAAACCAGACCTGTGCAATGAAAATACCTACCCACGATTTACTTCATTTCATCCAATAATGACTCATTGAATGATTTGTTATATTCTATAATTCTTATACTGGACCAAGAAACAATTTTAACATCCTCAAATTATTTGATGTACGTTTCAAGATACCTACCTAAGTACCTCCCTACCTAGATTCTTAATTTAAAAAAAAGTTGAAGTCATGCAGCTTGAGCGAATTTTCTTAAATTAACTATCGATTTATAATTTACCTACGTTATATTGCATTAAAATTTTAGCAATTTCTGTTGAAAGAAAAAGTTAAAAACCAATTTTATGGCAAAAAACTTAAGTAATACTAAATAAAATTCGGCAATTCAAACAAGAATTCGGATTTTTACATTTTTTTGTAGTTTTTATGGATTTTTAGCAAATATTTATGAAATTTAAGTACGTTTTCCAGCATAATTTTGTGCAAAAATGTGTAATGTCCTAATTTGCAGTTGGATTCCTCTTGGTTTAGTTTTGGTAGTTTTGTTTACTAAAATTTATAAATTTAACGATTTGTGGCCGTTTTTAGCCATTTTTGGTGATTTTTTAGCACAATTTTTAAAAATTGACCAAACTAATTTTCTCAAAAAGTGCTGTGCAACGAACTCAATCTTTCATTTGGAAAGCTTATTTTTTGGCGCAAGAACGGGATTTTTATCTCAATCCTAACGAGAGTTATCGTCTGGAATGACACATATAAGTGTACTAGGTAGGTATATATATATATATGTACTTATATATATATATATATATATATATATATATATATATATACTCTTCATTGAGAGATAAAACAAGAGGTTTAAAGATGGACTTACGTCAGACGTTTCGCGAGGATGCTTTATCAGTGACTGAAGTCTTCCACCGACGACCTCGAGCTCCCACGGTGTTGAGTGTGGAAGAGGGGATCGAGGGAGGTTCAGCGGACATCAGTGGAAAGGAAAGAAGAGGAGCAGAGGTTACTGGGTGATAAGTTAGGGCAAAACCAAGGGACAATTGTGTGATTTCGGGTGGTGTGTGTGTGTAAAAAATAATAATTCAACAGTTTAAAATCACTAAATTAAAACAGGTAAAAGTAAATAGGTAAATAAAAACAGTTATAAATGAATAAATTAAAAAAAAGAAGAAAAACAGTTATAAATAAATAAATAAAAAAAGAAAGGGTTGAAGCGCCCGCCTACCGGTTAGTGTTTAGCCCAGGTGGGCGCAATGCACCTAGGAGCCACCGGTATGCTTTTTCTTTTATTTGTACGTCCGTGTCGGATGCATCATCCGGCAGGCGGGCGAGTACACGGAGTTTATAACACTCCTCCAGGCCCTGCTGCCCATGGACAGCTATGTGCTGAGGAACCTTCTTGAGGGCGCCACGTCGGAACTCGTGCCTATAATTGTTCATCCTGATATTGAGCTGCGTGACGGTCTTCCCAACGTAGAACGAGTCGCAGCTTCGGCACTCCAGCATGTAGATTACATTCTTGGTATTGCAATCAGACGCATCACCAGTCGACCTGTACGTGAACGGGGTGTTCACTGAAGAGAATTCGGCCCCCGACTCCACCATCCCACACAGCTTGCACCTACGCTTTCCGCAGGGGAATAAACCGGATGGCCCAGCTCGTCTAGCTTGTGGGGGAAACGTTTTATGAGAGAATATGTTCTCAAGCGTCAGCGATCCCCGGTACGACACCAAAAAAGGCCTGGGGAAGATGTCTCTGGTGGCTTCACTTTCCAATAGGATAGGGTGTAGCTCCCTCAAGAAGGTATTCACTCGCTGGATGCCAGGGAAGAATGCTGTTACCAGAAATGGCCCCACTAGCTCTCTCTGGTCCGTGGGAGGCTGGTACCTAACAGTGGCTGGTACGATTCTATCTCTTAGGTGACGAAGGGGATATCCTCTTTCCAGGAGGCGTGCCTCCAAATCCGATAGATAGGAGCGGAGGTCCTCTGCACGGCTGCAAATTCTGTGGGCACGAATAGATAATGACCGTGGAATCGATTTTTTTATGTGTGGGGCGTGGCAGCTATCATACTGGAGGTAAAGTTGGGCGTTCGTCTCCTTCGTATGAACCTTTGTATGGAAAATGCCCCCTGTCAGATTTATATCAACATCGAGGAACGTCGAATGGGTGAGCGATTGCTTATGCGTGAAAGTGACTGAAAATGAGGTATTTAGTTGTTGGAGGAAAGAGCTAAGATTAGTCGGACCATGAGTCCATAACATAAAAATGTCGTCAATAAATCTATACCACATGTATGGCTTGAGTGTACGACTTGGGCCCCTCCTCATTAGAAATCTATGCTCCAGGTCAGCCATGAACAAATTGGCATAGGATGGCGCCATCTTGGTACCCATGGCAGTCCCTTTAGTTTGATATATATATATATATATATATAAACTCGAACTTCAGGAATCGTATCAGAATGCCGCAAAACGGATTTCAATGAAGAAATTTTTCAAAATTTTTTTAATTTTAAACATTTTCAAACCATTGCTATAGCTTCGCTAAAATCGAGTAATTAAAATCAATTCAATGGAAAACCCCTAGGAGCCCTAACCTGACAGATTTAATAAAACTGCATTCCGCCAAAATGCGCTGTTTTTGCATTTATTCCCCTTCAACATTCACAGCTGACCTTAGAAAAAGCATTTTGCATTCTTCACGTTCTAGTGTTAAAAATGCGAGAAAAAAACTGAAAAAATGCAAGTGTGATACGGCCTTAAAGCATGACCCAGCGAGGGAAAAATCCCGGCCTACGTTGTATTCCCTCCTGGTAGTGCTTTGCAACGTTCGTTGCTTTTCTCCCTCCAACCTCTGTGCTGAAGTTATGAAATTTTAATTAAAAATCACAGGTCGGCTGACAATGACCCTCGGATATAGGAAAGCTATGTACGAGTATTAAATAAATTATGCACTTTCTCAATAAATCATTTAGTCAATCAGTACCTACAGATGTATAATGAGTTTGATACTATTTCGTTCTACATACTAATTGCACCAGTCCAATGCCCAAGCTATGAATAAGAACACGATGGAAACCGCTGGGAATAGAATGCTTTGTAGAGTAATTTCCCTATTAAGAACAGGAGTGGTCTTATGTCCTGCATATTGAGGCCTGGATAGTAAACTCAAAATAGTGACTCATTCACTATGTAACGGGCTAAAAATATTTGCTACCTCGACAGGAGTTCGAACTCGCGTCGTCACAACTACGAGAAATTATTATTAATTTCCCGGAGTTGCAACGCTCTAACGACCAGAGCTAAGAGGCCAGGGTGACCAAACCTCTTCGACTGTGAGAGTTATTTTCCTGGAGCGTAACATTTCCCTGGAGTCAAATACCAGCCGTCTCGGCTGGTTTGGGGTCGGACGAATGACGAAGTGAAACTGCAGGCCGCTGGCTCAGCAGATGCTCGCTGGAACAAGTCAGCAGTCGAGCGAGGTCATTGTCACGGTGTGTTTTGACTCAAGTGAGTGAGGAAATGAAAGGCATAACAACAGGAAATGTGATGTTTACAGTCTTTTGGCTCGAGAGGGATTTAATTAATTATTGTTTCGTATGATTTCGGGTCCTATTTCGACTGCGCCACTGTAACGGGCTAAAAATATTTGCTACCTCGACAGGAGTTCGAACTCGCGTCGTCACAACTACGAGAAATTATTATTAATTTCTCGGAGTTGCAACGCTCTAACGACCAGAGCTAAGAGGCCAGGGTGACCAAACCTCTTCGACTGTGAGAGTTATTTTCCTGGAGCGTAACAACTACCTATGTACTTGCAGACTGTATGTAGATTCCCGTAGACCGAGCATATGCTAGCAATCTATTAAACTGTTGGTTAGGGGGATGTAATAAGACCGGAAAACTACCTTACCCAGTTTTGAGTTGAGATAATGAGCAAGATTAAAGGCACATCATAGTTGCCTAGCAAACATCTATGGAATGGAATAAATTATTCTCCCTTGCTCAGATTGTGGGAGACCAAATTTTTAGGTCGCCACCCTCCAGTAAAAAAAGATAATGAATACAAGTAGGTACATCATTGGTGATTGAAAATTATTATTGACGGTTCTTAATGAAATAGAAAAGGCATCAGAACAAATCTTATTGGCCCATTAAACTCCTGAGTCTTGGAAAACTTGAACTTTTTTTCTAGGTGCGTTTGAAGGAATTCGTATTCTTTCTAAATTATTGCACGAAAACCATGAAGGTAGAATTAATTTCTCTCATATCAAATATTTTTTTGTTGATTACTTTTTTCTTCATATAACCAAGTTAGTGTTTTAACGGTTTGGTAATGAGTAGCTAGGAACGTGAAGTTGGGGAAACCAGAATCTATGAGTAGTTTCTAACCATTATATTTTATTTCGTTGTTTCAGACCCCTCCAGTAATCGAGCACCAAACTCCAATCCCAATTTTCACCATAGAAGGCTGTAGCAATCAACCCAAAAAACCAAAAATGGACAATGATGCTGAGAGCGATCAAAAGCTCGATACAGTAGGCGCAGTTGCTGTAGACATGAATGGTGAATCTGCTGCATCCTGTTCCAGTGGCGGAGTTCTCATCAAGTTGCCAGGACGTGTGGGGCAGGTGATGAATGCTTATTTGGAACGGAAAAGAGTTATGAATCTATAGTGTATACCTACCTACCAACTACCTGTGTGAAATTGAACCATTATTGAGCTGCCGTGGCATTCTCATCCCATGCTACCTGAGAGAATATACCTTAATTCTCTACCTGTCCTCAGGTCCCAAAATTGAACTTTTTAAATTGAAATTTCTTCTTTTTTTTATAATACTGATGTTTTAAAATTTCAAACCCTTAAATTTTGATTTTTAACCCATTTGGTTGAATTGAAAGTGATTCCGAGAATCTAGGCACATCTCCAGCCGAAACGTGATTTTTTGGTCTGATTTCGTTAGCTTTGGTCAGCGTTCATACAATTCTTTAAATAAGTATATTTTTACAGTTAAATTCTTAGAATTACGTTTCTTGAAATGTAAATCAGCGAACTTTGAAAGGATGGGTTTTTCCCTTGGCCGATTATAGAAAACAATAGACCAAATATAGGTAGGTGGGTACCTCCTACCTATCTAATGACCATGCAAAATTTAGAAGGTAATTTTGAACTCGTTTATATTAGAGATAGTCAACACTTTTATCATTCATGAAATCAGAATGTTGAATGGTAGGTAATAGGGAAAACGGTCAGATACTCTGGGCTGTAAAGTCTGGTGATCAGAAAATTATATATATTCAACCTAACTGTGATATACTACCTAAATATTGCAACTTAGGATACTTTTGTCAACAGGCTGGAGTGCTTGGGGCTGGTTGTTGGGCTGAAGGTCCTGTTGCTGTCACAGTTTCAGGGACTGGTGAAGATCTTCTCCGGACCAGTCTCTGCAAGGAGGTGGCCAAAGCCATAATATCATCCAATGATCTTGCAACTACACTTGTGCAGACTATCACTAAATTATTCTTGGGTTCGTGCACATAGGCATCTATTTAATAATTAAGAACCTACACAATGCTTGAACAGTATAACATTCAGACCAGTATGACAGGCTGATGTTAGGCATGCAAATAGTGGACCGAAAATGGTCATTTGCAGAGAACATACCACACCTTACTGATACGAGACAGTGTGGAAATTTCAAGATTTTAATTTTTGATTTTTTTTTTCCTGTGTAATCTGCAAACAAAGTAAACATTGATCAGCTACACTTTTCTTTCAGAAAATTAAGATTTATACATAGTTAAATTGTGTTCGTTACTTCGAAATGTACCTATGCAGGGAAAAACTTTGTAGAGTCGAAAACAGAGTTATAAACCATAGTATTGTGGGTGTTTGGTACTCTTATTTCCTGAAGCATGGTAAACTTCCTTCAAATGATTTGAATCGTCTAATATTTGCTAATCTAGCGTATTTACTGCACTTAAATCATCGCTTAACTCCTTGCCTCACCTATCTCCTTTTGCTCTGTTCTAATTTGAAATCTTAATTCTCAAAATAATAATCTGAATGAATCGTAACTTCCGAGTAAGTTCATGTTTTTCGCAGATTTATCTTCCCATTCATTTTTCAGTAAACAGTTTACTTTATCAATTCTATATCAAAAACAGTAATCAATTCTATGTAGTTTGTTATTTACTGATGATAATGTGTTTCCAGAATCAAAGTATCTTACTATGGGGTCCTCTAAACTTTGTGGAGTTCTAGCCGTGAAGAAGGATCCAGAAGGAGGTGGAGAGTTAGCTTGGGCTCATACCACACAAAGTATGGCGATCGGCTTCATTTCATCCAATTTATCGTCTCCCATAGTAAGTTATTTTAATTGCATGATTAAACGAACTTCATGATGTTCAATCATGATTATGTTACAAGCCACTCGACGACGAACACCAACTGTAGTACTACTTATTTGCTCACAAAAACACATGTAATTCAAAAGACTTGATAGGATCAAGGAATCCAAAAAATAAGGATAGGGATCTTTCTCTTCTTGATCCATATGGTGCCACCCTCATCCACCCTGAAAGGCTTTGGCAACACTGGACGGCTGGTAACCTCATAATGAAAAGATGTACACAGGTGCCCTTGGGAAGTGAATAGCACTGGGTGGGATGATGTACATCCAACCAGCTCATTTGCAAATATCAACTGACACTATTTGTGACAGTTGATTGAGTCAACCGACACTCCTTGCCGCTGAAGTTGAAGCATGACGATTAGAGTGCGGCCTGAATATCGAAGTGTTAACTCCTGCTTCCCTCAGTGTAATGGAGACCCATTGGCTTAGTGTGGCTTGGGAAATTGGTGCATAGGGGGGCTTACTCCAGTGAACAATAAATCCGCATCAGGCGGTCTAATTGGAGACATGGCCTCAATATAACTTCTTAGCACACACAGGTTTGGTTTATCCTGCAATTAACGAAATTCAAAGAACGGTTGAGTGTTATGGGGAGAGGAATTTTTAATCTGGTCATTTATTTTCACTGAAATTCCTTCTGCTGAATCAGAGATATTAGATAATCTGAACAAAGCAATAGTCTGTAATCGATGGCCTGTAGCCAACAACAAGATCACTAATAATATCCTAGCTAGCCCGTATAAATCTGAAGTATTCCTGTCCTGGAGGAATGACAAAACCACTTGAGGGGTAACCTCATACTTTGGGGTGGGGGTAACCTCATTTTTCGCCAATTATCAATGAAATCCGGCAAAATAGCATGCTGTGTGACAGAAAGTCTTCTTACCTCTACTTCCGAGTTCAGTGGGCTTTCTGGGCATTGGAACAATATCTCCGTTGTTGGTGCTGAGAGCAAGGATTGGCCTTGTTGTTGGCTCCCTTCCCTTGGTTGACAGGGGCCGGTCGATGGGAGTTAAAATTTGCCAAACAATCAATAATTTGAGGCTTAGGGAAATTCAATTTATACTGAGTTGGCCTATCATGAGGCGCACCCCTCTTCAACTGGAGTAGACCTTTTGAAAAGGAAGAAATCCCTTCAACCTCTTGAAGCCTACTTCTCAAATCATCTCCAAAAAACCACGTTGTGGTGGCACATCTTTAGTTGCTCTCTTCAAAGCACCATCTAGGTATCACAAATAACGTGTGCTAGCCCTTATTACGTCGTACTGTAAAGCCACCAAAGATTTACCTGCATCCCAAGTGGTTTTCAACAAATTGAAACCCGAGATCCCAGGATTCGAAATAATGTTTCCTAGAACAGCACCGATAGCCACTGCTGCCGTCCCAATTTGATGCTTAAAATCCACCAGGTTTCCATCTCTACTCTTGTGCGATTGAGATAAAACTGGCGAAAACTCCGGGTTAACTTCCGGAGGAGAGAGAGCCATGAAGTTACGGGGAAAGGGGTAATTTTCCCTCAGCCGCAGAAACTCTTCATGCGGGAGGCCCTGCTGCAATATATAACCCCAACGATCCACCACACTCTTATGAAGTCAATTTCCCGGTGGAGGGCGGCGAGCTGGGTTGTCCCTCAACATGGACTTTACGCGTTCTTCCAAACTTTCATTGGGGTGATTGTCGGGAAAACCTCCGAAATCCAAAGAATTTTCCCTAACTTACTTGCTAGAGTCAAGCACAGGAACAGGCACTGGAGGAACCTCAATCTCATCGGTGATTCCCAGTCACAGATGCCTGGGGCACACACCGTTTAGCAGATGAACAGCCGGTGTGAACTTGTCAAACCGGGGTGAACATTTTTCGAGATATTTCAAGAATTCTGAACTGACACGTGTTTCCAAAAGTGCAAGTAAAAGTAGAATGAGTATAGGTATTTGTGCAGGTAGCCATGACTTCTCACGGGAGTACCTGCTAGTTAACAATTGGTACATGTACAAACCTCTGTATCTACCATTAAAAAACTACAGTATATTGTTTAAATTTGTAGCACCTGATGAGGCCTAGCGACGGGTGGAACTAGTTGTCCGAATAACATATAAAAGGAAGAAGCCATATACCTTCCGCCCTCATACCAGTACTCCCTTGAGTAGAATGAGGTTACCAGCCGTCCATTGTTGCCAGGGTCTTTCAGGGTGGATGAGAGTGGCATCATATGGATCAAGAAGAAAAAGATCCCTATCCTTATTTTTTGGATTCCTTGATCCTTTCAAGTCTTTTGAATTACGTGTTGTGGTGAAATCCACCACCTCTTTTCAACAGCCCTTTTCAGGGCTACCAAAAAGAGGTAGGCACACCACAAAAATATTTATAAGACGTCGAGTTACAACTCCGTCAAACAAAATATTTCACCAGAGAGAAAATACTAAATTCTCTCCCAAAAGTGAAATATTAAAGAATAACACGCAAGGCGACCTCCCCAAACATTTACTGGGCGAGAGAGATGCGACAAACATCTCGAAACAAGTCGCCTTGAATGAGAACACGCAAGGCGAACTCCCCAAACATTTACTGGGCGAGAGAGATGCGACAAATATCTCGAAACAGGTCGCCTTGAATGAGAAACCTCAAACAGGAAAACTCAAGGTCGTTCAGCCACCCCCGGGGACCCCGTCAAAGCGACGGACGCAGGGAAACCACCTCGGAAGACCAACTCAGCTATCATATGCTCAGATACTGAGAAAACACTGTGCGAACCAATGAGATTGCACAGTCGAATTTATGAAATTGAGCGAGCCAATCCGAAGCTAGTTTGATCGTACCAAATTATTTGACGAAACTAATTTGCATACTAACCATAAAGTAGCCACCACTTTTTGGTTATAAATACCTCGCTCAGAGCCTAGTGTTTCATTCCACTCTCCGCTCTCGACGACGACACACTCTGAAGTACGAAGAATTCTACACGCTCTACGCTGACGAACCTTCTGCCTTACGAAGTCATCTCAAGAACGGTTTCCTACTGCTTTCTACAAGCCAGTCCTTCTCTCCACGCAGATCTCGCATTGGCATCTACGAGTCCAGTGATTATTCATCCTGCTCATTGCCCAACGTAGTTCATCTGTCAGGACGCCACCCGGTGCAGCTATCGATATCCTCTTTAGCTCGCACGCCCGAGGGACGTTCCGAGCCGTGTCGCCCGGGTTACGTAGCCTTAAGCTCGTAACCGACCGCTGTGGGCACGCCGGTAAATTACTCAGCTCCTCCGCTCTAATTTACCGTCTAAGGAAGCCTTTTTCAAGGCTACGAGGTAGGACCCTGCCATCCGAGCATTGGAAAGACGCTCTGGCAAGCGAGTCCACCTCCAAAACCCTCTATTTTTTTACACATAGAGGCATCGAAACGAGCAAAAACTCGATCATTTCGATGGAACGTCGGCCTTCCTACTTCCCCTTGCAAGGGGAGGAGGACGACGGCGAAGCCGGGCCGAGTAGCCCACGTAGTGCGCCCTACCGGCCACACGGCGAATCCGCTGAACCCAGCGACAGCGCAAGGCGTGACCCTCACGTCCGGATCGCCTTCTCGCCCGACGTATTCGTTCGAGAAACTTTCGAACAAGCCTCGCCTATACAAAAGATCGAGGAAACCTTTCAGACTCGTTCTGAAGCCGATCATTACGATTCGACCAAGCTGTCCGAATACCCACGATATTCGACGCAGGCTTACCCGGCCGATCCGAGTGTCAAATACACTCCAAATGCACAAAAAGCGAAGGATACTTTTCAGTACCTCAACCAAGCTCAACATATTCCCCTTTCAGATATAAATCTAAGGCCGGAATATTACAAAACGGCTCAGTACCAAACTGATCGAACCCAGCACTTGCTACGCGAGCCTAGCGCTCCACGCGGCTGCGACACGGACTATCTCCCCTTTCAGTCCGCCAAACCAGTTGACCTTGGCGGCTCCGCCCGCATTCCTCGCGGGGGTGACCCGGAGACCAACCCGCATAACCGGGATATAAATGTCCGACTTGGCCTACCTACGCCAAGTAAAACCTATATAAATCCACTACAAATGGTGACCCCGCCTTTGAACAGGCTCAACACGGAGCATTTCGTTCCCTCTTATGAAGCTAGTGGATTTCAGGGAACCACTGCGGGCGTGCGACCCCCGCCGGGCCTCTACGCCCCACATCTCACGCAACATCCCTCTACACAAGGTGGTTTTCAAGCACTTTTAGAGGAGATGGGAGATTACCAAAAACCAATCTTCCAAAAGAAGAATATCGATCGTGCACTCGCCGAGTTCGATCAATACTGCGTGCGTAAACACCTGAGAACGCAGAACGAATGCTTCTCAGCTATATACAAGTGGGTACCAGAAGAAATGAGGGAAGCTATCGACTCAGCTTACCTCACGGCACCCCACGCACCCTACGAAGAGGCCAAACAGCGTCTCCAGCGAGAATATGGGTTGTCCTTACAGGACAGGCTCCTCGCACTCGAGGACCCCGCATCTCTCGCCAAAAAACCCAGCACCAAGTACCACGAGATGTACTCGAAAGCTGTTGGGTACTTTTCGGAAGCTCTAATCACTCAAAAGTGGATCGAGACTCTTCCCATCGAAGCACGAGGTATGGTCGCAGCTCAGCCTACCACGACCTCCCGGCTCGACCTAGCTGATACGCTACACGCGTACAGAACAGAGAATACTTCTCTGAACATACGAGGAGTAGAATCTACTCCGAAACCCATAAATACTGGTTTCAAAAAGGCCCTCTCGAAACAAGCTGAGTTCAAACCCCAACCAGTGGAGAGTAAGCCTCACAAACCGACGGCCTATGTCTGTCGAAACCATGCACGTTTCGGTAACGAAACTCGCAAATGTGCAGACCCAGAACACTGCACTTGGAAGTCGAACACTGCTTCCAAAACTAGCAGAAAGGCTGCGACTATAAGCCAGCCTAAAACCCGGGTTTCTACCGAAAATACTCAGCGATCGGTACAAGAAAGTACCGTTCCAACCTCCGACACAGAGAGTTCGGAAAACGAATAACTGCCAGTGTATCTGAGCCTATACGCCGGCAGTCTACTGAGTATAAAAGGCTCTTTTTCAAGTGCAAACTAAATGGCACTGAATTTCTCATTGACATGGGAGCAGAAGTGAACATTCTGCCCCACAATGTCACAAAAAAATTGGGCTTGAAAATTCTCAAGTCCAACGTTAAGCTCACAGCAGCTAACGGAGCCCCTATAGACACACTAGGGCGAGCTGACACAACAATTAACATCGGCCTCGGGGACATGACCACCGAGTTTATGATCACGAAAGTTGATCTAGCGATCCTAGGTATCCCATTCCTCGAATCTTGGGATATCGGAATACGGGTCAAACACAAGTACATTTATAAAGATAAAATAAAGTGCTATGCCGATCAAAAAATAGCTGCAGTCATGAACAAAAAGTTCACTGACGAACAAATTGCAGCTAATATCCCTCATCGTGACAATACCCCTCAACCAGAGGACGTGCAAATCACGGAGGACGAAAACATTCGCTCTATCATTAACAAATACAATGATAAAATGAGCAAAATTCATGGTAAATGGAAAAACAACGGGGTTTACCACCGTATAACCACGGAAGGAACACCAGTACACTTCCGAGCAAGACCCATGGCAGGCGAAAAACGGGCTCAAGTCAAAAGTACTTTTGACGAAATGCTTTCCGAAGGCATAATTGCTCCATCGGATTCCGAATGGGCATCCCCGTTACACTGTGTGCCAAAAAAAGACGGGTCATGGAGAATCACCGGCGATTACCGTTTCCTCAACGCGAAAACGAAGAAAGACGCCTACCCTCCTCCTCACATTCGCTCTTTCCAAGCGAATTTACATGATACGCAAATCTATTCAACAATAGATTTAAAATCAGCGTATTATCATATTCCGATGCACCCAGATGACGCTCATAAAACTGCGATTATTACACCTTTCGGTCTTTATGAGTTTAAGAAAATGAGCATGGGTTTGGCCGGAGCGGCTCAAACATGGCAAAGATACATGGACAGCATCATGCGAAAATTTGATTTCGCATTTGTATACCTAGATGACATCCTGGTGGCTTCTAAAAATTATAACGAACACATGAACCACCTCAGACAAATTTTTGACAAACTAGGGGAACACGGACTTCGAGTAGGTTTTGATAAATGCATTTTTTCAAAACCTACCGTCGATTTCCTAGGTTTCACTATCTCGAAGGAAGGGATAATTCCTAAACGAGACAAAATAGAAGCCATAGAACAATTTCCTAGGCCAGTAGACGTACGAAGTCTACGCAGATTCCTAGGTATGTGTGGTTTCTACCGAGCATGCTCAAGCAAATTCGCTCACACGGCACAACCTCTGTATGACTCCATTCAGTCAAACAAAAAAAATGACAGAACACCTATCGAATGGACATCAGAGAGAGATAAAGCTTTCAACAGCTTAAAGCAAGCAATGATCAAAGCAACATTGCATAACATTGCTCACCCACACCCTACGGCGGAGTGGAGATTAGTCTGTGACGCGTCCGACACACACATCGGAGCGGCACTAGAACAAGAAATTACAGACAAACATGGCTCGAAATCGTACCAACCATTGGGATTTTTCAGTAAAGAAATTCCAGAACAATGGAAGAACAAAGCATCGTTCGACAAGGAAATGTTCGCCGTTTACCAAGCGTGCATTCACTGGCACAACGACTTGGACGGCAGATCTTTCCATATTTGTTCGGATCACAAGCCTCTGCTAGGCACGATGCTTAAGAAGAATGCACATTTTTCTAAAATGAGATTAAGATGGCTAACATACATCTCCCAAATGACGAGTGACATTCGTCATATTTCCGGAGAGAGCAACGTCGTCGCCGACGCACTCTCCAGACCCTTCGATCCGGTTGAAATTCAAACGAAATCGATTTCAACCCAGACGGACGAGGGTCCACCCATAGCTGAAATTTCGAAAATTACTGCTGCAATAGAATGCAATCTTCTACTGCACATTTCAAATTCACAAATCCGCTCTCCCCCTACCGCGGAGGACAAATTGAAACTCACACGAGTTGATTTCTCTCAAGGAGAAATTTGGTGTAACCTAGACCTAGGACACCCTAGACCTTATATTCCAAACGAAATAAGGGAAGAAATAATAAGCCAAATTCACAATTTGGGACACCCAGGTATACACTCTACAGTGTATAAAGTTAAACAACGATATTTTTGGCACGGACTACGTGCAGATGTCTCAAACTGGGTCCGAGCGTGCGAAACTTGCCAACGAGCAAAAATCACGCGCTCCGTGAAGCTCCCTTACTCCGAATTTGAAACGGCAAACAAATTTTCACACGTACACGTGGATATTACCGGACCCTTACCTTTAGCAAAAGGAGGGAAACGTTACATTTTGATGATGGTTGATAGAGCAACGGGTTGGCTAGAGGCAGTCCCTCTTAACAACATCGAAACAACCACAATCACAAATGCCTTTATCAATATTTGGGTAGCTTCAAAGGGCGTACCTAAATACATCACAAGTGATCAGGGCACCCAATTTGAATCAGATCTGTTCAATTCCATTATGGAACGTCTCGGAGTAAAACATACTCACACGTTACCATACAAACCATCAACAAACGGTATGGTAGAACGCAGAAATAGATCTTTGAAAGAGGCTCTCAAAGCTCAAAACGAAAATTGGCTCGATGCACTTCCCAAAGTTCTACTCGCCATGCGTACGGCAGTAGACCCGGCGACCGAAACTACGCCTTTCCAAAAAGTTTACGGGATTGACGTACCACTCCCAGGAGACATTTTCGTAACTTCTACGAGCCTTTCGGAACCTCTTTTCTTCCGGCCTACGCATATTAAACATAATAATACGAAATATGCCGTAAACATGCCCAAAAATTTGGATACATGTACTCATGTCTATATCAGAGTGCCCACACAGCTCACCTCTCTGCAATGTCCTTACACGGGACCATTCAAAGTGGTTAAAAGAGATAAGTTTTCGGTTACAGTGCAAATTGGCGAACATACTAAGAAAGTTCCCAAACAGCAAATCAAGCCAGCTTATACTCTACACTCGGAGGAAGCTGTATCGCAAGGACAATCTGTGTCACAAAATCAGACAGAAAATAAGGAGAAAACTCCCCGGAAATCCGCCAGAGGGCGCGTTCCTTCTACCAAATTTGACGAAAAGTGGGTGACTGGACTCAAAACAGGTCACGCCCATTTTTCTCGGGTAGGAACAGTGGGAGGTATAAATATGGAACACCCCACAGCCAGAGATCATACCAATCTCAACCATGGCAGCCTCCAGTTCTCCAATGCTCACCGAGGAAGTGGAAGAATTTCTCCTCGCAGAGGAAACCCTCCCTGCTCCGCTCGGCCCGCTCCCGCCTTCGCCGAAGAGAGAGGCGGAGAAGACAACCAACGCTCCCACAGAGGTGGTCTGGACGAGGCCCCGGCCTTTCCAGCCACCAGCTCCACCCGCCCAGCCACTGCCTACACCTTCACCCGCTCACCAGCTACCAGCAGTACCTCGACAGTGGATCAGCTCGGGCGACGTGCCCGTGCCTCGCTGGGAGGAAATGAGCACTGCGGGGTGGTCAGAGCCAAGCACTTCTCGGGCTCCTCCGCAACAGCCCAGCCGCGGCCGCGGGCCAAACCCTCGCGGGTTTGGATCCCGTCGGCAGAGCTCGGGCCGGCCACGGCCGCCCCGCGGCGCTCGTCGAAACCGACGAGGCCGGGGCGCACCACAGGAGCGGGACGCGAGGCCTGCACCTCCGCCTCCGCCCCAACTGGCGAGGTTCTCCTACGGAGAGTTCCGGGTAGACCTCCCAGTTCTCCCCCATCGGCGTCGTCGTTGATAACGCGACGTCTTGGGGAGGCCCCTGTGGTGAAATCCACCACCTCTTTTCAACAGCCCTTTTCAGGGCTACCAAAAAGAGGTAGGCACACCACAAAAATATTTATAAGACGTCGAGTTACAACTCCGTCAAACAAAATATTTCACCAGAGAGAAAATACTAAATTCTCTCCCAAAAGTGAAATATTAAAGAATAACACGCAAGGCGACCTCCCCAAACATTTACTGGGCGAGAGAGATGCGACAAACATCTCGAAACAAGTCGCCTTGAATGAGAACACGCAAGGCGAACTCCCCAAACATTTACTGGGCGAGAGAGATGCGACAAATATCTCGAAACAGGTCGCCTTGAATGAGAAACCTCAAACAGGAAAACTCAAGGTCGTTCAGCCACCCCCGGGGACCCCGTCAAAGCGACGGACGCAGGGAAACCACCTCGGAAGACCAACTCAGCTATCATATGCTCAGATACTGAGAAAACACTGTGCGAACCAATGAGATTGCACAGTCGAATTTATGAAATTGAGCGAGCCAATCCGAAGCTAGTTTGATCGTACCAAATTATTTGACGAAACTAATTTGCATACTAACCATAAAGTAGCCACCACTTTTTGGTTATAAATACCTCGCTCAGAGCCTAGTGTTTCATTCCACTCTCCGCTCTCGACGACGACACACTCTGAAGTACGAAGAATTCTACACGCTCTACGCTGACGAACCTTCTGCCTTACGAAGTCATCTCAAGAACGGTTTCCTACTGCTTTCTACAAGCCAGTCCTTCTCTCCACGCAGATCTCGCATTGGCATCTACGAGTCCAGTGATTATTCATCCTGCTCATTGCCCAACGTAGTTCATCTGTCAGGACGCCACCCGGTGCAGCTATCGATATCCTCTTTAGCTCGCACGCCCGAGGGACGTTCCGAGCCGTGTCGCCCGGGTTACGTAGCCTTAAGCTCGTAACCGACCGCTGTGGGCACGCCGGTAAATTACTCAGCTCCTCCGCTCTAATTTACCGTCTAAGGAAGCCTTTTTCAAGGCTACGAGGTAGGACCCTGCCATCCGAGCATTGGAAAGACGCTCTGGCAAGCGAGTCCACCTCCAAAACCCTCTATTTTTTTACACATAGAGGCATCGAAACGAGCTAAAACTCGATCATTTCAATGGAACGTCGGCCTTCCTACTTCCCCTTGCAAGGGGAGGAGGACGACGGCGAAGCCGGGCCGAGTAGCCCACGTAGTGCGCCCTACCGGCCACACGGCGAATCCGCTGAACCCAGCGACAGCGCAAGGCGCGACCCTCACGTCCGGATCGCCTTCTCGCCCGACGTATTCGTTCGAGAAACTTTCGAACAAGCCTCGCATATACAAAAGATCGAGGAAACCTTTCAGACTCGTTCTGAAGCCGACCATTACGATTCGACCAAGCTGTCCGAATACCCACGATATTCGACGCAGGCTTACCCGGCCGATCCGAGTGTCAAATACACTCCAAATGCACAAAAAGCGAAGGATACTTTTCAGTACCTCAACCAAGCTCAACATATTCCCCTTTCAGATATAAATCTAAGGCCGGAATATTACAAAACGGCTCAGTACCAAACTGATCGAACCCAGCACTTGCTACGCGAGCCTAGCGCTCCACGCGGCTGCGACACGGACTATCTCCCCTTTCAGTCCGCCAAACCAGTTGACCTTGGCGGCTCCGCCCGCATTCCTCGCGGGGGTGACCCGGAGACCAACCCGCATAACCGGGATATAAATGTCCGACTTGGCCTACCTACGCCAAGTAAAACCTATATAAATCCACTACACGTGTGTTTTGTGTGAAAGTAAGAAGTAGTACTACTGTTAGTGTACGTCGTCGAGCGCTGTAGTGACATAATAATATCAACCTTAGGTCCAATCCCAATAAGAGAATTAAAATAGTATGTATTTATGTAGGTAGGTGCCTAGTTGATGTATTATTACATGGTATAGTTCATTCAGTTGTCCATTTATAAGCAATTTGCTGATACCATTGTGTGCGTAATAAAATTGTTTGCTCGGATTAAGATAGGTATAAAGGTAATCCAACAAAAGCCTTCCAGAGAAATGGAAGGATAGATTTATAGATTGAATTTCGTTTGAATAGTGATTAAATTACTTAGCTCTATCATTGCGCTATTACAACATTAATAACATAATCACAGATCATTTTGCTAATAATACAAAGGAAATTAAACAATTATTTGAGTCGTAATGAGACGAATGAGGCTTTTTATAGTTTCAGATCAGTCGGTTGCCCAAGTCTGTCACTCCTGGATCTTCAGTTAATGTCCAAGGAGTGTCTTGGTGATATAGAATCAGATTCCTCCTACCTCTGTCGGTTTTGCTCCCGGTAGTGGCTCTCCTCATCTGCACAGCTGTCTTCTTTCTTTACAAGTAATTTGATTTTTTTACTTTCCCATCATTCGAAGGATCAATGGAAAGATGTTTTATAAGGCATTCAAGTGATTTATATTATGAATTGTACGATTCAGTTCGAATAAATCGAACAGGTTCCTTTCTGTATCAGTCGTGAAGTTGGAGTGGGTTGACGCCTTGCATTACAAACCTTGGTTTATTAAATCCGTTCTGGGTAGAAATTGAGGATTTAAGTGTTGACAACAACCAAATCTGAATTTAAATAACGAAACAGAGGCTATTTTCACAAATAAAGAAGAGGTAGAGGTTTTACGCTGTAACTTTGCCAGTTTCGTGTGAGATGAGTTGAGAAAATGATATGAGATATCCACAGGGAATAAAAACAAAGATCGGCCACATAACCTGTTTCGCATCCCTAAATTTTCACCTACACAGAGCAGGGGTCACACAAAGTTAAACCCTGAGTAGGCAATGACAGGAGACAGACGAAACATCATCACACAAAGTCTTCGAGTTCCCCTACCCCTGATTTGAACTCCTTGGGGCACAAATCTCAATGAGATCCATTCGAAGCGAATAATTAATCACCTCATATTCGTCACAATCTTTGATTACACGTAAAACTCTCAGGAAAGTACAACAAGCCAACAGGCTTCCATGCTTGGTGCCTGAAATCCCCTCCCAGAGAGTTTTCCTATACATCTACACTTTCTCATGAGATGTGCTCAGAAGAGTAAGGGTACCTACTTGCAGAGTGGAGGGGCTCGGAGCGAAGCGTCAAAATCAAACACAGTTCTAGGAATGCAGGTAAACACAGAGGACGTGGTCGCAAAGCTTCAAAAGAACAGCAAAGCTAGTGCTCTGTCCCCAGTGGGTGAAGCCGATCCAGTTTGATTTTTCTGCTCGGACACTCTCATTCGCCACTTAGCTATTCACTTCCACTCTGCAAGTTCCCTAAGGCTGTAAAGCGACGCTCCCCTTCCCCGTCTAATATCATTCCCCATTTCCTCAAACCCCTTCCCGTACTCTTGCTCCAGCACAACCGCCTTATCATTGATTCCTGGAAATATGTGGTCTAAAAAGTGTAGGGCCTGATTTGGGATACACGAGTGTTTGCCTAAGGTTCGGAGCAAAGTTACAGCGTTAGACCTCTACTACAATGCTGGATTGCTTCCAACGATTAAGTCATTATCCATAATATATTTCTTATGGTTATTTGTCACTTCCTTGAAATGGAACATCGAAGTAAAAACGTCAATATCCGTCTCAAATATTGGTGGTGTTTTGTGTTTGTCATACCTCACTTTGAACTTATGTTACCTCAGGTTATAATTAGATTGTATTCTTGCTAGTTTTGAAAAAAAAAAAAAAAAATTGTTGGGAATAGTGATATCTACATTTGTGTACCTGGTGAAAAAGAATAGGTATCATAGAAACTGGGTATTCTATGTTATTTGTGTACCTGGTAAAAGTTGGGTAGAGGATTCACGATGTGATATCCAAAAGGTGATAGGACTGTAGGTAGTGATAGGAGGGTAATTATTTAAAAAAATGTAAATTGTGTATCAAGATGTTACTCTAATAAAAGTAATATAAGCCCCATATTTCATACTGGCGAGATATTAGAGATGATGAAATTGCCGTAACCTCTTGAACATCATAATCATAATATGCTATGCCATGCAGATACCATTTCAGGAAATGTTTTTCATGTATCTATTCCTTTGTTCAACCAAAAACAATGAATTCATGAACTTTTACTTCTTTGTTTAAGTTAAACAGATTCACAAAGGTACGTATTATCTACGTTGCCAGTAAATATGGAAAATATAATGTCTGATTAATAATACAATTTGTGCCTAGTTGTATTAAGTGGTAAATCTTATAAGTTCAAGGTTCCTAAGTTCTATTTAAATATTACAAATGAGGTCATTTAATTTAAACTTGCCAAACGCTTGTAGGTTCGTTCTAAGAGAAGGCAACAGTTAATTGAATGTGTTAGTACCTAGTAAAGAAAGCAGTTCCACAGATTGACAGTTTTGTTGACTGCAGTTTAACAGGAGTGTCTAGACTACGGAGAGCAGCAACGCAACACTATCAGTAAGAGCGGAAGAGGTAGAGTCTTATTTGAATCATCGTAATTAGCAACATCTTACTCACAATTTGAATAGTGAGTAGTTGAGTCATCAAGTGTTTTTTAATTTGTTTAGCCATTGGAAAAAGATGATTAAGGAAGTCTAGAGATGGTTGATGGAGGTTCAGGCCGTAGGCCTGAAAATGCCTCCATCCATCCCTAACCATCTTTAGCCGTTAAACTTGAGTCGCAATCAGATTCGAAGATGACTGAACGTTGCCAATGCATTTCTCGGGATAGAAGCAAGGCCACCTGTGCCAGGCCCCAGACACTTCTGCAGTTAACTGCTGTGGGACAGTGATGGACAGCTGCTAAGAGTCTGGTTATATGCCATTGCAAGGGAAACCTGTCTGAACCGTTTAAACTATCCATTACAAAAAAATTAGATTTCCATGAGTGCATCACAAATAAAAGATTTTCACTTGTATATTCATACCAACTTCATCTAGATTTTTGACTTGGTTGTTTTGTAAAAGTGTTGCTAGACAACTGGTAAACAATGTTGGTTGGTTTTGTATTAAGGCATCACACTTGTATTTTCCAGCTTTTTTCTCGCATTTTTAATGCTCGAACGTGAAAAAGGTAACCTCCTTTTTTCCAAGGTCAGCTGTGAATTTCAAAGAGGAATAAGTGCAAAAATAGCGTATTTTGGCGCAATGCAGTTTTAATAAGCCTGTCAGGTTAGGACTCCTAGGGGTTTTTCATAGGATTGTTACCTTCTTAATGGTTACGTTTTAGCATTTTTCTTGCATCGATGTAAAAATTAGAACATGTTCTAATTTTCCCAAGTGAGTTATAAAATGTTCCGCCAGGATGCTTGGTCGAAAAAGCTGACCTTGGAAAAAAGCACTTTGCTTTCTTCACGTTCGAGCATTAAAAATGCGAGAAAAACTGGAAAATTTCAAGTGTGATACGCCTTTAGGAAATTTAAGGATAGCAGGAGGTTACTACATGAGAATATAAAAAGTTATTCCCGTGCGTGTGTATCATTCCTGTGATACATCTTGTAGTGCCTTATCAGTAGCGCTTCAATGTTGTCTAGTCGTGAAAAGTGGAGACAATGCGAGTGTTGCGTGAATGAAGGCAAAGGGCAACATGAGACATACCCATGTTGTTATGTACTTCAGTGTAGCAGAGGTAATTTTTTCCATAATTTAATTGTTTACTATTTTTACGCAAAAAAACTAGATACTTGAACTTCAAAACAATTTAATATAATACAAATTATTTAAAAAAAACGAAAATTTTTCCTGATGTTAACCACTCATGGATATGGTCCCAATGTTGTTTTTGGAATTGAAAGCAGTAGTACCTAGTAGAGAAACCGTTCGATTGTTTTGTTGAGTGTAGTTATACTGCTGTCAGGCAGTAAGAGTAATAGACAGCTCCAAAGAGCCCGGCTTCATGCTATCCAAAGGAAAACGTATCCGAACCCTCCGTTGTTGACCCAGGTGTGATTGATTTTGAGTGCCGTGCGCTTCAGTTAGTGTAACGCTAAATAACAGAAGACAAACTGACAAAGCCAAAGACCAACTAGCTGAGCCATTTCACGGTCAACTGTGCACTGCATTCTGCTTTTATTAGCACCTGAAGTGTTCCTCACAGGTATCTAATTAATGAATTCATCTATTTGAAGTAAATGACATCTCAATCTAGTAATCTCGACCAAGGGGCATTGTATTAGATAAATATTAGAGAATAATAAAATGATCTTCAATGATGTAATTGAGGAGTGATATGTGGTAGCTAGGTGGAGACTTAACGTAGCCTCTAGATTTTTGAGTCTGAAAACCGATGATTGAGAAATTATATATTTTGTTCAGTGTTGCCCTTCAAGTGATTTTTCGAAATCCTATTTTTCTTACTTGAAGAGACAAAAGTTGGGCTTCCTTCATTATGCAAGATGTTTTCCTTTGAATCATCTATGCATATTTATCTTATTTGTTAGAATTTGGTGTCGAATGTAAGGTATTTACTACCTATGTTAGTGTACTTGGTGATTCCCTTCATGAAGGCTTATTTCTCAAAATGAAGGCCTGCCTATCATGATTAGAGACAATATGATTTGCCCAAGAAACCCCGTAGTTGTCTTACAATATGATAGAAATAGTATCCAATAGATATAGTATATTCTACTATAATGTTCATAAAAGCTAACTACTATCGCTGTGGAATATTTTTCTGGAACCAACAATGATTTTGAGAAACGTTCTTAATAAATACGAACTTAGGACTTTAAAGCTGTCATGAAAGGTGAAGTTCCTGTAGGCGAATATTTCCATCCCTTTTCCCTGCTGTTCCTGTTTGATATTGTATTGAAATATAGCATTGTCTTCACGATCTTCTTTGTTGACAGCATTCCGAATTAACTTGGATTAACTTAATTATAAAGTTAATTTAATATCAAAACAATGTTAATTTTAGTGATGCACTAGATTTTTTGATCAGTCTATTTGTTACAGTCACTTCATTTTATTTTTCCGAGAAGAGGTGTTTCTATAAAGTAACCTCTCTATACCGCAAAGTTCCTTAACGTTTTTCAGTTTTCTCTTGGAATAGGTAACTTTTACTCTATTCATTCCACAAATCACACACCAAAAATTCCCAATTAAGTCCACAAATTATCTTTTAAAAAACTCTCTCTTTTGCCTGAATTAAATTTCTTGAACGAGAAAAATTGGGGTGTACAATTTCTTTACATTAAAAAGGTCATCAATAGGCCTAGGAATTTACGCTCATCCTTTCCATCAGCAGATTGCCTACCTTTAACCATTTTCTCAACCTTCATTATTGTTACGTATTCATAAATATGTTCAAATTTATTCATCAAATGAAGTGATTGATGCAAATTATTTTTCCTCTTCGTTCATTCTTGAAATTACCAAGGTTTAATTCTATAAGAACTTTCACCTAGAAACTACCTACCTAGGTACTTACAAACGAGTATAGGTTGATATTAATTTAACTTACCAATAATTAGGACTGTAGACCTACGTAGGTTCCCATTCTGTAGATGTATGAACTAGTTATTTAAATCACCAATAGTTATACCATTATTGTTTTATTTTATTTGCGTTTTAATTTAATTTGGTGGCTGATCCTACTTGGTCATCTAATCAAACTAACGATCCTTGTTATTTTGTTCTGTGTGCCATCTGATAAACTACTCATTGCTGTTTCTCAGCTTCATTTTGTATGGTAACAGTGCTTCGTAACTATAATAATCTTTAGAAACCAATTTGATGCAGTTTGAATACGAGTACCTACTCATTAAGCTTGTGTCTGTAACTCTCAAACAACTCACGCTCATCTATATATATTGTAAGCAGATCATGACAGGGTAATGAACTATCTGCTGTTATTATTGTATTCAGCACCATATGCCAACGAAAAATACTAATAGAATTTATTTTTCAAAAATCGTTGCATGCTTCATAAATTACCTATGTGATATGCGAGCAAACTGAACAATAAAATGTTTTCTTGTAGTTGTAGAATCATATTGGCTATGGTTGTTTTACAGCCCATTCAATATGTAATCGATAATGTACTCTATGTTGGTCTGTAATTCTACGAATGGTTAAGTAGTCTGAGGTTGAAAAATTGGTTTGGTCTTCAAGCTTACATAATTGGAAGTGTATGATAAGTAATTAAGACATTTCAAACTTCTAATGGCCGTGATTAGTTTTGGGTTAGTTCTTTCAAACTTTCATTGTAATCAGTTTTTTTTTTTTGTACTTCTCGTATCCATTTTTTCGTATACACGCTTAGTCTATCTTTCGTATAGAAACGCTTTTTGGAACGGGAACTCGTTTAGGAATCAGAACTTTTGTAATTACGAGAAGACAACATGACCTTTTTCCAGGATAACACTAACTTCGAAAAAACCCGTCGTAAGATAAAAAGCCTTAAGAAAACTATAAAAAACACCAAGGGTCTTCTTACCTAGGGCCAAGAGAAGAAGAACGGCTGTGAATCGCTACATGAGTCACGTTAACGTCACTGTCAAAGTTATCTTTCTCCCGGGCTTGCGAGAAATCAATGCTGAAAGGTTAGCATCTCATTGTGCTCGCTCTAGCTGTTTGCTTTTGTGTTTACGAGAAATAAATACAAGAAGTACAAAACACTGTCGACGGTCGACTTCCGAACCGAAATTTCAGTTTCAACCCTACTTATACTGTCTTAGAATAAATGATTTGCGCCTAAGTATAATTTATTATAAAGCCTAACAGATTTCGAAACACCGCACTATTTGGTGTCTCAAACTACTTCATAAGTGAAAAATAACTTGTCTCAACCTATTAGTACAGAGAACATAGATTGTTCCTCTATCCTTACTTAATGTTAATGATGTGCCAAAAAGGCTTGTATAATGTATACTTCCATATACATGTATAATATGAATGTACCTAGTATCTATTAGTTGACTGCGGTTTCTTTGACTGACCTGCACTTGTTTTCCTCGCAATCTCGGGAAGTGGCACTGGCCCCAGTGTTGCCAGACGTCCCTTTTTGGGGGTGCCTGTACCCATTTTCAGATACCGAAACCCCCAACCCCTAAAACCTTGGGGGTACACACAAATGTACCCCTTTTTTAACTTATTTTCATAAATATCCACTCATTTCTCCTTTTTTACGTATAGAACTACTTCCTACACCAAAAATTAACAGTAGGTATGTGAAACGTAAAAAGCGTGGATCTAGGTAGGGGATGCATTGCTCCATGATGTATCCACTTATACCTACCTACCGTAGTTAAAACAATACCAAGGCAAATACCAAATTGTGTTTTATGTCTGATAAATAGTGGGGATTAAATAGCTAGTAATAATTAGGCATAATATTTTACTAATGAAGCATAGGTCCTAATATCATTATTTTACACAGTAGCAACATTTTATTTTTCAGAATTTTCTTGAGATTATTCATTCCTTAACACATTTAATGTGTAGCCGTTTTTCCGAGTCCCCACTCCCAACGGATTTTTTTTACCTTGAAATTTGGTTTAGAAGCTATCTATAATGAGCTGTGAAAGGATTCCATCTCGGAGACCATTGTTTGGAGGTGGCATCGATCGATGCCACCCGTGATGAAGATACAATGCTAGGCAACCCACAATTTTTTAGGCTGCCTTGTGTTTTTCAGTTGGTTAGGTTACATTTTATTTGTTTTCTTTAGCTAAAAATTCAAATAGAAGCTATATTTAGCGTTGGAATTGCAAAATAATAAACACTTGTTGATTATTTGGAATTTTGCTTACACGACTTTTCCAATGGCAGAGTGATGTAGTCTTCTAAAATGAATAGAACTGGCAGGCTGCCTAGTTCATACTGAAGGGAATGAAAGGCCAAACACAGCCCCACACTTCCCCACTCCCCTCCACTCCACCATCAAAGGCGGGGAACTCATCCTATGGAGATGGCATCGATTGACGCCATCTGCCTCCGTGCAAGCATGAAACGGCATCGATCGATGCCATCCCCATTGATCGTGTTAAACAGAAATCCAAGCCTTCAGGTTTTTTCCCACAAAATCTGTTGAAGACTTGGTTGATGGAAATCTCGATTTCAGCCTTTGGACTGATTCAACAGTATCTATTGGCCTTGTAATTAATAATATACTATTGGAATGCTCGTTAGAATGTCTGCTGCAGTTTAAAGTTTCAGGGTGTTAGAGTAAGTGTTTTTACGCCAGAACTGAGGAAAAGTAGCAATAAAATTGTGTTACCAAGGTCCAAAGGGGTTGTACAGCTCTATTCTAGATGAAGTGAGTGACTGGCGTATTTCTAAATGAATAAATGAAGAAAGTTGTAAATATACGAGTTTGAAAGATTCAGTTTCTATCACTGCAGTCAGTACCTGAAAAATATTTTCTTTGTTTTCCTTTATACCTACTTTTCGTAGAGAAGGGGGTATTACAACCGTAATTACGTTGTCCCAGCACTTGGGAGTGGGGGATGCCTTTTCTTAGCGTTTCAGAGGGTTTAGAACATGTTGCAATAGTAATTCCGTTTTCAAATTCAGTCTGTGGCTGTCTGGATATGCCTTTGAGTATAAATATAGTATACTATTTGAATACTTGAAGGAATTTACTCCCCACAGGGGTGGATTCTGAAGTTGCTTCTTCCTCCACCACCTTTTTTATTCTGACAATTTTGAGTTAACAATGATAATGTGTAGGTTGGAATTATGTAATATGCCTGAAAATATGTAACCCCAAAAATACCCCTTTTGGAAACACCATGTACCTCTTTGTACCCCTTTTCATGATTGGCTGTCCCCCTTTCAGTCGGGAAGAGTCTGGCAACACTGACTGCCACAGTTTTATAAAACTCACCAACATTCGCTTCAGTTGATTCAAACGAGTGAAATTTTCAAAATTCCCTTTAACAAAAAAAGTTCTGTTCTTATCCGAAAATACTCTACCCCGTCTATTTTATTCATCCCAGCTACAGAATGGCTGCTTTGAGCGCATTCTCATTGGCCGTGCGCTACTGGAAGAACATTTACGGCAAGCATGAATAACAGGGGTTCCAAAATAAGGTATACACCTAAGGTATTTTGTAAACCGGAATGTGCATGCCTGGCTCAATTCCCTAAAACATTATGAAGAGTTCATAATTTTCACTTATTATTCTACCTCTCTAAAATGGTTTCATGCTTAATTAATTGGGCAAGGTCATAAAACAGAACTTATTTTCTGTGAAACGAAACTCGACTTTCTGTTTCTGAAATGAACTGAACGTTCTGTGACATGAAATTAAGTGTAATCAATTTGACAAGGATTCTCCCCTTTATTTATAAAAGAACGCCGCAAATTATGTATTATAAAATTGTTCGCTATTTTCGTGGGCACAACCGGCATGCATTAGTGTTCTTCTACTAATGATTCTGGTGGGCAATGAACTCCATTTGAGATCCACTGTCGCGTTATTGATATGTAGGTACTTCTAACCTTGACTCCCCTCCTCCTTGAGGTTCGAACGGTTGGTTTTTACACCAATCTTCAATGAATTAAGCCCATGCACATTCAACACAAAAACTATCCCTGTACATTGGATGAATAATAATAATAATTATTATTATTACTCATACAGAAAATATCAACCATTGAAATCCCTCCTATTCCTTTTGGAATTGTAACAGACATTCCAGGACTATACTCGGCAGATATGATTTTTGAGAAAAATGTAGGTCCAGAGTAGAGAGGAACAGATTATTTCAATATTACTATTCGATTTTAGCGAAGTTTCGAAGAAAATGAAGCTGTCGCAATGGCTCCGAAAATGTCCATGAAAATCCGTTTTGTGGTATTCTGAAAGACTCCTGGAGTTATGTTTCGCACTTATATGTGTATATATTTATTTATGTGCCATTCGAAACGGTAACTCTCTTTAGGATAGACAAAATCCTTTCTTTCACTGAAAAATCAAGCATCCCAAAAGAAAGGATGATTTCGTTGGATTTTTGAGCAAGATCAATTTATCAAATTTCAAAAAATGTGCTAAAAAAATCTCCTAAAATGGTAGAAACGGCCAAACATTGTATTGCTTCAAGGCTGGAACTTTTTTTTTGTAATTTATGAATCTTAAAATCAACTACCTCGGTGGAGGGGGTCAAAACCGCCTAATCGAGAGAAGAATCACAGCTGCGAGTTTGTTCCACAGTGAGCCCAGTATAGAACATCTCAGGCTCAGCAGTTCATTACAGTAACTGTAACGAACTGTTCAGAAACTTGGATTTGCCCTGCCACCTCGATTGATTGCGTTACAGAGCCACTTCCCGTTCTCCCTGAGCCACTTCCTTTCACATGGTTGGATAAATAAATTTGTATGGATGATTATGAATAAACCCAAATTACTGCACTTTTATAATAAAGACCAGTCACAAAGTTAACGAAACTTTTGATGCGTCACTCTAGAAATAACGTACTGACTCGCGGTCGACCGAATTTTCAGTTTTGAATATCTCGTTAACTTGCTGCGACCAGTTCTCAAGGTCAATTAGTAATATTTTCGTCTCCATTCGTTCACTTTCGTCGGGTCAATTACGAGTTCTCTATCTGATCACGAAGTAGCTATTAGAAAATCCGGTCGACCCTAAAAACTGATGCTGTTACTATTCATGATCTCAAGTGTAAATTGTAACGTCCAAAGAGTGATTTTTTGTTGTCAAAATATAATTTCTCGTCTGTGAATGCTATATTTTGTACGATTTGGAACGACTCCTTCAAATATTAATGTATGATATAACGAAAAAGTACTCACTGTAATGTATTCATCTTCCGAAGTACATAGTAGGCCAGCTCCTCAAAATGTGGAGGCTTGATTGCTGTTGGTTCAGAAAAAACTTCCAAGAACCCAGTTTTAAAGTCTTCATTACTCATTTGCTGCACCAGCAATACCTTTTAAGTTGCAATCTGAATACAGATCAATCAACTCTCCAGATATTGAGATGACGGGGTCCACGCATTACATATGATCTCTTTCAAAAGTTGGTAGTTTCTGTAAAGTAGCAACGTGAGCCCTAACCTTCTACACAGCGAAGTAATGACATATAATACTGGTACACCTACTCATCAAGTATTTTAGAAGAACTTTACACGGCCTACTTCAAGGAAGAAATCGTTATTAGGAACTTAAGTAAAATATATAGTTTTGGTTATAGCAAATAGTTTTGTCTGGACCAGTAAGTATTTACCTAAACATATTCGGTGAAACATTTCAATGGCTATATAATAAGGTAGCGCCTAGACAGACGACGGTGTGTTTGTGTATATATAAGGTGTATACCTTAGTTTCTCAGTAATGGGCTTGTTGCATCTACCTCGTTTTTTATACATTCTAGATTCAATACCTATATTGAGTTGAGCAATGAGCATAAATTCAATTTTCCGTCTCGTAAATTAATGTATAAAATTTCCTAGTCCTAAAAGTTTAGTAGGATACAAAACTAACAACTCCATTTTTTCTTATTGACATTTGCACTTGACTCATGTTTTAAAATTAACGATTTTGACTGATTGACTTGGTTTTAAATTTAACTTCGATGGACTCGTTGGTGATGCAAATGGCCCAGAGGAATTATTGTTTTCTGGGATAGATTGCATTCCCTGTTGTTAACAAAATGATGAATAATGTATCGAGTAAAATTAATCAATTCTATGTTAATAAATACAACTCAAAGAATGTGTTTCCATTTTCACCCTAGCTAAGTACATCAGTGCTAAAAAAAGTGCCTGATTCTACTGAGGATCCATTAGTGGAAGATAAAGTTAATTTCTGCTTAAATCGCATTGTGCAGTAGGAAGGACAGAAGTTAAGGCTGATGTGCTACAAGAGAAAACTAGAATTTGGAAATGTACGAAAAAAAAATCTGCATCGTTTCTCAAACAACACAATCCATTCGCGATTTCATTCAGGGAATCTGCGAGCTAGGGGGTAGAAGGTCCGGTCCCCTGTCAGTTTCATTTTTGCCAAATCAATACTTCACTCTGCGCATGCCCAAACGTAAATTCCATTATGCTCCATTTTTTCACACTCTAGTCTTTCGATTTTGCTTAAATTTGGATGATAGTTGGAAGAAGATGACTTGATTACCTCATATAAATTTCAACACGATTGTATCATTAATATCTACTGCGTATGCGCCGATGTGAAATATTTTTAATTACCTTAATTTCCAGTTTTCATCCGATTTTGATGAAATTGTCAGATAATGCGCGGTTTAGGTTGCAGATGGTCCCATACCTATTTCATTGTTTTCAACTCATCAGTTCATTCTGCGCTTGCGCAAACGTAAGTTACACTGAGTATCATTTCTTCGTTTCTTAATTGATCATTTATGACATTTTACTCTACTTCTTGATTTACTTTTTTTCAGCTATTAATTTTGCATGAGCATTTAAAACTTTTCAATGATCTATACATTCATGATAGGTAAACGAGGAAGCTATGTGCCACACCCAACTTGGCAGACGTGTATTCCTAGGGGTTAAATGAAGGATGTCTTGGGCCATTTTTTGGATATATTGGTTTCCTTGTTTTTTATATTTTTTTACTTTTTCAAAACGTAGTCATATTTGGATGGCTGCCACGACTCAAGTGATGAGTATATTAAATAAAGGCCTTGAGACATTCAAGAGATTGAGTTGAAGTTTGAAAAAAAAAAAAATCATCCAATTCGGTCCGATGGTTGCCGAGAAAAGTTGCATCGAAAATCATAATAATTACTAATACAGTTCCAACCCCCATAAGTCCCCTTGATGATCTCTAATTGGTATAACTTACTAAACTTCAAAACTAGAGTAAGTATTGCTCAATTCGTAAAACACTAGGGCTCCGAACGTGAGAAGCTTTCGTTATAGCATAGCACAGAAACATGAACCTTACTGATTTGCTCATCTTTTATTGCCTATAATATTAGATGTGATGTTCTGTATCTGTCTGGAAGTAAGGAAAGCTAATTTAATTCAAGGAAAATATAATTTTTTTAATACAAATATAACCATCTGATGAGAAAGATGGTGGGGATAACGAATGGTAGAGTCCACATTCCATAGTGAAAAAGTTCCAGTCATGCAGCATGATCGTATGATCGAATTTTCATAGATGGTCGTATTACATTTATGTTAAATTCTGTTGAAATTTGAGCACTGGGGACAAATAAAAATTTTATTATACATTTTATAGCAAACTAACTTTGTTTCAGTAATATTCCAATGAACAAACGATTTTGTGGATTTTTACAATTTTTTCAAGAGTTCCTATCGATTTTTAGCTTATTTTAATGAAATTTAAGTACATTTTTCAGTACTATTTTGTGACAATTTTTTCAAGAGTTCCTATCGATTTTTAGCTTATTTTAATGAAATTTAAGTACATTTTTCAGTACTATTTTGTGACAATTTTTTCAAGAGTTCCTATCGATTTTTAGCTTATTTTAATGAAATTTAAGTACATTTTTCAGTACTATTTTGTGCTTAAATTTTTAAATGTCCTAGTTCATGTTCGATTAATTTTTATCGAGTAGCATTCTGCTAAAAAATAGAAATTTGTTAATTTTTAGCGGTTTTTTTGCCTTTTTTAGTGATTTTTTAAGTACGTTTTTTGAAATTTGACCAATTTAATGTGCTCAAAAAGTGTTGTCCAACGAACTCATCCTTTCTTTTGAAATGCTTGATTTTTTGGCGAAAGAACGAAGTTTTTATCTCAATTCTATCGAGAGTTACCGTCTGGAATGACACATACATATATATACTTATATATAAATAAATATATATATATATATATATATATATATATATATATATATATATATATATATATACATATAAAAAGCGTTAAAATCCAGCAATCATTTCAGAATGCCTCAAAACAGATTTCGATGAAGAAAATTTTTATTTTAAAATTTTTGGAGCCATTGCAATAGCTTTATTTTCTAAGAAAATTCGCTAAAAGGAGTGGCAGAAAATATCAACAAGGAGAAAGTTATGTCAACCACCATATTCCTAAGGTCCATCCCTACCTAGCGCTCATAGCGGCACACCTTGTTAGTTCTAAGCTCCAGTCTGACTATGTAATAAGAATTAGGGAGCTCTGGAGCTCAGAGAGCTAGCAGCTACAAAGGGACATATTACGTGCTGAGAAAAGATATGTTTGGGTGTAGAATCTTGAAACTAAGGTTAAGTTCTTGCAGCTTCACTTTGGTTTTCAATTCACTCTTGCACCATGTCCGAAAAAGTTTTTCGCCTCAAAGAGGATCTAATTTTGTTATAACCAAGAGTTTAAATATTGTTGAGATTTTCAGTTAAAACCGTCTATCACACTATTTTCATTGGAAGAAAAGTTATCTTGAAGCAATACCCAAATTAAGTTTCTAAAATCGTACTTTTTGGGCTACCTAATTCCTCGGCAGCTTACCAAAACTAAAAATGGCTCATCTGGTTTACAACACGCTTTGACACTGAACTATAGCATTATGTACTCTAACCTTCCTCACGTATTGCTGAAACATTTTTATGGTATCCAGTTCACATACATTAGTGATTTTTTATCATCAGTAAGTATATCAAGTTTCCTTATCTTTCACTTGTTGTTCTACCAGACCACTTCACTTTCCAAGAGTTAGAACTGTCTTCAGTTCATGTACAAGAATTGATCAATGTTGTTAGTGTGTCCACAGGGTCTGTTAGGTTCATACCGCTTTCAGTTTTTCATGTTTTCGCCCATTCCACTATATGTGAACCAAACTTAACTGGTACTTGTACACCCCTGACCTTCAGAAAACTATAGAACAAAAATTACTACACCTAAAAACTCTTGGTGGGAACTGAACCACCAGGTACCTGATCACATTTCAAAGATTTAAAAGGCATTCCATTGATTGAAACTCTATATGCTTCAGTTATGTATTTCATATTATATGACTATGACAAGTTTGAGTTTATGGCTTTCCAATAGCTGCAACAGCACATGGATAACTATCTTGTTAATTTAAAATAAGAAAAACCATAACGAAACAAATTTTTCATAGAAGTACTAACTTAGTGTTAATTCCAGTTTACATTGCACTGATCACTGCGCAGGATTACATCAACATCGCAGAAGCAATTTAACAACTAATAATGGATATTTTCAGAAACAAAATCGATAAAAAAATGAAATATACACGTAAAAAAGATTATGAAGGGGTAAAGAACGGGGGGAATATACATGTAAAGCGCAAATAAATAGATCAAATGAATTACCCTTGTTAAAAAAATTACCCTATTCGATAGACAATTCTTGAGTACGAAATTAAATTGAGATAAACATTCAATGATGGGTCTTGAAAAGTTGTGGGTGGATATAGTTTTAAAGCGAACTACCGGGAAACAAAGGACGTTAAGCTAGAGGGGCCGGACCCAAGAGACATTTTATCGAGTTCGTCGTCAGCTTGATTGTTTTTGAGTTCTTGGAGTGTGACCAGAAGTTTGTTCCACTCGTCTGCTCTGGGTACGCTGAGGTGCTGTGGACCAGAAATAACAATAGTTATTTCATGCTGACAATGGGAAGTCATTGGAGAGATTTTGCATGCAAATAATCACAGGCCCTCACCTTTACAACCTCCTCCCAGGTGGGCTGTGTGACAAGAGAAGGTGGACCCTGAGCTGGTTGCGCACCACCGCTAACGCTACTAGTGGCCTGATGGTCAACCCGTTTCTCTGTTATCACGGCTATATCCTATCTTATTTTTTTGTTTACCCTTTGAGCATGAATGATATTATAGTCAAAGGGTAATATTATTTAGTCCTGTCAGTATATGTTGCAAAACATTGTAGCACCAACCCCTGCTTCCCAGTGAAGCGGAATTTGTTGTAAGGCGTCTGAAAATATTCTCTGAGGTGGAATGGACGGAGCGCTCGCCAACTAAACAGAAGGTCTTGGGTTTGTACCAACAGAATCTCCCGTTTTTTTTTTCTCCAACATCTCAATCTTTAACACTTATTTGTAAACGTAATTGAAAGTATATTTTTTCTATTTTTGAAATACGAGCTAGCAAACGTCCAGACCACCAAACTAAACACATAATTCTGATATGTATTTGTCCAATAATCTAAATTTAACAAAAAAAGATTTTTTTTTTTTTTTTTAATATAGAGATGCGAGCTTGCCAGCATCCATACCACCAAACTATACAGATCATTCTGGCCTATTTTTAGGTTTATATTATCTTTTTCTTATCTATTTCATCAGATAGGTACGTGAATACAACATTGTATATTGGCCTGCTGTATAACAGTAGATAGTAATTTCATGTATGCATATTTTGTAATACACTGGTATTGGCTTGTTACCGCATAATGGAAAAGTTACCGAATGCCTAAACAAATCCAAAAAGAGGACACAATACTCTCACTATGAAAACGTGATGCGAAAATGAGAATAAACAACAGAGGAGCAAGAGGTCAAAGAGGTAGTGGTGGTGTGAAACCATCTAAGGGTCCAGCTTCATCTCAGAATAACATGCACCCTTGATGTAATGGGCGTCTTCAAACTACATACTACGTGTTTTCTATCGTCACTTGTAGACTTTCCTAATGAGGCCTGGCAAATGTGGAGTCTTAACAAAGAATAACTAGTTTTCCCAGTCAGCAATTTATACTTTGTAATTTGCGCAAGAGATTGAAAAATTGTGTTTCCGTCTGTTTTGATGTTGTTTATCTCACTTTTGTTTTGCTGCGACGAAGTCCGCTAAAGAACTAACTAATCTGACCAAGTGAAGATTTTTATTCATCTTTTAAAGTTGTAAATCTAGAGCAACTAGACCACTAATCGAGGTTTAATTCTGATATTATTACATATATTATGTGTCAGTAGCTAATGAATAGCGCCCCGACCCCTACAAATAACGTGGTAAAATTCTTAAAATTCTACACCTAAAAATAAAATAGGAGAAAAAACTTCTTTATTTTGTGTAGTGCGACTTTTTCCCACTGCAATAAATCAGGGGGGGTCTGTCTCCTGCCTGAGCCTATCTAATCATTCCATGGCTCAAATTCCGCCCCGTAGAATGTACAATACTATTTGAGCTATACACTCTCTGTTCACACTGTCATCCTTCTATGTAAAATAGTTATAGCAAATATTAAAAGCAGGAAATATTCGAGTGTGCCTTTACCTCTGGAATATCATAGAGATGAATCTTGCCATGGTCATCTCCAGCAGCTATGTGATTTCCGCTGGCTGACCAGGCAAGGCGGTTGAGGGCAGCCGGCTGGTCAACTGTGGCAGTAGCCACCGGTACCTCGGTGTCCGTGTTCAGATCCCACAAATCCAAGCGACCAGATCCATCTACTGATGCAAAAACCGATGGATGGACTGGAGACCAACCCACATCGTACACATAGTCACCATTGTCTTCGAAACTGTACACTGCTTTGTTTTCCTGAAAAGTTAGATGATGAATAAATTACAATATTGGCAAGACTGATCCAATAAATTAACACTACCTATGGACCCCCAAAATATATTTTATAAAAATGTAAGTAGATTACATTCTGAAAATAACATCACCAACTTCACTCCCCTATGGCAATCAATAATCTTCTATAATTTTTAAGGTTGGGGCACTGTTGATGTTGGTCCCTTTGCCCATTTTGGCGTCACAGAAGCAACACTTTTTAAACCCCATACCTACAACCTTGTTATAAATTAAAGTTTTTTTAGTAAGTTTTCTTCTAACTTGGTTACTGATTTTGGAAACCTGGGAAACAATAAGCGAACCAACCTGAAACTTATTGAACTTCATATTTTTCTAAAGAATACCAAGTACATAATATGCTCAACTGAAAAATGATATAAAAAATATATCCAAATGATTATATAAGTACATATGAGGAGGTATTTTGCAAACCCAACTTAGTAACACTAATCACGAATTTCGGAAATCAAGAAAAAATCTTTTCCATTTCAGTATTAGTGACATTATGATGACTTTTTTCAACACAATTTGACTTATTCAAGTAAGAATTTATTAACCATAGGTAAAGTAATCAAAATCCTTTAGATTTTTTCCATTTTTGTAATTTGGACTAAGTTGTTTTTGCACGGACTTGCTGGGACATAGCTGGTTTTGCAACTTGCCAAGAGAAAGGTGGTTTTGCACGAATGTTAGTCACAAACTTGTTTTCTTTACAACTTAATACTATTGAAAATACCTAGTTTTTTGTTTTGCAATTTATCACTGGATGTGTAATACATTTTGTGTATTCTTTATTAGGTAGTTCAGTAAAAAATAGAATGTTTTTGAAACAACAAGCTTAAGCTAGATTCACAAGGAGCGGAACGAGCGCGGAAAGCGGAAGGATGGATCGCAATCTGATTGGCTGTTAGGACAACAGTTGAGGAAGGTGGCTGCCATGTTGTCGGAAGGAGACCGCTTCATGTGAACAATCTTTCAGACTCCGCCATCCCCTCCACTGGTTTTTCCGTACTTCCGCTTTCCACGCTCGTTCCGCTCTGTGTGAATCCAGCTTTAGGAACACAGAATGACGACTTGAATCTGATTCTACTTAACCTTCTCATTTGGGAACAGAAAAAGAGGGTTCTCATTGGCAACATGGGCTGATTTCTTTGGCTATGACAACTGGAGTGGACAAAGTTGGTTTTGCATGACCATTGAATTTTTTTCAGTTAGCCTTCAACTAAAAGTACCATTTTTCAATTAAAATCTCATTTTAAAAACACCCAAAAAAGGATCAAGGAAAAAAGGAATTTGCCTCATTGCCTATATATAAGCTGTAGTACAAGCCTCCTCGAATATTCATACATATGATTAAATGTTTAGGGAATGCTATAAATGTAATAATAGAGAGTTCCTGGTTACCACGTTTTTAGTTTACACGGTGCCCGTGAGCCATGATCAGCTGATCTGGAAACAACTGACAGCTGACGAATTAGTAGAAGTGGACGACGTGAGTAGGAGACCGCTTGATTGGCAACGCAAGATCGAGTCTTAGTACGTCCTCGTTACCACGTCTTCGACACTTAGCCCGTAAATGTAAACCCGAGGAAGGTTTCAGTGATAAGCGTATTCAGTTCATATTTTTCATATAAAATTTATACTGAATTAATAGGTATATTAAATATATTATTTAAAATATAAATTAAATATATAATTAGGTATATTAAAATATACTAAATTTATTTATATACATCCTCTTTTCACTCGAAGCAGTCCATTTATCGAGTGCCAAAAAACAACTAGTCAACAAATCGGAGGATAAAGGTTTGCCGAAAAACGGATAAAATAATTTCATTCTAATCATATCTACCTTTTTCATGATACAAACATTAAACTTTTAAGATACGAACATGTATTATTTTAGTGAGTTTCTACACAAAATGCATATAATCTGTATATTGATACCGACCTTTATATCTATATACACCAATATTACTACTAACATAGTTGAGCTAGAACTTACTCGAACGATCGTCAAGACAAGTCGGACGGATGTGTCTTCAGGGTAAACCTGGAACGCGTCGAGCTCGTCTTTGCTCAATAAACTAGCGTGATATATAAGCTTACGAAGTCTAATACTTCACGCTGATTTTCATTGCACAAATAAAACGGCGGAAGGACGGACAATGGACTGATTCGATTTTTGAAATCCATGTATTTTAAAACGCAACCAAAAAATTTTGGGAGAGAGATTAAAAAAATTGCTTATCCGATAACAAAGGTTCACTTTGCAAAGAACACTACGAATCGAAAACAGAACAATAAACCACATGATAATAAATTATGGAATGTGAGATCTGGATGAAGGAAAACAGAGTCGGAGAAATACAAGATGTCGGAATCTCAGAATCAGCTTCAGGTTACAAAATTGATAAGAGACGACGTGTGAAGACACATGAAACACCGTAGTAACAGCGAGCGTTGTTAGCAAAATTTTGGTTCTCCCTAGATTCACGTACACCGTATTAAGACACCGTGGTAACCAGGAACTCTCTAATAACTCCACTTTACTTTCCACAAAAGAGCATATAAATACCTACACTGAATATTTCAAGTTAGAAACATGCACAACTAACCTTCATGTTCCACAACTTGATAGTCCAATCGAACGACGATGTAAGGAAGAGATGCGAGTAGTCGACAGGTCCTTGGACTTTGTGGGTATTGATTCCTGTGATTGGGCCTTGATGGCCGTCGTATGTGTCAGTCACGCCGGCCTTAGTTCCATGCCTACATGCTGTAAGAGACAAAATATAAATTGCCTGAGCAGACGACGTAAACCCAAAAAATAATACATAATTATGTTATTCAAGTGGCCAAGTCTCACTTTAAACATTCATGTTGGTTGAAATAAGTGGCGTCCCCTGAATATCCACAACATACCTTTTAGTGTTTGACCAAAATCATACCTTGTAATAGGTAAGAACTAAGTTTAGAATTTAGAACTTAATGAACTGTATGAGGTAAAGTTAAGGACTTAACTAGTGAAAGCAGTGTTCTTGTTAATTGATTATAAATACTTGACACCCAGAAAAAGATTGGCTGATCAACAAGTTTCCAAGGTACATACAAACAGGTAACTTTCAGGGCTACTTTCTAATTAATTGATAAATTACCTGAATAAACAGCTCCTTCTTCACTTCCCAGAACAAAATTGTTCACATCATTGTACGGAAAGTCCATAGATGTGACAGCTATTGCTTTGCTCTGCCTGTGCTGGAGCTCCAACGTTTCTTGGGGTTGTGACAACATATCTAACGACCAGGAGCAGAGACGGCCGTCCGTAGACACAGATATGAGGTTATGTGCATTGGGAGTACCAACCACTTCCATGCAATAAACAGGATGCTGCAATCACATAGAAACATGAGTTGGATCTGTGAACATCCTATTATTGCGCTCATCGTACTAAATCAATGTACAGTTTACAAGTCATACCTTGTCTCATTATAAACATTATTTATCATGAATACATTAGAAACACAATCAATGTTATCAGCATAGACATTCATATAACTGAACTTTCAGGATTGACAGTTTCTTTGGCCAAGGTCAATGTCTCACTACAACTGAGGTTTTCCGAAATATCAACGACATATAAAAGCACCGAAATTAATAAATGTAGAAAGAGATTAGATTTAGGTTTTCTGCAACTTGTGGATTGCCCCTTAGTTTTAAAGCGTTTCTGTATTACTTTATGTTATGCTAGCAATACTTGAGAAATTACTAATCACTATATCCAAATCACTTTAAAATTGTCACAATTTGGTTATTATCCTTGAGCAACATTTCAGGCTGGTAAGAATATATAAATGTATGTAAAAGATATATACATGTATGTATGTAACTAAAAATAGACAAGTGTATGATTGACAAATACAGACATTCATATAACTGAACTTTCAGGATTGACAGTTTCTTTGGCCAAGGTCAATGTCTCACTACAACTGAGGTTTTCCGAAATATCAACGACATATAAAAGCACCGAAATTAATAAATGTAGAAAGAGATTAGATTTAGGTTTTCTGCAACTTGTGGATTGCCCCTTAGTTTTAAAGCGTTTCTGTATTACTTTATGTTATGTTAGCAATACTTGAGAAATTACTAATCACTATATCCAAATCACTTTAAAATTGTCACAATTTGGTTATTATCCTTGAGCAACATTTCAGGCTGGTAAGAATATATAAATGTGTGTAAAAGATATATACATGTATGTATGTAACTAAAAATAGACAAGTGTATGACTGACAAATACAATATCCATTTTACATTATAGAAATAACAAATAACTTACTGTGTGCGCTGTAGCTGACAGAGGAGTTCTTTGAATGGGTGTCCTTTTCTGGACACGATTATCCCACAAAACAACTTGTCCCGAATAAGTGCCTCCTAGGATTAAGTTAGGATGGAATCTGTAAAAAAGTATTTGATAAGCAATCAAAGCTTTCCCAAGGAATAGCTTGTCCAGTTTAACATACTACCACGAAGAGATTGATACTATTCACCAGAAATATTGAGATTCTCATTTTTGTCTGAATCGAAACAACTAATAACCGAAGGTAAAGAGTGCAAGATCACCTGAAAAAACTTACCTTGCGAATGTAGCCGAAAGCACAGTGCTCTGGCAATGGAACACATATTCAGGAGACGTCTTCTTGAACTTGGTATTCCACACGAGACAAACCCCATCAGGGTCATGCGCAGAATCAACAGAAGTGTGGTAAGAAGCAAGTAGGAGTTCGGGGTACTGTGGAGACCAATCAAGGGAGGTGACGCATCTGGTGCGTGACCACCTTTCATCAAAAAACCATCTTGAGAGTGAGACTTTGCCTCCAGCTTTATCATCACTGAAATTTTGAAAAACAATTAATTGAAAGCAGAAGCGTCATGAAATTTGTTGAGATCTAACATAACTCAGGAAATTTAAATAAGAGAATTTCAAAGATAAACTGTTTACTTCAGATCATCTGCGCTCGATATTCCAGTGTAATCTGTATAAATATCTGTCGACTCAGCTAGTGCCCGTTCCATGATTCTTCCAGTTCGGTCCATACATCTTTGGAAGTCTTCACTCAGCACAATCATCATCTTCTCGTCATCGCTCAATTCCCGTACTACAAAGGACAAAGTTCAATGAAGCCCATAATACTGACAGTACCAAACAAGAAAGAGCCCTCCCAATAAGCACAATAGTACAATCTTCAACATGTTATTTATTAGAAGTACTTAAAAAGCTCCACACACTACACGATGGCATTATCGATAGGTGATGAGAAGGTTGCCTTAACACGTGGATATAAAGCAATCGTCCGTGCATAGGTCTCAGGACTGGGAGAGGGGGGTTTGGATTGAACAGTAGATGTTTGCTCAGGTGTGACAAGCTGAGCATTGAGTGTATGCAGGCAGCCTTTCAATACACTTTTTGCCCATTGTTGGAACTGGAAAAATGGCCAGGCATAAAGCTGTTGCTAACCACAGAATTCATAGAACGCGTTTTCAGCCTGGAAGGGCCCAACTGATATTGCATGAACTAGTCATGTTGGGACAGGCCAACAACCATCTCCCGATACCATGTCTGGTCGTTACACTATCAGTCTGCATGACTCAAGTCAGCTACCTTCCATTCAACTGGTAAGTATGTGGGAAATTTATATGGTGCCAATAATAGCGTGTGGGGCCTTCAAGTTTCAACCATTACCTATATCACAACATAACCTATAGGTCGACCAGAGATGGTCTTGAGTTCCGAGGGCGAATTCTGCTGGAGGAAAAGGAACTACTCATTTAAAATTGTTGGTGCGTACGATATTTTTTCAAAAAATTTTCCCTCGCAAGTGTCTCTATTTCCCTCTGTTCCTCTGTGGGAGCATCTGCCCTCAAACTTATATGTTTTTAAATGAATGATGCGTAAATTTCATTTCTGCTTCTTACTTTTTCTCAATACAGTAGACCGCACGGCCTTTCTGGAATCTGAGGAGGGGAAAACATCACTCTTTCCTTGTTTAGCGTAGATATTTTGTGGTGCATGGCCTTCCCAGAAGGTTATGAGAATGGAAAGAAGATCTCTCGCATCACTTACCAGTGAATCAATAACAAAAGAACTAAAAACATTCACTTTCTAGGAATGACTTTTGCTTCACACTATTCACGTGTATAGATACGGATAGATTGTTGTTACAACATGCACTGACAAACATTTTCGGAACTCAAGGCTAAGAAAAAATACACTTCTTGATTGTAGTCAACAAATAATGAATACCTACTTAGTTACAAAATACTGGTTACGTAATACTCGTCAAGTGACAAATATTCAGCTTAGAATGCTCTTCAGTTTTCTTTTGGGAGAAGTACTCGTCGACATTGTAAACAATCTCACGAGCTTCATAACGAACAGATGAAATTAAATAAATATAACTAGCAAAACAAAAGGAAGAAAAAATTAAAATAATGAAAGATGAATAAATCACGGGAAATAGAAAACAGTTGTCACAAAATTTTATGAAAACTCGAAATAGCTGTCACGCATTCACCGAAAGCAGTGTAGCCAACCCTCAAATGCAAAATGTCTCTTCGCGGTAATTGTACCTAACGTTGTCTTCCTAAAGTTGCTCTAACGAGTAGTTCACTTTTCTACAAACGCAGACCATCTCTGGTCACCCTACAGTTATGTATCAATTATTTGAATTTAAATATCTATAAATTTACCTTAATTAAAAATCATAAAGCAATGAGATACAGTTTAAATCTTAACAAAGAAATACTATTTTGGCTGGGTATCTAGAACTGGTGAAGGGGGTTACCGCTGCATTGTTAAGAATATGGCGTAAATAGAACGTGGGTTGGCCCCCAAACGCGGGGTATCCCTGACTTGGTTCTGAACGTAAGGTTAGCCCACCAACTGCTAAGATAAGCTCTGTGATTGGCTAGGGGCGTTGGAAAAAAGGAAGATGACACCATATACGAACTCTACTCGCTTTTATAATTACCAATATAGTCACAATGGAATTCTCACTTCACGGAATCGAGTAGGTACGTTATAACTTCTGTCACCAAAAGATGGACTTGTGAAGCATAGGTACCAAGGAAATTTATTTTACCCCATTAATTTCAAGTTGGTAGGTCAGCTGTTGTTAAATGCAGTAAAGAGTAGGTGTTTAATTAAATTTAATTACTGTCCCCTACTAAGTGGTTGCATTTAGATATTTATATAGATTTATCTCTTTCTATATAGAGCTTTGTTTCTAGATACCCGGCCTTATATGGCTTGGGGAAAAACCGCATTTATAGACTCGAGCTCCCATACTATTCTAACATTAAAGTAATACAGTACTTACTCTGCTTCACTTCCTTCTTTTGTTGCTGCTCAGTCTCCACGGAGGTAATTGCAGGCTCCATGTCCTTGACCTTGGGCAAACCGTGAGGCAGGATTCCCGGGGGCAATTTGGATTGAAAGCCATCGACCAGAGGCGGCAACGAACTCTCTTCATCTTCAGCTTGCTCGTCATACGTCAGAACTACAGTGTAAGTAAAACCTTGCCCAAAACTCGGGGACAACAATATGCAGGACAATACTGATCTCTTATATACGTAATGGGGTGTGTACTTATGTTGAGAACTGAACGACCTCAGACATGTCATTTATCGGTTAAATTAGATATGTCCCAATCTGACACAAAAAATTATATTGACAAACCTACTCACTGTTTGAACTAACACATGAATTTGGAAAATTAAGAGTGATAATATCACCATAAGGACCCGACTAAGAGAATGTGGATGAATCGATCTATGTCCATTTTGAGTAACTTTTCTACTCTCATTTTCACAAATACCACCAACATTTCATCAGTTCAATTGCATATCAACCTATAGCCTTGCTCCTATTTGAAACCTACCTTAGATCGTTTTAATGGAATAAACACTTTTGTCAAATACCAGAAATAAATTAGAAGATGAATACAGTTTTCTCGTATTACGACGAATTTCCAATAGAAATGTTACAGAAAGGGACAAAGCACAAGTCGTTCATAGATAATGAAAGAGTACAAGAATCGACGAAATTGATAGAAACAAGTGCAACTCCAAAACCATTCAATGTATTTATTTAAATTAACTTTCTGTCAAAAATGGAAGAAAAAGGTAGGTACAAAACGATTACTTTTAAATTGAAATCAAACAAACAAGCAATTCACGCAACAAACAAATTGTACAACACGTTACGGAATTCATCAAACATACCTGACTAAATTTATTGGATACTGTCAAGAAATACCTACGAATTTGAGTAAAGAAAACGTTCAATTACATTCAGTTTTACATGAAAACATCTAATAACTACTTGATAAGAGGAAAACAACCGTGCAAAAAATTCAACATGCCACATTTCAGAACACAAGTTTAGTAACACGTTGCGAGTCAAGGAAAGTGGACAAACAATAGTTTGTTGGGAAAATGAACAGAATAAGGTAAAATTTTAAATTTTAAAACCGAACGCAGAAAGGTCTTTAAAAATAAAATGGAGTTGAGAAATCGTAAATGACAAATCAGCGAAAGTTTTGGAAGAAATAAAAAAATGAACTAGGATAAAACCAGGGTAAGAATGAAGTAGAATAACGAAGAATCTATGAACAAAGTGGAATAAAAAAGGATAAAAAATACAATAATAATTTCAAATTAACGCATCCTCAGAGTTGATCCTTACCTGTAAATTCGTCCTCCCACTCTAAACCAGGATTAAGATTGTACTCGTCTTGAAAGATAAAAACACAATACAGAATCACCAATCGGTAGACATGGTTTGACAAAAAAAAAATTAGTCATAAAGTTAATTATTTGTTTGCAGTATAACATGAAGAAAAAGAGGATGAAGGAAGCTCAAGGAGAAAAATCTACTCGCTCATCATCAGGAGTGAATCGCGCGTCGGTGTGCTCTATTGGACATCGTTAATTAACAAGTAAGATGGGTGTTATCATAAGGGAATTCCAAGGATTGCAAAGAACTTATAGAGTCAAAATATTATATGGATAAAATTCGCATCCGATCACAGCCATTCATTTCTGATGTAGTCCAATACAGCTTCCGTCTTAACGTGCAACCAAATCAACCCACTACACGGTTTTAGCCAATAGAAGAGAATCCCATGCAAGAAACTGTGATCCATCGTGCAGTAATATCCCCATATAGAGTCAAAATGCTTATCTTGCAGAGTGCAATTAGGTATTATAGGAGCGTGAACCAATAAGTTTGCGTTAGAAAATGCAAAGATCAAGAAAACAGTGTCCCGAGAATTCTGAACCATAAACTGACTGGGAACCGGCCAGTGCATTTTGATCGGTTTATTACCTATTTCCTCTAATAATAATAATTGTATACATTGTTTGCCCCTGAATCTAAATGAACCAAGTAAAAATCCCACATAAACATTTACGAACAAAGAAGACTCAGTCTTTGTATGGTACCACACGGAATCGGTTATCTGTCACTGAACTCTTTTTTTGAGCTTTCAACTTAACCCACTAGTGTGTAAAAGGCCTTGGTCATCCAAGTAGGATGTTCAAAGGCAACTCATTAGCCACTAATTATAATCGGTGATGTTGGGGATTGCTTAATGGTAAGGGGGGAAAAAACTGCTCGAAAGATCATACGCCAGATTTAATTTACACGGTCTATAAATCTGTCTACGTACAATATGGTGCGGGTAACCGAGGCAATATGAAGGCAGGAGTGAGTAAGAAGTGCACACAACTTTTGACATCAACAACAGTTCAACAGTATAGCTTGCTATTGCTAAGAGCAAGGAGCAGAACATTGACTGCAGGGCAAGAAGTTAGCTTGGGGTCCAATAGACCCTAGAATTAGCTCTTAGCTTGCATAGCCAGCTCAGACCAAACAGCAAGGTATAACGGGTAAATATTTTATGCCTCGTCAGAGTTTGAACTCATGTCTTTAAACTTCTTTGAGAGTAAAGTTCTTTAGCCAACTGCTCTACAGAGTTCGATTAAATCAAACCTCCCATCAGCGGGAGTTTTCCTTGAACATAACATTTCACCAGTGTCAAACATCAGCCATCTCGGCTGATTGGGGGAGTCGGACGAACGACGAAGTGAAACTGTAAATCACTGGCTCAACAGATGCAGATGCTCACTGCAAGAAGTCGCAGTCGAGCGAGGTCATGGCCACGGTGTGTTTTGACTCAAGTGAATGATGAACTACGTCAGAGAATATGATGGCTAAGTTAGGCTCGAGAGGGCTTACTCACTCATTGGATTCCATCGAGTTTTCCCATTCATAATTACAACAAACCGATGCCACCTCGATTTGGGACGTTTGACCAGCTGAGTTAGGGAGGTTAGATCCGTTTCAGGAGTTTTCGAAAAAATGCTAAAGCATCACAAGTGGGCTTAAATTGAAAAGAATCGGTCTTGAAATGTGTGTTACTAACGTATCTCCCTAGCTAGCGTGTTTTAGAGATAAAAGAAACACTTATAACCAGTAATGACAGGAAAAACCGTGGGTTGGGTCGAATTCCCCTAGTTTCTCCTACTCATTTAGGAATGAGTGTTGAACCATGAATTCTGTTGGGACGTTTTGTAATATTGTCAGGTGGACTGGTATTGTTTTAATAAATTCTATATTGAGTGTAAATTATGATAAATATTGGCATAACAAACTATACCTATTCAGTAGATATTCAAAAACAATAATGTAATAGTAATCACGGCAGCAAAACTGTAAGTGAAATAAACAGTTCACACCCCTATAGATAAGAAATTAATATTCCGGCCAAAATCAATGCCAATTTTTCATTTCAACAGTAATATTATAAAGTCACTTTCACGTGATTACTAATGATTCTTTCTGAATAAATTGCCATGTAATTCCAATTATCCCAACTGAACGTGATTCATACAGTTCAAAAAAAGATTTATCGCATCTTTAAATACTAGTTGGGCAAATAGCTTCAAGTTTATTTGAAGGTTCATACAAAAAGCAGATACAGGTCAACCACCTCCCCAAATATATGTTGGTAGGTGGTATTGTGGCAACACTCTCACAAACATTCATGCATATACTCCTAGAACTCACATTCCAGGCATTGTCCAACAGTACTGTGAAGTGTGTAAATATAATAAATGAGGTGTCCATGAGATTTAACCAAGCACAAATCTACACTCCAAGATATCGTCTGTAGAGTTTTAACTGATTTTGTCATCTTAATTTTTCTAAAACCCACCAGTACAACTGTTACTAATAAAAGCAGCTGGAAATTAATTATCTGTGCAAAATAGTTCCCAGAACAAGAAATTTTACGGCATTGCTAAATGGGAAACTTGAAATAATTGGTTTACAAAAGAAAGCAAATGAAAAACGAACACTTAAATAAAATTAAGCTTCTCAAGCAAGTACGTTGCTCCAACATAGCTACATGAAAAAAGAAAAAAAATAATGAAAAATAAAAATCAACAACTACTTATGAACTCGTGCAATAAAATAGAAAGACGATGACGATAAATAAAAAAGACGACCTTGTTCTAAGTATGAATCTACAGTAACGTGATCAATGAAATAAGAAGTATTATTTTAAAAAACCACAAACCAAAATAGAAAAAAAAGAAAAACAAATTTCATACTGGATAACTGAGGGTGCGTTAATTTGCTTCATAATATTGCTTAAACAATTTATCCTGTCGAAAAGTTTCTACACGGAACAATGGCACGAACGACACAAAAAGCCAGCGAGCGTTCACGAAAACCGTTCAGGACAAGTTGGTAAAAACCCATCAAGAAAGGAGTTCAAGATGAATATGGTTGGAGACCATAATTTCAATATTACAGTTTCTAACCCAACGTCCTATTAAATCCTGTTTGAGGGAGTTAAGTTTTGATAAAAAGAGGAAGCAAAGATTAATAATATGATCGCTATTAATGCGTTAATGGCAAATTACGATATCAACATCAGGTATTTAATTAAAAAACTAACTTATTTTCAAGCATGATGATCATAATGAAGAGAAACGGCGGTCCATTTATTAGAATGTAGGAGTATAAAAACGAACTGGTGATCTTACCCCTGTAGTAGATATAGTTTTTACTTTTGCTGCCAGGGGAGCTATTATCAGACCTGGCTTGCTTAACCTCAGTGACATCTTCAGTGTGGGCTCTGTAGATATGGATCGAATTTCTTCATTGGATCTCTGATCTTCAGGTAACCAGAGTTTACCAAAAACTTACCCAGCCTAAGCGGCAGATATTCCCACTAACGCATGTTTTGTCTATCATTTTCAACAGCAAATACTAACTGCCATATACAGGCAAGTACTGGCTTGTTTTTCCTGCAAGTCATTTATTGTTCAATAGGGTTCAAAAAAGGTGATTTTTTCTGTATTGTTACTTTTCTTCATAATATGTTATTAAGTTGAAGCTAAAAATATAGGTAGGTACTGAGTTATTTCTTCATTCGCTACATTTTTTTCTAGGTACGCTTCTCATGTATGCTTTTCAGACTAAACAGCGAAACAAATGAAGTTCCAACTGGAGGGGTTAACGCGTTCAGTGCTGAGACGTTACAAGCAGCCAATCCGCCTTACTGAAGGAAAAAACTTGAATTACTGCAGCTGGAATTCCCAGACGTTTTGCTGGTTTAGTAGCAGTAGTTCATAAACTCGTACAGAAGATTACATCACTTTACTAGAGCTCCCAAATTCCGTTATTTCCTCCTACATACCGAAAAACAGAGAAACTGAGGGAGGCAGATGGTAACATAGTATTACCATGTCAGCCGCCAATGGAAATATTACCATGACAGTGCTGAATGGGTTAAACCATCCCCTCCTCCTAATTAAAATGAAAATTGGAAACTTTACGCTTGAACGTAAATTAAAAAGTTCCAGTCATGCAGCATCATTGTATGAGCAAATTTTCCTAAATTACCAAGCTACTATAAAATGTCAAGTTGTATCGAAACATGGACAATTTGAGTACATAGAAATTGTTAAAAACAAATTTTATTGCATAATTTCAGCATAATTATGTTCAAATTTTTTAAAAGTCTTAGGTAGTTAATTTTTGATGATTTTGTTTTGACTAAAATTCAGCTACAAATTATAAATTTAACGATTTTTGACCGTTTTTCTTTAATTGCCATTTTTAGCGATTTTTTGAAATGTGAACAATTTAATGTGTTTAAAAGTGCTGGCCAACTAACTCATCCTTTCATTTGGAAAGCTTGATTTGAAGCTTGTCTGGAATAACACACACACACACATCATTTTAATTTATCATTAGATATAATATCAGGAATAATTTCAGAATGCCTCAAAATGGATTTCACTAAAGAAAATTTTGATTAAAAAATTTTCCGACCCATTGCAGTGGCTTCATTTTCTACAAAAAATCGTTGAAACGAGGGGGTTTAGGCTTTCAACTGTGACAATGATTTTAGCAAATTTTCGAATAAATGAAGCTGGTGCAATGGCTCCAAAAAAATGTAAATTTTCGTTATTGTAATCCGTTTTGCGGCATTCTGACACTAATTCTACATTCACGCTTTTTCATAAGTATATAAGTCACCATAAATACCTACCCTAAATTTGTCAAAACAAGTTTTAATCAGTCAAAACTAGTGTAAGCTCGTCTACAACCACTCTTGAAATAGATTTAACATAGATCAGATTTTTGCTTTGATCAGATTTCTCAAAAATACATAACATCAAGTGGTCATTTGTAACAATTCAGATTAATTGGAATAGATTAGTATCCTGTTGTGTCTAGTTGTCTTAGTAGTTAACAGTTTCCTTGCACTCTAAGTACTCAAATTCCAAACCAATATAATATGGTAATTCGCTCTTACGATCATGCTGGAACTTCTTTTTATCAAAGTCCGTTACAATCAGCTGAAAACATGGTGGTTGAGGTGGGGGGGAATGGACCAAAAAAATTGATTCTGCTCAAAAATCCCGTATTAGCCAATGAGAATTGGAGACTCGAACGAATGCAAAGGAATTGAAAGTCTAAATGACTCGCCTTGCTCACAAATATGTTTCTGGTCTTGTGATTTGTATTAGAATGATGGGGAGGGGAGCTGAGAGAGCGTAACTAAGACCTATCGGAGGAACGAATGAATGAAATGTGAATCACAAGGATTTAAAAATACAACAAGGTTGTATAAAATCCTGACGGTTTAATTGGAAAAAAATCACATGAATTTATGCTGGCTTCTGAGAAATAAAACCTTTTGCATTGAATTTAGAACTTTAAAATCCTCAACTGCCTAATCCCTTTATCCTTCATGGAAATTCCTCCATCTAAATTTATAAGGCAGGAATAAAATTAAATTATATGACATCAACGCCTTTGTATAAAAACATTGCTCCTGACTGAAGCCATAATATAATATTCATATTAGGTATCACAAAGTTAGTCTTTCATTATAAGGTTTCATTAAAATTACTATCATTTGCTTCCGCTTTATACCAACACATATTATTTTTCAATGGATAACTGGTTGAATTCGACCACTTACCGTAATAGCCAAATGCCTGGGCTGCATGTGTCGGCAACAAAAGATGGAAAAAACAAATCAATTAATTTTGCAGGTTATGTTAGTAAACAGTGACTAGTCGTGGCTAGTCATTATATCGAAAGCAAGTACAATCTTAAAACAAGACAAATGAGAAACTTAAGCTACACTCTCTACTTCATCGAGAGCCACCTACTAAAGACATAATTTTATCCTAGATGAAATCGTGAAAAGGATTATGCAGCAAGGCGGTCGCATTGGGATTGGATGAAACGTCGCATGGGATGTGCAGAATTCGAACAGCGAAAAGACGCAACTTGGAGAATAACGATAAACGTCAAAACAAAAGCGGCAGTCAAAAACACGAAAAATTTAAGAAACCAAACAATAATGGAAGTAACATTCATGCAATTCGTTAATATTAATATACACTTCCAGCTAAGAGATGATTATAGCTGTGAATAATAATCTAAAAATGTCACACTGAGTGCAGGAGGATCTACAACAAGCAAGCGATTGAAGAAGTAGGTATGTCAGTGAGCAAAAACATCATGTTTGTAAAAAAACAGCACTGACGAAAATATTTGACAAGTTTCATTTAACGAACATCGTGGATCCACAGACAGAAATTATGCGCGAATAAATTCGTTGGGCACTCAAAATTGTATGCTAAGTACAGTAAAAATTAAAGACTGATGAATTGACCCCAGAAAATTTAACTGCGATCGATAATTCATGGAGATGTTGCAAGAATTTTCATTTCTGTTGACATTACCACAAAACTTTTGAGAAGTATATTGGTGACTCAGATGTGCATAAGATAGATTACCAGGAGAATTTCCCAAGACACTATTTTTGTGGTTCCGAGAATTAGTTACATTAGATAGGGTTACATAAATATTACTATCGGTGTGAAACCGATATGCTACTAACAACTGTATAGAATTTACTTCCTTACATACTTAACTAAACTGAGTACTTTAAATTTACTGCAGTGTTACGAACCATCAGAAATAAGAGAACGTGCAAACTGCTAGATCGAGTGCTATTCTTGAGCCTTTCACACGCAGTGATGGAGAATACCTCGGTCTTGAATAACCGAGAAAGGGGACCCCTGATTGTTGCACATTAACGCGCAAATGAGGTAGTATTGGAGCCATCACACAGCTCTACCTACTATTGATAAAGAACTTGGTGCAGAAGGCCCCGTCAACCAAGGTCAGTTAGAAAAGCAATTTCTAGAAGGTTTGGTAAAGCATAAAAATAAGCGTTCGAAAACCATGAAACAGGAAGAAATTAAATGGCACATGTAAATACTGTACAAAAACATGATGGTAAACGAATCGAATGGAATGATAGGAATACTCTTACATAGTACAGGGTAACATTAGTATGAAAGATGAATGTTAATGGTGCCTATGTGCAGTATTAGAAGTATAATATTCTTTGTACGTAGATACTTAGACAACAGCGTCCGAACCAATTGGAAGACATCAGCAGAAATGGAGAGTTCCAACTTTTGAAGCAAGCAAACAGTTCAATGGAGAAATCGAGCCAATATGAGTACTACCACACAGGGACACAAGCAGCAAAAAGTATTCAAACCATGCACCACTCCAGAGGAAAAAAAAAATTTCACAATTTCATCGTCATTGAACCAATAAGGATTTTACATTATTGTTATTGAAAAAATAAGGGGGGGGGGGGAAAACAATAAAAATAAATTGATAAAATGAAGTATTCAATATTACACGGGAATTAATTTTTTGTTGGAACATCAATGAGAATAGTGTGGGGAAAAACATAAATGAATAAAAATAAAATAAGTTGATTCCACCAACATTTTTAGCAATGTTCAAGAGTTGTCATTGGATCAATAGTTAAAAATCAAGCAAAAGGAAAGGAATATTCAAGTTGAAAGGTTTTTGGATCAGATTATGGAAAGAGGAGATACTGTAATTATTGCTCCCAGGAAAAGAAGAATTTCACCATTGTGACACACGTTTCTACCTATTCACTAATGAAAACTGTAGAAAATATATGGTAGTGTAGCCGAATTTCAGTGAACAAAAATAGAGAACGGTCACTTTCATAGACGGTATACTTCCAGAGGAAGCAGGAAACAGCTGCTCAACATGGAGCCTTCAAAATTTGCTCTCAATCGCGAGATCACGTGTTTAGTTAGTAGTTGTTTCTGTTTTTAAGCACTACCTATTCATTTTTTCTCCCTTAAACTCAGTCTAGTATACGTATCACAAATCAGCAGTCAAAACTCCTACAACTTCATACACTTGAGTAAGCGCCGCTCTCGAATTTTATAACTTAAGAAATATTGAGCACTATGACAATTTGTATTTGAACCAAGAAAATGTGTCCAACATTTTGAAACGCAATTTTATTGCGGAGCTCTAGTAACATGTTACTTGATTGAATATTTTAGTAATAGTGTCATTAAATTAGCAACATAGCGCGGTACTGATAATACTTAGACATGAAAAATACGAATGAGACGCAAAACAAAAAAGAAACCGAAACCCGGGTTCTGATAAAGATACATAGTGATTCCTCATCTCATATTATACAAACATGAGTATGAGTAGTACAGTGAGCGTTAATTAGATTTCCGTATAATTATTTGCACCAAGACTGTATTTAACCCAAGTACGAGCATATTTTGATATGAGTTATCAATTTACTGGCACGCCTTCAATATTTGAGTTATTTTATCTATTCCTTAACAAATATGTATGTACATACATGATGAGGTTAAAGCAACCTTACAATGAAACTGTTAGCCAAAATCACAAACAAAAGGAGCAAGGAAGGAATCTAGGAATCTAGGATCTTGGAATTTAGGAAGTTGGATTAGCGAGAATGGGTCGGATTAATAGCGCACCCACCTTTCCTTGGGCGGAACCAATCCTCATAGTAGCCTTTCAAGGGGGAAGAAGAATCAGAGCCTTGTTAAGTAACATTCGGAGTCAATGCAACAAATAACAAAATAGTTATTCACCAACGACAACCGCAAACAATGACGGTTTATTTAGTTTGGGTCATATTCCATGTGAACACAACAAAACAAAAAACCTGAAGAGAATATACAGTCACACATGAAAAGGAACATTGGTAATGTGAACCTATGACGCTGAGGGTCACCATAAAACTAGATGTTACGGGTAATAGTGCCACTGAATGTAGTCATCATTTTCCCTGATACGCAAGCTGGTGATCAAACCTTACATGTCGAAACGTTACGTTATATACTACATTTCTATGAATATTTATATTTTTCCAAATAGAAACTCAAATTGATCGAGGCATAAAATAGGAAGGGGAGTTTGAACAATTTACCATATTTTGTTAGGTTGGTTTTTAGAAAGACTACCTGTAAAAGCAGGTCCTAGAAATGTTGGAAGATCGGAAGCTGATTCCAATAAGGGAAAATAAGGTATTTTGTCTCAGCAGGGCGATGTCACTGTGAAGTTCCAATAATTTAAGATAAGAAGGGGAAGTGCCAACAACCGCAGAATAGCAAAACTATATCACAGAATGCAGGAGAATACCTGATACCTGAGATAGGATTTTATGGGCTATGTTGATGATGCCCTAGTTCTGAACGAGTATGTAATACGAATACACCACAACTGAATGTACCGATAAGCTGAGTACAAAACAGCGTAAGCTGGAGATCGAAACTGAGTAAATAGAGAGTTTTTGGCGACTTCAACTTAACGTCACCCATTACCGTAGTCTTGAGAGAGCAAATGAAGATGCTAACCTAAATGAATCGGGGGGCACGGTTGCCTTAACTTTAATGTTTAAATAAGAGTTGATATTTTCCCCCAGCTGTCTTGTTGTCTACTGGATGTCTAATCAACTTCTTTATTTCGATATGAAACGCCGATTTTCAATCCTAAACTCGAATTTCATGTTAGCCTCAGTACAAATACGGGATAGTTTCTCATTTTTAGTTTTCAATTCGTAAACAAGGTATGGATTTAACGCAAAGATAGTAAGCCTCAAGTGGGAAACACCGCGGTTTAGTTGCACTTACAGGTCAATATTTGTTATGAACTTCATGTTTTTAGGTTTTCCGTTGGGTAAATCATCAACAAGTATTCCAAAAAGTATTCATTTCTATACAATAAACCAGGATTTTACCTGATAATCATCAGTGGAGGCAGCACTTCACGCATTATTCACGAGGAAACAGCTGAGATATCAGGCAAACTAAGAACAATAGGTACTGTGAGGAAGCAGTGTCTTAAAACTCAGGTTTCCTACTTAAAATATGTGAAATAATAATAAAAAACAAAGCTATGATCGACCAGATAAAGCCTTTGCGTGAAATAACGGATTTTTTTTTTTTTTTTTAAATCGAGTTGAAGGCTAGTAAAGCTAGACGGCGGAGGCGGACTTCAGATAGCACATTCGGTTTCAACGCAACTTGAAATATAAAATAACCACGTTTGAGGGGTGTTAAAGAAAAACCGACCCGCTACATCAACATAATTAGTAATGGGGCATTAGGAAAAAAAACTATTATTATTTACTTCACCATATTCGAGTAATTTTGAGGTGACCAGTAGTCACCTTTACCAGTAGTTAAATTTACAGGAAGGTTAGGCTGGTGTCGTGTGCCTTTAGGTTCCCAAACGGGTGACGTTAAATGAGCCATTCTAACGTACGATGTTGCTAACGTCCCCTCAAGGTCACCTACTCTTGGGTACGTTAGGGTGACGTTAAGGGAACGTTAGTGGTCACCAAAAACTCTCTAATAGGTTCTTCAACATCAAAGTCCACTTTGACAAGGAAAAATAAAATGATGTATGTACCACGAACAGGTTCAAAACAAAGTGCTACCACTCACGTACAGGTACTCCTCTTTTTAGAAGCCTCTGACACACTTTTGCCATTCAGGGGTCATTGACAATCCACCGTTCATCAAAACTTTTTTTTAATGAAGAGCAGCACGCCATAAGGTGGTGTAAGGCGGTAGTGTGATAAGCAATTATCTATTTTCATAACTATTTTACTTCCGAATGGTACTTTTTTTGAAGTATGTACCACTCATAGAATAATAAAACAAAACAAAAAATTATATTGCATCTTATAGTGAATTCATAACTGAAGGTAATATAGAATTTAATAGGATTTTGAACCATACTACCAAGATAATACATAACAGCATTGCTAATATTATAACTCTTCATCAGTATATCTGGACCGATAGCTACTAAAAACACGAATGTTAATTAAAAAAAAAAAAAAAAAAAACTCGGCGCTTTGCGCCTCGGCGGGGGGCTCCGCCCCCCTGCACCCCCGGTTTATTTCTTTTTCCATACTCTGTATGAAATCATAGGAACACAGAATGTGTTCCTATTTCCTTACCAACGGCTTGGTTGCACGTGGCATAACACGTGGCATAACACGTGGCATAACACGTGGCGTAACGGTTTTTTCGTAACGGTTTTTTCTGTCGGTTTTTTTTCGGTAGGTCATCGCAAAAACACATTCTGTGTTAAAAAAAAAAAAAAAAAAACAGTTCCTTTGAGCCTGACGGCTAAAATTAAAAAACATGAATATGCTTTAGCCGTACACGACTCACTCCTCGTCGATTCTCTGAACCCGACCCCCCATCGGCCTCTGAACTCTGTTTATCATTCTGCCATCAATCCTAAAACATGGAATCATGTTTTAGCTCCTCGCTCTCACTTTATTATAGAAATGATCACGACCATTGAGCTCTTGTGAGATGATGATCTCCTAATAGAAACTCGCGAGTAAACATTCACTTTATTATAGAAATGATCACGACGATTGAGCTCTTGTGAGATGATGATCTCCTAATAGAAACTCGCGAGTAAACATTCACTTTATTATAGAAAGAGGCTAAATAGGCTACATACGAAATTACAGCTTCCTATAGTGTAAAGTATAGAAATTACCTATTAAAATAATTTAACCACCGCTTCACAAATCTAACCGTTCTCGGAATATTCGGATCACCTGCTATGAATCACATAATCGAAACACCAGCTCAATGAAATCATCAGAAATTAACAAGCGGTTGCAATCATGTTCACAATATCAATAATTGAGAATGATCACCTATGTGTAAACAATTATTCATATAACCATGCTCATAACTCAGCTTGTTGGCCACGCACTTCGCAGTAGTTAAAAACGCTAGGTTGTTACCTAGTCTGAATCTGAACTCTACAACACAGCTATCACTGGGCTCTGGTTAATGACCACGAGCGAAATATAAAACGGTGTTGCTCCCTTTGGGAATATAAAAATCATCAGGATTTGTTACTGGGATGCTTTTAAAGATGGCAGAATGAAAAACGAAGCACCTCAATCATATTTGTCCTACCGAAGTAAAATCGGGTGTAGCATCTCAATCAACTTTTTCAGGCCAGAGTAATAGAGAAAATTTAAATGACGGGACCCTTATCAGTGACAACGCCTGGCCAAGATGAGTAACCTTACCATCTCCTTACCGTCATCAGCTTCAACAGTTCTCAAAGTTTCTACCTGCACGGAGAAGTGACATTTCATTAAATGTATGAAAAAGCTGCCATTCAAGAAATATTGCAAACACTTACCAATTCCAAGATAAAAATTGCTAACTATATTTGAATATCACCGAGGTTATGACCATAAGACTAAACTTTAATGCAATACAATCAACATTTCCAGAATTGCTCCAATATATCAAAATAAATTATACATCAATTTCTGACGACAACTTGCATGCACGGAACCAGTTTGGAACTCACGTGAGCCAAGCGACGCTGGTGACAGAATAAATCAAAGGAGAAATTACACTAGGTAACACGTTCAAAGACTCAATTATTTTGAAGACCGATAGATTCAAACTCGATAATTCAATTCATGCAAATTCAATATTTACCATTAACACGTTTCGGAAAATCTTATATTACGTATTCATATATTTTGCAGTTGAAGATTACGCCAGGCCAGCTTACATTATAATCTAACATAAATATCAGTCATTATTAATATATGAGATATAAGGATCCATGTGAAATGAGATAACAAAGAAATTTATAAATCCGATGAATAAGGCGCAGGATAATATATTTATCCAATGATAGTACGCTGGTCATCCAATTACGAAGTATTGGTAATACTTAATTGCAGCAATATTGCTGATCAAGTGCACGTGAGGGATGCGCTAAATTCCATTAAAATAGTGAAATGGTAACTATACGAGCGTGAATGAACATATGAACAGGCGAACAATAGAATAACTCTATTGCAGGAATCTCTGGAAATCAAGGAAAATTCTCATGCTCCACTTTCCCAGCTCAAACGTTTTCTAAATTAAGAAGACGATAACAGAGAAATCGAGTTCAATAGAAGGGAATAAACCTTATTACCACCTTTCCCAAACACCATAAAATTTTAGTTCCATGCACTACTCCCAAGAAAGAACCAGAAAATTTCATCAATACCTGAAAGAACATTTAATAGGGCTACTGAAAACTAGTAGGTACATGGAAATTGGAAGAATTTGAGTATGTGAACATTGTAATCCTACAAAAATATCAAATAATAATTAGGACAGTTTGAAGAATTTGTACGGTTACATAATTTCTCTTGAGAAGTTATTTATCTTGAAAAAGTTGATGAGCGTCTTTCTTTGTTTGACTGTGTTAGCTTTATTTATCCATCTGATTCAATAGAAAAAAATCAATACATATTTTAACGTTTTTTTTCCAACAGTTAATGATTGATTGGGTGTTGTCCCCTCAGCATATTTTCAGACGTTACATGGTACCAGGACCACCAGGCTAAAAACTAGGTAGGTACCTAAAGAGATGGAAAGCTAAGAAAAAAAAAATATATATATTGAGAGAGCACAAGGCAATGGTACCACAGAAAATGTGGATAATTCAAGCAGAGAGGTTAGAAATTAATTCAAACAAGTGATAGATTTTCAGGGATTTAACCACCAGTTTAGCCAGAAATGAAAATGGCTGGCATATAAGGCCCACATGTAAAGAAACATCAAGTTTAATCAATATTTGTGAACCATTGAAGTTTAATAGAGACTAAAACTAAAGATCGAGAACCATTCATTTTGAATAGTATTTATCTAACAGCAATTCCACAATCTCAAAAATTTGACGGCAGTAATCGTTTGGGATATTCAATATTAGATAGATTGTTGAAGCAAATGAAAACTGTAACATAATAACATTATGCATTTAATTTTGCTCTAGGAATATGTAAAGTAAAAATTAACATGAAAACTGTCTCATCCTTATCCACGAACTCAGGTATTAAATGCCTAACCTAATGAAATTCTGAATGAATGGGAGATTCGTAGAATTGAATGTTCTTGTTTTCTCTTTTTAGAAATGTTTCAATATTAATGAATGTATCACTTTAGTTATCACAACTGAGAATCAAAAGCTTAAGGTGAATATGAATTTAAAAAATTAAAACAGAAAATAGCAGTAAAAAATCCAAATAATCTAGTTTAGCGAACAATTTGCTGGGTAAATCCTTATCTGAAACCACGTGAATTTTGAAAATTTGGTTTGGCGGCAAACTGACATGGAGTACGAATTAAATACACTCAATTTGAGTCCCTGCCTTAATGATTAACAATGTATTTTAAAATAAAAGACCAAACGAAAGAAACATTCAGGTTAGAAAATGACCACAAACGACAACAAGAACGGGGTTGAGAGATAGGCTTACCGTCGCGCTCAGTGCTTGCTTGAGTCGTCTGTGTTTGCTTCGTGTAAACCACAGTTTCTTTGGGTGGGATGGAAGTTGACTGAACACTCACTACCATCAACTGAGGAGATTTCTTCTTTCTGTAAACAACAAAACATGGTTTCCACAGTAAAACCAGGGGTCATAAGAATTCATTACTGAAAATTTGCTTTTCTTTGCATATTTCATTATTTTACCTGCTGGGAGTGTATACAATGACAGAGCTTACCCAGAACTGGATTGTGATGAAGGCTGGAGACTAGCGTCTGGTGTAGCAGTTGCTGAACCTGCTTCGGAAGTACTGACAGAGGGAACATTGGATAGACTTGACAGTACATCTATGACAGAACATTGAAAAAGAACACTGAAACAGTACTATCAAGGTAATTCAATATGAAATCGACCTTTTTAGTCAATACCATCACAATGAGTAGGTATATTCCGAATTCATAAAATAATTAAAGTTTCTTTAATCAAAATATATATTTAATATTTCAATTAAATGCATAAATAATTAATTAACAATTATGAGATGTTTTAATTTAGGTAATTCTTCCTCCGTGTAAAGGTATTAGAGATGTAAAGTTTACAAATAATCTTGTTCTCAATTATTCAATTTACTCTCAAGTTTAATCATAATATTATTGTAATTTATGACCCGAGAGATTTCAAGATCCACAAAATTGAGCTAATTGGAAAAGTGTCACCAAATCATGCAAATAATGAAGTGGAATCAATAAAGTATGGGCAAACTTCTAAGGAAGCAGTCGATCTCTGGGATGGATGCCAGATCTTAGTGGTGTTTTCTGGTAGTTCCCAGATCACCTTCCTCAATCGCACGGGAATAGAACGGCCTAGAAAGTCACGCGTGAAACCTGCTAGCTTCGCTTAGGGCGGTTTTGACACTTTTTTTTTTACTTCTTCAAGACGCGTGTTTCAAACTGATGAGGGTTTCCAGTTGGGATCCTTTGTAAGACTTCACTCTTAAACGGATAGATTCTGAGTAACAGCTGACCTCTACATTAGATTTTCATTTCAACTCAAGACTATTTAAAACAGTTGACAAATCTATCAGCTTAAATTTCAAAACACACGTAAATTGCCTGATTACCGTATTTTCGAACGCTGTCTTACTGTACAGTCTTTGCGCACCGTGAAAACTAGCCTTTAGGGCAGCATTAACTACTAATAATAGAAATGTTTACAATAAGTTATGAATGTTAACACAGTCAGCTTGATTTTAACGTTTGTTTAATACTTAGTATACGTAAAGTTGAGAGAGTATAACCAAAGGTGATACCAATTTTTGAAATAAATGGTCGTTGAGAATTCATGATTCAAATCAAATAATTAAAATGAAATGTATTCATAAAACAGTTAACCCTAAAATTTCGTTTAAGGTTTCTACCTAGTGTGATTTTTAATTCGAATTCGGCTTACCGAATTTTTGATTTTTCATGAGGGAAACGGGTTCCAGCTCAATTTTAGTGAATCACGCATTTTATAACTGAATTAACAAGATAGTTTTCCCAAAGCAATAAAACCTATAAGAAATCAAGAATGTACCCCTCACAAAGTGACGGGAATACATCGCGTGGCATGAGGAAAAGACGATTTTGCGAATCCATACTAGTTTCTGGGTCAGTCTTCTTTTTATTCCAGCATGACTTCAAACAAACACGCCTTTCGAAGGTTTCATGGTACATCAAGTTGTTACACAAGAACTATCTACGTTCGGGGAAGAAACAGTAACGGAAAAAGGCTATAGTTATATTTGGTCGCGCCAATGCTTCACCTGAAGTGTGTGTGAAGATGTGTACACATGTGTCTGGAAGGCAATGATGGTTTTCTCACGAACACGATCTGCCGTATTGAATGGGAATCGTCAAAAACATCCCCAGGAAATAGAAAAACCTTACCCCAAAATCGTACCTGTTCCTAAACGTGATTTTTTCATGAATCCGTGTAGTTTCTATACGAACAAATCCCTGAATTATGTTAAAATATCACAAATTTCAGGGATTTATATCCAGCACCTTTTTCTTGTTTGTAAAACAGAACCTTGTAATTGAATTCCCAGTTTTTGAGCTTCTGGGAGAATATTTCTAGACATTTACGACCCTACCGAACTCCGGATATTTGAATTTTTTTAATAAAATCCGCTTTTTAAGCAAAGCGAGTCGGAGTAAATATTTTGTGATTCTGCTCATACATAATGGCAAAATTAATACTTCACAATATGCTATTCGGAAAGAGAATTTTTCTGGCAACAATTTCCACTATTTTTGAGCCTAAAAATGTTGTCTTGTTGGAAATATCCCAATTTGAGCTATGAAGAAAACTGTTCACTATGCTTATTCAACCATGAAATTTATATTTACGGACACGAAAAAATCACGTTTAGGAACAGGTACGATTTAGGGGTAAGGTTTTTCTATTTCCTGGAGATGTTTTTGACGATTCCCCGTCAATATGGCAGATCGTGTCGTGAGAAAACCTTCATTGCCTTCCAGACACCTGTGTGTAGTAGGTACAATGACCCCACTGGTCACTCAGGGAGTGCACGGAATTGAATCAGGAGGATGAATTAGAGAAGTGAATCATTGACTTTCGTCAGCGGGGTAAATAGCTCTAGTTCCGCTTGACTAAAATACATACATGGCCGTGGTTGGACCTTGAACGTTATAACCTCTGTGGCGTAGTGGATAAGAAGCTGATTATGGGGGACGTCAATGGAAACGGAGCATTAAACATGCACACCATTCGTCAACCAACCAACCGTTAATTCAAGACTGAAAGCGGAACTGTTGATATTGTAAATGCAGCTTCCCCCTAATTTTTTGGAATTTGCTAAGTTGAAAATGAATGTTTATGAATTCTAATGAGTGTTTTACCTTATGTATGAAACAACATCTTCTCAATTCAGACAACAAAATATTAGGTGAAATACATTAAGAACATCATCAGCTTGTATACGTGAGTACGAATCTACGTATTAAACTTTTAAAGAGAGCACAAGTGTAATTCAAGCCTAATTCCTACTGGCCCCGAAAGATGGTACACTTACAAGTGGCATCACACAGGGAGAATGTTTCCCGATCCCATTGTGAGTAATTGGCTTCTTCTTCTTGTTCGTTTTAGACGTTTCATCATAATTAACCCTGGAATGCCCCGTGGGGTTTGCCAAACCCCAATCGCGATTTAAAGTCAGTTTATCATGTTGAATCCCGCACGTCTGGCTCTTCTCGCCCCCTTCTATATCACCCCTCACTTCTTCCCTAATGGCTTCAGCCTTTTTCCAGTTCAGTACGTTCAAGAATTTTGTGTAGTGTAGTACTTTCTCGTGCCTGGGGTTTGACAAACCCCACCGGGGAGTTAACCGCTAGTGATTTTCTATATAGCAAGTGTTATTTTTGTGGGCGTTCCGACTGTTTTGTTATTGGCTCATCGTTAGAAATGGTTGAAAAACGCAAGTTTTCGGATCCTGAAGACATTAGATCCATTTTGGAACAGTTGGAGGAAGAAGATGTATACCTATTTCGGCGGAGAAAATTCAAACACGGGAGATAATGTCTAGTTAAAGAAGTTGCCTCCGATGAAGAAGCGTCAAAAGTGACAGTTTTGGAGAAACTAGTTCGATGATCCTTCTGTGAACATCATAGATCTTCAAAGTGTTGAGAATGTTGATCCTATTGCTTGGTGCCAATTTTATGTTACCTTTTCATTCTAGTTCTTGGGTTTTGTAAGTGGTATCAAATTAATCTCAGAAAATTGTTTTGTAGATTTTATTTATATTTGTTTTTAAATGAAAATGTGCTAATTTTATATTGAAATTTTGTTACAATGAGGTACTTTTCTGCTGTTATTTTCTTCTTCAGAGCGTGAGGTTTGCCTTACTATTACTTTTTTCTTCATGAGCTTAGGTAGGTACATACTTCATGTTTCTTTACACTCTTGATAACAGAATAAAAATAAAATTTTATTCAAGTGTAACTTATTTTTGAATTTTCTAACATTTTTCAAAGTTGGGGTTTGACAAACTCCACCGGGGAGTTAAGTGTTGGTAATTTAGCCGGAACATTCCAGGGTTAAGAAGAATTTTTTTCTTCACTTCTTTTTTCCGCTATCTGGATATATATAGTTTTCCAAAACATAGTCAAATACCTTGTCTATTTTATCATCTATTGGTTTTTATGGAACGAAAATTTAAAACTTTCAATCACCAACAGTTTTTTATACACGCGACTCAGCATAGAACTTTTTCCTTCCATTATCACGTAATAACATATACTTTGTAACATAACCCGGCGCTATCATTCTTTCACTACAGTTTGCTCAGGTGGGATTGTTTACTAACTGTCATGCCTACGTAGTGGGAATCGTCGCTTTGAGAATTCAGGGAGCCGTTTGGGAATCTCGAAACAAAGGACTGGAATCGTTGGCTTTCCCGTTGGAATGTAAGGGGCACGATCTAGGGAATGAGGTCAAAGAATTAGTTTGCAGGTTTGTACACGGAAGAGATACCAGAAACTTGAGAGAAACAAAACCATTAGCTATGTTTTTTCTTGACAACAAATTCATCGGTCAACATTCATTTCAAGTTTTAAACTTGACTCCGTCAAATCTAGATGGATATTACTACCAAAGAAGTGCAATCGATTTCGAGAGGAACTATGAACAGCAATAAGAAACTTAGGAAAACTCAAGGAGGGCAACTTTCGTCTCATTGCCTACAGAATAATGAATTCGAATAAGTTAGGCGAAAACTATCGGATGAATTCAGAAAATATTTCAGCTGATTAGATACCTATGTGCGAGAATTCGAACTGAAGTAAATCTTTCGTAACCATTCAAATCCTCATTCCTCTTTTCACTCTAAAAATTTCTCGATCCTCAATCCAAAAATGTCGCGAATTTCTTATACCTCTACTTTCTTGATATTTGTTGTGACTGTGACTCTAGTTATAAAAAAGAAAAATTGCAGGCAAATAACGTGTATTCCATATTTTTAGTAAGTAAAAAATATGTATCTAGTGATATGTTGTTTACTATACCTACAGTTGATAGTACAAGCAAATTTCATTTCCCTTCAGTTTTTCTGAACATTGAACTTGAATCATACGTACGAATGTCTGTGCGAACAACTTGAGAATGTAAATTTTTTCTATGTTCCTATGCTAATAATTTTGTGAATAGCACTACTTAACTTCCCTTGATCTACTAAAGTAAAGAACCATTTTTTGCAAGTCATCAAATCACTAACGTCAAAACGATGCTACACCAGGAACTCTAGTCAATTAGTTTATGATATTCCGAACAACGAGTTCACAAATACATGGTGGATAGGATTGCTGACATTGCCAGCTCTTTTTATCCTGTCCACCCTCGTACGGCTAAGGAACAACCTGAGCGCCTTTCCACGCCTCGGTGATACCCATGACTATGAAACTAGACACAGGGATATGTTGAGCGTTCAGCGCCTTCGTCTGACTCTAGTTCCTGACTTTGTGGGGGTTAGGCTCTTCAATCGTTTCCCTGAACATCTGAGGTCCCTCCCACCGAAGACATTTGCGAACAAGACTAAAGAAATCCTGCTGAACATCGCTCCGTATGCAGTAGAAGAAATGACTACATAGGTGTGGTGCTCGGATGTGAGTGATGTTGTTAGGTCGTGAGCGGTTTTTTGCGACCATATTCCTGATCCTGTTCCCAGAGTCGTGCATACCTACTTGGATGTCTGGGTCATTCCATGCCAAATCAACACACTTTAAATTTAAATTTTACCTCACCATTTTAGATTTTGCTCAAATTTAGTATATTCATAGTAAGTGTTGAGACTAAGAAAAATACCAAATTTTAAATTTTTATCTCAAACCGTTTCTTAAATATGGCATTGTAAAACTTACTAAATCTCGCCAAAAAACCATGAACGGATTTTATATTATTCGCTCTAGGAACTGTCCTGATTGAGCTAGAGAGCTGGGAGATTTTGCAGCTTTTTTTATGCTCTTTCCATTGATATACAACAGGACATAGGTTCTAATAGAAAAAGTTTTGTCAAAATACAAATAAAATTTTGATTTAAATTTTTTCCAAAAAGTACATAATTTAAAATTTTCAAAATATTCCTATAAATACTTAGTACTGTTGTAAACAATGTGAAAAAATATAAATATGGGATGATGATGGGTTCATTGTTAATAAAAAAATATTCCTGGCACTAGTTTTCCACTAATGGCCCGGTTCTGACTACATAATAAACATGTGTACTTTTACCAAAGAGGTAGGCTATTTAATTAAATATATAATTGTATACTATGTATAAAAGTAAAAAAATATCGGAAATATCAATTCAAAATACTATCTTGTAACCTAACTTGTAAAAAATAAAAATACTATCTTGTGAAAATAACTTTTCTTCGTCCGTGTGAGCCAGCTACATCATTCTCCTATCCTAAACACACGGATGTCCTGTGGGTGTCAGTTGTGGATGTTCTAACAAAAGTAAATCCAATTTCACCGACTGGGAGAACATACACTCTAGCTGAAAGCGATCTTAGCCAAACCCAACTGGCTTTTACAATATGTAATTCCGTAAACTGAGATAATGTTTAGGGAAACTGCTGTCAACTCAAAACTTAATTATTCCTCAGGTAAGTGTTAATCTAGATAGTTGTTTAAACATTAGCCCGCCATACACGAGCAGATATCTGCGACAGATTTGGTCGCCCGATCTCATCTGACAGATATCGCTAACGATCTGGAGTGACCGATGAGATCGGTCGTTGCCCCTTAACACGAAAAACTTATCGGCCGATCTTTCATGCCCGAGATCTGTCACCTGACCAGTGCCCGATGTCATCTGTTCGTTCGTGGGATGAAATCTGACAGATTCAGGTCTGTCACCGACGTTCGTCTGGCAGACTCGAGTTATCGGTCGAATCCGAAATTTTTTCCAGATCGGTCACAGATTCCGTAAGTTGATGCCATGGGGTTAGTGACTGTCTGTAGTAAAAAGCGTAAATTAGCGGCTTTTGCGGCGGGTATTTTTTTTAATTGCCCATAAAACGGCTAAGCCAAAAAAATACAAGTTTGGGAGAAGTCATGGGTTTCGTCGTAAGCAATGTTTTTGACGTTTTTGTTCATGTAGTCAACATGCTTCAACTGCCACAGACAAGGTCTGTCTCTATACATGTCGATCATCATTTCAATTAACTCGTTTGGTCACTCTTTTTTACCCATTTTTTGATACCGCACAAAAAAACACCAATAGAAACTGATTTCTTTAGAGGAGAGATCTCACAGGGGAAAACACACGTGGACAACTGAACATCTTAACGTTAAGGGACGCTGCCCGATCCAATAGAACAGTTCTGTGTACCACAGACATCGCTTCCGAGAAGTATGCAGGTTAAGGGGGACGCCCGACTACCATCTGCTAGATTTGAACTCTCGCAGATATCTCTGGTCGATTTTCACATCTTTCATCATTTTCTAACGCACACTAACGCACAGATCTTTCCCACAGATATCGTTTAAAAACGCGATATCTGTCGCAGATATCTGCTCGTGTATGGGTGGCTATTATCGTTAGTACTGCACTAATTGTGTTACATTTACTTACCTACTCGTATACCTACTCATCATCATAAATGTGTATAATATTATGTAAATTTTGATTAATCTGTTTGTACCAGAATTATTACATACCTAACTATTTAGACTATTTTCATACCTTTTTCAAATTTATTGTTATAGAAATGTTCAAGATTTTTGTTTTACTAATTAATGGGCGATTAACTTAGTTTAAATTGTATAAAATTAAAGTAAGCAACCTAATTAACTTAATTTTTATTAGAATATATCTATGGCTATTGGTTTTGTTTTAACAAGATAGTATTTTGAATTAATATTTCTGATATTTTTTTACCTTTATACATAGTATACCTTTAATTATATTTAATTAAAAAGCCTACCTCTTTGGTAAAAGTACATATGTTTATTATTTAGTCAAAACCGGGCTATTAGTGGAAAACTAGTGTCAGGAATATTTTTTTATTAACAATGAACCCATCATCATCCCATATTTATATTTTGTCACATTGTTTACAACAGTACTAAGTATTTATAGGAATATTTTGAAAATTTTAAATTATGTACTTTTTGGAAAAAAATTAAATCAAAATTTTATTTGTATTTTGACAAAACTTTTTCTATTAGAACCTATGTCCTGTTGTATATCACTGGAAAGAGCATAAAAAAAGCTGCAAAATCTCCCAGCTCTCTAGCTCAATCAGGACAGTTCCTAGAGCGAATAGTATAAAATCCGTTCATGGTTTTTTGGCGAGATTTTGTAAGTTTTACATAGCCATATTTAAGAAACGGTTTGAGATAAAAATTTAAAATTTGGTAATTTTCTTAGTCTCAACACCTACTATGAGTATACCAAATTTGAGTAAAATCTAATATGGTGAGGTAAATTGGGTGTGTTGAATTGACATGGAATGGGTCATTCCATGTCAATTCAACACACCCAATTTACCTGTAGACGGGTCGTCTACTTATTGTGTATATCGCTTCTTATCACTCGTTACCACTTGTTATTTCTGTTCAATTCCAGTATGTTATATTTTTGCTATATTAGTTCATATTTCTGTTCAATCCCAGTATATTATATTTGTGCTAGTATATTTGTCGTAGTCATCTCCTCTTATTTTCGGTCGGAATCTTTTCTTTACAAGTTAATGTTGTATTGCCGACACTTGAACTGAATTTTATTCTCGACTACATATATTCATACGTACTTCTTTTGGTTTAGTGCTGGCCTGACGTTTGTTGACAATAAATGACTATCGAGTATTGACAATATAATATAGTTTTGGTGAAGGATAAAAAATAAAATCACTCGCTTGTAATATTTTCCGACCACCTGTAACGCAAATATATATATATATATATATATATATATATATATACATATATACACATAATGTATCTTATCAGTAACATTCCTTTATTGTGTCACAGAATTTCGCCTGATTCGAACCCAATTATCTCGATTGAATCACTCCAGACAACTCGAGATTAATAGTGTCAAAAAAAAAAAAAAAAAGTGCCACGCAACCTTTGATATTATTGGAGCTGATGAGTAAATGTTGCAATAATTACCTAAATAACTCTGAAAGGTGCGTTAAAAAATAGGGTTTCCATTTAAAAACAATTTGGTGGCAACTTGCATTTTTCGAATGAACCTTTACCACCATAAAATCAGAATGAACACAAAACATTCGTATTAATAGATTCATTGATTCATCAGTAGTAAAAACCAATCACTCATAGAAATCCAAAAATCAAATTAATTAACCACTCGTTGCATGACTATAATGAAAAATCGAAGTGACAGAGTCAAAATATTCTTATCAGCTGTGGGGTTGAGTCGTTAGGATTTCAATAATTAACAGCACAAACAATTGTGATTTTGTACGAACTAAACACAAAAACTCCTGAAGTAGGAACACTAAATATCAAATATATTGCACTCTCAAAACAAGCAGTTTTTAAGAATCAAAATTCTCAATGATTCAATTTTTTGTGTGAAGCATCAACGTTACTTTACATGTTCAATAAATGTTCATAGTAAAAGTACGCTACTAAAATTAATTTTTCAAAGACGACGTTTTGAAGAAGACGTATTGCTACTTATGTTATATAATATGGAGTAAATTTTAGGACAGAAGTTATATTTTGCTTGTAACATATAATTAAAAGATCCCCTTCAAAGTAAGAATGAAATCAAAGGGACGATACATAAACAAATGGGGATAATGTTTGACATTTCAATGATTCTTCGGCTATAGTTCCTCAGAGCCGATCCACATGTCATTCGATTAGGTAAATAGTATCAATGATTAACAGTTGGTGCTACTTTTAATTACAGATTATTCACTATTACGTTCAGTTTATACTTTGGAGAATAGAGTGTAGAAGCTAGTGTGAAGTAACCAAGTATCTTCCGTAGTCTTGCGTTTTATTATCCGACAGGTGTAATGTCTATCAAAAGGTGAATGACTCAACGCCACAACTAACATCATAACCCTATCGTACAACGCCAGAAAATGATGCCAACTCTATGAATATTACAGTTACCATGCTATGTCAAAATCACAATTGAATGTAACAGATTAGGAATGAATGTTTTCAAGTTAACTCAAATGCGCAGTGGAAAAAAACCCTACAAACTTCACGAGCGCTTACGTTCCTGGTCGCGTTTCTCTGGTGACGCAGAAGGAAGCTCGACAGTTGTATTTTTTGGCAACGGCCCAGCCACTTCCGAATTCCCTGTATCATATGCAATGTTTACACGTTTATATATAGCCACTCTTCTTAATAACACGAAAACGTCACAACAGATCGCGTTGGTATTGAATGTAGTGGCGTAACAGTTTACGTGCAAAAATAAGAAACGAGTGACAATAAAACTTAAACTTCTGATTTTAAAATATTTGGAGCCATTGCAATAGCTTCAGTTTCTACGAAAATTCGCGAAAACGTGCTTAAATTTCATTAAAATGTACTAAAAAATCGATAAAAACTCCAAAAAAAAGTTTGAAATCCAAAATCTCTTTTTATATCGCAGAATATTACTTAGAACGAGTTTTTTGCCATGAAATTGGTAGTTAACAATTTCTTTTCCCTCAATGTCCTTAATTTTCAAAACAATGTAACATAACATAGTACGATAATTTACGAAAATTCGCTCATACGATCATGCGTGAATGGAACTTTTTTCAGCATTTTGCACATACATTTTTTAATGTTCTATTTCATAGTTAAACTTTATTTGATTCTGCTAAAAAATATAAATTTAACAATTTTAACAGTTTTTTGCTATTTTCACTAATTTTTTCAGCACTTTTTCTGAAATTTTATCATTTTAAAGTGCTCAAGAAACGCTAGCCAACGAACTCGTCCTTTTGTTTGGAAACTTCTTTGTTGGACTTTTATGGCGCGAGAACGGTATTTTTATCTCAATCCTAAGGAGAGTAATCGTCTGGAAGGACATATTTGTATATATATATATATGTTGAACATTTTCGTTATTGAAATCCGGTTTGAGACATTCTGAAACGAATCCTCGAGTTTAACATATATATAATGTTAAACTCAAGGATTCGATTCAGAATGCCTCAAATCGGATTTCAATAACGAAATTTTCAAAAATTTTGATTTTAAAATTTTTGAAACCATTGCAATAGCTTCATTTTGAACGGAAATTCGCTAAAACGTGTGTCAAGTGAAAAATTGCGGCACAGAGCTTCATATCCACAACAACATTGTATACTAAGATCATTTAAAAGTGTTAATAAAGTGGATTTGGAAAATGTTGACTTTGAACTTGAAGAAACTGTGGAATGATGATCTAAAGAAATTACCTATCTTGATAGTGAGAGCAAAAATACGAGAGTGTCGCGGGGATTTTATGTAAATGCAGTTTGCGCATGCGTGGAGTTTACCTTAAATCTGGAACCAATGAAATTCATAACTGGACTATCCAGGATCCTACTGGTGGACTATCTAGAATCCATCTTGTTGGGTCAAAACTGTAGAAGTTGTTTTAGTTATTGTTATTGTGTGTGTACGGGGGGGGGGGGGACTGGATTTGAAGCTTAAGCATTTGTAGTGGCTACCTTTGATCTGATAGCGATGAAATTTACAGGAAACTATCTAGGCCCCAATATTCCCTCAATATTTTAACGGAATCAGATCAAAACCGCAGCAACTACGATTGGCACAGGATTTGATGATTGCTGTACGTACTGTCTACGTCTTGGTCAGGAAGCTATGAAATTCTTAGTGGATTAACTACGGCCAGTCCCCCCAAAATCCCTGAAATTCATCATAAAATTGAGTGTAATTTAAGTTTTGCTACTTGGATCAGTGGGCATAAGCACAAAAAGAAAATTGGTCAGGACAGTAAAACGTGAGACGCAAGTGGAAATTTTGGTTTTGGAGAACTTATATCTTGAGTGATCACGACTCTTCATCTACCTATGTAGACTCTAAATCGAGATAATTTCTTGGTTTGGAAAGCTTTCCGATACACTTCGACAGCAGCTAACTTGCACAATGTTTGGCAATGAGAAATTCGATCAGTTTGTGTAACAGTTTTAGTAGATTTGAATGATAATAAATTTCACCTACAAAAATTATAGATCCAAACATAACCAAACCAATGACTCACCAGAGACAGGAGCTATCCCCAGGGAGGATAGCATTTCATCTACTTTTCTTTGGTCTTTATCGGGATTAGGTTTCCTTAGCGCAGCTTCTTCAGCCTGAAATTAAAGAAACGTATCTAAAGAAGTGAAGTTACAAAATTAATGAACCCAATAAATAAATGCCTAGGGAAGAATTATATGCAAGGTAATTAAACGAGCAACAATTTGATTACACAAAATATAATGATGATCTATGCTACATGTAACAATATCAAGTGAGGATTGACATCATCTAGTCTTCTGTGTGAACAACCATAACGCCAACACGCGATCTGAAGCCACTAGAAAGCAGGGGTTCCCAGGTTCAATTCCTGGGCTGGTAACGAAATTTACCAGGTCTGGGGTCTATACGCTATTGAGTGGGAGATTTAGTTTGTGCGTTTAAGTTACGAATTAAGATAACCTATAATAGGGCTAACTCAAAGGAACAAAAAAAAAAAAAAATTTTTTTTTTTAAATTTAACACGAATGTTTTTTTGGAAGTTACGGTTGATGTGAAATTGTGTCCCCTCCAATGACCACTTTACTCTTGAAATTTTAGAGTGGATCACGGTTTTACGGGTACCTAAAAGTGAAAAATATCACAAACTATTGTCACGAAAAAACGGGACTCAAGCGGCTGACCAAATTACTTTGCTATTCAACCTATGAAGCTGAAATTTGAAATGAAGAAACCCTGGGACGTCTAGAAACGAATCATGAAGTCAAGAGCCCACTTGATCAGCTGAGCGAGATTCGACCTGTTCTTTGCTATTCGACACTAAAGTAGCGGCGGATCTAATTTCTCTGCTAATTTTAAGCTGAAATTTGAAATGAAGCTTCCTTGATCAGCTGGGTGAACTCCGGAGCTAATTTCTTTGTTATCCAACCTATGGACCTAAAAATTGAAATGGAGAATCCTTTAGACGTCTAGAAACAAATTATGAAGTAAATAGCCTCCCAGATCAGCTGAGTGAGGTCTGGAGCTAAGTTCTTGCTGTTCAACATATGAAGCTGACAATTGAAATGGAACGTGTGTGTTCCACTTCATGTTCCTCCAGTGGCCTGGGGTCTCCCCAGTGGGGTCGAGCGGAGTTTTAGAGGATATAATTTGTTTTCATTCACATCAAACCTTAATTATATTGGAGCAAAATAATTTCAAATAGATCAAAATGAAATTTCTCCTTCATGGGTCCACTCAATCTAGCTTCATTCTATTTGTATATATTCTTTTCTAAATTGGCCAACCGGGTTACTACTGCACAGTGGGATGAGCAATTATACTCGTCCATTTCCCTTGTAAAAACATCGAGGAACCCAATGATACAACGCAATCATCATCAATCCTTCAAATAGGTTTTATAGTAGAAACTTCCAAAATTGTGCGATATGAGGATTTTTAAAACAGCAGAAGTAAATGAAAACATTAATTCATTCGGTTCTGAAATCAAAAACTGAAATTTTGACCCTCGACTATATAACCAGGGTAGATAATAAATAGGACCGGTTAGAGGTCCATTTTTTTCTCACGTAGAAGTAATATGGAAGACATCTGATTTTATTTTAAATGACAGTCGCTCCGAGAAATGAACAACAATCATATTTCATATTTATCCTATAAACGTAAAATAGGCAGGTAACATGAAGCCAGCCTACCTCTTTCTGCTCTCTCTCCTTCCGCCGCCGCTCCTTTTCCTCACGTATGGCCTGGAGCTTGGCCTTCTTCTTCTCCAGTTCTGCCTTGCGGTCCGACATGACTGGGAAATCTGCAAAACGGACATAGACCATGTTTAATCAATAACTTGAATATCAGAATACGTATCAAAATAACCATTAAAAAAAAAAAAAAAAAAAAAAAAAAAAAAAAAAAAAACAGTAGGTACAGCAAGATTTTTAAGCTTTCCGCGAATTTTTAATGGCTCCAACATTTTTGCAAGCCCAAATCGTACAGTATGACTTTATAGGGCAAATGGGCAATTCGTATTAATTTTTCTTTCTATTTCCCCTTTAAAGTGTTACAGCCAAAATATTACATGCTACTCACGCCTTTCCTTGAGAGCAGCTCACAAATATATCACCTTCTTTATCCACTCGGCAACTACTGATGCTAACGCAATAAAAATCTCTTCGACAGTGGGAGTTTTCTTGAACGTAAGATTTCCCCAGATTCAAATATTAGCCATCTAGATGAATTAGAGTCAGACGAATGACAGGGTGAAATTGTGGGCTCAGCCAATGCTGGCTCAGCAGTGGCAGTCGAGCGAAGTCATTATCATAGTGAGTGAGGAAGTGAAGATGTTATATTGCTGATATTTACAGTCTGGCTCGAGAGGGATTACGTATTAAATGTTGGGTCCTGTAGCCCAGTACCAAATGTTGCCCAAAAATTAAATGATACCTCGACACAATTCAAACTCATGTTTTTCCCCTTCATCCGATCGGCTACAGAGGCTAATTTAATAAACCTCTTCAACTGCAAGTTTTTCCAACAATGTTTTACAAGTAATATTAAACTCATTCAGAATTTCACGGTCTCCTGTTGAAAGTTCATCACTGGTCTTATTACGTTACATTCCATGGAGACGTGGACAGTGGGTGTGGTGAATGTTTTCCCTCACACAGCTCCATGTCTCCAACCCCATAGTCAACGCTCCATAAGGCAGTATCTGTTACTGTTCAAACTTTTGCAGTTGTTTTTGTACCCCTTGGTGTTCTCTATCCCGTTTCCATTGTACCAGAAAAGGAATGGTAACTTCAAGTAGTAAATACGATTTCAAGATATTGAAGGGCTAGCGTCGGGTTCGCTATTTGGTAGCCATGAGGAGGCCAATGTACCGACAACTTTCAACACCAGATTGTAAAATATCTACTATGAAATCGAGGGCCAGTTCCACCGATCTGAGCTATTGTACCATCAACGTAACCAAACGGTAATGGGAGACCGGCGATTAAGAGCGGTGTTATCTTTCACCACCTTAATTCAGACGTCAAAGCAATCACCCCCAGAGCCGGTTATGTAAGTTAACGACGAAACATTTGAGGAGCTGACATGGAAAAGCAGTTAAGTCCAAAAATCAACTTTCATAGGAACTCCCTCTGAACTCTTATCAGATTTGTTGGACATAATCTCTTCTCCATTCAAAGGTCACACATCTATTCACGGTGCGATCTAGCAAGGACGGGAGGACCAAAGGCTTTTCCCACGCCGTTGGCGTGACTGCTTACTTGCACTTCGACGAAAAAAAAATTTCTTTCGATTTTTGGACTCAACTGCTTTTCCATGTCAGCTCCTCATTTCAATTTGTCTATCAATCATGGAACATGTGTCCATGTAGGGCAGAAAAGTGGCTCCACAGAGCTTGGAATTATAACCTAAACAACTTCAACATCGGTTTCTTATCGCGATTAAGAGTTGATTTTTTCTAAGTTGAAATAGACTGAAATTTAAAAGAATTACATCGATTTTGAATATACCTTTAAATGAGAGAGAGAGAGAGAGAGAGAGAGAGAGAGAGTGAAAACCACTAGGTACCTACACTTGAAAATATTTTCCAACGAGAAACCTGTCAAGTGGAGTGCAGTAGAAATATCTTTCTACTCTTTTGGTGGTCTAAACAGTTTATCTTCCAGTACTAAAGGGACATTCCAAGAAAATCATACATAGGAGGATACTAGTTGATGGAAGGGTTGTGACAAAAACCATGGAAATCTCCTCAGATAAGAAGTAAATACATTCAAATCTCTACTTGCAGACACTGTACTGAGAGACAGGGGTTCCAAACTCATCCCATTCAGAACAGGCTCAGATCGGTTTGTCCAAAAAATAAACCTCACATTCGAGCAAATGAACTTCTATCCATCCTGCTGTCCACGTTCAATCGAAAAGCACAAAAAGGGGCGTGGCTTTCATTGAACAAACCAATCATGTTGGACTTATGCATTTTATATGCGTTGGGAAGTTTGTGCAAAACTTCCCAGTAGATGTTCCTAATAACTGTCGTGTGAATAGGATCATAGATCGTATTCAGATTTTCCAGACCAAATTAATAGATATTTTAAAGTTTGGATTGTTACTCCTTACGTTCCAGGAAAATTCGCGGAGTCGAAGAGGTTTATCTACATTGGCCTCATAGCTATTTCTCCTTAAATAAATTAAGGACATGAAGTTCGAACTCTGTCAAGGTATCAAATATACTTTTGAGCTTTTATATCCCCACCTCAAAATGAGAGAACAGGATACCTGGAGTCATTTAGGTAGACCCACAGAACAAACTATGAACTAGTTCATTCTATGTTCTGTGGGTAGACCTCTACCTCCCACCAATCACGATTACCTAAGGGTGGTATGCTGGAACGACGCTTCACAAGCATCTCAAGTGAAAATTGGGACGGATTTTAGGAACAATGCATCCATTACAGCCTCAAATCAAATGTAAGTAGGTATATATTTCTCAATCTTTCAACATTATTACATTCCAAACAAAGTGGAAACGTGAAAATAAGGACGGATTACAGCAAGGAAAGACCCTCGAGGGACCTCAAGACCACCCTCATTTTTGGAGGGTAGCCCTGAAAATCTCGAAACGTGATTGGTGGAAATTCGTAGGGGTACTTTGCATTAAACTGTTTGAGGGTCGTTACAGGGGTCACCTTCCAACGTTTGAACTAAGCGTTGTCTTTGCATTGGGAACTTCTACTGGAGGGATGCCCTCAAACTTCGAGGGTCGTTCTAGCATACCACCTCAAGTATCCACCTTCCTACTTATCTATGATCCAGGTACCTGCAAGACTAATTTTTGCACTGTGCTCACGTTATAAACACAGGTAGGTAGGTAAGCACTACTTGTATCAAGTATATCAATTCATAATTCACCAGGGAGTTTTCTGTAGGTTGAACTGAGCAACAATCTAGAGCGTAATCTAGTGGTAGTAGGTACCTACTATAGCAATCTACATTCCAGAAAAACACGAATAGGTAAATCGAATAAATCGAAAGCAATTCAAATGAGCTAGAAACAACTACTGAGACATCAATCATAATTAGCTCAAACTTAGTGTGTTGCAAATCAACTTATACCTAATGCTAGTATTATTGATCAGCGAAACCAAGATAGGTGGCGATCTACACCAAAGGTTGACCGGATGGCTTTCCAAAGTGGAAAGAAATTCTTGCCTATTTTCAGAAAACAATAGTAATACTTACACGAGTAGCTCCAAAATATAAGAAATCAGGATATCACTTCATAAATTCGACGGGAACGCGTTCTAATACTAATAATCAAGTGTTATAAATACAAAATACTAAAAATTCGATTCATTTTAGCCATTCATTCAAATTAGCCATCAAGTAGACGCCATGTTGCCTTATTCTTATTCACTCTGGTTTCACACGTCAGAATTGTCTTCTTCGTTGTTGATGTTACAATCATCGTTTATCTCTTCTCAATGTTACTATAAATTTTGTCCAATTTATCTTATTTGTCAGCCCACTAAATTGTGGTTGGAGTTAGTTTCATCAAATGTCCATAAATTCATCAGGAAAACTCAAGTTTATTTCTAAAAAGTAGCAAAACTCAAAAATATAGTTACTCCAATTGAAAACTTTCGATAAAATGATTATTCTGTTCCCTGAACAAACGGGTACCTTGGTGATTACTCTCTAGTCCGAAAGGGGATTCCAGAACATTCCGGCCAATCAGAAAACAGGATTATGATCACGTGACTCTGACGTCAGCGGAACTTACGTGTTCCTTTTCATAAAAGACGTCCACTTTTCCATTTCGCCATTAGAGTTTCAGACGAGACACGAGAAAGAGCTACGTTGAAAATCCTGTTTTTTGAATTCGTGGTGAGTATTTCACAATCACAACTTATTGTTTTGTTGGTCACCAATACTTTCTAAACATTAATTTTAACGTTTTTCAATCGTTTGTGACAAATTTTCTCTTGGGTAGCTAATTCATTTGTACATTTTTCACATTGACTAGGTAACATTATTCTATTTGGAACCTATATATTCCTTTGTATAGCTAGGTACCGTTACGCACCTAAACCTAAAGTAATATGTATAGTACTTGCGTGTACAGATAGATTATATTGAAAGTTGACATACCTACTTAACTATTGTTAGCCATATAGGTACATATATTATCGGGGGATTCATCACTACATTTGCTTCACACAAGCGTTACATTGTTCAGAGTGTCTAGCTTTTCATTTTTCTCCCTCAAGATAGGTTTTGCACTATACCGATTCTAGTAAATATCTCTTTCCTTCAAATTTTCCAATTAGGTATTTCTGCCTATTGCGCAGTTCTGTAATCTTTGTGATTACATCACCTACCTCTATTTGAATAATCGTCTTTTGACACGTTCGTTTCGTTTGTTCGATGATCATTTTGATATTGTACTCTTTTACTAGCTTCAGTTCAATTTATATACCTCAGAATTGGGGATACAGAGAGTATTCAAGTCTCAAATTTTCGTAGGGAGTTCTAAACTTCTACAGATTCTTATGGAAACTTGTAGGACAAGATGGCCGATCGTTCAGCCAGCGAGCTGTTGAAAGCTTGAAGGGGGTCAAAAACTTGTCTACGTCACGCTGTTCCGCTTGGTAACACGATCCCCACAAATGCCCTTGGTCAACCTTGTTTTCTTTCTTTCTTCTCAACCTTTGTTTTTTTTATCATTTACCCTTATCATACATATAGGTATATTTTTCTTTTCATTGTAGAATTTACAATGTTTACAGCCTATAATGAGGGATGTTTCTTTGTTCTCCACCTAATGATGCTGATGTTATTACCCTGCTCAGCGGGAGTAGATACTTTTTTTTTCCTAAACTAGAAAGTTCCAGTCATGCAGCGTGGTCGTATGAGCAAATTTTCGTATATTTTAACGTTGCAATGTTTTGAAATTTGTGTAAAGAAATTGTTAACACATTGACTGCGTCTCCAAAACCAAACTTCTCAAGGGCAAGAATGGAATTTCGAGAACCCTAATGATAAATCGAAATATCAACTTCAATGATCGATTCTAATTTTGTAATCAATCTGAGGGCACAACGATAGATACCACTACCTTCATACACTATCGAACAGTTATATTCAACTCGGAATCGATTTTTAAGTCGTCAATTGACTCCCGCAGTGACCGATATTCAGACGTCGATCGCTCCGTCGTAAGGACATCGTTCGGTTAGCTGTACATCTAGACGCAGTGAACGTGCTAATTACCAATTTTATGACAAAATGCTCGTTCAAAATGATCTTCTGCTATTCACAATAATATATTACTTGGATTTTTAGCCGATTTTGGGCAGTTTCTATCGATGTTCCAGCATAATTTGTGCAGCTTTATGGTGTTGTAGTTCATCGTTGACAAGTTGGTTTGGAATAAAACGTCCGCCAAGTTGGGGATCTTCCTCACGTATTGTAATATGGGACTTACAGAAGTAGTTGGAAAAAAAGTACGAGTCGAAATGATAGAACAAATCAAGGTGATATAAAATTAACGTTTGCGCATGCACACAGACTACTAATAATCCAACGGCAATGAAATTTATCGGGGAACATCTATGAGTAGGAGCTAAAACGCACAATTCTTGAACATTTCATAAAAATCGGTCCATCAGTTTGTGTCGATAAATTTTAATTTTGCGCATACGCGTTTTTACTCTACGATTCGCGGTATAATTCGTATGGAATTTTCCTAGAACATAAACCCAATCATGTACCTACCGAGCTTAAACAAAATCTGACTAACGTTTGATTGAGAAATCATCGTTGACAAGTTGGTTTGGAATAAAACGTCCGCCAGTGTTCTTCCTCACGTATTGTAAGGGCCCCCACGCACATGCGATTTTCAGTCGCAGCGACAAAAAATAGCTCGCGACAAAAAGTCGCGGGCTGTTCTGTCGGTGCACGCACTGGATGCGCAGCAGTGCGACAATGGAGGACTTGGAGCTAACCTGTGTGATAGCGTTGGCGTTAAAGTTGAAGTGTCGGCGACGGCGTTTTAAAAAAAGGTTTTGGATTCATCCTATTATCTCACAGAGGGAAAGCAAGGGGCAATTTCATAAAATTCATGTATATCTCATCCAATACCCTGCCAAGTTTCAATTTTTCCTATTTCTAAGTTTCTATTTTTTCTAGTTTCTAATTTTCTATTTCTAAAATTAATTTGTCGCAATCGACAGAAAACTCACTCAACTCAACATCACTAGAACTTGATGATATGATGTCACTCGGACTAGGACTAGAACGCAAGTGGGAAAAAGTCGCGCGACTGACGAGCCAGTGCGTGCAAGGTCATTCACTTTTGTGGTTCACATTTTCTGCAGCTGGCAGTCGCGTCGCCCAAAAAATGTAGCATGCTGCGATTTTTTAGTAGCCGCGACTTTTTAGTCGCAAGTGCGTGTTCTCTTGTGTGTTTCATTTCTGCGACTTTTAATCGCTGCGACTGAAAATCGCATGTGCGTGGGGGCCCTAACATGAGACTTACAGAAGTAGTTGAAAAAACAAAGTACGAGTCGAAATGATTGAACAAGTCAAGGTGATATAAAATTAACGTTTGCGCATGCTCACAGACTACTAATTAATCCAACGGCAATGAAATTTATAGGGGAACATCTAACAGTAGGAGCTAAAACGCACAATCCGTGAACATTTCATAAAAATCGGTCCACCGGTTTGTGTCGATAAATTTTAATTTTGCCCTTGCGCTATAGTTTTTACTCTACGATTCGCGGTATAATTCGTATGGAATTTTCCTAGAACATAAACCCAATTATTTACCTACCGAGTTAAAACAAAATCTAACGGTTGATTGAGAAATCGAAGTTATGAGAAGTTCGTTTGTGCATGAGCTTAGGCTACTGTTGATGGCATTGAAAATTTTAGGGAACCGTCTAGGCGCTGTTATTGAAACCGCACAGTTACTGAAAATTTCGTCGGATTCTGACTGAAACTTCATATAGTAGTTATGGGCGTGACAAGGAAACCGCAGACTGACACGGAACTCGGCAAGCTTGCTTGTAATTTTGATTTTGGAGGACCAATTTTTTCGACTTTTTTTCATGAACAATCTAAAAGTTGGAGCATTTATAAACATTGTCCGATTGATTTCGGGTGTCTACAAGGAAAAGTGATCCCTTTTCTAGTCTAAAAGGTGTGCATTTTTTGATCTTTTGCATTTAGTGAAGGGGAGAGGGTACCTAGTTTAATTTTGAACGAGTTCATTTTACAATTGTTTGGAGCTGTTTCAACGTTTTATTTATTCGTGTTTTGCTGGGTGGAATATTGGACAATAACTTGATCGATCCTCCCTCAAATTGTTGGTTTTTAGGAACCACACCGAACTGTCCACACCAAAGCCTATTGCAATCTTTGTTATTGTCAGTGTGAGTCAACCTTGGGTTCTGGAATTTAGGTTTTTGTTGTAAGATTAGATGTGCTGTAATGCGATTCTCTCTGGCCTTCACAAAGGAGGTACATGGGAACAGCCGAGAGCGGAGCTAATATCCCCCTCCACCTTGCATCACCCGTTCCCCTTTGTTAGTCACTGGGCGGTGACTCCTGGCAGCCATCTTTGTTCCGTTATTGATCCTACTTTTTACGCTAGTGGTGCAACCCAACGTCAGCTGGGCTTTCAGTATTCATTCGAGCTTGTTCCTCGCCTCAGTTCATTTGGGAGAAACATATACTTCTGAGAAACAGATTTTAGCTGCAGTTGGATACATTTGTCAAGGTATTTGCTTTTCTTAGTTTGACTTCCCAAATATAAATCCTCCCTTTAGGTATATTCTGTAAGAAATAAATCCTACTTTCTGAGTAGTCATGTCAGTTCTTACAGTTAACCCTCAGAAGACAAGATTGGTGTTTCACTTGATTGTGCTAATTTTAAAATAGAATGTCACAGGTTTTCCCAATTTCTTTTTGGTATTGACTCATTTTTTGCTTTCGCCTTTCTAAACATTATGGTACTCCAGTCGTTTTATTATCATTCCAAGTTTCTACTCACTTCTGCTATTGATTTTCTAAATAGATCAGTTAGCGCCATTTTGTAATCCTTCAAATAATTCGTATTGATCATAGAAGAAAATTGCCTGCGGAGCTGTTCAGCTGCTGTATTACTTCTATCGATGGTACAGCTTAACTTCAAATGTAGTTGTACAGCTCAGTATTGAATTGTGTGGTCAACTCTGGTCGGTCAGTATATCTATGTAGGTTATTAGGTACGGTTTTTCCTATGTAGGTACATACATTTTATAGCTAGGTTGTTTAACAATGGTGAATGTATAGAGGTGTTGATCATACAAGTGAACGTTTCTTTTGAATGTGTTCAACGAAAAATTAACCATTTGCGTGATTTCTTAGTTTCATACATCTACTGAATGAAACGTTGGTTATGCATAATATAATCATTCTATTCCACAAACTTTACTTGTAGTATTCCGATTTTTAAATTAATGATCTACTTACTCAAAGAAAAAGCTGATTGAAGAATGATACCACTGCCAATTTTGATTGATAAGTTGTAACAGTCCTCGAGCGATAGTTATCATCCTACATAGTTGGCTTCATAGAACGTTAGTCACGGTAACCTATGGACTTTGGAAATCCTTGGGATAGCCTATGGATTTAGAAGTCTTTAGTAGGGTTGCCGACGTCATAAGTCGCAAGCGCCATTGTCAAAACCGTGTAATGATGATGTCATTAGAGAAAATTAACATCGCTTATAATATACCTACCCCATTTTGTACGTACATTTTCTAATATTCTCTTTCATTGTTGATAAGCTTCTTTTGATTAAATAATTCATTTTTAGTGATTTTTGGAGCACATTTTTTGAAATGTCAGATATTTAATGCGTTAACAAAAATTCTTGCCAACGAACTCCTTTCTTTTGAAAAGCTTGATATTATTATTATTATTATTTAAGTTTTCATTGTAATTATAACTTAAATGAATAAATAAATATATATAAATCCGCAAGAACAGAATTCTTACTCAGTTCTAAGGAGAGTTGTCTTGAATCACACACACGCACATATTTATATCACTACTTCACAATACCTACCCTGCAGAACCAACGCGCCATTGGCGAATGACGATCTACAACCTGGTTTTCGTTTAGGTACAATCAGATGGTTCAATTCGTGATCCTCCCTGGGTTTGGTTTCGGTTCGGAATGGTAAACGAATCCGGTTTTGGCTCTTGGTTGGAAGTTACTTGATTGCTACACGTCGGCGATCCTTGGAAGGCCTGATGCAAATTGAGTGCTGTCACATTCTCCCTCAGTAACAGTTCACTCCCTCCGTAATCGTATGAATGGGAATTTATATAGCGAATTGCAGTTTTTTGATTTGCTGGTCTTGAATTTTTTGTCAATTTATTGATACAGAATTGGATAGTTTATTATTGCGATGAATTATATAATGTTTGTTATTATATAATAGATTGTAAAGATCAAAGATTGGTTAAAATTGTAAACTGGTAAAGTCAGGGAAAATTTGGAATTATCAGGGAATTTTGCAAAAACCAATCGTCAGGGAATTTTTTTAATGAAAACTTGGTGTAATAATTTAAAGCGTTTTTAGGTATATTATAACTCCTAAACAATTAATCAAACTTCAATAGCATACTTTATCATACTAGGTACATACTATTTCATAGGTGAGTTGTACGAATGAAAAAAATAATTATGAAGAGTTGTGGTTAAAACCGATCAAAAGTAACAACGCTGCACGCACATAAAAAGTGAATGGATATGCCATTGGCTTCCCTGGTAACTACATCACATAGAGTAAACCATTTGTGAGAAAAATCAACTGAGTAGTGAACTTGCGGTGGAGGGGGGGGGGTCCAGCAGAGTAGTGGCTTGATCCAATAAGAGTCCCAAAAGTAGTTTGTATATAGCATTCGCACTTTGAATTAAACCTTTCGCGAATTGAATTAAACTTTCCGCAAATTGAATTAGACTTTCCGCAAAATGAATTAAACTTTCCGCAAATTGAATTAGACTTTCCGCAAAATGAATTAAACTTTTCGCAAATTGAATTAAACTTTCCGCAAATTGAATTAAACCCACATACGTGAAAATATTAATAACATTAAGAAACCCTTCCGGTTGAGACGAGGCCTAAATTTAAAAGAAAAAACATCAAGAAAGGAACACTGATCCCTCCCTGTTGCTGGGTACCAAAGTTATCCTCATAGGATGGCTCAGCATTTGTGTAAACGTTCTGCTGCTCACAATTGCTGCTCTTGGATGACCTCTCCATTAACTTTTGCTTTTAGAAGTCTTCTTGCTAATGCCTATAAATTTTATAAAATGTCAACTATAGATGGATACTTTGCGAGCTCAGTTTTGTTATTAATAAATAAATAATTTACCATCAGATTAACTTCATGAGGTGCTGGGTTATGTTTAAATCTACAACTTTCGTGCTCGTTCAATCGCTTGCATGATTTGTCACAATATATACATTTTGTTGAAGTTTTACGTTTTGTTTTGATTAAAACAACAGATTCGCCTAAGGTTAATTTGCGAAAAGTTTAATTCAATTTGCGAAAAGTTTAATTCAATTTGCGAAAAGTTTAATTCATTTTGCGGAAAGTCCAATTCAATTCGCGGAAAGTTTAATTCAAAGTGCGAATGCTATACATAAGCTAAGACTTCTCAGGAGGGTTAAGGAGGGGGAAATTGGCCCATTGGAATGTGGAGTCGTGTGTTATAAATTCACAGAGCAACTTTCCAACGAACGGTTTATGTGGGATGGGAAATCAGGAAGTTATTCTCTCTCTGGCAACGATTCATAGTAGGTGAAATAAAGCGTGACCTTTTTTTCCTGTCGGGCGAAAATTTTGAATTATACCCAGAGCTAAGAAATCCACCTAAGGAAAAATATACTTCAGCAAATAGCTTCGGATCAATAAAATATTAAATAAAAAGTCATGCAGCATGATAGTGTGGGTGAATTTTGGTAAATTATCGTATTACATTTAGGTTAAATTGTAATGTTATTTTTTGGGCAGTTCGAGGGCAATGCAATTGTTTAATATTAGTTAACTAGGTATATATATACGTAATCATTGTTTTCCTTGTTTAAATTATACGATTTCCATTTTATAAGCATTAAAAGCACAATAAAATGGCGAGAAAACAAAAAAAAAAATGATTTTTTTGTCGGGGAAATCTGAAGTTCGGTCAGGGAAATTTAAAATTTCCATTTGGGGGCCACCCTGATGTACTACCTAATGGTTTTGTTCACTCATGGAATTTTGAAATGTTAATTTGGCGGCCACCTAATCCTTTGAAATTCGTACCATCTGCTTTAGAGCTTTCTAAACGTATCCTCAAGTGAGTTCTAGCTTGAATGCAGTGTTTATGTACTTCAATCCAGAGCGAGCCTGGGTGGACGGGAAAATTTGTAAAAACCCCAACGATTGAACAAACTTTGATCTCCAAATGATTACTGTCATACTATGGTGGACAATCAGTTCATGTTTTTACGTGAGTGCAGTGTTGCCAGACGTCCCTTTTTTGGGGGTGCATGTGTCCTCCTTTTCACTCACTGATACCTCCAAGACCTTGGGGGACACTACAAAATCTATATGGTTGGATAAATTTAAGTTGGTCGTTGGTACATCAGGTATTGAGACTTGGTTGGTTGGATCAATTTTTCTGTTTGCGGACTTTTATGTAGACATAGATGTAGAGTTGAGACTTGAGAAAGGTAAAAACAAATATGGGCTAATAAACATATTTCTTTCGAGGGTTGGTTTTGGTTAAAGCCATGGAAGAAGAGAAATGAAACAGCAATTAAATTTGTAATATAATTCCGTCTCTTTCACATCTTGGAACACTCATATTATTGAAAAGTATTGAACGTGTTGGTTGTAAAAAAAAAAAAAAAAAAAAAAAAAAAAAAAATCAGAAAACTAGTTTGAAAAATAAAATTTCAATATAATATTGAGATAAAACTCAAATTAATTTTTTGTTAATATAATTATTGGATCTCTTGGATTTGTTTAATATAAATAGTGGGTCTCTCTTGTTAATATAATTATTTTATCTCATGTAGACCTTGGCAAGTTTCAACTTCGTTATTCAGCACTGTAAAAAATAAAGTAAAGAGGCCTGAATCAAATGGAATGAGAAACCTAATATACTCAATTTACTTTCTTTGATTCTCCCATACATCAAGCATCAGCTACTACAATATGACTCATTCGAATTCAGCTTTAAATGTATACATGTGAGTGTTATTTATTTAGCTAAAAAACATGTACCCCTAAATGGAATCCTGAGGTTCCTCATACCCCTTTAAGATCTACAATGCCCCTTTTTGTTGGACGGGGTCTGGCAACACTGCGTAAGTGCCTTTTTTCGTCTATGGATCACTTGTTTTATTTTTGTTAGAACGAGTCAGCAACGGGAAACGTGACGAAATGGGCAGGTGGCACATTTGTCCAACCACTTCCTCTTAAGTGTGCATTTATAGTATAAAGGGTTCGAGACGAGTGCGGTGAGAAAGGGGTTTTCCCATCTCTTCTGGCGTACAAAAAGGGGCACGCCAGTTCCTCGCCACTTGGTTCTCTGCTTCAAAATGCTGGATGATGATCAGTACTCCAGCACTGGCGTTACATTGAGCGTTCGTCTCTCCCTTCCCCTAGCCCTTCATTTTATGGTGGTTGACACTCGAAAATCAAGTCTTGTCTTATTTGAACATTGAATCATCATACATCAATATATTTATATTAATCATGAGGGTATAGATTTTCGATCATTATAGATTATAGATGTAGACATTCGATCATAGTAAGCATCGAAATCTTATACATTTCAAGTCACATAGTGTCATATAACATTCTAGATTGTAGAAAATCAACCTAATTCTATGAAAATGAATTTGTTATCCCTCCAGTAGGTAATAGACATCCTAATCTACATTTTTATGGAAGTTGATAACAACTTAATAATTTAATTTTAAACCATTTCATGAAACTGAACACTAATGTGTTGTTTCTCATTTTTGTTACAGGAAAATGCAGATCTTTGTTAAAACGTTGACGGGGAAAACTATCACCCTTGAGGTCGAGCCTTCTGATACCATTGAAAACGTGAAGGCGAAAATTCAGGATAAAGAAGGTATTCCCCCAGATCAGCAAAGGTTGATCTTTGCCGGCAAGCAATTGGAAGACGGACGTACTTTGTCTGACTACAATATCCAGAAAGAATCCACTCTTCATCTTGTGCTGAGATTGAGAGGAGGTATGCAGATATTTGTGAAGACACTAACGGGAAAGACCATCACTCTTGAGGTTGAGCCCTCTGACACCATTGAGAATGTCAAGGCTAAGATCCAGGACAAGGAAGGTATCCCCCCAGATCAGCAGAGGTTGATTTTTGCTGGCAAGCAACTTGAAGATGGCCGTACCCTCTCTGACTACAACATTCAGAAAGAATCCACACTCCACCTTGTACTACGATTGAGAGGAGGTATGCAGATTTTTGTCAAAACCCTCACAGGAAAAACCATCACTCTTGAAGTAGAGCCCTCTGATACTATTGAAAACGTCAAAGCCAAAATTCAGGACAAAGAAGGTATCCCTCCAGATCAGCAGAGGTTGATTTTCGCTGGCAAGCAGCTTGAAGATGGTCGTACCCTCTCTGACTACAACATCCAGAAGGAATCCACTCTCCACCTTGTTCTTCGCCTACGTGGTGGAATGCAGATTTTCGTCAAGACCTTGACTGGCAAGACCATTACTCTTGAAGTTGAGCCCTCAGATACTATCGAAAATGTCAAGGCCAAAATCCAAGACAAAGAAGGTATTCCTCCAGATCAGCAGAGGTTGATCTTTGCTGGGAAACAGCTCGAAGATGGCCGTACTCTTTCTGATTACAATATTCAGAAAGAATCTACTCTCCACCTTGTCTTGCGATTGAGAGGAGGTATGCAGATCTTTGTTAAAACATTAACTGGAAAAACCATCACCTTGGAAGTTGAACCATCCGATACAATCGAAAACGTTAAGGCCAAGATCCAAGACAAGGAAGGTATCCCCCCAGATCAGCAGAGGTTGATCTTCGCCGGTAAACAGCTTGAAGATGGTCGTACCCTCTCTGATTACAATATTCAAAAGGAGTCTACTCTCCACCTTGTCCTTCGTCTCCGTGGTGGGATGCAGATCTTCGTAAAGACTTTGACTGGAAAGACCATCACTCTTGAGGTTGAGCCCTCTGATACCATCGAAAACGTCAAAGCCAAGATTCAAGACAAGGAAGGTATCCCTCCAGATCAGCAGAGGTTGATCTTTGCCGGTAAACAACTTGAAGATGGCCGTACCCTCTCCGACTACAACATTCAGAAGGAGTCAACTCTGCACCTTGTCCTTCGTCTCCGTGGTGGGATGCAGATCTTTGTAAAGACTTTGACTGGAAAGACCATCACTCTTGAGGTTGAGCCCTCTGATACCATTGAAAACGTCAAAGCCAAGATTCAAGACAAGGAAGGTATCCCTCCAGATCAGCAGAGGTTGATCTTTGCCGGTAAACAACTTGAAGATGGCCGTACACTCTCCGACTACAACATTCAGAAGGAGTCAACTCTGCAGCTTACCCTTCGTCTCCGTGGTGGGATGCAGATCTTTGTAAAGACGTTGACTGGAAAGACCATCACTCTTGAGGTTGAGCCCTCTGATACCATCGAGAATGTCAAGGCAAAGATCCAGGACAAGGAAGGAATCCCCCCAGATCAGCAGCGGTTGATCTTTGCCGGTAAGCAGCTCGAAGACGGCCGTACTCTCTCTGACTACAACATCCAGAAAGAGTCAACTCTCCACTTGGTCTTGAGATTGAGAGGAGGCATGCAGATCTTCGTCAAAACGTTGACTGGTAAAACCATCACCCTGGAAGTCGAGCCATCTGACACAATCGAAAACGTCAAGGCTAAGATCCAAGATAAAGAAGGTATCCCCCCAGATCAGCAGAGGTTGATCTTCGCCGGTAAACAGCTTGAAGACGGCCGTACTCTCTCGGACTACAACATCCAGAAGGAATCAACTCTCCACCTTGTCCTTCGTCTCCGTGGTGGTATGCAAATCTTCGTCAAAACCCTGACTGGAAAGACCATCACTCTTGAGGTTGAGCCCTCTGATACCATCGAGAATGTCAAGGCAAAGATCCAGGACAAGGAAGGTATCCCTCCAGATCAGCAGAGGTTGATTTTTGCCGGCAAACAGTTGGAAGATGGCCGTACTCTCTCTGACTACAACATCCAGAAAGAGTCAACTCTCCACTTGGTCTTGAGATTGAGAGGAGGCATGCAGATCTTCGTCAAGACGTTGACTGGTAAAACCATCACCCTGGAAGTCGAGCCATCTGACACTATCGAAAACGTCAAAGCTAAGATTCAAGATAAGGAAGGTATCCCTCCAGATCAGCAGAGGTTGATTTTTGCCGGCAAACAGCTCGAAGACGGCCGTACTCTCTCGGACTACAACATCCAGAAGGAATCAACTCTCCACCTTGTCCTTCGTCTCCGTGGGGGTATGCAAATCTTCGTCAAAACCCTGACTGGAAAGACCATCACTCTTGAGGTTGAGCCCTCTGATACCATCGAGAATGTCAAGGCAAAAATCCAGGACAAGGAAGGTATCCCCCCAGATCAGCAGAGGTTGATCTTTGCCGGTAAACAGCTCGAAGATGGCCGTACTCTCTCTGACTACAACATCCAGAAAGAGTCAACTCTCCACTTGGTCTTGAGATTGCGAGGAGGCATGCAGATCTTCGTCAAGACGTTGACTGGTAAGACTATCACCCTGGAAGTCGAGCCATCTGACACAATTGAAAACGTCAAGGCCAAGATCCAAGATAAGGAAGGTATCCCCCCAGATCAGCAGAGGTTGATCTTCGCCGGTAAGCAGCTCGAAGACGGCCGTACTCTCTCAGACTACAATATTCAAAAAGAGTCTACTCTCCACCTTGTCCTTCGTCTCCGTGGTGGTATGCAAATCTTTGTCAAAACCCTGACTGGAAAGACCATCACTCTTGAGGTTGAGCCCTCTGATACCATCGAGAATGTCAAGGCAAAGATTCAAGATAAGGAAGGTATCCCCCCAGATCAGCAGAGGTTGATCTTCGCCGGTAAGCAACTCGAAGACGGCCGTACCCTCTCTGACTACAACATTCAGAAGGAGTCAACTCTGCACCTTGTCCTTCGTCTCCGTGGTGGTATGCAAATCTTTGTCAAAACCTTGACTGGTAAAACCATCACCCTGGAAGTTGAGCCCTCCGACACTATCGAGAATGTCAAGGCCAAAATCCAAGACAAAGAGGGTATTCCCCCAGATCAGCAGAGGTTGATCTTTGCAGGTAAACAGCTCGAAGATGGCCGTACTCTCTCTGACTACAACATCCAGAAAGAGTCAACTCTCCACTTGGTCTTGAGATTGAGAGGAGGCATGCAGATCTTCGTCAAAACGTTGACTGGTAAAACCATCACCCTGGAAGTCGAGCCATCTGACACAATCGAAAACGTCAAGGCTAAGATCCAAGATAAGGAAGGTATCCCCCCAGATCAGCAGAGGTTGATTTTTGCCGGCAAACAGTTGGAAGATGGTCGTACTCTCTCGGACTACAATATTCAAAAAGAGTCAACTCTACATCTCGTTCTGAGGCTCCGTGGCGGTCGTTATTGATCACTTTTCCAATTTCTCTATAAATTTATCACTTTTCCTATTCACTTTTACAATATATCTATAAATTTATCACTTTTCCTATTTGATTTCCAAATGGTTCTGTAAATGTATTACCTTTTCCTATGTATCTATTGAAAAAAGGACTAAAGCTGTAGGAGTTATCCCCATAAATGTTAATATTGCATTCCAATTCCTTTTTTAATTAAACAAAGAATAATTCTGTTGAAATTATAAAATACTGCTTTACTTTTTTTTTATAGATACATAGTTTGTTACATAGGAAAATACTTGAGTTGAAGTTATTAAATACCAATGCTTTACTTTTTTTATAGATACATATTTTGTTACATTGACAATACAATCATGTTGAATGCGTGCAAGGTTTGGTTAATTTTTCACCCTTTACCCATCCTAAATAGATCCTTTGTTAAACGGAATTAAGGCAGGTGTTCGAGACTGGAGGATTTTAAGTTTCTGTCGTGCACTGTGTTCTCTGTATGGCAGTATTTTCTAGGATTTTCAGTGCTTCTAATGAGAGGGGCTTTTTTAAACGGAATTACAAATGTTGGAATATTCTGAAACATTTTAAAGTGTCACCTTTTCCTTGCAATTCTTTATAAATTCACGACAAACTTGTTCAATTACATACTTTTAGGCAATTTTTTTCGATATTTAGCTTTGAAATGTGAGGTTAGACTTTTGAACGACTTTATAGGTTAATTCCTGAAATTAACAAAATTCTATAGGGGGATTTTGAAATGGAATTACAAATGTTGGGATATTCTGAGACATTGTAATGTGTGAACTTTCCTTATAAATTCACGAAAAACCTTTTTAGTTCGATACTTTCTGGCAATTTTTTTCGATGTTTTTAGCTTGAAAATGTGTGGTTTAAATTTTGTCCGACTTTCTAGGCTATGTCCTGAATTTTAAATCAATTTTGTAGGATTCTGATAGCGTTTCTACCGTTCAGCTATTTTTCTGGACAACTCTGAAGGAGAGAATAATTCCATAGATTAGTTGCATTCAATTTCATAAGAGGTCGAAGCTCAGCACTTGTGCCTTTTTAAGGAATGTTAAATGAAACTGCCAGTTTTCGACCAGCATTTCTTTTTTAAACGGAATTACAAATGTTGGAATATTCTGAAACATTTTAAAGTGTCACCTTTTCCTTGCAATAATTTATAAATTCACGACAAACTTTTTCAATTCTATACTTTTTGGCAATTTTTTTCGATATTTAGCTTTGAAATGTGAGGTTAGACTTTTGTCCGACTTTCTAGGTTAATTCCTGAAATTAACAAAATTCTATAGGGGGATTTTGAAATGGAATTACAAATGTTGGGATATTCTGAAACATTTTAATGTGTGAACTTTTCCTTGCAATTCCTTATAAATTCACGAAAAACCTTTTTAGTTCGATACTTTTTGGCAATTTTTTTCGATGTTTTTAGCTTGAAAATGTGTGGTTTAAATTTTGTCCGACTTTCTAGGCTGTCTTGAATTTTAAATCAATTTTGTAGGATTCTGATAGCGTTTCTTCTACCGTTCAGCTATTTTTCTGGTCAACTCTGAAGGAGAGAATAATTCCATAGATTAGTTGCATTCAATTTCATAAGAGGTCGAAGCTCAGCACTTGTGCCTTTTTAAGGAATGTAAAATGAAACTGCCAGTTTTCGACCAGCATTTCTTTCGGGTTGATTTAAAGCATTTAATTTCAGGTGCAACCTAGGCTATTTTTGGGTCGGACAACAGGCACGATTTTTTATTGGAAATCGCGAGATTTTATGGTAATAATACGAGATTTGAGGAGAGTTCCTCCTAGCTTGTTTGCAGTGCGTTAAGGCGATGTATCACTAAAATTGACCCAAAAAACATTTCAATTTATTTCACACTTGGGGATGTGAGGAACACGTTTCTGAAGTCAAAAATCCAATTGAGGTCGGTAAGACTGGTTTTGAAGCTGTATTGTACAGCGGTACGCCACAAAGCCCGAGAAGACTTGGTTAACAGGGCTGAATAATTTTAGTATTGAACTAGGGAGCATACCAAGCAGAGTAGTGGACTGATTACATTGAGAGTCCCAACAACTAGTTTGTATACATAACCTAGGACTTAATTTTAGAGATCTGGGAGTGGTCGTAATCGAATCAGCGCTGAAAAATTCTTCGACTGTGATGCCCTATTGTCAAAAAACTGATTTTTTTAGCATTTTTTGAGACACTGAATTGCAAATTTGAATTTGGCGAACGAGCTGGCCATCGAACTAGACCTGTCTTTTGCCAAGATGGAATGAATTGAGAGTTTCTGGGAATATACCCTATATATATATTATGGTGAACTCACCATGTACCGGCCCTTATCAGGGCCACCAAAATTGAGTTCACTAATAAAACAAGGTAAAAAACACGTCAGGCTAGGATTGTATTCTTTGATGTACGAAATGGATATGTAGGGGGTCCCCGCCCTCTTCCAATTTTTAAATCTTGAAGCCATCTAAATAGCTCAATTTTTCTTTGAAAAGTCGTAAAAATGACAAAAAACAATATTTGATTTTTATATTTATTGTCAGGGGAATCTGAAGTTCAGTCAGGGAAATTTCAAATTTTCATTTGGGGGCCACCCTGGTTGTGACATGGATATGTCTTTGGCTCCCCTGGTTACTACATCACCTAGTAGTAAACCCCATAGGTATGTGAGAAAGTTCCAGCCATGCAGCATGATCGTATGAGCGAATTTTCATAATTTATCGTATCATTATGTTACTTTGTTATGATAATTGAGTGCAAAGGACTAGTTGAACCAGTTTAATGGCAAAAACCCTGGTTCTAAATAATATTCAGAGACAAATTTTCTAAAAGAATTTTAGCTTTTTTATTTTAACCTAGTTTTATTGGATTTTTTAGCGAAGATTAATTAAATTTAAGTACATTTAAGTTTGACCAATTTAATGTGCTTAAAAAGTGCAGGCCAACGGACTCATCCTTTCATTTTGGAAAGCTTGATTTCTTGGCGCTAGAATGGAATTTTTATCTCAATCCTAAGGTCCTAAGGAGAGTTTATCGTCTGGAATGACATATATATACATGAAAGTGTTTAAAAACCCTGAAATTTGTTTCAGAATGCCTCAAAATGGATTTAAATTTAGAAACTTTTAGTAATTTTTTATTTAAAAATGTTTGGAGCCATTGCAATAGCCTCATTTTCTACGAAAATTCGCTTAAATCAACAGAGTATTGAACTAGGAAGTGAACCCAGCAGAGTATTGGATTGATTCACCCACGCAGTGCAGGTGTAGTTATATTACTACAGCTAGGGTTTTGCGCCGTAAACCTTTAGTTTGAATCAGATAGCAGTTCTGAGCACTCCGTTGGCGGATTGCATGTTTTTGAGTCAGGAAAATGGAGTCCAGTCCAAGCCCGTTTTCCTTATTGTGGCATGTTTTTATTGATTTTATCCTTCTTCTAAACTTGGTACTCCATGAATATCATGCCAATATTGAGCTTCAATTCAAGGCGAATGAAAAATACAGGGGAAGGTACTGTGTTTTTATTCATTATTATTTTATTTTATTTTTTTTACAATTATTGAAAAGTACATGCTACATGTCACAAAAACAACTTCAGGATGGGGGGTTGTTCCTCCTTTTGAGACCCGCGCTTTATGGGTTCAGTGAGTCTCAACATTTACACTGCTGTGAAAAAACTAGGATAGATAACTGCATATGTGAACGGTGCAAGGGAAAAGGGAGCTTAGCTAACTTACCAAGGCTTTTTTTCAAGAGAACGAAAAAACGGAGAGTGGGACAAAAAATGACTTTTTTGTAATATTTTTTTGGGTCCCAAAACTATCTTGTCTTTCCCCAATAATCATCAAAACTTAAATTTTCCAAATTTTTCATTGTAGGTACTTAAAATTGCGAAAAACTGCGGTTTGTAAGTCTGCTGAAAATTTGCAGTTTTCGGGCTCGCTTTTTTTTTTTCAAACTTTGAAAAATCATAAATTTTGATTGGAAAATTATAGAAAAAAAAAAATATTTTGTTCAGCATAATGTGGAGAAAAACAATATTTAAACTCAGATTAGACCTCTAGCAAGTTAAGCTCCCTTTCCCTTGCACGGTCACATATAGAGATGATCATTGTCCATGTTCTAAATTTAATTAGTGCCATACACGGTAAGTAGGTACGAGGATAGATGTTATACGAAGAGGGTTGGAAGAGGTTCGTCGTGGTCCGCATCGTGGTGACAACGTTTCCCTTCAGCCACCACCAACTTAATCTTGAGAGTTGCCTCTGTGTGTACTTTTGGGAACTGTAGACATCTTTGTGCAACAGAACATCGATAAAATACAAACATGAATAAGAGTTGCAGTTTCGAAAAGTTTAATTAAAAGTTAATCTTCAGATTATATATTTCCATACATAAAAATCTACTTTTTTAAAATTATTTTACCTATCCTTCTTATAAACACCATCTTTTGAGAAAAAATAACGATATAAAGTGTGACCCTCTTTCTATAATGAAATTTCTGACTAATAAAATATATGTCCCAAATTAGATCAGATGCTTATTGAACCAAAACCATACCCACAAATTAAGTTTTTCGATTGAATCAAATCAGTCCTTTTTTTTTTCTTTTCTTTTTTAATTATATGGACATTTCTATGGGCTGGAGGTCATATGTTTTTTAAATTCAACTTAATTTTCAGATCAAATTAAAAATCTACTTCAGCACGTTTTTAGAGCTTGGCAAGATGAAGGTAAAGGACGAAAATGTTTAAATGAGTAGGTATGTGCACTACACATGCAGATACATCGGTACATGGATATGTCTTATCCCCCCCCCCCGTGGAATATGTGTTTTATGTCTCAAAAATGGCTCAATTAAATCAGTCGTCTCTTGGTGTCCCAGAGAGTCTTCATATTTAATCTCAACTTCCTAGGATGAACAGGAGACAATTTAGCTCACTCATGAGTAGGAATGAGCCAATAATTTCAATCGTCTCTTACTGTTCCAGAGAGCATCCCTATCAAATTTTAACTTCCTAAGGGTAACAGGAGAGAATTTAGCTCACTCAGCTGATTAGGAAAGAGCAAATAATTTCAATCTTAGTATCCCAGAGAGCCTCCATATTTAATCTCAACTTTCTAGGATGAACAGGAGACAATTTAGCTCACTCAGCTGAGTAGGAATGAGCCAATAATTTGAATCGTCTCCTAATATCCCAGGGAGTCTCCCTATCTCAACTTCCTAGGATGAACAGAAGAGATTTTAGTATCCCTATCAATCTCAACTTACTAGGATGAACAGGAGACAATTTAGCTCACTCAGCTGAGTAGGAATGAGCCAATAATTTGAATCGTCTCCTAATATCCCAGGGAGTCTCCCTATCTCAACTTCCTAGGATGAACAGAAGAGATTTTAGCTCACTCAGCTGATTAGGAAAGAGCCAATAATTGCAATCGTCACTTGGTGTCCCAGAAAGTATCCCTATCAAATTTTAACTTCCTAGGGGTAACAGGAGAGAATTTATCTCACTCAGCTGATTAGGAAAGAGTCAATAATTGTAATAGTCTCTTACTGTCCCAGAGAGTATCCCTATCAAATATTAACTTCCTAGGGGTAACAGGAGAGAATGTAGCTCACTCAGCTGAGGGGGGAAGAGCCAATCATTTCAATCTTAGTATCCCAGAGAGTCTCCCTATCAAATCTCAACTTCCTAGGATGAATAAGAGACAATTTACCTCACTCAGCTGAGTAAGAATGAGCCAATCATTTCAATAGTCTCGGTGATATATGCAAGTGCTGCCATTCGATTCAGAGCGAACAAATACGTAGAAACCGATCCCACTCGTAGGTTTATAGAGAGTCATGTTTCCAGAAACCATACATTTCTTTGAAAAATCTCAGTTTTAACATTAAACTTTTCTCCCCTAAATAGTAAAGTAAAATTTACTATATGTTCCGTTGGAAGGTTGAATGAAGCAGTTTTCATGAGATTTGCCAGTTTCCTGTATTTTGGTTTATTATTTTCAATAATAAGCCTATGTGATCGTGTAGTAAAAAATTTTTATAACCCCCCCCCCCTCAAACTTTGTCACTTTACGTTTCAAGGTGCGTAGAATCCAAATTTGAAATGTCCGTTCGCCGTCCGGGCCATAAAAGGCCTAAGAATTGACTTAAAAAACCCGTTCTTTCGCACATAGACTCCATTTGGGGTCTAGTTCGTCCTAACGTTTAGCCATTCCGATCGCTTTAATCGCATAGATGCTATGGGCCAAAAACGGGCGAAAAAGTGTCTTTTTCGATGCTTTGTGTGGTAAGACTGACGAACACGCGCACGCCTTGTGGGTGGGAGAGGGTGGGCGGGAGAGAGAGTGAGAGGGAGGGCGAGGCGGAGGGAGTGAGAGGGAAGGGAGGGCGAGGGAGTTTGGGGGAGGCGAGAGGGAAGGGAGGGCGAGGGAGTGAGAGGGAAGGGGAGAGGGAAGGCGAGAGAGTGTGATGAAATTAATTCCAATTAGAAGAGATTGTTTATGAGTTTGAAAATACTCATAATTCTATTCTACGCTTTATGATATAAAGCTTCGCTTCCTTCGGGCGTCCCTAGACGGCCCCATTTATTATTATTTTTTTCCTCAACTTTACTATGAAGCGTAAAATTATGGGGTCCTGGAGCTGTAATGCAGTGAACGAGTGAACCAAATATTGGAAGCACGATGCCCCGAGTTTCGATACCTAGTAAATATACTATGAGTGAGGCTAAATAATTACGGTCAGTTTTCTACGTAGAAGGTCTGTATGATACAGAAATAAACCTTTGTGTAATAATTTGCAGCGTTTTTTAGGAAGAGTTGTTACGTTTTAAAGATTTTTATTTCAAATTTTTCTGTTTGAGCTGCAGTTTTCGTCTGTAGATGGGAATTTTACGGAATCAAAGTGCATCACGCTTCTAGAAAATTTAACGCTGATTCCTAAAGTGTGGTCAAAATATAAAATTAAATGAATTAAACGGGAGAAATTCAAGTTCAAGAAGAAAAAACACGGATTTCCTTAGAAAACCGTTAGAAAATCATATCTCGAGAACGGACTTAGATAAACATAGGTATGCGGTTGACGGCATTTTGCTCATTTTTTGAAGTAGTTTCACGTTTTTTTTTTTTTTTTTTTTTTTTTTATCTACGAGGAGTATTTCACCCTTTATAAAACCTTGCCACAATTAGCCATGGCGTAGTCACTATTAGACCACTGAAACGGAACTTAGAAAGAACTTTTGATTCCTGGAGCAATGGTTGAAAACATGTTCCTACCTTGGAATGGAACTAATGTTTTAACTCATGAAAATCTAAAGGAACAGCCCTAGAACAAAGTTGAAATTAAAAAAATTGAACAAAATCATGACAGAAAGTAGTAAAAGTTTAAATGTTAAGACACTTACCTTAACGATTTCAGTAGGTAGTTTATCAAGTGGATAGAGTAAAATCTTGTTAGAGTACAGACACACTAAAATCTTGCTTACCTGTACGAAATTAAAGTTTAGGAAAACTTTCGCTAACCAAATAATATTTGTTTAATGTCTGATAAAATAGTGGGAATTATTTAATAATAATTAGGTACAATATTTTACTACTGAAGCTTAGGTCCTAATATTTAATAAACATTTTACTTGTTAGCAAATATTTTAATATTCAGATTTTTCTTGATATTATTCATTCCTCAAAACATAAGTTCAATCGTGGCAATCTTAGTTTTTTATCGTTTACTAATGATTGACTCTTGGCGTTCAAGAGCACCGTCATACCCCCCACCACCAGCATCCTTATAAACCATAATCGGCCTTCGTATAATAATCAATCATGAAACAGGCCTACATAATAGATATGACTGATTTTTTATAATTTGGTGGTCTAGATGCTCGCAAGTGTAACGGCCCAAAAATATTTGATACCTCGACAGGAGTTTGAACTCGCGTCGTGGAGAAATTTCCCGAAGTTGCAACACTCGAACGATCAGAACTATGAGGCCAGGTTTACCAAACCTCTTCGACTGTGAGAGTTATTTTCCTGGAGCGTAACACAAGCTCGCATCTCAAAAATGAAAAAAAAATATCCTAAATCAATCCTTTTAGCAAATTACAGAATAGATGGATAAACAGATCAGATTTACGCCTAAAATGATGTTACAGAGGTCGAATATGAAGAAGAATTGTATCTAGATGCCATTGGTGATGGGGAGTCAATTAAACCCATCACGCCTTTCGATTTCTTCTAAGTACCACCATACTAATCAGAAAACGACACCAATGGTAAGGAATGAAACACCACATTTTCCATCAACAAATGTTTATTAAGAATATAAATAAATTAGGTAGGGTAGTACTACACACCTACTCCTTGAAAATACATTTCTCATTACTGAGAATATAATGTCAGTGGAAAAATATACTTCGTGGAATGATAAATGACTGAGATTTATAAATAAAATAGTGAATTAACAAACATCTGGTTTTTTAAATATTGGAATAGAGCAAGGCTTCTTTATTTATTTTAAATAGGCTTTGGTTTAATGTAAGTTCAGTAGGTGATATAAATAACCTCCAAAATTGGTATTAGAAAATGAGGTACGATAATCTGAACACACATTGAAATAGTAAAAGTAGGTGCTCGAAATAATTAAATAGGTAGGTACACATAAAATGTAGGATAATAATAGGATAGAATGTAGGATAGGATTTGTAATTTCAAAACGTAGGATATCTTTCGGGTACAGCACCGACTAGTTTCACCCCTAGAAACACAAAAACTCGAGCAGGAAAAAATTAATTGAAAACTTATTAGTTAAGATGTAAAACTTGGATATAATCGACTTGGTAGTCTGCCACCCCAACTCATCATTTGTAATGAGGTGATTTTTCAAGAAAACTGGATTTCACGGTAAAAAATTCTAGTCATCCAGCATGATCGAATGAACGAATTTTCGTAAATTGTGGTATTATGTTTACGTTAATTTTTTTGGTAATTTAAGCACTTTGAGTGCAAAGAAATGGTTGACCATCAATTTCGTGGTGAAAAAAGCTTGTTCTAAGTAATGATAAACTATTCAAAGATTTTAGATTTTAAGCATTTTCTTGCAGTTTTTGTCGATTTTTTTAAAGCACATATTAGTTAAATTCAAGTAAATTTGTGAGCATAATTTTGTGTATAAATTGTTTGATGTTCTAGTTCATAGTTAATAAACTTCTCTCCAGTAATATTATTCAAAAAATATATAAGTATTTAATAATTTTTAGTCGTTTATTGCCCTTTCTAGAAGTTTTGGCGAAAGAACGGATTTTTTATCTCAATCCAGGAGAGTTATCGGCTGGAATGACACACACGCACACACTCTCACTATATACGTGAGAGATCATTTTCATATATATATATATATATATATATATATATATATATATATATATATATATATTAATTGCTATGCAATTCTTAGGCCGACCCCCAATAATTTTTTTTAAATGTCCACTTTTTTTGTGTAACGTTTTTTGTCCCGAGATGGGTAGCGAGAGGTCGTGGGTTCGAATCCCGGCCAGGCTTGAATTTTTTTTTTTCGTGAGACGAAGGTCGTGGGTTCGAATCCCAGCCCGGCTTGATTTTTTTTTTTTTTTTTTTTTTTTTTTTTTTTCGTGAGACGAAGGTTGTGGGTTCAAATCCCAGCCAGGCTTGATTTTTTTTTTTTTTTTTTTTTTTTTTTTTTCGTGAGACGAAGGTTGTGGGTTGAAATCCCCCAGCCAGGCTTGATTTTTTTTTTTTTTTTTTTTTCGTGAGACGAAGGTTGTGGGTTTAAATCCCAGCCAGGCTTGATGATTGTTGTTTTTTTTTTTTTTTTTCCGTGAGACGAAGGTTGTGGGTTGAAATCCCCCAGCCAGGCTTGATTTTTTTTTTTTTCGTGAGACGAAGGTTGTGGGTTCGAATCCAGCCAGGCTTGAAATTTTTTTTTTTTTTCTCGTGCGACGAATTGCATAGCAAATTATCCTCGTTTTCTACACAGTAGAAAAGAGAAAAGATCCGGCGAGGCGCGAAGCGCCGAGTATAGATTAGGGGGGTCCAGGGGGGCGAAGCCCCCTTGCGAGGCCCGAAGGGCCGAGTATATATATATATATATATATATATATATATATATATATATATATATATATATATATATATATATATATATATATATAATGGACATTCCAACATCCACCCTTGTCAAACTGTCACGCACATGTCCTAAGTGTTTATCTGTTAATGTTGTTTATCTGTTAATCAACAAACTTAAATGCAATACCACTTAATTACCAATGAAGAACTAAATTGAAAACTATCTACATGAATAGGGTCCTGCTCCAGGACCGAAACGTCGTAGAATAAACAACTCCACACATAAGACTAGCTTGGTCATTTCTCATCCTCAAATTTCTCATATTTGACTAGTCAGAATCTCACTATATATATATATATATATATATATATATATATATATATATATATATATATATATATAAAGCAAGAACTTCAGGAATAGTTCCAGAATGCCTCAAAACAGATTTCCATGAAGGTAATGTTGGTAAAATTTAATTTTAAAATTATTTGGCTCATTGCAATAGCTTCATTTTTTTTTACAAAAATTCACTAAAAAAGTTTTTCAACATGGAAACGTAATTTTCTACCATAAGTAGCAAAGCAAAAGAAAATCGACTATACCTTTAAGTTTTTGGACCGACTTTCAGGTTTACATCATGGAAAATTTATAAGCGTTTGAAAAAAAGTGGAAAATTTTTCGCATTTCTCCAAATTTTAATTTTTAAGGATGATTTTTTCAGCTTCGAACAAAACTTGAAAAAAATTGTTTTTCACAAGGGAGATTTGAAATTCCCGCTCATTCCAACGGTGATCAAATAATTTTTTTTTTTTTTTTTCGTGATTTATTTATTGCAACTGAAACATATACATCTCATCTAGCAATATTACATTTCATGTTAGGCTCACTAAGGGGGGAGGTTTACAGCAAAACCTGGCCCATACTTGTATCAAGTACAGTTAAAAGAACACTGGATTACACTTGCACTATTTGCACAGCACAGTTAGGTCCAGAGGTTTATTTCTCTTGAGTCGCCGAAGTTCTCCTTCGTTGTTTAAAACGTTGAGCATCTCCAGGTTCTCGTGTTTGTGGAGGCGATGTTCGTGCTTCCTTGCATATTTGGCGATAATTTCGGTGACCGTTTCTACCCTCAAGTCTCGATGAATATCATCATTCCGCATGAACCAGGGGGCCTGAACTATACTTCTCAGTATTATATTTTGTCGGGTTTGGATTGTTTTAATATTTGATTTTTTCGCACAACCCCAAAGCTGAATCCCATAGGTCCAGATAGGGCGCAGTATCTGTTTGTATATGAGTAATTTATTGTGTAGTGAGAGATGGGAGTTCCTTCCCATCAACCAGTACATCTTTCTGAACTTGATTTTTAGTTCCTGATTCTTTTTTTCAATGTGATATTTCCAGTTAAGTTTGGAATCAAGGTGCATCCCTAAGTATTTTACAGTGTCAGAGTATGGAATTTTATTTGAGTTGATCTCAACTTCTGGGGCTATGATTTTTCTATTAGTAAAGTTGATATGCACTGACTTTGTTTCATTTAGTTTCATTCTCCACATCTTGGTCCAATTGACAACCTTGTTAGTGGACGTCTGTAGATTGCGAGTTGCAGTTTCAGCGTCATCTCCAACAGAGAGGATGGCAGTATCATCTGCAAAAGTAGCTACAGTTGTGTTTTCCTGTTGTGGAAGATCTCGTGTGTACAGCAGGTAAAGTACTGGGCCCAGGACACTGCCTTGCGGTACCCCTGCTTTTATAGGCTTCAAGACAGAGTACTGGTCACCCTGCTTTACCCTGAAGTGTCTGTTCGCTAGGTAGGATTTTAGGAGTAAGTAAAACTGTTTTGGGAGATCCCTGTGCAGTTTATACTCAAGTCCCTTGTGCCAGACCTTGTCAAATGCCTGGGCCACGTCCAGGAAGATACTGGCACATATTTTTTTACCTTCTAGAGCCTTTTCTATTATGTTAGTGATTCTATGAACTTGATCTAGCGTAGAGTGGCGTTGCCTGAAACCGAATTGGTGGTCTGGTATCAATTTTCTGTCTTCAATAATTGGTTTAAGCCGTTTGAGCAACAATTTTTCGAACAGTTTTGATAAGACAGGGAGGAGGGATATGGGTCGGTACCCCGTCTTCTCATTTGGTGATTTTCCTGGTTTGGAGATCATTATGACTTCCGCTACTTTCCACTGGGAAGGTACATGTCGTAACCTGAACGTGGCGTTGATGATATGAAGTAGTTTTGTTATAGCCTTTTCAGGGAGCTCTTTCACAATTCGACCGGTTATCAGGTCATAGCCTGGGGTCTTTTTAGGATTAATGTTGCCCTTAATTTCATCTTTGAGTTCTTTCAACGTAACGGGCCGAATATCAAGCTCATCCGTTTTTTCTATCAGTGTTGCGTTTTCTTCAGGTGTCTGCACTGGAAGAGGTTGAAAAGTTTCATAGAGATGATCTGCAAAAAGTTGAGCTTTCTCTCGGTTACTTCTGGCCCATGTCCCGTCATCCTTTTTGATTGGAGGAGAATGAACTTTAGGTCTATTTATATTTTTGGTTACCTTGTAGAGGGAGTATTCGGTGTCTTTCTCTGCAGTTAGGTTACTCAAAAAATGTTCAACTGATTGGTTATCTATTGATCTAATAAGATATTTAAGTTTGTTACCGAGTCTATTAAGAATAGTTTTGTTTTCAGGGGTTCTGTTATTCTTCCATTTCCTTCTGGCTTTACGTTTGGCGCACAGGAGATCCCTTACTTCTAACGGATATGATTTCGAATTAGTGTCATAGTTACAGTTTTGGTTTATTGGGGTACATAACCAGGCTGCTTGTTGTATGTTATTGATGAATAAGTCGAGTTCGTCTTCCAGTTGTTTAGGGGTTTTCAGAGGAACTTTAAGGTCGATCGATGTTTCCAATTGCTGCCGGAAACAGGACCAGCAAGTATTTCTATTGAATAAACTCGGAGAATTTTCACTAATGATTACTTTTTCACTGATTGTTATTATGACAGGCGAGTGGTCAGAGGGTAGGTCATCGCTGTCCTCTAGATTTATGTAACCACTTGAGATACCTTTGCTTATAAAGAAGTCTATTAGGTCTGGGGTTTTGTTAGCATCCGTGGGCCAGTATGTAGGCCTTCCAGTTGAGAGGAAGTCGCACTTGAAAGAAGCTGCTGCTTCATACAACTCTTTACCTTTAGCCGTGGTTAATCGCGAACCCCAGAAGGTATTTTTGGCATTGTAGTCACCTCCTAAAATAAAGTTGTTACCAAGCGATTTAAGAAGGACCGTATAATCATCTTTCTTTAAGTTAAACCTGGGGGGACAGTATATTGCGGCTATACTAAAGCTTTTATTATTGAGTTGTACCTTGACCGAAGTTACCTGCATTTTTTCCTCTTCGATTTTTGGTTCTTCATGGTGAGTGATGTTAGCTTTAATGAGAATTGCCGAACCTCCTCTAGCTTTATTACTTGGGTGTAACGTATGATAACACGTGTATCCTCTTATTTTGATGTATGACGTCCGAGTGAAATGGGTTTCAGAAATAAGTAAGATGTCTATCTTGTTGGAGTGGAGAAATAATTCGACTTCCTTAATGTGATTTAGCAATCCGTTCGCATTCCATGTTGCTATTCTTAAAGTCGGTCCCATTAAATCAGTCCATGGCTAGTAAGTCCTTTTTCTAGCTTAGTTATTCTTTCAAATAACTGTTTATTGGTATGTTTTTGTTCATCCAGTCTTTCCAGTATCTGTGCCAGCATTTTTTCTGTGTTCGACACATTAACCTCTTTTTTAGCAACGGTAGCATATGAAACCTTTGAAGTAGTTGCTCCTGTAATGGTTGAAGTAAGCGATTTCCGCCTATTAAAATTCCTCTCAACTGAAGCATCACGCTTGGTCTGTTCTTTCAGTTGGGGTTTAGTAATTTTGTTTCTCATTCTTTGTAGCTCCTTAGCTACCTCGCATCCTCGATAATTTGCTGGATGATTCCCTTTGCAGTTGACACATTTGGGGGAGTCCGCTTTGTTCAGGGTACATTCAGAAGTTTTATGCTTTCCAGCACATTTCACACAAGCAGATTCCTTCCCGCAGTAGGATTGGGTATGCATGTATGACTGGCAATTCTTACATTGGGGAATGAGTTTAGAAGTTTTTTTCACCGGC